>OX465583.1:61424702-62637449 GCA_950022655.1 Alentia gelatinosa | reverse complement strand
TGGTCATTATATGGTGTTATCTCACCCCTGGTATGAGTTTAGCCATAAGAATAGAATTGAAAATTATATGCAACGATCATCCATATAAAGTGACAATACTATGCTATGGCCGTGGCGGTGTGATGTGAGATGACACCATTTAAGCGACTGGCCAATCAGCAACCAGGATTTGTGAAAGTAGACAAGACATCAACATGAAGAATTATATATTCTCACGTGGATTTGTGCAAGCAATTTGATTTGTTCTGACATTGTAATGCTATTTCATATCCGTGAAAAGGGTGAGATGAATCAAGAACTGTACTCAAATAACAAAATAAACAATACTTCATACATTTGGATGTGCCATAATCATCACTCGACTCCGCCTCAAAGACGATTGCGGAGCATCCAAACTAATGGAGTATTGTTATTTCATATGCCTCTCGATACAGTTTTTTTCTCTAAAAGGTAGGTCCTATGTGGGAAACAAGGAGCCATGGGCATGTTGTCGTTTGTTATGCAGTTCGTCACTGGACTTATTGCAAGGTCCTTACTGATTATGTACACAATAATGACTGGTTTTGTGTACGAGTGGCCGTAATCTCCGAGTAGTTGACGCGTAGTAATATCCGAGCGATTAGCGAGGATATTACGTCGTCAACTACGAGGAAATAACAGTCATTCGTATTAGAGGAGTATATAGAGCATTTTAGGTTCCACCACATCGGCGCCCAATACTACAAAATAGATACCCTTCATAAGTTAATTAGACACCAAATGATAGGACAGTGCTTACAAGAAAGGTTTTATCATGAATTATCTTTAGATGGTTCAGTGCGTAGGCGAAGCTGGGAACTAGGCCGAGGGGTTTAATCTGGCACCCCAGTCTCTCGGCTCATTAGGCCTAATCCTAATCCTCATTCCATGTAATCTAGAGGTGTTTTATTTCATCCGCTAGAGTACTGTCATGTTTACATAAGTAGATACACAATATTGACTAGTTTCAGATACAAGCGGTCGTATGCTCCGAGGAGTTGACGCGAAGTAATATATCAGCGCATGCGAGGATATTGTGCAGAGTTTGAGAGACAGTCAAGGACACTGGTTTTAATTGATAATTGCCAGAAATTGAAAACCACCAGGTGGCGCCACTGTGTATTGTAGGATATACCTTTATTCCTATATGCCTATGGCCGCACACGCTATGCTTACACCACGTTATGGGGGTGGAGTAACTTATGTATATTACCCAAGGTTGCCGTATACTACCCAAGGTTGAATTTTAGACCAATCAGATTGTCTTTTACAAAATTCATATGAAAGGCTCGGTGGGTAGAAAACATAAAGCGCCGAGTTACTCGATAAGGTTGGATCTGGCTTCACGTTTGATGGTGGGTAAGCAAATAACGCTATTTATTGTTTTGAAACTAAATTTGAAGGTATATAGGAATAGGGAAGCCAAGTTTCCAGAGAGAGAAAGTCAAAGTAACTCGGTAAGGCTTGGAAAAATAACTGCCCCCGGCCAAGGCCCTAGGCAGTAATTTTTCCTGGCATTACCTTGTAACTTTGACTTTCTTTCACCGGAACTTTTTTTTTTTTTATTCAATTTTAAAGCAAGAAATACAATCGCCCATATTGGCGTTCTGCCCTCTATTATTTTGACGTGCCTTTCCTGAGAGGATAATATGAAACTGGAGCTTCGCACCCACAACAGTATTTTTAGAAATGTCCTCTTCCGACTAAAGCTTATTTACGGCTTTGATATGGATTAATTTTCAAATGGCCTCAGAAAAGTGCGACTCGTCCAGGTGCTAGCTGAATAATTTACGCTCGTACATAAAGACCCTTTTCTGTATGCCAATGAGACCCAGGAACGATATGGGTCAACTTTATGGACGACCTTTGGTCAGGTAGAACAGACTAAATGAGGTTAAAATTTATCTTTAAAAAATATCTCTTCTACCGGGTCTCCTTGTACACTGTCCTTTTGCTGGTATAAGTTTTTCAACAACCCCCTTACAATTGTTGGCGGCATTTACCCCTGACAAGGAATTGAATCTCATGAGATTTTGAACCCTGTGAATTCCAGTTTAAAAGGAACAGAATCCCATGAGATTTTAAAAATCTATAGGGGCATTTTGCACTCTCCCAGCAGATATTCTGCGCTCTATTTCCTGTGGTCGCTTTGTATCTCTGCCCCAACCTGCCTGTTTGGGCTCAAATCTGGCCCATACGCCAGTTATTCAATTATCCTAAATTCTGAGAGATTTGCAGGGTATTTTGTGTTCTACATGTAAATAGAGATGCACATATTTATATGGTAAACAAAATACTCTCATTTCTATTATTATTTATGTCAAACCAGACACAGCCTCTGGGATTACTTTCTACAGTGGAAAGCACCTCATGTGTTCCAGGGCTTTGTTTTGTCAACAATGCCATGTGCTCCTCTGAAGGAGCAGTCTAATCAACTGTGAATTCCCATTATAAAATGGTTTAAGTCTGAAAAAGAAACAGCTAGATTTTCTGTCAAGCTCCCTTAACAGTTCCCATATTTCCAAACTCATGATATGTGGGTTGTTTGACTTGTATAACTGTCGACAGCTGCCTTGTTTTGAATCTGAAATGCTGGCTGGTTTCCCCTGTACTTAGTTGATACCCTGAGAACCAGCATATGGCGTCACTGGGTTGGGGCAGAGATTAAGCCAGCGCTAGCGCCGCGAAAGATCTGGGGGGAGAGTGGGCATTTTGGTGAAACAAATGGACCCACTACTGAGTCGCTGACAAAGTACCTAATCTAGCCAATAGGAGGCCAACAAGTAGGGTCACGTGTTTTTCAGACCATTCACCTCAAGGGTACTTAAGTCCCAGGGTGAGTGTTCACTGTGACTATGTGTGAGATGATGTACCAGGTATGTCCTTCCATGTGAATCAAATTCGCCATTTTTCCTTGAGACTGGTAAAAGCACTTTGCCATGGGAATTTTGTACCAAAGGAGTATTGTCTGAGACTAGGGGAAAGGGGTGAAGTACATCCGTCTTTGGTACATAAGTCTCTACGTGTGAATCCCATTTTAGACTGGGTAAAGGCGTGAAGTACACCCGTCTCAGGTACATTAGTCTCTACATGTGGATCCGAATTCATACACAATATTGACTGGTTTCAGATACAAGCGGCCATATGCTCCAAGGAGTTGACGCGTAGTAATATCCGAGCGTATGCAAGGATATTACGTAGAGTCAACTCCGAGGAACATACTATCGCTTGTATCTGAATCTAGTCTATATCATAGTCATCGTCCACCTTCGTATCATCTGTTTATACGCACACTTACCGACTAGCTGAGACTACGATAGGGAGAGTGGAGAGGTAATTAACATATTTTTTGCGCGTGCGCAGTGATCACATCCGGAATATTCGACTTCCGGGTTAATTCTCTATACTGCTTCACGAATTCGGAGCCTTTTTCCAAATCCCCTGTAAGGGGTAAGAACGCGTAATGATCAAATACTGAGTTAAATAAGGTGGGGCATTCAAACAGCTTGAAATAGTCGCTGGCGTCAGAGCGTTTTCAATTGTCGTAAGGTGGTGCCAAATTGAGTAATCTGACATAATCAGATGATCTATGGTCGCCACACGCTTGGCGTTTACATTAGACGATTTTTAGCTTTTTACTGCTGAAAGTCGTCAGGAGGTGCAAAATGCCAGAATCGCCGGCCAGAATCGTCTAGTGTAAACGCCAGGTCAGTCTAAAAGCACTAACGCTTTAGAGACGGCAGATTGAGGAGCCATGTCTGGCTGTTTTCGCGGTTTCGCTGCTTGTTTGAGGAGATCCTTTCCTTCTCTAGGGAAATATTTGCTCTTGTACGTCCGCCCTTGAGGCCCTCCTCGACGCGTGACTGACGAGGCCTGCTCGACAGCCCATGTTAAACGCATACCTCTAGAGGCTGCATTGTAGAAGGACGTGGCTCAAACACCCTGGTGCCAATCAGGGGTTCTGGTGTCCGCAGAGTAGAGTTTTTGTGTGAGCATACATAAAGTCTATGATCATTTTACAATGTACCTTCTCATTTTTGCACAGGGGAATTCATCCTAACACAGACGAAATAAGGAAAGATAGACTTATTTCAAGGCAGTATACGAATAGTGATATCTGTATCTACCTCCATTGTAGGTAAACACGCAATTGGGAATACGGACGGAAATGGAAGTTCGTAATGGAGGATTTCCAATGGATTGCCTTGTTTGCAGAATCGATCTAGAATTTTACTATGACATAGGTAAACTATGGCATGTTAATTTAGATACATCGGGTTCTTATTCGTGCTTATTCATAATTTCCCTACACCACAAATTACAATTTGTGAAAATGCATTTGCCATTTGAACACGAACTGAGGACAAGAAGAATTTGGTTTGGAATCAACAGCAAAGTATATGGTAACGGTTGAGAGCAATTTCATCTTTATGCGCTGTTCCATTTTTTTAAATTTTCATTTTGCGCTGTATGTTTCGTATCTAAACAGCCCATCATTATATGTTATGTGGTATCATCTCACCCCTGGTATTTTTTACCCAATGACTTAACATTGGTAACTCGTACTCAACGCCCATGGAGTACTGTCAAGAAATATTCAATGATGTCATTAACTTAAAGCCCGGCGTCCACCTACTAGGATAGAAATTTAGACCTACCGATATGGCTCCGATACGAAAAGTCAATATCGGAGACATATCGGGAAGTTGCAAAATCGTAGACATATGTCTAGACATGCCAACCCACCACGCATTGTATGGGGGTTTCTGTATGCAATAGACACCCAGTGGCGATGTGGATCAACTTTATTCAACAGATATGGACGACCTTATGGACGGCTTATACTGTCTTAACGAACAAACTTAAATATCATTTAACAATAACCCTATGAGGTACAGAATAGGGTTCTCATGTACGATCCTAGATTATTAAACAGGCCCCTGGTTTCGTTGATTTCGCCTAAAACCTCCGCCCTAGTCATGAGAGTGTTGATAGAGGCTGAAGCTACCGTCTTGAGGCGCCTGGGGGAACTATACATATTCTTAAAGAAATAGATTCCTCTTCCATCAAACGACTGCATCGCAGCCACCCATTCCCAGCTAATGTGATTGGATCCACTTCCACAAGTGTGCGACTTCACCATTTGGATCTGCCTCGGTGCACCCCTCTCATAAGATCTCACACTCTCTAAGTGGTATTCTGTACTCTCACTACGCTATATAGGAGAAGGATTCTTAACGAACTAGGCTTAGCGCCTTGAGAATCCACTGGCCTGCCTTCCGTGCTAAACACGTACATCAATGCAATCCAGTGATTCCTAAAATCTCAATGATGCCACCTAGCGGGAATACTGTGTGCCAGTGGATTCTCAAGGCTCTAAGCCTAGTTCGTTAAGAATTCTTCTCCCATGGAGCGTAGTGAGAACCTTGTACAGAATACCACTTAGAGAGTGTGAGATCTTATGAGAGGGTTGCACCCCCATGTATACACAGAACATCACTCACTAGTTCCCATGGAGCACCACCATCTGTGTCCGTCCATAACACCTGTTGCAGTCGCAGGCTCTGGCCTGGGGTTTTACCACAACTTTTGGTACCATTTATTACCCACCTAATACGGAGTCTCCATGCTAAGCCTATGGAGCCTACAGATCGCTACTGAGTAGAATACGGGCCTCCGGAATCTCCTAGGAGAATACGGCTTTTTGGACCACCTGACGGGAATTATAGGAACTAATGTATATAAACAATGAATGGCGCTGTGGTCGAATTTCTAATTATTTACAAGATTTTTTTTCTAATAATTACTCGAAAGGTGAATAATAAATACAACATTACCATGCTCCAGTAGAACAGGAAATATCCATCACAGCCTAGAAATAACAAAATGCCCTCCCATACGAAAGGAGCAATGGAAATATGAAAACTTCGAAAGATGATTTGGATTTCTAGCGACCACGTTTAAAATATGGAGTGGCATCAATATTCTAGTTGGTATCGATGTGTCTTAATCGTAGTCTTACTGTAAATTATGTATGTTGTTATAAAAGAATACAAATTGAAAAAAAAATCGATCGTGACCCTGTAGCCTACTAAAATAGGATCTACCGAGCTTAGTAGAGTCTTCAGTATAAAGAAGAACTGACAAAAACTGTCATTATCCTATCTAGTTTAAAAAACACTTCCCATGACTAAGTACTTGCTTCTATTTTGATGTGCTGCTATTTCTTTTAACAGAAATCTCAGTTGAATACATTACACTTGTGAGAAACAAATTGGATTAAAACACAGACGGAATACATTGCGTCTGACCAGATGGAAGTTTATGTTCATAATATATGCGCAATATTACCATGATTTCGATCTGAGTGACCGTATTCTCTGCGTAGTTGACGCGGAGTTAATTCTCCGATAGCGAGTATAGCGATAGCGAGGAGTATTGCGTAGTGTCAACTAAAAGGAGAATATGGACACATATATCGAAATCATGGTATGCTATATTTATTACTCAGCTTTCGACTAATTATTAGGAAAAAATTCTTTAAATAATTTGAAATTTGATGCAAGTGCCATGCTTTGTTTACATGAAATAGTTCCTATAATGCCCGCCAGGTGGCCGAAAAAGCCGTATTCTCCTAGGAGAATAAGGGTTTCCGTATTCTACTCAGTAGCGATCTGGAGGCTGCATAGGCTTAGTATGGAGACTCCGTATTGGGTGGGTGATAAAAGTAGGTCCTCTACGAGCGACAGGTTGACTACCTCCATTCCACAAATGGCTTGATGACTGATGAAGTGAAAGTTAAAACCACTTGAGGAGGTTCCGCAGACTCGGGTGTTGAGATGAGCCGAGTTACGGACTGTGCTGCAGGTGGTCCCTGAAAGATATGCGTTATGTCCACAAGACATGCACAAAAAAATGATTTATTTTTATTCTGAAGAAAGGGCTTAAGTGGCCACTGGACCTGGGCCATGATTAACGCTAAAAGACCAAAGAGTAATGGAGGCACTTTCCAAGAACGACGTGGTATTTACTCCAGCTGATATAAATCTGTGAGGGTGGAAATGACAGAAAAATGAAATGATAATTCATGAAAGAAAATTTCACTAATGCATCAGTTATCAGATTACTCGCGGATCTCGTCATGACTGGTTGTTAACGTTGATGAGTGATGTTTTTTTTTGTTTGATTTGTTTGTCTCCTATCACGATTGACGATTGCCACAGACGCATACTTTCCCGGGATCCAGCCCTGGGGGCGTTGCTCCACGTTAACGATGCCTTTGCTGATCGCAGTATAGCGACCTGAGGGCCTAACGTTGCTCCATAGAATTAGCGGATCGTGTCGGAATCGTAGCCGCATCGCCGGGTTAAACACGGCTTTCAGCGATACATTTTTATGCGGACTTTCACACCAGGGCAGATCGCATCACTATTTACTTAAAGTCTGAGAATCTCAATAAAGGCCCGTTTCCATTGGCCGACGAAGGTTGCTTAGATTTTTTGAGTTACACAGAAAGTCTGTCGGTGGTGCCACTGACTCTGTGTCGGTATAGAAAAATCGCTGAGGGTAGTAGATTTCAATCAGTGACCTAGCTCTCAGTCAGTGGTGGGTGGTGCCGGACTGCATAATCTAAGCAGAAAAAGTCGTGGGGCATCTCACGAGCTTGGTTGTTTCCATTGACCGATATTGGGTCAGCAGTGACATAAGTCCATCGGTGGTTCCTGACTGTAGATCTGTGATGGGAAATCAGCCAATGGAAACGGGCTTTATCGATAGGTGGTGGTCCTTCGACCCCCGCCCCTAGATTGGCCGCCACCTCTGTCTCAACTTAGAGGTTGGTATGGTTAAGCCAGCATCATGTCCGCGAATTCTCACTCTCAGACCAAGAATCTTTTTTATAGGTGGGTACTGAGAGCAGAAATACTTATCATTAAATATAGATCTACAGCTTACCAAATTGATATCAAAGTCTACCTTTATGGCTACTTTATTCTAAATACACACAATAGGAAATATGAATATATAAAAGATGCTTAAAGAGTGAGAAATGTCACACTTTACAAAGATAGGTCTGGGGAGATTCATGGACACTTAAAGCTTGTTGGTCAAGGTGGTCTGGATTTTAACCTAACCAGAGCTACCGTAGTGTTGCTCTGGTGGCCAGTGTACCCCGCCCCTTGTTTACCTACAGCAAATGGCGATCCACACAACCAGATGTCAGACCAGTTTTAATTATGGTGCCATTTTTATTTGATTAAAGAACTAATGAATCTTCACCTGTCTCATTCAATATCTGCCACTGAATTGTTGTATCGCTATCACATCGTTAAAATTAGCGATACCGCATGAATATAGGGATACGATCCAATATACTGGGAGCAACGTTTTTTCAGTCGGATAATTAAAGTAATTGTATAAATACTGGTACACCCAGTCCGTTTCTGGAGAGCCTCCATTGGCCGACCAAAACAGCAAAGTTTTTTTGAGTTACTACTGAAAGTCTGTCGGTAGTGCCACTGACTGTATATCGGTATCATTTTATCAGTGAGGGTTTATTGCATGCACTGTTTCTACTGTATTTTCTTGGTAAAAACAGATTCGATTGGCATTGTTAAATAATCTGTGCAAAATCGATCTGTGAGTATTCTCTGCAGGTCTCAGTTCCATTAACCAATCTGGTGTCAATGTACCCCAAAGATCTATCGGTGGTTAACGTATTACTTTCTGTTTCTGCTTTCCACCTAGGTGTTTAACCTAGACGACTACAGACGACGATTCTTGATGGTTCACCCTGTTTAGACTATATGTTCATTTCCCATCAGAAAAGCGGAGGTGAAAAGGGTGAAGTAAAAAAATGTGGTTGTCAATGCAGAACAACCATTGTTGACCAGATTGAGAGGTGGTCGACAACTGAAATTTTACAGAATTACAAACCGTCTAGATAGCTAATTTAAGCCAGTTTGGAATAGTTGTCGTTCATAAAGCAGTCCGTATAATAGCCAAGTGGTGCCAAATTTCACAATCTGTCGTAATCAGACGATCTGTAGTCTCCACGCATTTGGCGTTTACACTAGACGATTTCTAGCCTTTTACAGCAGAAGTTTGTGCTAAATTCAAGAATTGCCTAGTGATTTGTCTAGTGTAAAAGCAGCGGAGAAACTGTTTCAAGCCTTGCAAGTGAAATGTAAGAACTGCTTTGTCACAACCTGATGGTGATTAAAGTAAGAAGGAAAATTCTGCAACAACCCTTTTAAATTAATTTCTATAGACTTAAGAGCCTTTGTAAGTGAAGGAACCTGAATCTCTGTACAAACCATTGAGAGAAGGACTCAAGTAGGGTCCCCTATCGTATGAGTCCTTATAGAGAACTGGGAGCTGTTTCAAAAGTCGAATGAGGTCTCGCCAGCGGCACGTCACATTTTGAAAGCGAAAGGCCGGCAACAGCGAGCGGCACCTCAGATCAAAGCGGCAGCAAAACTACTACCAATATCCCATAGACCCTATTGAGGTATCCCGTAATTCAGTCTGTTCACAAGTTCCGATTTTCGCTGGTTACCGACGTAGTATGGTGATAGACCCTTCACCCGTAACCCAGAATTAATACAGTTTAACGGTTTTCAGAAATCTTCAAATTGAAATTCTGATGCCAGAAATGGAAATTTCAGCTATTTCTAAATGGAAATCCGAAATTATATTCAGTTTCTCCAATTATAAATCAGAAAACTGTGGGTCATGTTGTCGTAGTGTGGCCAGTCAATCGGGAGCGGAACTTTGCCTTACCCGGGGCGATAATCGGGAGTTTAGTAACCTCTGGAGGCTCTATAGAGAGCGGCACCTCCACCTCGACAGCGACGCCTCAAGTTCCATTGTTGGCCTCTCGCATTGGTATACTCTCGTTTAGCACCCTCCCGACCTTTGAAACAGCTCCCTGGATCGGGAACCATGTAGATAAACAATACACCACTAATTTGTTTGTGCAGTCATCGTCATCGAGGCAAAGCCGAGTGATGATTACAGCGTATGCAAATGAGTTGACTGCAGTTCTGGGAGCTGTTTCAAAAGTCGGGAGGGTGCTAAACGAGAGTACTCGCTACCAAAGAGAGAGCTAACAATGGCACTTGAAGTGTCGCTGTCAAGGTGGAGGTGCCGCTCGCTATTGGGTATTGGTAGCGGTTTTGCTGCCGCTTTGATTCAAAGTGCCGCTCGCCGTTGCGGCCTTTCGCTTTGAAATGCGACATGCCGCTGGCGAGACTTCACTCGACTTTTGAAACAGCTCCCTGGATTTATCTCGCCCCTTTCACTGGCTTGTTTGCAGTCTTTTGTCAAATTTGACCAAACGAGGTATTTCCCACAAGGAGAGAATAATTCCTGCTCTCAATCTGCAAAAAGTAATGCTGAGCTGTCAAATTGAGAATCGCCAGAACACAAACCATCAATTGATTCCTGTGGCCAATTGAGGCACTTCAACACTCGGGTATGACAAATCATCCGCCAGTTATAAATAGCCTTTGGTCCTTTTTTCTGTTTATTTGTCTCCAAATCAAGTCTGCATCGTAGTGGAACGCCACATGAAACGTAGTGCTCCCAGGAGTGTGGGAAAAGCGTTGCTCCAGTAATATTGGATTATGTCATGTGGTATTGTTATTGTTGCATCACTCCTTTTTACAACGTTTTCAAGGACATAGGTTATTCTGGGGCCTAAGATCGCAGAGCCGATCTACGACATATTTGGATGACAAAAGATGGCCGGTGTCCTATAGACGGTGTCGTATCGCGCCACGGGAGATCGCCGATAAAAGTGTCGCAAGTATAGAATTGTCGTAGGTTCTATAAGATTGTCGTGACTGACAAACAGGGCCCAGGAATCGTAGGCCCCCAGATAATATTTATGTATCCCGACATTAACACTAGACGACTAAAGCTGTGGCGACTGCAGATCGTCTAGCCAACGAGTATCTCGCCAATAGTTGTCAGGTGGTGCTCGATTACACAATCTCAGCCATGATAGTACAGGGAGGTGTTTTATTGTAGTGACGATCGTGGATAGTGACCGTTTCAGTTGCACAGTCGAATTATCTTACCTGCGCATGTATGGCAAAGCTATATCAAATAGGTCTTAGACCATCAGTGATCGTTTCAACACAACTGGGACATGTTTCACTAGTTTTGTGATACGTCTAGATGGCGTGTCCGGTTTGTCCGGTTTCATAAGAAGTAGACATTAGACTTCGTTTTGTCCATTCTTGCTTGCATTGTTGGTGCCACTTATGTCACGAAACTAGTGAAACAGGTCCATGATGTGTAGATTTGTCTAATTCTTATGTCTGAGGTCTGTCTTTTCCTAAGGGCAGCTACTTGTGTTGTCACGCAACTAGACAACCCCAATGTCTGTATGGTGTCACAGACATGTCACGAAACTAGTGAAACAGGTCCCAGGTCTATGTCACACTTTGTCTATAAAACACCTCCCTTGACTCAAGAGTTTCCTAGAGTGTTTACTCTAGAGGACTTATTTGAGAAATGCACCGCTGCAATTAATCGCCACCTGTCTAGATGACTGATTCAAGCTGGATTGAATTAGTTGCTGGTGTCAGAGCATGTCGTATAGTCGTCAGGTAGTGCTAAATTGCGTAATATGATATAATCGGAGCATCTGCAGTTGCCATGCACTTGAGACGATTTCTACCTTTTTACAGATAAATGGTGCTAAATCAAAGAATTGTAGATGTCCTGTGTGTCCTTTGTATAAAATGAGATGTATTGTGCTGCTTGTATCTGTACATTTGTTAAACCCTAAGGTCCGGCGTCCACCTACTACGATATGGCTCCGATATGGTATACGATGGACCTCCCGATAAAAAATATCAAAATTGCGTTGGAAGGTCACCTAATATCGGGGTTTCTGCGATTAGACACCGATAAAATCCCCATACAACGCGTGGTAGATTGGCTTGCCTAAACATATGCCTACGATTTTGCACCTTCCCGATATGGCACCGATTTTGACATTTTGTACCGGTGCCATATCGGGAGATTCTATCATAGCAGGTGGACGCCGGGCCTTAATGTGGAAGATCAATGCGAACTAGCATTGAATGTCACAATTGTGGTCAATAAAGATATTTCTAAAAAAAAAAAAATCGCCGTCAATAATCGTTCAGTGTAGCGACCGAGTCTGACGCTGACCACAGGGATCCAGGATTAACCTGTCTGACTGATGACAACTTATCTCCATAACTAAATTGTTGTTTTTTATCTCACCCCGGTATTTTTCTCCATAGGCTTAACATTAGGAACTCGTACTCCATGGCCGTGAGTTTCGTGTACCCAATACTCAATGGCTAATTGGGTGATTCATTTCATCAATAGATAATGTTATACGGGGTGAGATAAAATCAGAAACCCACTCGATGAAAATAACTTGGTCTGCACTCCACCTCGTTTGACCACAGAGTAATTAACTCAGCTTCGCTTCGTGAATTACTCTGTAGTCAAACTTGGTGGAGTACGGACCAAGCTATTTCCATCTCGTGGGTTTCCTTCTAAGTACCACATGGGCCCAGGCGGCAGAACGGCTGAGGTCGAGCTTGGAGGCTATTGTAATAAGCCAGGAACCCAATAAAAGTTATAAAAAAAATATAAGAAATGTGACCAGACTGTACCAACCCTGTGTTCTTTAACCCTTTAAGGACGGCTACCTGTGGCAGAGCTGTCACCATAAGGACGGCTGCTAGTGATAGTGCATATCTCTAGAGGACGAACACATCTTAGATAAAGTCATAATTCAATATTCTATCACGTGATTTTATTGGTAATCAATAATATTTCACTTATTTTAGCTAATTGATATTGATTCTGATGTTACAGCTACATGTCCTGAAGATTTCATGTAGATCGATAAATTATTTCCTTGTCAAAAACAATTTTATTGATTTTAGAGAAATGATGTCTTGAGGCATCATTCGGCCTGGGCTGGTTGATGCCCCAAGGCATCATTCACCTTAAAGGGTTTATGAGACCCGAGTCGCCTTTCAAACAAACATGTCTCTCAGGATACTGAGTGAATATGAAGGGTCTTACTATCAAAGATGGATGTTTTTCTGACGTCAGCCACAAGTAAGATTAGTATGCCCGTCATATTAAACGCTGTGATATTTCCCCTCAGGAAACCCTTCTCATCCAGACCTATCTTATATGATGGGAGAGATATCCGGTTCTACATAATCAGGAATCGGGGATGGGGGGAGGGGGGTCGTTATTTTCTACGCCAGCGAGAGTCTAAGAGCTGAGGAGAGGTCATAGGAAGGTTCAGGGTTCTGTTTAATAACTTACTATATACCCATGCCGTATATACTGTAAATACGTACCGTTTCGGTATATGACGTAAAAATACTGTACGGACCAGTGGTCCGTACACCAAAATACGGACTACCTACCCATACCCATTTATTAAAATTTTGGTTGGTAAAAAGATCAAATTAACTTTTTCTTTTAATTTCGGGTATATAGTAAATATAAAACGTCCAACCATGCTTGTACAAGTCACAGAACTCGATGCTAATTTACCGTTTGTACGGAACTCGGCATAAACGCCTCGGTCCGTACATACCGTAAATTAGCATGTCTTTCTGTGACTTGTACAGCATGGTCAGGACGTTCTATATAATTATTCCTGTGAAAGAACAGTGTACAAGAAGAAGAGTGTTATCATTTAATCATATTCAAGCTTGTTCAGCTAAGACTATGCTACCTGGGCAAAGGTCGTCTATAAGTGTTGAATAAAGTTTACCCAAATCATCCCTGGTTCTCGTTGGCGTATAGAAAAGGGTCTTCATGTACGAGTCTAGATTATCAAACAGGCCCCATATTGTGAGAAAGGACAATTGTAACCGACGATCCAGAAAGTATCATTCATTTGGATTTTATAATTTGTCGTGGTGGTGGCCTACATAGTCTTCTTTACCTCTCCTTGCAGGCGACACCCCTAGGGGTATCATGCGTGATTCATAACAACAAATAAAATCTTATCTATTGATACAAACTAAGATTGTTATTATTATATACCTGTGTGCGAATGTCTATGAAATATGCCCGCTGCCAGGGGTGCAGTAATAATAATGTTCGTGCCCGCTGTGAGTGTGACTTAATAAGTCATCAAAATAACGTTTTTTCATCGATTTAAGGTATATAATAATAAGCAAACGCCCTCACTGTGGGCGAAACGTTTCTCGTTCTCGGTCAGTCTTTGATTTCACACTGCTTTCCATTAGCCTCCAGATAATATGGCGTCAGGCAGTATGAAATCAAAGACTGACCTCAAACAGGAACCGTTTCGTCCACAGTAAGGACGTTTCCTAATATTATGACTCAAAAACAAACTGGATCGGTTAGATAGAAATTTCTTTGAGATATTTAGTTAGATTCATTTATAAGTACAAATGATGAAATTAGTTGTCAAAAATACCATTATTGGTCGCCATCTCCAATCATTATAAACCCTCGTTCAAGTCTTCCCCAATATGTCTTGTAGGACTATTTTGTCTGCGGGTTCTCGCGAGGGAGGATTTCTTGCCCAATGGACGATAGGGGTAATAAAACGCGATTGACGAGCTCTCGCCTAATGGGTCGTCCGTGGAGGTCTCCTTCGTGGGGATTATACTCCCCAACGAGAGTTAAAAATAAAACTGGCCCCGGATTCCCTGAATCTAAAGGGCTGACATTTACTCGGAAGTCGAGCATTCAAGAGCCTCTGAGGAGCCGCTGAAGTTAAAAGGAGGCAGGGTATATTCCGGGTTTCCCAGATTGGTTTTGCCATTGTGAGTGCCGAGCCATGGTTCATGGATGAATGGGCTCTAAGACCGTAGCTATAAGGAGGCTGGGGGATGTTTGGACCCTGGGCCCCTGCGCCTGCTCATTCTATACGGCATATAGCCAATGATCCATGGGTGCCGCCATAACGCCCCCCGAGTAGGTGTTCTTAACTAGTGGAGGTGAAAAAGTAGGTGTTCTTCACTAAAGGAGGTGGAAAAGAAGTGAGTGATAATTGGGAAATGTCACAACTTTAGCCTTACTCACATATTTATATAAAGTGTTCCATATAGAAAATATCATGTCTTGGGTTTAATCATTATGTCATCCTGCTTTGGGATTCGTGTAGAGAGTCAAGGGAACCATGGTAAAATATTGAAAGGCAGTTGAATTTCGTAAGAACAAAGAGCCAGAATACAGGTTTGTCCCCCGACCACCTAGTGACTGCTTCGTGAACTAACAATGGCTCTGTCCCTTATACCAGGGTTTATTCCGGGTTTCCCAGATTGGTTTTGCCATTATGAGTGCCGAGCCATGGTTCATGGATGAATGGGCTCTAAGACCGTAGCTATAAGTAGGCTGGGGGATGTTTGGACCCTGGGCCCCTGCGCCCGCTCATTCTATACCAGCGGAACTGCTCATTCAATGTAACACATAATGGACTTGGGTCACGACTCTGAATTGTTCGTCTCCGTAAACAATCAATAACAGAACACGCTTTGGGTCATTAACCTTCTTCCTGGTGCTAGATTCAATTTGCGCAAATCGTCCCCCGCATTGACCATTTTATTTCCAATAGTAAGGGGTCATGGCCTCCGTAAGTATGAATCGCAGTGAGCAGTGCTCGCGTGTTAGCATTAGTTTAAACACCCACGTGGGGCCTATAGAGGTGCGGGGTGCAAAGCCGGGCTTGGGTTGCCTGCGGCTCTATTGGCTTTGAGGAGATTGTGCATAATACTCGGGGCGATGGTCTCTTTCCGGTTGCCCTTCGAGCTGCCCGGGGTCGGCCATTGCCGGCGGCCACCGATCACGGGCGACCCGAGCCAATGCAAAGCCATGGGTGCAGGCCCTACTGAGGTCTACTGTGGATCGTTCACGGCGGATGATGCCATATGGCAACAACCGTGCAGGGGCGGGTGATGCCATATGGCATCATTTTCTTAAATTTGCAAAATTTCGTTTTTGTGGAATAAAATCGGAAATATTGGATTTATAATCGTGAAAATTTCACAGAATATAGATGGAATACCCAGCTAATGATTCTGGATGAAATGGATAATAAGATTAAAGATTGCATATTTTATCACGTCCTAAACTATAGAACTATCACAATAGGCCTGAGACCTCCTGCCCTCTGACGGTATACATTAGCACTATTACCCGCCCTTTACCACATACTATTGCCACAGGTACCCGCCCTTAAAGGGTTAATAAAGTGGGAATTCCACCGAACGACCGAAATAACCAGAAATAACAAGAAACATGTATATATCGTGGGCGATCGTTATGTTTCTGGGAATACCGTACAAGCGTAGTTTTTCAGTGGAAGCATCACCCGACCCGGCGTTGACACTAGATGACTAAATGCGTGACGACTGTAGATCGTCAGGCCAATAGTCGTCAGGTGGTGCTTGATTTCGCAATGTCCATCGCAATTACAATAGTCAACCTCAGAATGAACTCGAGCGTTTACACTAATGACTTAGTTTTAACAGAATTGCCCCCATTTATTTTTGCGAATTTCGGGCGAGTCCATTCAATGTGTAGGGAAGACTCGTACAGTTTCAGAAGAGGAAAAACACTTCTTCCACTGCCCAAAATGTGATACGAGTTCTCGTGAAATTTCTTTTAACAAATCTGGCAGATTCGTGAGTGTTAGTCTGGTTGGTTTTGGGGTTAACGATATACTACGAATGTTCTAGAAAAAGTTTAAATTTTAAACTTTCCCGCTGAAATTTTACGAATTTAGCCTATGTGCTCTGTTGTCGTTCTGAGAGCTCCAGTTCAACCCACCGAGGGGAATACAAAATCTGAATATTATAATGATTCAAGTCACTGGGTAGAGAATATAAAATTGGTATACTTTTTTTTCACTTACAACTAACAATTAATCTGTAATTAATCCCCCCCACGAGGATTTCGACAATATTTCGTGAAGTTTTGGCCAGTTTCGGAAGTTACAAATATGTGGAGGCATGCAATCACGCCCAGTATTTTTGAGAGAGGAGGTACGAAATTCTCAAAAATATTACGAATATCCCCGAAACTGTACAATAAAACATTTTTGTGGTTGAATTCCCGCTTAACCAGAAAAGCCCGAAATCTGTTTTCAGTTGTATCGTAATGTTTCTGCCAGAATCGTACAAACACTGTGGAAGAGGCGATTTCGGTAATTTTCGGGCAATGAAGCGATTTTTGTCGCGGGCCATTTAGGTTGCCTCTAAATTTCGGCAAATTTCGGCGTGTCTCTTTTGCTGAAAACACTTCTTCCACCACACTGAAAAGGCTCACGAAACTTTAGAAACACGGATTTATATTCATAAACCAAGTAACTCAGGCTACAAGTTTCAGCTAGGACACCTATTTTGGTGTCCCCTGCTAAGACACTTCTCTGCAGGCCTAGGGAGTCAGGGAAGATGTGGGTCAATCTTATTCAACACTAAGGCCCAGCGTCCACCTACTACGATATGGCTCCGATATGGTCTACGGTGCATCTTCTGATAGAAAATCAAAATCGCGTCGGAAGGTCACCTTATGTCGGGGCAGTTGACCATGTTTCTGCAATTAGACACAGATAAAAATTCCATACAATACATAGTGAAGTGGGTTGTCTAGACGAATGTCTACGATTTTGCATCTTCACGATATGTCTCCGATGTTTGCTTTTTGTATCGGTACCATATCGGTAGGTCTCTCCTTGTTATTCTCATTGTTATTTTCATCTTGTGAGTTTCCGTCTGACTCCACATCATCTATACCTACTTAACCACCATACCCACTACAAAGCTAATAGATCAGAATGATTGCCTACAATAAGCCTCCCGAGCCTATAAGCGTCAGCAACATCACTCATTCCGTTCTCGCTATCCAGACTCTGTATCGCCAAACCACGGCTAAACTTCCTGCATCACAGCTCACTGAAACCAGACCCAAGCGGGATTCCCTCTGTAAAAACCACAACTAAAACTGCGCATATATATCGAGATGTGTTTCAGATATTGGAGTATTGGAGATGTGGGAGATATTTGACAGTCAATGCCCGCGCCGGAGTGGCGTCATTCAAAAGGATATCTCCAACAGGAGTCTTGGTCATTGCATTGCCTGCTGATTACTGAGTTTCCCTTTGGCAGGGACCCCCCTGATCGAGTCAGGTGTATTTATTGCCGACCTAGGGGCGGTGATCAGTGGAATGGCGAGATCGGCCTGCAGGGAATATATCCACGTAATGGCTGCAGCTTTTCGCCTTGGCAGGCGTTGCTGGGTGCGTACACTCTCCTAGCAGATCTTTCGCGGCGCTAGCGCTTACTTATCTCTGCCCCGACCCACTGACGTCATACGCTGGTACCCCGGGTATCCACTAAAGACAGGAGGTACCAGCTAACATTTCAGATTCAAAACAAGGCAACTGTCAAATGTTATAAAAGTCAAACAACTTATATATCGTAAGTTGGGAAATATGGGAATTGTTAAAGGAGCTTCACAGACGATCCAGCTGGTTCTTTTAAAGATTTTAACCACTTTATAATGTGAGTCCACACTCAATTAGACTGCCCCTTCGAGTAAGCACATGTGTTATGTTGACAAACAAAACCCCGCAACACATATGGTGCTTTCCATTGAAGAATATGTCTGATTTTAAATATTAAGTTACAGAAACTAGCGTAAACCATTTATTTTGTAATATTTCTATCTTTATATACATGTAGAACCCAAAATACTGCCCAAAGTGCTAAGAATTTAGGATATTTGAAAAACTGGTGGATGGGACAGATTTTGTCCCAAACAGGCAGGTTGGTGCAGAGATACAAGCGGCCGCAGGAAGTCAGTCGAGTCGAATCTCTGCTAGGAGAGTAAGGCGCGTAGTGCTGGATGACGGGAATGGGGCACTTCTTATGACCAACAGGCAATACATATTGGGCAAAGGCAGTGAGGCAATAGCCGCCCAATACTGAACACAGGTAATGGGCAAGGGATCAAACTGGGACTGGAGAATAGGGAGCAGGACATGAGTCACAACTGACACTCAGTGGAAAATATACAAAGGGTAATGTTCAGTGTGATACATATAGGAGGTGGACAGTGGGTTAGTACACAATGTTGACTGGTTTCAGATACAGGTGTCAATATCCTCTGAGGATTTGATGCATAGTAGTTTCCAAGCAGATACGAGCAAATTGCATAGGGTGATATAGGAGGAGCATACAAGGAAAATTGTCTGAGCCTAGGGGAAAGGTGTGAAGTACACCCATCTCAGGTACATTAGTCTCTACATGTGAATCCCGCTTTAGACTATGGGAAAGGTGTGAAGTATACCCGTCTCAGGTACATCAGTCTCTACATGTGAATCCCACTTTAGACTATGGGAAAGGTGTGAAGTACACCTGTCTCAGGTATATTAGTCTCTACATGTGAATCCCGCCTTAGACTATGGGAAAGGTGTGAAGTATACCCGTCTCAGGTAGATTAGTCCCTACATGTGAATCCCGCTTTAGACTATGGGAAAGGTGTGAAGTACACCCATCTCAGGTACATCAATCTCTATGTGTGAATCCCGCTTTAGACTATGGGAAAGGTGTGAAGTACACCCGTCTCAGGTACATCAGTCTCTACATGTGAATCCCGCTTTAGACTATGGGAAAGGTGTGAAGTACACCCATCTCAGGTACATTAGTCTCTACATGTGAATCCCGCTTTAGACTATGGGAAAGGTGTGAAGTACACCCGTCTCAGGTACATCAGTCAATACATGTGAATCCCGCTTTAGACTATGGGAAAGGTGTGAAGTACACCAAGAAATCAGTACTTTGAACTTATTGATCGCTAAGCTCTACACAAACCATGTGTCCATAATGATCAAAGGGATTACTGTATGCTGGGTAGGGTTAAAGGAGCAGCACCCAAGTCAGCTTAGTCTATCTTATACCCTTTGTAGATGCCTTTGCCAAATATCATAGAGACACTTGTTTATGGCCGCCCTTTCCATTATTACAATGAGATCGATCCCGTCTCATGATATATGAGAAGGTCAAACCTCACAGAAGATCTTTGTCAAAAGGCCTGATACATACATCATGGCAAATGACGAGATATGATAGAAACTAATGTGTTCAATAGGTAATATAAGTTTTTCAATTAAAAAGACAAACTAAGGCCACTCAAAAAAACAACTTGTTTCTCATAACCGAGCCATGAAAAATATGACGAGGGCGCTTTTTTTTTTTTTTTGCTATATATAAGATGGCTTTTGAAGTGCCATAAAATACAGTAAAACCCCGCATAAGCGGACACCCTCCGATCCGGGCTAAAGTGGCCGCGTACGCAGGGTGTCTGCTTACAAAGGGTTTCCAGATTTGTATTGGCTATACATTTAATGCATCCTTGACATCAGGAGCTTTAATTTGATACTAAATACACATACCTTTCACAATTTCTATCAAGGTTCACCTATTAAAAAAAAAAAAAAAAAAATCTTCTAAAATAGTTTTTTCTGATGCGCGCGGTGATGAGAAACAAGTTGTTTTTTTGAGTGGCCTAAGTAGACCTTTCACACACACAAATTGCTTCCTTCATTCAGTTATTCTGCATGTGGGACAACCGTCCCTTTGAGACCTCGCGTCATATTCAAGGCCGCGAGCTTCACTCGTGCGCATTGTTAAAGAATGAAGGTCAAAAGACCATGCATAAAAGGACAAAAGTCGAACAACCCAGACAAAATTTTCTCTAGGAAAAAGGTGTTGAGGCGGTGAGGGATCCTCGATGAGTGAGGCTGAGCTGTGGTCCCTCCCCATGACGTGGTCCTGATTCCACCGAGCACCCGAAACTTGCCGAAATGAAAATCGGGAAATTTCGTACAAGTATAGCTGGCGGTGGAAGCGTCCAATTTTTTCTGGTAATTTCGAACGCATATACGATTTATCATGCGAGAAATTTCACCATATAAGATATTCTTTGATACATTCCACGGACTTCAGGAACTTCCCGATGAAGCTTCTAGTCTGGTGGAATCAGTCTGGTGTAAGGGGCTGTTACATCTGGACGAAATCTCAGCCGAAATATGATTCTGACAGTGTCTGATTTATTATTCTGGTATCATCCGGGGTAATGGAATAGCACCCAACATACTAATCGGGCGGCATCGGCTGGGTGTCAAAATCGAAACAGGCGATACCAGATACTGCCAGGGTGAAGTTATTTGGCCTGTTTTCACCTATAATCAGCTGCCACTAGTGGCATATAAAACTCTGTATGCCAGTCAGCGTGGCATACGGAAACTCAATGTTAAGCCTATGGGATTTTACATTAGGGGCAGGATGATATCGTCTACTACCGTTACGGGGCCATCCATAAAGTATGTAAGCACTGGGGGTGGGTTGGGGGGGGGGGTAATCAATTTTGAAAAATTTGCGTATGCCCCTTCTATGTTCTATTACGTACAAGATTGAGGTTGAGGTTTGGGGGTTGGGTTCCAAAATGTTAGAAATTCTGTGTAATACTTTATGGATGGCCCTTAAAGTAAACCATGCAGTGATTCCTATGTGGCACTGCCGCTAGTGGCAGCTTTGCTGAAATATTGATTGTCACTCACGTAAAGAGGGGACGGCAGTGTCTGGTGGTTCGCCAAGGGGGACTCTGACCCGATGAATACGAATAACTTACACTATTAATATTGATTGATGTTGGCAAGCCCCAAAAAAGACTTGCCAGACTTGAGTCTGAAATGCAGGCCACTCGATAAATCACCCCATTTTCTGAGCATTTTAAAAAGATTTCGACATCAATGCATAATCTATATGTCATGAACATGAACAGAAAACAAAAAAGACCAAGAACTGCATTCTTTAAACGAAGTCCTATTTATACTGGACTGAATGACTGGAATAATCTCCCTCGAGAAGTAGAGGATGGTAGTTCATACAGTTACAAAAAATAAGTAAAAGGCAAAGTTTTATGAGAATAGTTTGAGTAGTGTCAGCTATGCTAGGTTTTGCTTAATCTACCCGCGCTGACGACCAGACACGTTTTCTTTTCACATTGATTCATCCTAATCTAATCATATCACTTGTATATATTTATATAACGCAAGATGAAACAGGTTGCCAATGGCGAACTGTTAACGTTTGTATCGTTGGTCAGAATATCTGCAATGCAGAGACCAATGTATGTACTCGTCTACAGTACAATGAAAAAATAAAAATAAAAAAAACATATAAGGAACTGAGCCTCTGTGTTCGTTGTCGTATGGAGATGAACACTCACAAGTTTGTAGACCTGAAGGATCTTGTTGTTGGCCATTTGATTAATCTGTAAGCCGACTCATATCCTCTCCTTAAAGAAGCCTGACTTATGAGTTCCGTATCTGCTCAATATAGCCTCGTACAGGTATAAGGAGGAAGTCGAGAGAATAGATCAGGATATGCAGTGCAGGTGCACAAACAAGCTATTCATTTCGGCAAGGCTCCACACCAAACAGGTTTGTAGCCGTGTTTTAGGCTTAGTTTACACCTACCAATTATCACCAACCAGTATAGAATCTGGCCCCGCCGACGGATCGTTAGAAATTAAAGGACACGCGGATTTTGCGAAACACTCCGTCGCTAAATATATCTACTTTTCATGGAAATCAAAGCCTACATATCGCTGACAACGACAAACCTTTTACATATAGAGGAAAATGGCATTCTGTCATGGGAAAGATTTTTGTAAGTAGGGTAAATATTCAGATTAACCAACTCTGTAGACGACTAATTCAAGCCAGTTTAAAATAGTTGTCGGCCATAAAACGTCTATACATATAATCGCCATTTGGTGCAATCTATTTAATCAGACGATCTGTAGTCAGCACTCACTTGGTGTTTACCATGTTGACAATCTTCTCCTGCGTTGCGGCTATGTGCCGAACGTTGATGGCGGAAACAACCTTGCTGGTAGCGTACACACTTAGCTTTCATACTAGACGATTTCTAGTCTTTTACGGCAGAAAGTCGTCTGGTGGTGTAAAATTCAAGAATCGTCTAGTGTAAACACCGGCCTATGTAGTTTCTCACCATGACGGATTAGACGCTCCCCAGTCTCCCGGGGGAAAAGGAGCGCAGTTACTCTGTACCGGTAATGGAGGTGCGATCATGAATTTTAGGCACCGGGTTCCAGCTTTCAACAAGGCCGAGACCTTGCTGCTTTTCCCGCGGCGTGTTCGTTAGAGACGCCTGACAGGCAGGAAGTCGTCTGCCGCTCCGTGAATTGGCTGGAAACCTGATTGAAGGATAATTCATATCTGCCTGCCGGAAATTAGGCAGAAGGCCAGCAGGTAGGGCTTAACCGCTACTTAGAAGTAACCCTCCACGCTATGTGACCTTACTTCAAGGTCATTGGTATAATGTTACTGCCTGTGGATGGACGTCCGGCATACTCCGTCTCCTAGAGCATGGGGGTGAGATTGTGTGGCATTATATATTGATGAAATGTTCAGAAGATGTTGTGTTCACAGCGGGAGTCGATAGGAGAAAATGTCAGACGTAAAAAGCCCACCTCGCGGGTTCATTAGTATAGGCTAAATGACATGTGCAGTGCGTGCTTAATGGGAGGAGAGCGACAAAAAGGCATTGCCAAGTCGCCGTACATTTTATCATCTGACAGCATTACAGTGCTGTGTGCAGAGCGTTTGGAAAGCTATGTCACGCACATGTTATAGTGATTTCTGATGTTGCAGCTTCATAACTGGAGAGTGCCTTTCCCTGGACAGCCCTCCTATAGTTTGGACAATGTGCCTTTGCAACAATTCAGGAAACTGTTGTTGGAAATAGGTTTCCAACACCGTAGTCCATTGTCAGGGGAAATGATCCCATTAAGACAAGATGTCTTAAGCACACAGGTAAGGTAATGAATATACTGAATGGAGCAGCACTCGGTGGTATGGTATGGAAATAGGACGAGACTTTTGTTTGTGTAGAAGCAAAACAATAACCAGTATATGAACTCCAGCCACGAACAGTAGCCAGCACTCGTGGAGGAACCTTATGGTGTAGTGGTGCAAAGAATGAACGTTAACCCCATTGAAAGAAATTCAGGTATTGGAATCCTAGTACGGCTAAAAAATTTCTACTGAAAATAGGAGAAGGGGTGTTTTAATATATACCTATGCACATATATCTTACAGTTAATAACCTCTGCTAAGCAGATAGTAATTACAAAATATTCATAGAGTGTGCAGTAAATCGCTATACTGCACAGTGTGCAATAAGGTGCACACATTACTACATGCTAATAACTACGCAGGTCAACGTAAGTATGCCTGTAGGAGAGGTCCTACGAGACATAGCGTTTAAAGAATAAGACAATCTTGGTGGGGGACAGTCCACGCGAGCGAGGCACTGCAAATAGTACATAAGTGGTCAACAAAAGTGACCCATTTCTTCCATACCCTCTTCCACTATACAGAAAAGGGGATCTCGTAGCAAGATTGATACTGATGTACAGTCAGTGGCACCATCGACAGACATTCAGGGTTACTCAAAAAATCTGCTGTTTTTGTCGGCCAATGGAAACAGGCTTAGAGGCTCTCGAGGAACGGACTGGGAGTACCAGGGGGCCGTTCAAAAAACTAAGAGCAAAGAAATTATTTTAGAATTGTCTTTTGGGCCATAGTGTTGTATAAAATAATGTTTCGTAAGCATAAGGTGATAAGAGTAACCTAACGTTCATTTATATAATAATATCTTCCCTTTTGTCAAACAAAAATGAATGGAAAACATCGGCCAGGATGTCATTTATCTTTGGAGTTATCGTATCATCCAGCACCAGTACCAGAAACGAACAAACTTTATTCAACAGCCCCCTGACTTGTCTGACAGCCTATTTGTCCTAGACAGGATCAGATTCACTTGAAGGAGACTTCTTATATACAGGGGTCTGTTTAATAATCTAGGATCGTACATGTAGACCATTTTCTGTATGCCATAGAGATCCAGGAACGATCTGGGTCAACTTCATTCACACTTATGGGCGACCTTATGGACGGCTATTATTGTCTTAGGAAACTGACTTGAATATTATTAAACCATAGCCCTTGTACGACGTACAGAAAAAGGTCTTTCGATACAAAATGTATCCCAGGAGTTCTCTAACTACAGACGACACGACTCAGGCCACTTAAAAATAAAACTTGTTTCTCATCACCAAGCCATGAAAAATATGACGAGGGCGCTTTTTTTTTCTCCTTGTTATTGCACAAAGAGGGCAGACATACAGTAAAACCCCGCATAAGCGGACACCTTCCGATCCGGGCCAAAGTGGCTGCTTACACGGGGTGTCTGCTTACGTGGGGTTTCCAGATTTTTACCTGCTCTACATTCAATGCATCCCTGACATCAGGAGCTTTAATTTGATACTAAATACACATACCTTTCATAATTTCTATCAAAGTTCATCTATTTAGAAAAAGAAAAAAAACTTATAAAATCGTTTTTTCTGATGCGTGCGGTGATGAGAAACAAGTTTGTTTTTTTGAGTGGCCTTATTAAAGCTGAATGGTTTCGTCTCCTCGAATAGTTATTGGATGGCTGGCGGGATCGCCGGTGCAATCTTCCGCCAGGACCAAAGGTTATTAAACAGACCCCAGGTGATATACGATAAATACAAGAGCAAACTCATGTATTGCCCTTCGGCTCTTCTCTGGGCTTTCAATGTGGAAACTTGGATTATGATATTTTTCCAAGGCCAGAGATTATATATAACCCATCCCCTCCTTTTCATGAAAACCAAAGCATCCTGGATACCACGCTCACTTATTATGATCTAGATCCTTATTTTTATGAGAGCAATGTTTATTCATTCATTTCATGTTTATTCATTTAATTTACAATGAAAACATCGCATGGATAAGATCTCCATGTGTTAGAAGGCTTCTTTCAACGGAAGCTCTTTTTTTTTTTATCTTTGAGGCTCAAACTTCTTATGAGTGGACGTATTGCCCCAATTAGGGAAAATCCTATCTAATACTGCTATTGCTATATGGCCGCTAGACGATTATGGCCGGCGATTCTTGCATTCTGCACCATCTGACAACTTTCAGTAGTTAAATGATAGAAATCATCTAATGTAAACACCAAGCGCTTGGCGACTGCAAATCGTCTGGTTACACCAGATTATACAATTTGACACCACCTGACGACTATTGGACACGCTCTGACACCCGCAACGATTTCTAGCCAGCCTGAATTAGTGATCTAGACAGGCGGCGATTTTGTGAAAAGGCGTCTAGTGTAAACGCATGAGTACATTATGGATCAACGACTTTTGCGGCAGAGATTGCCTAATTGAGCACCACCTGACGACTATTGGCCAGACAAGCTACAGTCGTCACATATTTAGTCGTCTTGTGTAAATACCGGGTTAAAGCACCACCTGACGACTATTGGCCAGACAAGCTACAGTCGCCACATATTTAGTCGTCTTGTGTAAATACCGGGTTAAAGCACCACCTGACGACTATTGGCCAGACAAGTTACAGTCGCTACATATTTAATCGTCTTGTGTAAATACCGGGTTAAAGCACCACCTGACGACTATTGGCCAGACAAGCTACAGTCGCTACATATTTAGTCGTCTTGTGTAAATACCTGGTTAAAGCACCACCTGATAATACCACATTTTGTTTGTTTATCCTTGGTCTGGTTGAGGAATAGTCTTTCTATTAAAATCTATGTCAACACAAGTTCTTTGCCTGCTACGAATGACAATGATAAGCTGCATTTGGGAATGTGATTTGATGTTCGTGGTAAACATAATCCTATGGTGTGAGTAATCCATTAAGTTGAAACAGTATGTAGTTGTTCACACTACAAATACATCACTCTTATCGTGGTAGGAGTATATAGGGGACAGAGCCATTGTTAGTTCACGAAGCAGTCACTAGGTGGTCGGGGGACAAACCTGTATTCTGGCTCTTTGTTCTTACTAAATTCAACTGCCTTTCAATATTTTACCATGGTTCCCTTGACTCTCTACACCCATCCCAAAGTAGGATGACACAATAACTAAACCCAAGACATGATATTTTCCATATGGAACACTTTATATAAATATGTGAGCAAGGCTAAAGTTGTGACATTTCCCAATTATCACTCACTTCTTTACCACCTCCTTTAGTAAAGAACACCTACTTTTTCACCTCCTTTAGTGAAGAACACCTACTCGGGGGGCGTCATGGCGGCGCCCATGGATATAAAATCCTACATCAAACTATTTGAAATTATAGCAAACACAGAGAGTTTATAACATAGAGGAAACCTATTAGAGTTTAGGGTCTGAGCTCGTATCCTATCGTGTTTGAATCACATTGTAATTCACAAGGCGAAGCTGAGTGAATTACGTAGTGATTCAAAGAGATGGGATCGAGCTCTGTCACTAAACTTGAATGGGTTTCTGAGTTTATCTTACCCTTAACATTGACTAATGGGCTATCATTTGTGACATAATCCTCCATTGGATATTTTTAACTAAATATCTAATGGGCGTTAGATATAAGTTCCCAATGTTAAGTCTATGGAGAGAAAATACCAGGGGTGAGATAATTGGCTAAACGGAATAGCTCAGCAATACATGTAGAACCATCGCGCTTTCGTAATTGGTAATGACAGGATTAAATAACACTAATACAGCCATTATAGTCTAAGGCGTGGGATGCACACGTTTCCATTACTATCACAGACATCACGTTTCCCGGTTTTCCCTCTCTTTACTACTGACTGGCATTTAGAACAATGCCCATCCTACAGCTATTGCATTGTGCAGGATTTCCTATAATCAGTGATAATCAGAGGTGACCGCAGGTTTTTAGTGCAAGATCGGTAAACAATGGACCTAGAATAGATCGAAAAGGTCCTCGGCACTCCAATAAATAAGGCCACTTTCCTAGAACTGTGAATACTGGTCCCGATTACTGCAAACCGCAGCGAAATCTCCAGTGCATTGCATGTACTTCCTCCCTAGTATATCAATTGAGCATCACACCAATTGAAGACAAAAACATGCATGTATGCAAAAGAAAAAGAGGAAATACATGTAAGCATTTGGCCATGTGACCTTTCCTGTATAACACCATTGTGCATGGTGGGAAAAAACCCACCTAGATAGGAGATAATTAGATATATGCATATAAATACCTTGTCCAGGTCGATTCTGAAATGGGGTTGAGCGTCAACTTCCTCATTCTCCGTCATTGTGTTAGTTTTCCTTCAATTGTTCGTTGTGAATGGTCACGGTGTCCAAACAACCCACTACGGGCTTCCAAGCAACCCTCTCCTAGCAATCTCTGCGTCCGTATGCCTGTGACGGGCGGGCGGGCGCGTGACCAATGTGTGTGCGTGTGTCTTGTGAGGGAGATGCAATTCGCGGATGGACGAAACTCCAGCTGATCCAGCAGCCAATTGAGAACTGCTGGGACCGGCTGGGAGCTGCTCACAATGGCGCAACCACAACCTGCTACGCTGGTCTCCACTGCGCTCTGTGGGCGCGGCAGGTGGTCGGCTCGCGCTGCTGTCCCCTGCTGCAGGCTGGTGTGACGCTTCCCGGAGCAGCTCCGCGCCTTCCCTGAGCAGCTCGCAGGGCGGCGGAATGTACCGCACTGAGGCGCCAGCTGCTCGCCCGCCCCGGCCCGCCCCTCTCCCGCCCGCCCCGGCCTGCCCTCTCCCGCCCGCCCTTCTCCCGCCCGCTCCGGCCCGCCCCTCTCCCGCCCGCCCCTCTCCCGCCCGCCCCGGCCCGCCCTCTCCCGCCCGCTCCGGCCCGCCACTCTCTCGCCCGCCCCGGCCCGCCCTCTCCCGCCCTCTCCTGCCCCTCTCCCGCCCCTCCCCCGCCCCTTTCCCGCCCTTCTCCCGCCCCTCTCCCGCCCCTTTCCCACCCGCACGGCCTGCCCTCTCCGGCCCGCTGTGTGGGATTCACACAGAGAGACTAATGCACCTGAGATGGGTGTACTTCACTCTTTTCCCCTGGTGTCGGACAATCCTTCTTTAGCAGGATTCACACATAGAGACTGATGTACATGCGACAGATGTACTTCATTCCTTTCCCCTGGTCTCAGACAATATTCTTCTGGTACAAAAATCTCGTTGGTGGGATATGCTATACTTTATCAAGTCTTTGATTATGAACATAAATTAAATAATTAGAATGTATTACAATGTGTAAGGTTCCTCTGACTGGAGGAAGCCAGCGGGGTGTCCCCTTAATCGAGGTGTCCCAGAAGCGTTCCCAGAGTTTTACTGTATTTCGGTCTCAAGTGATTGGTCATGGTCAGTTGAGCTTGCTTATATTATTATATACCTGTGCAAAAACAATCTACACATACTGCCCTCTCCTACCCATGTCGTATTTATATCCGTACGGCACAGTGTGCCGTACGGGGTATGTGATCATGTGACTAGATAAAATATCGCCATTTTTAGGTATATAATAATACGAAAACGGGCTGACTATCTTCGTACGTCAAAATACTTGGTAAAATTATTGATAACATACATCCCTCTGCCTACGGCATCGGGATGTATGTGATCAATAATTTCACCACGTATTTTTGACGTACGAAGATAGTAAGCCAGTTTCCGTATAAAACCCCGAGACACTGGCATCCTGCTCCTTTGCCACTATCACAGTGAATAACACGCAGATAGTGAAGGGGTTGGTTTCTTGCAGGACGCTGGAAGTCTTTATGCGACCACTATAACCTCTAGGCAATGTATATATATATATAGCGTTGAGGCACAAACCCCTGCAGGTGCCTGGAGAGCCGGAGGCGCAGGGGGCCAGGGTGACTAGCCACAGGTTGGCAGTGATGGGAGGCAGTAACGCATGTTAAGGTGCTCCTGCACGCACCGCTCTCATGTCCAGGAGAGAAGCCATCAATTACCGAAACTAGGAGCTAATAGTATATTCATCATTGATGAATGAGCGTGCAGTTATAAATGAATAACAATTTTGGTTTAGATTCAGTATACGATCCTTCTCTTTAATACACTTGCACACAGTCAACTTGCCATTTCTTCAACTGCCTATTAGGATCTAAACAGATCAAGCACAAGGGGGTCATGAGGTATTCCGGTCTTGAGTGATTGGTCATGGTCAGCTGGGCACACCTCTAAGACCCTGAGACACTGGCACCCTACTCTCTTCTCAATAGCACAGTGAATAGCACACAGATAGTAAAGGGATAGTTTTCTGGAAACACACTGAAGGTTCAATGTGACCACTCTAACCCTGACTCTAACCTCTAGATGATGTATTTAGCGCGTGCAAGCACCGCATTAATAAAAAAACTGAGAACCCCATTCGAGGGCTCTCTGGTTACTTTTGTAATTTGGGCGCTACCGTGCGGCAAGATGAGATGGTGAGGGCAGTTTATTGATATAATGAAATATCATGAAATTCTATCATCTAGAAGCGTATCAATTCGTCTGGAAGGTTTTTTTTTAATTAACGCAATACCATATCATCAGAATTGCCAGGGGACAAAACATTGTGGAAGGGCGAAATGATATAAAGGGATTATGATCTAGATTTAGGTTACACAATAAAACCCGATAAGGATATAAGGACGATGAAATGATTGGTCTTACCGTGGTCTTTGTTGCATTCTCGTTACCTAAACTGATATATGTCTTTGTGGAAGAAGGTCTGACAAGACGATCAGAAAAATAGCTTTATTCCGAGTTTTTCTGTTTGCACCCAGAAAATACAGTAGAAACAGTGCATACAATTCACCCTCAACGATAAATTGATATCGACATACATTCAGTGGCACCGCTGACAGACTTTCTAGGTAACTCGAAAAATCTCCATCGTTTGCCTTGGTCAGTTAAAACGGGCTTATTATATAGGGCTTTAAACTAATCATGCCCTGCCTACGGCATAATTCCTCACTATGGAGTGTATCATAAAAGTATGTTAATAATGTGAATTGTTGTCCAGGAGAACACCTACTACTAATGAACTTTCCAGCAATAGATTATGAACTATACAGGACTGTTATTGGTCCTCGCAAACACCAAACATTCAAGGACTAGGATATTCATAAGACAAAATACGATGTATTTCTCATGCTATGACTGCACGATCGATATAAACAGCTGTGTAGCTGAAGTTCATGTAGTATAAAAATTGAATAAAAAAAATGTATTCCAGTTCATCTTCAGTTATATTTGTCGAAATGAAGAATACTGTAAAAGACCAAAAACAATATTGTATTTTATATTGAAACAAAATGATATGTTATGTGTCATCAATTCAAGAAGAAGCTCACCAAAGTGGGCAATTTTCTCTGTTCCACTGGAGTGGGGACTCCGAAGTTCAGAAAAAATTATGGTAGGAGAATGTTGATACGCCTCGTTCACCTACACATAATATTGAGACAAGGCTAAAATTCCTTCATGGCAGGCCCCCAAAAATATTTTTGATAAATTCCATTGACAATTGGTCCAGCCACCAGGGACCTGTTTCAGTAGTTTCGTGACATTAGGCCTCGACAGACATCAACAGCGGCACCAACAGTGCAAGAAACAGCGGAAAAAGCCTAGCAAATATCAGCGTATTGGAGTGGCCAATATTCTTCATATTTGAAACGAGAATAGGTTATATGTATCCCCTACTCGAGTTAAAGTGGCATCACTTAAATCCTTCGGGAAGTGTATGATTTTCCGCGTGTCATCGATTGCAGTCTTGTAATCTGTGCGTATGGTGTCACAGACGCCATCTAGACATGTCACGAAACTACTGAAACAGGTCGCTGGTGCTTTGGATGGCGTCAGGGGAGGGGGGGGGTGATGACCGCCTCCATAGCACAATAGCTATGTGCCTTATAAATCCATCGTATCACACCTGAATGTCATATGTTGCGACCAGACACCACCAGGCTGTGAAAACGTTGAATATCATTGCATGTGGCGGGCAGCAACGTGTTGGCCACATTGGTCGCGGGGGAATCATAAGTGATGAGGAAACTCGCTGAAATATTCTGTGCCGCAGAGGCACGAGTGTTATGTCGAGTATCTATGACCTATATATCAGATGGAAATGTCAGGCAGGAGGTGCGAGCCTCACGTTACTCCATGCAACATAACTTTACTGATAATGATCAGAATGACGATCGTTCGTCCTGCGATCGCAGTCTTAGCGGGACTGACCTTGATCTGGCGTTTACACTAGGTGCGGATTCTTGATTTTAGCACCACCTGACGACTAACCAGGCGTTTACACTAGACGATTATAGGCGGTGATTCTTGAACCTGACGACTTTCAGCCATAAAAGTCTAGAAATCGTCTAATGTAAACGCCAAATGCGTGGGGACTGCAGATCATCTGATTATGTCAGATTACGCAATAAAGCACCATCTCACGACTATTTGACACACTCTGACCCCAGCGACTATTTCAAGCCGGTTTGAATTAGTTGTCTACATAGGCGGCGATTCTGTGAAAACTCATAGTCATCAGTGTAAACGCTTGGGTAAATTCTGACGTTGACGACTTTTGCGGTGGACATCTAGTATAAACCCCGGGTAACCTGGCGTTTACATTAGAAGACTATATACGTGACTGTAGATCGTCAAGTCAATAATGGCAGGTGGTGGCAATGTCCACTGCAGAAGTCATCGAGCTCAGAATCTCCTTGAGCGTTTACACTGATGACCCAGAATCTCCGCCTGCTAGACGACTAATTCAGGGTGGATTGAAATAGTTGCCCCCATCAGAGCAGGTTCAATAGTTGTGAGGTGGTGCCAAACTGCATAATCAGATGTAATCAGACAATCTGCAGTCGCCACACACTTGACGTTTACATTATGCGATTTCTATCATGTTACTGCTGAAAGTTGTCATGAGATGCAGAATGCCAGAATTGCCGGCCAGAATCGTCTAGTATAAATGCTGGGTAAACCGGCATTTACACTAGATGATTATAAATTGTAATTCTTTAATTTAGCACCTCCTGATGACTAACCCAGCATTCATATTAGACGATTATAGGCAGCGATTCTTGAATTCAGCTTCACCTGACGATTCACCCTGTATTTACACTAGACAATTAAAGGTGCCGATTCTTGAATTTAGCACCACCTGATGACGAAACTAGAGTTTATACGAGAAGAATATAGGCGGCGATTCTTGAATTCAGCACAACCTGACGACTTACCAGCCATTTAAACTACACAATTATAGGTCACAATTCTTAAATTTAGCACCACCTGACGACTTTCAGCTGCAAAAGGCTAGAAATTATCTAGTGTAAATGCTAAGTGTGTGGCAAAAAGATTACATCAGATCATGCAATTTGGCACCACCAAACGATTATGTAGGCCACTTGATGGCCGACGATTATTTCAAGCTGACTTGAAAATCTCAGTCGTCAACCACCTCTCCTTCTGGCAAAAATTGTGTGTTCTGTGTCGACGACCACAGCATTTCACTTAACCCATTTTTGCCTGCAATTATCTAATGGGAAATGAATACATTCCCCTGTAATTAAAAAATAGGGTTAACCTTCAAGAATGTTAGTATGTAATGGTCTAAGGTAAACGTCTGCCAACGTGGACAGCAGAAAGTAATATGTTCCTCATTTAAAAGATAATTAATCATCTAGTGTAAACATATGAGGAAATTCTTGGGTTAATGACTATTGCAGCCGATATTTTGTAATCGGGCACTATTTGACGAAAATTGGTTGGATGATCTACAATCATTAGATCGGAGTAATTGTGAATAAAAAATGATCTTATTGTGTTCCTTGTGATGTTCCCTTTAGAAGTCTTACAAAATGGAACACTCTAAACATGACGAAAATTGGCTAGATGATCAACAATCATTAGATCGGAGTAATTGTGAATAAAAAATGATCTCATTGTGTTCCTTGTGATGTTCTCTTTATAGAGGTTTTACAAGATGGATCACTCTAAACATTTACTCATATTATTCCATACATATGACCAGTAAGTACTTGGGAATATACATAGAGCATTTATCATCTGCTCATACCGATTTCGGATTGTTCTACACAAACGGTTGTCCTCAATTATAAATGGACAGGCTTCAACAATGCTATCACTTTTAAATAACGCAAAAAGAGCGCTTATTAGCTCTCCAAAAATACATGCGGCCATGACGTTGCTAACCCAGTATCGAAGGAAAATTGTCATCTATATCAGAAATAGGATATTTTACTGTACTGATTATTATTGTCGAGATTGATGTGGATTCCGAAATGGAATACTGTATGCAATCTGGTACTTTATGTGATAAACCCTGATTATTAAACGGTAGCCATTGTACGAGGTACAGAAAAGGTTCTTCCTGTACTATCCTAGATTATATGACCACTTGATGAAAGCTGGGATCTATCAAATCAAGGACTTGATGAAAAAAGGTGGAATAATGTCATTCAAAGAGATTAATTTAAAGTATGGTACACATATTACATTTCTAGAAATGTCCAGTATGAGATCAGCCACCCCCTGGCTGAGGTTATTAGAATGTGATGAGGACCTCCAAGAAAGTAGGCAAATATTGTTACAGGTGCCTGGAGAAGACCCATGCAATACGTTGAGAAAAACAAATAAATGTATGTATGACTTCATCTTAGACAGAATTGCATTAATACCCAAAGCCAGAAGGAATTGGGAAAAGATCTTTCCAGAATTGGGAGCTAAAAGCCCAGAGTAGGAGAAAATATATCAGTCCCCATATCAGGTTACACGAGAAACCAGAATACAATCATTACAATATAAGGTCTTATATAGAACAATAACATGTAATAAATACCTGGCCAGTAGGAGAATTGTGGGTAGTGTGGAATGCAACTATTGTACCAAAGAAGATGACATGTTCCACTTCTTCATTGAGTGTTATGAGGTCAGAAATTTCTGGTTAACAATTAGAAGGTGGCTGAAGACAATGTGGGGGGAAGACATTTTCACGGTGTGTAAAAAAGAGATTATTCTCGGTATAACCAATCTTAGCCCGAGATCCAGGATGCTCAATTATGTTATATTGTATGCTAAATCATTCATACATAGACAAAGGCTGTTTTATCATAACAACATGGCTGGATGTTATTTCTTAAGGAGTTGAAGAGTAAACTACTAGTGGAAAGATACACATGCATCCGGGAAAACCAGGAGAGCAAATTCAAGCACCTGAAGAAACTATGGCTGAGCCTGTAATCCTAACTAAATCCAATGAATTACCAAGCAACTATGTATACCAATCAACAAACATTATCTTCATATTAGTGTATAATTGTATGTATGTATGCTTTGTGTTAGTGTTTTTGTGTTTGATTTCAATGTACAAGTCATTATGTTACTGTTTATCAATGTTCTGTGACTCTATGTAAAGATATTTAGGTTGGGTTATACAAATAGAGGGATGCAAACAACAAAGCAACAAAAGACAGACAGTGAAAGTTATGTATATCAAAAGTTACTAGTAAAGACCTCATGGAGAAAAGGACAACCTGCATATTGACCAAAGGAACATAAACAATAGAACATATTATATGAGGTGAACATGAAGGACTATAGAGAGTAAAATCAAGGATACTTCTGGGTTAAGAAAAGTGTGATCAATGGTATGCCAATTAAAAAATTGAACATAGGCTTGCAAGGAGATGGCAATCAAACCAGAGTATCAGGTATAAGTAGTCAAGTTGTATCTATTCTATTCATATCCATATAGCAAAAAAAAAAAAAAGTCTGGAGAAGGGCCGGAAAAAAAGGTAGAAAGAGTAAGAGAAATGTAAAACAATGAATCAACCAAAACAGTAAGTGCAAAACCAACCGATTGTATATTTTGAAAGAAATAAAGTCCTCTCAAAAAAAAAAAAAGATTATGAAATGGCCCCTTGGTGGTACATGGAAAATTGGTTCAAGAAATACATTTATATGAACCTGGATATATCTTAAAGTACCATCCTTCTAGGAGACCTCTCAATGGGATTAAAACCTAAAATGGTCAACTTGATATACATTTCTTTTCGTTATTTTTTCTAATTATTTTAGAAATTTGTATCTCGCACCTGGTGGGGTAGTATTGATATTTATTTCAAATTTGAAAAAAAAAATCAATACCACCCCACCAGGTGCGAGATACAAATTTCTAAAATAATTAGAAAAAATAGCGAAAGAATAACTTTACATAGGCTCTATCCATAACACGACTATGAGTGACTGCTCTCAAGTAATGTCTAAAAAATTAGGATAGGAGAAAAAACCCTCCACACAGATAGATATATGGATATATATCTACAGAAACAAAGACCTATAGACCGGCTATTAATCGCCTGATGAGACGAGACCGTCGAAACTATTGAGCAAGAATAAACCCCCAACAAGGGATTATTTCCTAATACACAGAGATAAGGTTTGAAACAGGCCCCATAGAGGGAGCCAGAACCGAATATAAAGCAGTTCTGAATCTACACACCAGGATTTGGATCCTGGAACGCCCACGAGAGGAGTGGAGGCGCCACCAGCGAGTGAGCCCGTCCACACATAGAACACTGCTGACCATTGGTCATTTAAATTTCGCGCCGCTCTTTGTTCAACAGATTGACCAATGAGAACACGGAATACACACCATGTGACCACAATGAACCAATGAAGGTCTAACTCTGTGAAGAAATTAACATAAAGCAGGCCGCAGCCCGCGGACCACTGCACTGAGACAGTCACTTGCTCGATAGTCGCGAAGCCGCAACGTCCTCTCCACTTGATATACATTTCCCTGAAGTTCTTCATCTATAGACAACGGTTATTCATTAAATGCAATCTGGATATATAAAGTTGGTTGATGGAGTTCAAGTACCTACTAAGAATGGAAAACCATTTATGTAAACATTAAGGTAAACCAGACAATTTAATAAATTGGAGTACCTGTTTCAATGAATATAGAAGTCATGGAAATAGGTCTACCAAACACTTGGATTTTTCAAGGAGTTAATAGAGATTGTAGGATGTGCCTGCTTTAGCTTAGTACACAGGCAGTCGTAACCTTTAAAAGATAAGGCCCATTTCCATTGGCTGACGAAAACCCTGTATTTCAACATGTGCATACTAATGGAAATACTTTGAGCCTCAACTGATTTGGTGGATGTTGGTGTTGTTGCATAATTTTCCTCAAATTAGTTAGTCGATTTTAAATGCCTGGACATTACCATTCACCGATCTTGTGTCGGTGGTTCTTGACTACAGATCAGTGCACAATACTCGGCCAATGGAAACAGGCTTTATGTTGGATGCTTCGGCCTTATAGAATTCCAGCAAATCCAGAAAGATATCTCTCGATGTCTCCGATTACAGCAGAAGACAATGGGTGTCAGAAGAGGTCACTTTCGCTCACTATAACCTATTTCAGGCACTGTGCACCACCATAATTATATGGCCAATAAAAAATTAATAGTCGTCAGGCGGTGCTCGATTATGCAATATCAGCTGCAATGGTCTTCGACCCAAGAATTTCCTCATGTGTTTGGACTGTAGAAATGTACTGAAATAGTCGTCGGCGTCAAATCGTCTGCAAAGTCGCCAGGTGGTGCCACATTGTACAATCTGACATAATTAGATGATCTGTAGTCGTCAAGCACTTGGCGCTAGACGATTTCTAGGCTTTTACTGCTGAAAGTCGTCAAGTGAGGCTAAATTGTCACTCAGTATGGTCTATCCTGGCGTTTACACTATACGATTATAAGTGGCGATTCTTGAATTTAGCACCACCTGACGACATACCCGGCGTTAACACTAGACGATTATAAGCAGCAATTTTTATTTAGCACCACCTGACGACTTTCAGCCGTAATAGGCTAGAATTCGTCTGTGCTGTCTGTGGTTTTCTGTACAGTCTGCATTCTCCTATCGGAGGCCATTAATCAGGCGCTACGCATTCCTCCGGGATATTAGCAGCTATGAGATGCAGCTCGTCTCTTCTTGTAATGTATTATACGCCTGTGCCAGAAACTACTTTAAATACCAACCTCTGCTAGAGAAGTGGTAGTACCACCATACTGTGCTGGTATTTCGACGTACCACCATACTTTGAATATGATTGGTTGCAATTCAAATAATTGAATAATAAAACTGATAGCTGGGGAGAATACTAGTTTATTACTAATAAGTAAGGCACACACAGCGCAGGTTGAGTTGCACAAAACATAAATCAGTAGATATGGTCTAGCACCATCAGTTTCATGTCCCTTGCATGAAATATCTAAGCAATTATAAAAGCCTGGGTTCTAGTTGGTTGAAAGGCACTAAGGCGCAAGTTAATGTATTATGCCATAGTAGTAGGGTAGGTAATTAGAATTAGTAATCCCAGCTTCGTGGCAAAGCCCAACCCATCTTCCATATGAGCTCACCCACGGCAAGAGAACAGCTGATGGTGTAAAGTGTCGACACATCTGAGGCCCAGTCTCCAAGATCACAGATCCGATCACCACCACAATCACCACACCTCTTGTAAACGTGCCTGCCGTAAGTGGAGAAAGGGGGCAGGGCCCCGTTGAATAAAAGATTGTCGTCCGCGAGGCTGGACGATAAGACATAGTGAAGGATGGACGAGAAATAAACGATAATTTATTTTCAGTATAGCATAAAACAGGTCGTCCATGTGAGGACTGTCGTCCGTGATAATATCGTTCAATCATCGTAGAATGATCGTATAATTGACCAATATCCTCGGGGACCACTAAATATGTATAATTCTGTGGGCAAAGAGGTTAGGCGTTGGTCTCTCAACCTTCAGGTTGAGAGTTCTAACCCCATCCGAGGCAAACTTTTTTTTTCCAGTAATTTTAAAACATGAAAAAATGATTCAATCGTTAATAAATGTTGAAATTTGGTATACATGTATCAAATGGATTTAGTGCATGAAAAACGAGTTTGACATCGGCTACGACGCCGAAAACGTGGTCGTCCGCGAGGAGACTTGAACGATAAATGAACGATATTTTCAAAATGAACGATTTTTTATTCAACACCACTCACGATCGTTCATTTTATCCTTTCGTCCAATGCTCGTCCACCTCCACGATAGTTTTTTATACTACAGTTTGCTACCGACGAGACTTGTAAGATACTCTGTTTATTGTTCATTCTTTTTATTCAACGGGGCCCAGGTCCTTCCAGAGAAGCATATTTCGCTAATAGGAGCACATTGATGTATACTTGGGTTGGACACAGGCAGTGTTCTTTGATGTGGGGAAGTGGCAATAGTATCTTTCTCAACCTAAACTGGTCTGTTTTTGACTGGTGTATAGTAAGAGATAGTCCCTCTGGTTTTTTATAACATCCCGCCTCCTTAAGTTGCGAATGCTTTATTCTAATCAATTTATAAACCTCCTTTTCATTGGCCGACGGAAACGGCAGATATTTCTTGAATTACCGTAAAAGTCTGTCGGTTGGTTTCATCAACTGTATGGCGGTATCAATTTATCAGTGAAGGTGCATTATATACACTGTTTCTACTGTATAATCAAGGTATAAGGCCCGTTTCCATTGGCCGACAAACATTGTGTAGATTTTTTGTGTTGCCCAGAAAGTCTGTCGGTGGTGCCACAGACTGTGTCGATATAGAAGGGTAGTAGATTTCACTAAGTGACCAAGCTTTCACTCAGTGGTTGGTGGTGCCACATTGCATAATCTAAGCAGAAAAGGTCTTGGGTCATTTCACATGCTTGGTCGTTTCCATTGACTGATTTTGGGTCAGCAGTGCCAAAGGTCCATTGGTGGTTCCTGACTGTAGCTCGGTGACGGGAAATCGGCCAATGGAAACGGGCCTTTACAAAGATATTCTGTGGGGAAATCCATCGGTGGTGGCCTTGTTACATAATCTATGGCAAATTGATATGTGAGTATTGTTTGCAAATCTTGTTTCCATTCACCGATCTGGCGTCAATATACAAAAATCTAGGAGCAAATAGTATGTTCATCATAGATGAATGAGCGTGCAATTATAAATGAATAACAATTAAAAGGTTTGGATTAGATCAAGTCTATGGACTTTTTTTTCTAACCCACTTGCACCCGGTCAACTTGCTATTTCTGCAACTGACTAACTAGGATCCAAACAGATGAAGCACAAGTGGGTCTTGAGGTATTTTGGTCCTCAGTGATTGGTCATGGTCAGCTGGGGACACCTCTAAGACCCTGAGACACTGGCTCCCTGCTCTGTTCTCACTATCACATTAAACATCATGCAGATAGTGAAGGGATAGTTTTCTGGAAGCACAATGTGACCACTCTAAACTCTAGATGATGTATTTAGCACGTGCAAGCACGCTCTAAAAAGACCCATCAGTGGTTCCCGATCGGTGCCAAATAGTCTGCCAATGGAAACAATGGTTTATAGCTTCCATGCTATCTGTTGGCAATAAGTGGGGACCTCACCTTTCTCAAATAGTCGCACTTCTCAATGCTTTTTGGCGTTTACGATGGTTCATATTAATATAACAATATGCCAAAGGTCTGGCACTGGCTAAAAAAAACCCAGTTTGGGAGATCTCTATTTATGTTTTAGATCATTATCATATTAGTCCGCCAATTATGTGACAGGGCATCTGATGATTCTTAAAGCTATCATAGATCTTTATCAATCCGTCTGATACAAGGGTTCAGAGGGTTCCATTCAATGAGACCGTTGTACATCATATTACAAATCACTATACTATGTGAAATGTAGGAGATATGAAGACTCCTTTGCGGGCTCGATATAAAATACTCTTACAGCTGAATCTCATCTCTGCAGAACATCCTTTGGTTACCCCTTCCTGTCTTTGTCTTTGATGACGCTATATACAGGCATATCGTGTTGGTTAAGTGGGATTCCCACGATGGGACAAATGGACCTGAGACTGGTGTACTTCACAGCTTTGCACCAGTCGGCTACTATTTCCAGCTGGGTACAAAGTTTCACAAATTGGGGTGTCCTACAGTCTCAGGGTAAGATGGCGGATTCAATTTACATGGGAATACCTAACAGGTACATAGTCTCACCCCTACACCCCTACACAGGGTACACAGGGTACACAGGGTACCCAAGATTCACAGTCGCCAACTCAGGGTACTTCCCCGTGTGAATAGGTGTTATTTGAGACCACTGAGACTTACATATTGGGGGAGAACATGTGAAATACATTTGTCTCACCAAAATGCCCCTCTAAATTTCAAACCTGTTTAAAGCAAAATCTCATGAGATTCTGTTCCTTGTTAGGGGTGATTGTCGCAGACAACTGCGAGAGAAAAAATTGTCTCAGTTAAAAGGAACCCTGTCATTCACACGAGGAGATTGTGTTCCAGTACCGAATCTCGATGGGATTTGTCTCAGACAAACGGCCTGTGAGGTACGTGAATCCCACCGTGTGAATCCCACTTTAGTCCCATATCCCTCGTTGACTACAAGCAATTCCTCCCTACCAGTCTGTGTGTACATTTCATTCCTGAGGTCTACCATACATCTTGCTCTCAGATTTGAGAGTCAGATGTTCAGATGCTCCATGTTACTATATTTTGTATATGTAAAGTCCTCCTGCATGGAGTTGTCCCTCTGCCTTCACTGCCATATAAGGAATATAGTAGACGTTGTCTCTCCCAGCAGCCAATGATTGCATTCATTGCAATGGCCTTCACCCTGACCTCTTTACATGGTGTTCATAGTGCCTTGGGACAGTTCTACAGTCTACAATTGACCTGAATCTAGTGGGCTAAAAAGCACTTTCTATGACTACACATCTTTTTTTTTCAAAGAATTTTATTTAGACTGGCCATTGCTCAGTTGAGAATGTGTCGACTGGTTTCAATGCATGACCGGTTTGCATTTACAATGATTTCCAATTATAGATTGTATAATAACAAGATAATGTGCCAACATTTAAGCATGTCTCTAAGTTTCCGCTGTCACGAGAGGTTCCTGTGACCCACTTTCTGGGGAAGAAATACCAAAATAGTTATCTTCAGGTAAACGCGATTTACAAATCACTTTACTATGTGAAATGTAGGAGATGTCAAGACTCCATTTCGGGCTCGATATAAAAGACACTTTCAGCCGAATCTCATTCAGCAGAACATGCTCGGGTTTCTCCTTCCTGTCTTTGTCACATATGGAGGCATTCCTCTGTGAACCAAGCACGATGTTTCCATTACATGCAATCGTCCCTGATGACTCGCTCTAGGCCAGGAAGGAATATTATGCTGGAGACACACCAAGCGAGTAAAAGGGGTCGCCCACCAACCACGACAAGGCTACGACGATGGGTTCCCGACAAGGTCCATGATTGGCCTACGATTGGAGGCCTTGTCATGGGTGGTGGACCCCAGTTCTCGACAAGAGTCTACGACAAGGCCACGACAAGGCCATGATTGGAAGCTTGTCGGGAGCCTTCCGACAAGGCTACGACAACATCGAGCATGTTCGATTTTTCCCACGACTGGACCCTTGTCATGGAATGTCATGGCGTGTCAGGAATGTGTTGCAGAGGTCTACAATAGGAAATTTTGGTGGAGTGTGCACTTCCCGACACGCCCCAACAACGCTGTCGTAAAGTCCCCCTGTGAGCTGTTATTTCATATTTCACCTGATTATTGCGTCAGAGATGCTATATTATTGGTGGAAGATATTACTATGAAATAATATTGCACATACACGCAAATTTTTTATGGCGATTCTGGAGATCGCTGCCGTTACTCGATAGGTGTCTCCCCGGCATTAGGGATTGCGATGGGATCCAGATTCAAACAAGCCGAGGACACACCAATAGCTCACATACACGACATTTTGTGTTGGTGATTCCGGAACTCGCTGCGTTTACCTCTTGGTGTGTCTCCGGCATTAGCTTTATAAATAAATTGACTTGTGCTGCATATTTATTTAGTTTAAGGAAGCATATGTCTGTATTTCTTAATTCAGATAAAATTTCATGTTAGCTCTAGTTGTCATTGTGCTCTGATGGGGACCCTATGGCACCTAATTCTGTTAACACTGTACAATAAAAAAAGGACATGTACGACGTATATTACTTTGAGAATCTGAGTAAATACAAGGAAGGCCAGACAATTAAAACCAGCCTGGGACCTGTTTCAGTAGTTTCGTGACATGTCTAGATGGTGTCTGTGACACCATACAGACAGATCACAAGACTGCAATCGATGACACACGGAATTTCAAATTTTAACTCGAGTAGGGGATACATATAACCTATAATCGTCCCAAATATGAAGAAGATTGGCTGCTCCGAACTTCTGATATTTGCTAGACGTTTTCCGCTGTTGCTTGCACTGTTGGTGCCACTGTTGATGTGTGTCTAGGCCTAATGTCACAATACTAGTGAAACAGGTCCCAGTACCACCAAACAGTGGCTGATGCCAGCGGCCTCTTTATTGACACAAACCATCGATCAAGGATAAAATGTGTCTTGACGCTGTAGTGATTATGAAGATAACTAGGAGCAAATAGTATGTTCATCATTGATGAACGAGCGTGCAATTTTATATGAATGACAATTAAAAGGTTTGGATTACATGTCAGTCTAAGGATAGTTTTCTATGACCCACTAGCACCCAATTATCTTGCCATTTCTGCAACTACCTGAGTCTAGCATCCAAACACATCAAACACCAGTGGGTCCCAAGGCCCTGAGTGGGTCTTGGGGTATTTTAGTCCTTGGTGATTGGTCATGGTCAGCTGGGCACGCCTCAAAGACACTGAGACACTGGCTCCCTGCCTTGTTTTCAACATCACAGTGAATAGCACACAGATAGTGAAGGTTTAATTTCTATGTAGTACCCTGAAAGTCTATATGGACCACTCTAACCTCTAGATGATGTATTTAGAGCGTACAAGCACGCTCTAATAAAGAAATGATAAAAATTGGGGAAATCCAATGATATGGAGGCTACTTGACATTGATCAACGAGCATTGATATCAAATCCATATATTGGGCTTCGGATTTCCATATTTGAAATACAACGTAGTCACAAGAACCATCCATTGCAGTAAGGACCGCTTAGAGAGGCTTGTGAAAATACATTCAGGAATAAAGGTTAAAGAAAAATTGAAACACGGCTTCAAATGACATGCACCGTTATGACTGGTTTTGAATACAAGTGGCTGTAATCTCTAAGTAGTTGATATGTAGTAATATCCAAGAGATTACGTCAACTACGAGAAGATTGCGAACACTCGTAATCAAAACCAGTCGTTATTGTATTCATCATCCACCTTTTTATCCGTCTATTGCAATAAAAAGTATATGGACAAGCGTAATTACAGATTACGCTATAATGCCACAGCACTGTTAAGCATGGGGGTAATCTGGTGTATACTTACGCTAGGTATATAGATGGCTATTTTGCCGTGTTTTTAGTATGCAAAACTTTTTGTGATAGTGATTTCTGATGGTAAATTAGATTATTGTGACTAATTATGAATAATCAATATTGAATGAACATTGAATGAACTTATTTAGAAGCACATTAGATCTGATTTTAGATGAGACTTTTTCCCCCAGAAATTCTGGCATGTCAGAATCCCGGGTAACTGTTTCCAGGTGCTTTATACAATTCCCATGGAGACTCCGTAATCTGTGGATAGTTAATACAAATCTTTTATTGTATATCGGTCAGAAGATTTGAGATTGCATTCAGTAAGAATAACCTGCTGTGACGCACGTTGCAGTTAAGCCCAATGCCCATCTACCGATTTCGAAACATTCATGTACCTTTGTCGGCGACAAACGGACAGTAATTTGCCTCAGCCAAGGCATCCTAACGGAGTCGGCCTAAGTCGGTAGATGTAGGACAGCTAGGCAAGGGTGAGCCACCGATTAGTAGACAGATTTTCTTAGGACTAATATCCACCACCCCATCTCCTCAATGTCCGCAGATCGAGCGAAGAGTTACGTAATTTGCCTGTGACAAGTTCACCGACTCCTATACGATTTGCAAACTAATCGCTCAACCCTGAATCAGTAGATGGGCATCAGGCTTTACCTAGTAATAACGAAACGACAGATTTAGATGGTGAAACATAACCCGTCAGAGCCTGAGATGGACAAATTCAATACCATAGGAATATCTGTTCGCATCCATTTAATACACAGTAATATCGATAAAAAGCCATCTTTTGTGGTGCATGTAAGAAATGTTGAGTGAACTCATCGGGTACATGCATCCCATTTTGTGTATACCTTGGGCATTTCAGGAGGACATGATTAAATACAGAAATACATAAAACATGGATATGTTGTCGTCATGGCGAATCAATCTGCCGCATTGACGTCAATGCGGTTGTATTTTATCCTCGTTGAATCCAAGTTTGGAGGAGTTGGGTTTCAGGGCTGAATCCGAGTTGAGTTGAGACGAGACACATATGGCAGAGTATAAGATGTCACCGGTCCTCCGGCCGGCTTGGGAGCAGCTCGGGTTCAGGGTATTCAGGTGAGCTGCTCGAAAAGAAATGTACAGAAAACCTCCGCCTAACGGGCGCCAGGTGTAAAGGGTCACCCTGCGTTAACGGACATTTTTTTTAAAGTCATTTATTTATACTAAGCACTCAGTTTATGTTAATTTGGTATCCTTGTGCTTACAGTCACATTTGCTCGGGACAGTTCCACTGAAAGATTGATAGACAAATGTTTGCTCGGAACAGGTCCTTCAATCGATTGATTAATAGATAAATAAGTTGGATATTTATTCTAACCTCATGTAAAGCCTGATGCCCATCTACCGATTCAGGGTTGAGCGATTAGTTTGCAAATCGTATAGGAGTCGGTGAACTTGTCGCAGGCAAATTATGTAACTCTTCGCTCGATCTGCGGACATTAAGGAGAGTGGTTGGTGGATATTAGTCCTCAGCAAATCTGTCTACTAATCGGTGGCTTACCCTTGCCTAGCTGTCCTACATCTACCGACTACGGCCGACTCCGTTAGGATGCCTTGGCTGAGACAAATTACTGTCCGTTTGTCGCCGACAAAGGTACATGAATGTTCCGAAATCGGTAGATGGGCAAGATGCAGTGCAAGATCTAACCCTGTGTTAGAACTGCCTTTTTCCTCATTAAAAAACAACAACAACAAAAATAATTTTTTATACTGCACCCCTAGCAGCGGGCAGTATTTCATAGACATTCGCATACAGGTATATAATAATACCTTTTTGCTCCTATTCGGTGTCAGATCTCTCTCCAACCAGCCATTTTCTCACTCATCCCCATTGTCCTTCATCATCCACCAATCATCCTTCACAATGTCAGGCGGTCAGTTGGACTTTCATTGAGTCTCCATCCAAGTAAGCCATGTGCCTTGATCACGTCAGGCCATCCGATATTCGGCGTTACCCTACATATATGGTGATGCCTTATATATCTTATCCCTCGTATAAATCTCCATACACTTAACGTGGTGTGACTGTATGCCACAGTTGAGCCATAAGATATTTATATGCCCCTGGTGACATATGAAGTTAAAAACATGTGACAGGGTAGGATAAATTCTAAACATCACTCAATTTCATATAATTGTTTATATGGTGTTCATTGTCTTCTGCTATAGATATTTCTTAGCTCCGCTTTGTGATATCACGCCATACCATATGAAATTTCAGGATATTTCATGATGGTATCCAGCAAGAACCGTTACATATCAAGATGATACAACCCGAAGCCTGGACATCCAGGCACACCACCCTATTTAAGGTATAGGGAAAAGAAGAAAAGTGCTCAAGCCATTGTAAAGTCTGGGAAGGGAGATTCTAAGCTGACTAGACATAAAATCAACCAAACCAAGCCAAATACTCACGGATATCCTCATACTTTTTAATACATTCAACAATTCGTCCTAGGATGGCCAAGGAAATATTGTACGTTGCACTATGTTATTTCACAAAATCATGACACTTACCTATAGGGGACAGAGCCATTGTTAGTTCACGAAGCAGTCACCAGGTGGTCGGGGGACAAACCTGTATTCTGGCTCTTTGTTCTTACAAAATCCAACTGCCTTTCAATATTTTACTATGGTTCCCTTGACTCTCTACACCCATCCCAAAGCAGGATGACATAATGATTAAACCCAAGACATGATATTTTCCATATGGAACACTTTATATAAATATGTGAGAAAGGCTAAATTTGTGACATTTCCCAATTATCACTCACTTCTTTTCCACCTCCTTTAGTGAAGAACACCTACTTTTTTACCTTCTTTAGTGAAGAACACCTACTCGGGGGGCGTCATGGCAGCCCCCATGGATCATAGGCAATATGCCGTATATTTGGTGGAGAACACTGATAAGTGTGCTAATAGATTCCTGGTAATGCCACTATGATGGGCTCAGGCCTTTAGGGTAACAGGCGCTAGATGGTGCGAGCTCATAACTATTTAATTGATAGGTTAAATTGTAGCTAGGCATGCTAATCGGTGAGTCTTATAGTTCAGGCGTTGAATTATCATTCATAAGGCCCGTTTCTATTGGCCGGCGAAAACGGTGTAGATTTTTTGTGTTCTCCTAAAAGCCCATTTCCAGTGGCCATCACTGATATACAGACAGGAACCATAGATGGCCCTTCAGCACTGCTGACGCAAATGAAGATGAGCTATTAGGAGAATCAAAGAATCTAAACCGTTTTCGTCGGCCAATGGAAACGGGCCTATTAGAAACACAAATCTGTGTCCAAACACAGTCATTGGTCGGAAATACCCTCACATAATACAGCTCATAAAGCTATAACTGCCAGAAGATGCCCATGTTTTTGTGTGACCGAATCTAGCCTGGCATTTCCTTACTCTATGAATTAAGAAAGGTCCCCGTCTCTAGGACATTCTGTGCAATAATTGGTCTTGAAAACAGTAAAACCCTACTTCCGGAATACCACGCTTAAGGGGTCACCCCGGGTAAAGGGACAATTTGCTAGGAACGGACATTTTCACCTTTATCAAAAATTTATTTTAACCTATTTTAACCTCAATTAAGGGGACACCCTGTTTAAGGGAATATCTTGCGTAAATGTACAGTTATTTCAATACGGAGTGCCTCTTAACCCCGGATTATAATAAGGGGGAATTCTGCAGGGACACCTTATCATATTTGAGAGGGCGGGGATAACACTACGGATTATCTAAATCCCTTGTCTGTGTTGTGTTCATGGCCCATTGTCTGGTGTCGAAACAATCAGACACCAGACAATGGCCTATGTAGGCTACTGTAGGCATAAGGTAGGCGTCTGTGGGCTATATGTGTGGTCATATTAGTGTGTCTATACCATAGTGCCACCTATACACATTGAAAATATATCCATCAATAGACTGAAAAGCCCGCTTAAGAGGACACCCTGTGTGAGGGGATACTCTGCTCGGAACGGAGGGTGTCCCTTTACGAATAATACAAATTATTACATAATTTGGGTTGCGGATACTTGCTGCCCCAGGATAATCTTCGCATAAGGAGCCTCACAGAGGGAGCCAGCGGTGGCTCGAGACGCTCCTCGCCGGTTTTTAACCCACCCACCCACACCAAGAAACATCCCAATTAGTAGGGCTTTCAACCTTTATGCCCTACGGCACACATACATACATATATTCCTGTCTCTGGATAGAAAATCTAAAAAAATTATTTTTCCCTCCAAAATGTCAACCTCTATTAAATCAAGCAGTGTTTTTACTGTACAATCATTGCTTTCTCATATCATCCTCAAGCTCCATGGGTTAGATATTTCAAAGGAATTGTAATCATGGCTTATTATTGTAAGGCTTATTCCGTATCATGAGAAAATCCTACCCTGCACCTCCCTTCTGTATGCCCTCGATTGCAGCTATGACATCGCCGTGACGTTGTCACGTAGCAACATGCATAGCAACACTTTTAGTTGCTATGAAACCGGCGGGAAACCAAAAACGGGGCAAAAACAGTTGCAGTTACCCAATAAGGGTAGGCACGGCTTCTTGGACTATCGCAGGTAAAGAAATAACCATTTTTGTCGATATTTGAAGGTTTATAGGAATAGGGAAACCACGTACAGGTGTAAGAATGTCAAAGTTACTCGGTAAAGCTTGGAAAAATCACTGCCCGAAGCCTTTTAGTAATTTGTCCAAGCCTTACCTTGTAACTTAGATTTTATGTCACTGAAACATATTTACCCTTTAGTATTGCATAGAGGATCTTCTAAGAGAGGTGTTATCATATAAATTCGATTCAAAAAATTAAAAAGGGAAGTAGCCAATCATGAAGATTATACATTAGTACAGTATATAAAAGAAAGCAGTCGCACAAAAACATGCCTGCTTCCATTCACCGATCTTGCATCAGTGGTTCCCGACTGCAGATTGGTAGCGAATAGTCGGCCAGTGCAAAATGGCTTTATTAAGGCCTCTTTCCATTGGCCAACAAAAACGGTGTAGATTTTTTGTATTCTCCTAATAGACTATTTACATTTTGTGTCAGCAGTGCTAAAGGTCCGTCGCCGGTTCCTGACTGTATAATGGTGATGGCCAATGTAAATACGCTTTTAGGAGAACACAAAAAAACCTACAATATTTTCGTCATCAGCCAATGGAAACGGGCCATTAGGAGAACGCAATAAATCGGTGGCGTTTTCGTTGGCCAGTGGACAATGGCTTTGTGTCACAAACAATCATTATATATCACTGATTCCTGGGAAGGTGTCCCTGGGAAAACGATATCGTAGAAATGTCCTCCTGCCGTGGCTTTCACAGAAGATATGGCTATCTGTGTTAAGTACCCGGCATCATTCTGCGCGTAATGACTTGATGGCCCCAGGTGCCAACGTCCCCTCACAACCACCGTAATTGAACCCGACAAGACCGATGTTTGGAGGGTAAACCATCCTCGCCGTTACCTGGAGAGTGTCACAGATGATCTCACTGGACATTAGTAGTGGATCTAGGACGGGGATTTCAGGACCTCACACCGATCTGGGTTAATTAGTACCGACGTGCCGAAGCCCAGACACAGCAAACACGGGTAAGCTTTTCGTTCATATCGCTTCACCTTTTATCCTATCTCATATAATTCTACATATATACTTAACATGGTGTGACTGAATGCCATGGTTTTAACATCAAATAATTCCATTCAACAGGTGACATATGAAGTTAAAAACATATGCCGGGGTAGGATTGTATCGAAACGTCACTCACTTTTAATTGTCTTCCACTTCAGCTATCACTCAGCCCCACTTCGTGAAATCATTCCATGAAGAAAACTCACGCCTTTTAAACAGTTATATGAAATGTCGTTTCTTAATAGTATCGAATTATGCAGGTGAATGGCGTGTCCTCTTTTTCTAATTGGGTCCGTTCGCAGTACAATCGATAGAGTCTACCACTTTTTTATTTTACACAGTCATTAAATTTCAGCTCTGTGTGTTTTCACCTTGTTTGGTTTGGACATGACAATATATGACTTAATCTCACCTCTCCTAATAGACTTAACATTGAAAACCCGTATACTCGATTAGGAGCGGATTTCACCCGACATGTATATATATATGTAATCGTGTGTTCCACCAGTTAGGCGAAAACGTTGTACACCAACCTCACAGCGTTTGCCAGCAGACCTGGGCTTGGATCTGGGAACTGTTTCAGTAGTTTCGTAACATGTCTAGATGGCGTCTGTGATACCATACAGACAGATCACAAGATTGCAATCGATGACACAACAAGTTTCATTCACTTCTCGTGAGAATTAAACAATGACACTTTAATATGAGTAGGGGATACATCTAATCTACAATCGTTCCAAATATGAAGAAGATTGGCCACTTCGATCTTCTGATATTTGCTAGTCTTTTTCCGCTGTTGCTTGCACTGTTGGTGCCGCAGTTGATGTCTGTCTAGGCCTAATGTCACGAGACAACTGAAACAGATCCCAGGTGACCCCCTGCTTGGCGGAACAGCTTGCTAGTGGTTCCAGCAGGCGCCGGGTCTTGGTTGCCGGGATATTTCACATTAGACTATGTCATTTGGCACCACCAGGCAATTATGCAGACAAGTTGACGCCTACAACTATTTCAAGGCAGTGAATTTCTACAGTGTGAACTCTTGATGAGATTTTTGTGTCAATGACTATTGCAGCTGACAGTGCATAATAGAGCATCACCAGGGACCTGTTTCAATAGTTTTGTGACATGTCTAGATGGAGTCTAGATGGTGTTTCCGGTTTCATAAGAACTAGACATTAGACTTTGTTTTATACGTTCTTGCTTGCACTGTTGGTGCCGCTTTTCATGTCTGTCTAACACTTTTGTCACGAAACTAGTGAAACAGGTCCATGAGTGTAGATTTGTCTAAATCTTATGTTTGGGGTCTGTCTTTTCCTAAAGACAGCTACTTGTGTTGCCTCAAAACCAGACAACCCCAATGTCTGTATGGTGTCACAGTCATGTCACGAAACTAGTGAAACAGGTCCCTGACGACTTTTGGCTAGACAATCTACAGTCACCACGTTTTTTTAGTCATTAATTGTAAACGCCGAGATAGAGTGACACCAGGGGGCAGGGGGTGTTGTTAATGCTAAGAACGATAATGGCAGTAAAGGCCCGTTTCCATTGGTCGATTTCCCCTCATCGATCTACAGTCAGGAACCACCGACGGACTTCTGGCAGTCGGTGGCACCACCAACAGACTTTATGGTTAACTCAGAAGATTTACACCCTTTTCATCGGCTAATGGAAACAGGTCTATAGACTACGATTAAGACATACCTCAGCGATGCCAACTAGGATATTCATGTCAGTCTGTATTCAAAATGTGGTCTTCAGAAATCCAAGACACCTGTCAAAGTTTATCTTATTATTTCTCATTTCATATGGGAAGACATTTTGTTATATACGATCATTTTTACTTAGCAACGGATTAAGAAAAAAGTTAATAATACAGTTATCGCCTTGTAAGACGGTTATCCACAAAGACTGATCACTTTAGGTAACGAGAATGCAACAAAGATCACAATGACATCGATTTTTGTATCGTTCTTAGAAAACACCTCCATCATGTCAGTAAACAACTCCTACGCCCCTACTAAGGTATAGTTGTGCTCGTGTGTACAGTAATATCTTTTTCATACAAGATGGATTCTATGTCATCTATTATTCCTTTCTGGTCTGCTGTTGAGGTGCCAGGAAACAATGAGTGGCATCCTTTGCAAAAAATATGTGCCATCAAAGAGATGCCATGGTATACAGAATACACATCCCTATAGCAGCTTTCACGTATGACCTTGTTCAGGAACACCCTTTATATGTAAGTAAGCTCCTTCTGGGATTTCTTGTAAATGGGGACCCTGTTGAGGTTCTTGTCAACCCTTTTATGTCCTCTCCTTTCATCTATTCTTATCCATCTCGTCCTTGGCTCTTTATTAGCTCCTTCTTCTTACAGAGTCGGTCATCCGAGAACCTCCTATATTAAACCATTCTTGGGAACAACACGCTGATCATGGAGAGAATGGGAAGCCAAAGTAGCCCCGCTAAAACCGTAGATACCCGTGCTCAAAAGACCATTTCCGGAGGCCGGTAAGAACGAGGCTTAGTGCTAAGGCTATGGGAGTTCATGGCCATAATTTCTTTCATGGTCTCGTTTGCTACTATTGAAGTGTAGTTTACTACAATCGTCTCTGAATAAGTTTGTCTGGAAGCCATATATCAAAATATATGCATTTAAAAATTGGAGAGTTACATATATAATCTCGAACCTATATAGTCAAAGAACTGAGTGTCTATCTCCGTAAATGCTGTTTTGTTCTGCAGTCATCATCGAGGCAAAGCCAAGTGACGATTATGTTGCATCCAAACAAGTGGAGTATCGTTCAACATACGATTCGAGTGCGGTTCTGGATTTATCTCACCCCTTTCACTGACACTAGAATAATATTGCCATATCAGAATAATTCAAATTACTTCGCCAATCCTGTTAGGGACGTTTGAATCTCCATGTTCATGTCTTGTCTTCTCTCTGCAATCCTGGCCGCTGATTGGTCAATCGCCTATGATGACATCTCATATTCACTCCCCCACGACCATGGCGTAGTTATCCCTTTACGTGAGTGATCATTGAGGTTTTTTAAAAATCTTATTCCTATGGCTAAACTTGTACCAGGGATGAGATGAACGCATTGCTGTCATGGGTTTTGTATGTTTTATCATACAGGCAAAGCACGTATGTTTTTGTAAGGGTCGCCTTTGAATGTGAAATAATGCAATCTGCTGAGATGAGAGACTGACGGGTATGGTGCGGCGGAAAAATTTAAATTGGCGGATGTCGAACTCATGCATGCTCTGCGACGTTTCCTATACTCCCTGACACGTCAGAATGTATGTAACCATAAGATAAACATACAATTTGAATGGCCTGAAGAGAAAGTTAAGGTCTATAAATACAAGTGTATTCATTGTGTTACGCTTCGCCATAGGCGGTCAATGACACACAGACAGACTGGCAGTCATCCATGTTTTGTTCATGTAAGCTTTTGAGAGGCGTTTCACAGAGACTACGACTGGAGAGCGAGCCTCTGACATCATCAAAAATGGCAACTCCATAGAGTTTGATGATTCACTCGATGTTTCTTGTATGAGGAATGGTGGCAGTGCCTAGATTATGCTCTTTGCTCTCGTTGCACATACGAGTAGTATTTCGACAAGACATCTGACATCAATATACATTCTTTAACGATCGGTGGAAAAGGGGCTGTCCATAATTGATGTCCCATGGAAACCTTTGGTTAACCCATAACACCTGACGAGAATTCTGTAATGATTCGAAACCACAAGCGAAACAGCCCAAAGGATGAGGCCAAACTTTTTCCACCCCACGAGTGGAACTGTTTTCGTGTACATTTACACACTTCGCCCACCACCCCCTGTTAATGACCAGTCCATCCCAGACTGAATGATCGCCCCGCAAGGTGACAGCGACACGCGCCGAGCCACGCCGACAGCATTCGGGTCGGGAGGCATGCCGTGAAAAGCGTCACTAGCAACCAATGAGAACGGTACGCGCCATTGGCCAATCAGAAGCGGGCACGCGGAACAAAGAACCAGGGCGAAAACATCGCGTTGGGGATTTACTTGTGGTAGTGTTACTGAAAGGTTACAATCTACGTCTCTCGCACATAATTGATGTCGTGCAATTTTTGATACAATTTGAATGGACCTCTAGGGGCTCTCAACAAATCTGGAAACAAGGTTTATTCCAGAACTAGTGTATTGTCCCTGATCTGGCTAAATTGAAGGAATAAGGAGAAACTGTTTCACGATGAAACGAAAATTGAATAATGATCATTTCTTGGGCAAAATATTTCGACAGAGTAGCACCGTACACACAATAATTACCCATCATATATAAAAAGGCACATTTTCGACAGGATCCGCTTGGAAGTGCTTCCCCACATAGGGACATATAGAACCAGACCTGTGTAAGGAGACTAAATATCGCGAGAGTGAGAATCTCGTGTGTAGAAAAACTCGAGCCTGCTGTATCTTTTTACTTGGTTTATACTCAGATTTACTTTATCTCTTATGATTTATTTCTAGCCATTTCGAAAACAACATTTAGTACTGTAGTTCCCAAATCTCCTTAACCTGAGATCGGCCTCTGACAGCCTCCGCCATTTAGAGATGGCACAAGTTTTGCTGGTCCCTAAATGAAGCTGGAATCAAACACTGAAAGTCTATAATTATTAGGTTCAATAGTCACCGCCTATTTGAATATTTATGATCTGCCATGCTGCCCCTAATGTTAGCTGTCAGAGGTTAGCTGTGAAGACTGAGGCCTATAATGCGGCCAATACCTACCAGAATGTGTCCATTGAAGGAGTAAGATGAGTTATTAAACCCACATCTGGTTATAGGACAGAGAAGTCAGACACATGTCCCTTTATCTGACTCTTTTGTACTGGAGATCATAACGGAATCAGGTCAGACGCACCCTCGGGTACGTGTTGACATCTGCTCTGACGTCAGCCGTAGCGTCAGGGCTGACGTCAGAGCCCCAGGTGGCGCTCGGTCGACGCAGGAAACTGGGAGGATGGCAGACCAGACGCAAGCCAGGTGGTCGTCTAGAGGCTCCACTAAAGTAGGCATACCAAAACAGGCCAAAGTATTATGACCGATGAAAGTGGGCGTACTTGAAGTTTTTTTGCCGGTGCTACATACACTAACATGTACTCCCCCTGACAAACCTCTAAATGTAACAAATTTAGAATGCAATTAACACGGTTGTAATTGCCTTAGTCAAGATTAGAGTGTTAGTTAGTTGGAATGACGTAATCGACATCACTTGTTTAGATGCATATTTTGCATACAGAGACACATAGACACACAGCTACACAGTAAAAAATTTCAGTAAAATATACGGGATACTACTGTAAACATATACGGTATATTACCGTTGTCTTATCTACAGTTTCATACCGTACATTTGGTATCAGAAAACGGTATTGTACCGTAAATGTATTACGTACTGTAAACCATCCAATCTACGGTCAGTCTACAGTATGAACAGTAAATAGGGATACATTAGATACACTTAGAAAAATTCTAGCGTCAGCAAAAGATCTAAGTAGTAACAAAAGATCTAGAAGTTAACTTCACGAAAATGTATGATAGATATTCATCTATCTTCTGTAAAGTGTCTGCCATCTCAAACATATTTTTTTCTCTAGTTTAGATAGCATTTAATACATTCAGAGTATTAAACACCACTTTCATGGGACATTTCTAATACATAGGTAGAGTTGACTTTATCCTAGGTAATGGAATCTTGTCAGATTCTAATCACTACTCTTATTCATGACCCTATATTGATAAGCCAATCACTACCATATTAAGATACTAGACAAATCTTGCATAAAACGGTTCTAGAGACTCACAGTAAGAAGTTAAATGCAGTATGCATATTAATGCGCCATTTGTATAGTATATCTATAAAGTTTTGCAATTTAATATTTGCGGGTTACAACCGCAGTCAAAATACGGTTGATTACAGTTGGGAAATATGGTAAGAAAAATATATTGGTCGCCTGTAAAATTCACAGGAAATCTTTTAAAGTGTGTGTGTATGTATATATATATATAAGAAATATAGTTGTCAAAATATATGAGTATAGATCTATGATAGTTCATAAAATGTCCACCAGATGTCTCTTGTTTACAGATAGGGTGGCGCCATCACCGACGTTTACAGTAAACAGGTGACGCTTATACCGTCCATAGGTCACTATTCATCTAGACCTACAACAGAGCACACCAAAAAAAAATTTCTTATACCGGGTGTGTTCTAATAAAGAAACACTATTACGCCATACCGTGTCAACTCTTATCATTTACTTGTAGTATTATAATGTTATTATATATATATACTTAACAACATTATTGTTATCTATGTCATAATATATCATTACTATCATATCAGATATATATATATATATATATATATATATATATATATATATATATATATATATATATACATACATATGTACGTATATACATATGTACATCTATATATATATACATATATACATACATACATTTATATAAATATGATTAGAGAAAAATAAATGCCCTGTTTTTATATTTCAGTGCATACTTGTCGAAATCTATAGTATATCTAACTTTATAATATAGTGATTTTACATAAGAAAGTATCTTTAGGATCTCTGGCCAATGTGATATCGCATTTGAATGTCCCTAATCTGATGATTTTAATTCATCGATGAGGGAGACCCTGCTTTTAATTCCCTGATCCTGGTGTGCCTAATCGCATTGGCAGTGTATTCCAGAGTTGTGTAATTATCCTGCCTTGGTCATAGGACGGAAAAGGTGTTCCTTCTAGAGAGTTCCCTAATTGGAATGCTAATTAGAGTTTGGTAATAAAAACTCCGTGGCAGAGATGATTAACCCATCCCCACATTGACAATTCATACTTCAAGGCCTCAGGGTCTCCCCAAGATGTTGTGTGTTGTGAGACCTTTGTATAGCCAGCTCGAGTTACTGAAAGGGTGTGCCAAAGTACACCTCCTCGTAGTGGGTTGTATTTATCAGGTTCCATCCATCTTCAGCCACAGGCAATAAAGTCCCCCTTTCCGGCCTTGACCTTGGAGGAATCCAACACTGGTTCCCCATGGAATCCGGTCACTGGTTCCCCGGCCTTATCGCTCGGGTTATGTTGATGAGCCACTCACCTACGTCACGCGGCCGACCGAAGACGTCACTGTGACGTCAGAGGTTTATCGATCGGAGCAGACGACGTCAGCGCGCTGTAAAGTGGCGGGAAGAGGTTGTCGTCCTACGACGGGGCGGTGGCATATGTTTTATTTATCTGTAGGCGACGCGCATGCGTTCTAGACTCACAGCTGACCTGTTTCCGGTCCGTGCCGAGCATCGGGGGGCTTCTTCTCCTGGGGATAACGAGTGAATTTGATTGGGCATCACACGGCAGCAAGCAATGGCTTCTCAGACTTTAATCTAGATATACACACACTATTATGTATTAACACGGGTTTCTAAGGTACAGGCTAACTCACTCTTTTCTCTGCTTGAAACTATGACGTAAAAGATCTTTAGAAATATCCAAACTGCGTCAGTTTACACACACACATTAAACATCGTGGGGCTTCCTACTGAGGACACCTTTACTTCTACCAACACAAACAGGCGGGAGGCAGCGGGGGGAGAGGATATTTCCTCTCATATACGCCGGGTGTGAAATACAGCCAAGACGCGTCCGTATATAAACCCTGGGCGTATATATATGAAAAGAAGTCAATATTCAGCCAGTACATGCACTTCCGCGATGGCGTATATATGAATAAAATGGTGGTATACATGCAGTGATTGACTTTCAGATACAAGCAGTCGTATGCTTTCGAGGAGTTGACCATAGTAATATCCAAGTGCATGTGAGGATATTGCATAGTGTCAACTCCGAGGCGTATACAGCCATTTATATCTGAAACCAGTCTAGATCATCCACCTTTCCCTGACAGGTGGCATACCGATATTAGTTCATTTTAGGTATGCACTATTTTTCAGTATGCACTATTTTTCCATATGCTCGCTTTATTGTAATCCAGAGCATACACCATATATATTTGTTCCGGGTATGATGATACGCACTCCCTATGTGTTTTTTTTATGGACACATTGTATTAGGTGGATATATCTGTATGCTCTGGGCATAGTGATACACACTCCCTGTGTGTTTTCTATGGACACTTTGTATTAGGTGGATATATCTGCCTGCTGTCATAATGGTGATACACACTACCTATGTGTTTTCTATGGACACCTTGTATTAGGTTGATATATCTGTATGCTGCGGGTATGGTGATGCGCACTCCCCATGTGTTTTCTATGGACACTTTGTATTAGGTGGATAATAAAACTGTTGCCACTGTGTTGCCCAGGATTAACCACCCACTAAATTACTTCGCCTACTAATTGGTGTGATGGCTCGAGCAGAATTACTACTGCAATAATAACTGTTGATCTGTGCTCCTGTCCTTTGCCACACACACTAGAACGGTCAAATCCAGCAGGACTTTTATCCACACATGCCCTGAGGTCATACGTCGTTAGTCCTAACCACCCCTTCAGTCCCTGCTTAACCCTGAGCGCATGGCACACTCTCCCTACAGATGCAGTGCGGCATGGGCGCCCCTCGCCTCTGCTAGGAGTTGTACGTGATCAATATGGACTGATGTCCAGGGGTGTGACCAGGCCCAGGACCCCTGCTCGCGCCCAGCCACTCAGCCCTGGCCGCCTGCGTGAGAGATGTACCCGGCAACCAGGGCTTTACGGGCAGGCGGCCCCTTGCGTGGGCGTGACAGCATTAAACAGGGGCAACGGGGAGAGATGGGGTTAAAGCAGGCGAGAGGAGGCCCGGCCCAGCGAGCCAAGTATCCGTAGGCATAAGAGGAGGGCCTGGGCCCGTTTAATAATCTAGGATCGTATATATCGGCTCTTTTGTGTATGCCCCAGAGACCCAGGAATGATGTGGGTCAACTTTATTCAACGCTTATGGACGATCTTAGCGAACATACTTGAATATCATTAAACGATAACCCTTGTAGGCTATTTATGGCCCCAGTACTGAAGCCTTTGCAACCTAATACACAAGCGTACATCAAAAGTATTGAATATACTGGATCGAACCATTGGAACTCTTTACCTGTAATTGCTAGACAAACAGAATCATACCTCGAATTAAAAAAACTCACCAAAACGATACTGTATGAGTCCATACCAAGATAATCTGTACCTTTATTTTGTATCTTATATCTTACATCTAATATCTTTACCTTATATATTATATATTATAGCCTTTTTAACGTCACAAGCAACCTTTTATCTCGATGGATGAAATATATGACAAAAGGCAGACAAATCTATCAACCAATACAGTGTCGGTTACTACCATAACTGAGCTCATATCCTTGGTATTTCTCTTATTGGCATGACCTTATGGATGTATCACCAAATGGAACACATGTAAACCAATTTTGCCAATAAAAGATTTTGAAAAAAAAGGTACAGAAAGGGGTCTTGTGCGATCCTAAATTATTAAGCGGGACTCTTGGCTAGCCTGGGGAATTGAACTACAGGGGACAAAATAAATATCTTAGAATTGTCCTTTAGGCCATATTGTTGCATAGATATCGTAAGCATAAGATGCTTTGAAGATAAGAGTAACCTAAAGGTCTTACAAGGTGTTGTAGACAAATACGATCATTTAGAAAATATCTTTTGTTTGGTCATATAACACTGAATGGAAAACATTGTCCAGGATGTCATTTATCTTTGTAGTTATCACAATGTCCAGCACCAGCACCAGAAACGAACGGAATTTATTCAACAGCCCCCTGGAAGGCTGGCCTATGCACTTACACTTGCGCTCACATATTAGGCCAGGTATTGTATGCCATATTTTTTAGTGCGTTGGATTTTATGAAGGTGCAGCGAAATCTGTTTTTTTTAAACAGCCCAAATCTTTCATGTTTTGGAAGGTTGCCATTTCTTTATTTTGTATCGTCGTTCATAACAAAACAAGTCTATTTACGTATACGCTATTTGGGGAATCTTGTGCGGGAACCAGCGTAAGTTCAAGGTCGCTTCGAATTGTGTCATACCTGTCCCATTATCTATTTGGGCAGGGAACCAGTCTAGGCCTATGGAACCAGATCCAGGTACCTGTTTCACTAGTTTCATGACATGTCTAGATGGCGTTTAGATGATGTGTCTGGTTTCATATGAACTAGAAATTAGACTTTGTTTTGTCCGTCCCTGCTTGCACTGCATGTTGGTGCCACTTTTCATGTCTGTCTAACACTTTTGTCACGAAACTAGTGAAACAGGTCCATGATGTGTAGATTAAGAGAAAACGTGGTTACTGAGCCCGAAGGGATGCCATTCTCGGCCTTTTTATGCCATAAAAAGACCTCGAACGGCCATCCCTTCGGGCTCAGTAACCACGTTTTCTTATCATTACATATCTAAATACAAAAATAAACGCCATTATAAATACTTATGATATTTACCAATTGACCCGATGGTCACAGTGCGCCCGAATATTCAATACGGGCGCAGTGCGCCCGAACATTATCTATACTACACCCCAAGCAGCGGCTAGTATTTCATTCGGCCGTAGGTATGTAATAATCGGCCATAGGTATGTAATAATCGTCTAATTCTTATGTTTGGGGTCTGTCTTTTCCTGAGGGCAGCTGCTTGAGTTGTTACGAAACTAGACAACCCCAATGTCTGTATGGTGTCACAGACATGTCACGAAACTAGTGAAACAGGTCCCTGGTTTGGGGTTTGAGAATACAGAAAGGTTCCTGAGCACGAAGTTAGCTGCGGATACAAAGATCAAGGTAATACAGTTCTTTGGTCACAACATACCTTTGACCTTTGATTAGTTGCGGGGGTGGAAAGATTGCTTTGTTTACTCTGACGGCCTATAGAAGAAGGGTTGCTTATCTTCAGGGTGTTTCCTTTGTTCATGCTGGAGCCCAACCCAACAAAGGAGTTACTGTGTGCCGTGGGGCGTTAGAGAAGGATAAGATTAGTGACCATGAAAGGCAGTGCTAGCTTTAAAGCTTTAGGCCCTGTGCCCACCAACGCCGATTCTGGGACCCGTTGAATAATGGTCGGGCGGGGGTCTGGCGGGGTGATGAAACCCAGCCTATTTTTTATTGTCAAGGCTGACGCCCAAGCTACTTTATCAGCCGATGTGATAACCATGTAAGAGTGAGAATGAAGTCTTGTAATCTATGATTAATAAAGAAATTATTTTTAAAGAATTTAAAAAAATCTAGGATCCTACATGTAGACCCTTTTCTGTATGCCATAGACTGCCAGGGGTGATGGGGGTCCACTGTATTCAAAACTTATGTATGACCTTATGGACGGCTTCCCTGTCGTAGCAAACGATAACCAAACGACAAGGTACAGAAAAGGTTCTTTATGTAAGATCCTAGATTAGTCAACGGTCCCAATAGACCTTACGATTGACTTCCCAACTGGAATCCAATTTCATCAGTGGGTCATGCAAAATCGTCGCAGTGGCCATGTTTCTACGATTGACTCTATGATAGCCCACGATTGGATAACTATAAGCTACGATTGGAAACGCCTATCTTAGGGGGTGGTGAGATAAAAACCAGAAACCCACTCGATGAAAATAACTTGGTCCGCATTTCAGCTCGCTTGACCACTAAGTAATTCACTCAGATACGCTTTATGAATTACTCCGTAGTCAAACTCGGTGGAGTATGGACCAAGTTATTTTCATCTCGAGAGTTTCCTTCTAACCACCTGATGACTAATGGCTAGACGATCTACAGTTGTCACGTTTTCAGTCGTCTAGTGTACACGCCGGGACAGATTAACGGGGGATTTCCCCGTGTGCTTGTGCTACGTCACCATGTCGCGTTATTCATCATGGTCATCCTAGGCTTATCCTAATGATAACGATGCAATCCATACTTCCAAATAAGCAATTCCCAAACATCACAGCCTCAAGATGGCTTAACGGTGGTAGAACGACTGACATTGAGGATGAGGGTTATCCGATTTAAGGCAGCATATATTTACAAACAAAAGACAAATTGGCTATAATTGGATTACCAGAAGCCTTCTCAATTAGGCTTCAAATGTTGCTTGGTAAATCGCTGAAAACAATGGCATGTAACCATATCATATGAAAAAAATAAATATTTTAATCCATTACATTATCCGATTTAGATTAAATTAAATCATGCCCTTTATTGCATTCATCCACTAGATTTGTTTGCCACACTACAAGCTACCTCGTGAGGAGGAGAGGTGATGCTGGTTCTTCTTAACAATGCCACTCTCCTAGCATAGATCCTGCACTCTACTTCCTACAGCCACTTGTAATAGTAAGCGCTAACACCGCGAAAGATCTGAGAGGAGAGTGTACCCCTACAATTTATCGGGAAACCAGCGAGAGTTCAAGGTCGATCACACGTTGCTCTTGCTGGGTGTTTCCTGTCCCATTGTTCATTGGGACAGGGAACCAGTCTAATCAACCGGTACACTCGCCTAGCTGAGGCAAGGTTCGCTCAAACTTACCGCTATTCAGACACTACGATTCGGAGAGTGGAGAGGTTATGCGAAATTGATCACATGAATAGTAAAGGGTTTGGATTTTTTTGCAGGAAGCTGGAAGTCTATCTGTGACCATTCCACCCTCTTGGTGACGTATATGAATGCATTTTCCGGCGCTCAATAAACAACAATTAGAAGGTTTGGGATATATTCAGTCTATGGATCGTCTTCTGTGATCCTCTTGCGCCAGGTCAACTTGCCATTTCTGTAACTGCCTGTCTGGGATCCAAATGTATCAAGCACCAGTGGGTCATGGGGTATTTTGGTTTTGAGTGGTTAGTCCTGGTCAGCTGGCCATGCCTCTAAGATCCTGAGACACTGGCATCCTGCTCCTTTCCCAATATCACACTGAATAGCACACAGATATTGAAGGGTTTTCTGCAGCAAGCTGGAAGTCCATTTGACCACATTTGGGCAACATACATATAGGACTTGCGGGAGCACGCTCTAAAAAGTATTGCATTTCCATTCAAGGGCTAGAGAGAACACCCATGAATGGACACAAATGCAAAATGCTTGATACTCTAATTATGGCCGGCGTTTGAGCTACAGAAGCAGTAGGCTTGGTCTGACGATAATCAACATTGTCTTGGGGCTCCGTTGGCCTTGTTTCGCAAATCAGGGCTTTGAAGGTCCGTTTGTTGTTGTCACTGGGTGATTGTAGCCAGAACACCGCCGGCAACACTGGACAGAAATACCCCGATTACCCTCATTCCGTGCTGAAGGCCATCTAGAAATGGGATTTCGGACATAAACCCAGTATCTGGGGTTCCTAACAAGGAGGGGGTACAACTTGGGCACGGTTCCTAAATTAGCATTGGAGAACAAAGAGACTCCTATACTTTACAATGAAGGAAAACGATGGGTGGGAAAAGTCGCCCTCTGATCTCAGGTTCCTTTTAATATCTGTACCAAAATTTTTATCTTTTCCTTGGTGTTATTTTTCCGAAAGGATATATTTATTGACAGAACAGATCACATATCGTATGCGATTTTATTTCATTCAAGGTATATCGTACAAAGAGCAATATTATCGTAAAACAGGATGAGTTTTAATCTTGGCCACCGTATGCCACGACTGGAGGCGAAGCTGAGTGAAGTCCGGAGCCAAAACTCCAGGAGTGACATGCGGTGGCCAAGATTAAAACGAATTAGGTTTTGATTTGATCCTACCCCATCTCCTCGATTTTGGAATATTATGTGATAAAAATTCTGTATGTCACTAGGGGCATATGAAACTCTGTATGCCAGTCAGCGTGGCATACAGAAACTCAATGTTAAGCCTATGGGGTTTTATATTTGGGGTAGGATGAAACCCCAAATAGCCCATATTTGCGGGGAGCAAGGTCCTGGAATGCGTTACCATCAGCATGTCAAATGGCAGCAGATATCAATATTTTCAAGAAATTGATAGATCTATAGTCTCTAGCTTAGAAGGTGGGAATTGTTATACAAGAAACAGTGTAGTCATCTGATACCATTACTTTTTATTTATCCATGTAATATGTTATTTTCTCTCAACTAGTCTTTTACTTAAGTTATATTATGTTTATTATTTTTGGAAAGATATGCTAAAGATATGTGGATTACCAAGAAGTGTAAGTTGTATGTACAAACTTGTATCTGAGTAACTCGCCTAGTGCGAGAGATGCAAATAAATAGAACTAAAAAAAAAGATTTTCGTCATATATATCAGACACAAAGCATCTTCGCCTGCAGCCTGGGCATAATATACAGTGAGAGAAAAATGTGTTATGTGATCTGACTGGATCTAGTTACATTCACTCCAGGCATGTATCATATTGACTAGCTTCGGACGATCGTGTGGATCCGGTAATTAGATGTGCCACCCTGTGGATGTTGTTCTTTGTTTTTTTTAATGTTTTATTCTTTATACTGCCTCCATACAGCGAGTGAGTCTGGTATATGGCATATAGCCTATGATCCATGGGCGCCGCCATGACGCCCCCCGAGTAGCTGTTCTTCACTAAAGGAGGTGAAAAAGTAGGTGTTCTTCACTAAAGGAGGTGGAAAAGAAGTGAGTGATAATTGGGAAATGTCACAACTTTAGCCTTGCTCACATATTTATATAAAGTGTTCCATATGGAAAATATCATGTCTTGGGTTTAGTTATTATGTCATCCTACTTTGGGATGGGTGTAGAGAGTCAAGGGAACCATGGTAAAATATTGAAAGGTAGTTGAATTTTGTAAGAACAAAGAGCCAGAATACAGGTTTGTCCCCCGACCACCTAGTGACTGCTTCGTGAACTAACAATGGCTCTGTCCCCTATAAACATGGAGACAGTCCATGAAGCTTTCAGTCTATGAGAACACTGATCTCATCAGATCTCACATAATGTGCTCATATATATCAGCACCTTAAAATAACCCGTCGCCATACAATCTGGCTTTCTCATGTAAACTGCATGTATATTTTGTCATCATAAATGTGTTGAGAGACAATACCTATGATGTAATCATATATACGGAAATATATACCATGATCTTTTATTCAACCAGGACATCTTATATATGATGAATTAAAAACAAACCAATCTCCCAGGCTATTCGCACTGAGAGTGCAATGACAAGAAAGATTATATAGTCCATACCAAGGAAATATCTGCGTTTACGGTCGACTCAATTCAGCATAGTTTGCAGTCATATCGAAAACTAATAACACTACATTAAGTTAAGCAGGAGACGGAGAGGTATTAATCTATCGGTCGGTTCCTTTTAGGATGAAAGCCAGGTGATCCTGTAACCCCTATTGACAGACACAAGAACTATAAGGAAACAAGGTTTTATCAATGATTATCGATAAATACATAGACAGGAGAACTGAAGCTCAATCATGGATATTTCACCCCTGGGACCAGGTACCAGGTAGCAGTACAATTAACCAAAGTAAAATAGACCTCACCCGGCGTATGACACATCTACCACTCCCTAAACACACACACACACACATACACAAGTTTTACAAATCATAGATCTAGCTCCTGATTATCTACTGCTGAGGGAGGTGGGACGAATCAGGGGTATTTGTTTGTGTTCCGGTGAACTAATACGTCGTTCTACACAAATACAATTACTGCTTCCTCTTCATTTCCGTGACTGTCAAATCTAAAGTCAATTATTTGCCGTAAATTATTTGCGCCTCTTGAGTAACGTTGACGTTCTTCCATTCTTCTTGGAAACATTATTCCTGCTGTGACGTCTTCGCCTTGCTCCGGTCATAGGAAAGGCCCCGAGTGTTCTTACATCTTCAGGATGTGACCATCAGTTAACGAGTCGACCCTCCTGGAGACAATTTCTCGTCTTTATCCTACCCCTCATATAAATCTCCATAGACTTAACATGGAGTGACTGTATGCCATGGTTATGCCATATAACATTTATATGCCACAGGTGAAATACGAAGTTAAAAACATGTTACCGGGTAGGATAAAATCTAAACATCACTCAATTTCATGCAATTGTTTACATGGCGTTCGTTGCCTTCTGCTACAGATATCACTCAGCTCCGCTTAGTGATATCATTCCGCGAATACAACTCATGCCATATAAACAATTGTATGAAATTTCGTGACGTTTCTTGATTGTATTCTAGGATGTATTTGCGCACCCCTCTCATAAGATCTCACACTCTCTATGTGGTATTCTGTATTCCAGTCCAAATAAAGCCACTAGGCCGCCAAGTACTAAGATGTAATGTATGTAGAAGAAATTGGTCAAACGGAACCCTCTAGAACCCTCTGAAACGTTATAAATGCTTTCTACTTACTATAGACTCCTAATATGTTGAAAAATGACAATTATTAATATTCTTGATTACTCTCTTTCGTTCATGAATCAGAAACAGTCGACATCAATCGCCAGAAAAGAAAAACCATCGTCTATATCAGATAAAGGTACGCTCCTAGTGTTAGCGACAGTGACAATTATTTTCTTGACGGACAAAGTACGGATGAGTTGAATCAAAGGGTTTTGGTGCCAGCATAGTTACAACATGCCATTTGCCAACGGACACTATTGCTTCTGACCCCAATACCAGCATTCTATTACTCACGGGAAAACTTTATACAAATTCTAATTACTGATGAAATGCCAGGATGCATGTATATGGACAAAGGTGGTGATACAATGTCAATTGTAAAATAGATAAATGAATTATAGTTCATAGACCCTATTGAGGTATCCCTTAATTCAGTCTGTTTACAAGTTCCGGTGTTCGCTGGTTGCCGACATTGAATGGTGATAGACCCTTGAACCGTAACCCACAATTATCCAGTTTAACGGTTTTTATAAATATTAAAATTGGAAATCCGATGTCAGAAATCAAAATTTCAGCTATTTCTACATATTAAATCAAAATTATAATCAGGTTCTCCAAATATGAATGGTGAAACTATAGTTCATATGGTCGTGGTGTGTCCAGTCAGTCGCGAGCGGAACTCGTATTTACCCTGGGCGATAATGGGGAGTTTAGTAACCTCTGGAGTTTAAATATTTAGCACATTGGATGGAGTGTAGGTGGCCAAATGAGGTATGTGCGATATTTTTGTGAATTCGAGTTGAGGTGAAGGTGAAAGTTGCTTTGTATGAGCTCAAAGGTGTGCCCTTGTGTGTTCGTCCCCATTCACAGGGGAATCCCTAGTTTGATTGAGGTTAGGAGGCTTAGTGATAGGGGTGTTCGCCATGAGCATGGGAGGTCAGGGGTTCAAATCCTTGTCGGGTCATATACCAAAGACATCTGCAAAAATGGTACCCACTGCTCATTCGGCTTAAAACCCGTCATTAGAATGAGGAGTGGGGGGGGGGGGGGGGGGGCTAGGTGATTGTCCACGCAATATTCTCCCAATAAAAATTGTTCAGAAAAATAACTAGCTTGTAGCAACTTTGAAAGTCAGCAAACATCTATACACGTGGAGGGGATAAACGAGACAGATTTCCCCTCTGGAATCTGAATCATATTCAAATCCAGTCCTTTGGACTATACCTACCCTCTTAAGCTTTCGTAGTATGACATATGCCAAGGACGCGAATAACATATCGGCTAGTCAGACGAGTCCGACCCTATACGCTGTATTAGGGTCGGACACCACTGCATAAGGCTTTTCTGGGGTTTTGGTTTTTACTGTGAATAAGTGTATTTTAGGTAAGAACGCCCGCTCCTTAAAGTTTCTACACAGAATAGATATGTATATATACTTAATATGACACCCTAAACATTGTGCCACCCCTACAACAACCCAGAACACCTTATCTTCCTAAGTGAATCGATCTCCCACCTTCACAGGCATCCGCCATTATTTAAATTTAGTCAAAACGAGGCCTCAATAACAAACACCTGTCAAAATCATTAAAGTTCATTTTCGATTGATAAATCCCCCATGATGTAATATTTAAGAAGGTATTCTTACATCTTCTTAATGTGTAGTATCACTATCAGTTTACAACCCAATTAAAGGTTTTTTAATTCATGTAAACCACATCGCAACTTGCCCGAATTCCGTTGGCATTTGAAAATTGACCCATTCACTGGTTTGTTTATATCTCGTTTTACCTCGTGAGAGGACGAGAGGTCATTGCAAGATGGCCACTGGGCACACTGAGGCAGTCACTGAGAACCATTTATCTTTTTGTAGTACAGATATTTTAATATCCTGATGTTATTTTTCCGATCAAAATGTATTAGAAGCAAGAGAAATATGTTAACTATCGACTCCAGTTTGTTTTAATGTCAGATGACAAAAAATGTGATTGCCAACATGCGAACCAACTTGGTTCGCAAAAAACCCCAGAATTTGCCTATGGAGCGATCCACGACCCTAATACGGCAACGTACTGTTAGGGTCGCCCACGACTACATATCGGCCTTTCAGTAAGGAATCCTGGAGCACTTTGCAGCAATATATCTGGCTTAGGTGAGGTTTTGTACGAATCGGAATATTTTCGTGTCGGAGGGAAGAGGTAAAATGGATCGTCTACTCTCCTTACAGAGGTTTTGCTCTCACCGCAGCGGAGATTGCGTATGGAGAGAGTTGATGGGCGTCAGAGGGCACCACCTGTGGCACGACGTCTTAAAGCATTCACTCTGTCTCGGCTGGGGGCCAGACTGAGTGCGAGTGTCACACATCGGTTACACTGCCGCCACATGTATTAACGTTACCCGACACGGCAAACGATGGCCTGTGCAGCGGCCATATTGTTTGCGTGTCTTCACCCGGCGTCTACACTAGACGATTATAGGTGGTGATTCTTGAGTTTAGCACCACCTGACGACTATACCGGCGTTTACACTAAACGATAATAGGCGGCCATTCTTGAATTTAGCTCCACCTGACGAATCACCCGGCATTTATACATGATGATTATAGGTTGTGAATATTGAATTTGGCACCACCTAACGACTCACCCAGCGTCTAAATGATTATTGGTGACTATAATGGCAATTCTAGAGTTTAGCACCACCTGACAACTCACCCGGCATTTACACTAAAAGATTAAAGGCAGCGATTCTTGAATTTAGCACCACCTGACGACTTTTAGTCGTAAACAAACTAGAAATCGTCCAGTCTAAATGCCGAGTGCGCAGGACTGCATATCGTCTGATTATGTCTGATTACATCAGGTTATACAAGTTGGCACCATCTGGGGATTGTGTAGACCCTTTGACGGCCGACGACTATTTGATGCCACCTTGAATTAGTCGTCTAGACAGCTGGCGATTCTGTAAAAACCACCTCTTCTTTTGCTTTGTGTCGACGACCACGACTTTGTACTTAACCCTCCTTTACCTACAATTTTCTATTTTCCGCTTAAGGGAGCACTTTGGAGTGACGCCTTATCAAATCTGTCGGGACAGTGTAGGGACAACACTCCAGATGACCTTGGTTGCTTGTTTATGTTGTGTGTGAAGCAGGTAGACTCGTGTCTAGACAATTAGACACCAGGCAACGGCCTGTGTATACTCCTTAGGCGTCAGGTAGGTGTCTGACGGGTGTCTGTGTGATCATAACAGTGTCTCTATGCCATAGAATCAACAGTAGGTAGGTATTGGGTGGGATTTTTAAAACCTGCTAAATTGCCAAAATAAGCTTATTCAAGGTTCATGTTGTATAAACGTATCTCATGAATGTAAAATTGAAATTATTTGGTGTATCTTTTGATCATCTTTCTTTCCAACAAGGGTTTTGTAGAGCTCTGAGGAATTTTTCCTTCCGAAAATCAACAAAAACTGTGATTTTCTATTGATTTTTGCTTTGTTCAAAATCTGGGAGACACAATTTCGAGCAAATTGTAATTATTAACATGTTTAAAGCATATGTCATGAGAAGTGTAGACAAAATAATTTTGAAAATTGGTAAAAGATTGAAAAAATATTAAAATGGTAAAAACTATCCAGGACCTTCAAATTTTCCAACATAGAGACCCATAGAGTATGTTGTTCAAGACCCCGACTTTCAGAGGAAAATACTAATGAGATATATAGTGAGAAATTAATTTTTCTTTATTGTACAATGTTGACCAGAATCCTGACTGTGATACCTGAAAGTTTCAACACAATCGGATTATCCATCCTGATATCAGAACATTATGATCCCATGATGATATTTTTCCAAAAACATGGGTTGTTGGACAACACACCTCTAAAGGATGTGTAAAAGAAAATATAATCATAATAGAATAACAAATATCATTGGTTATGTTAAGTACCCCTACCACTCATGAATACCCAGGTTGGTTTTTTTCTAAATAAAAAAATATACTTTTTATTGTTCATAAACTGAACACGTGTTGTCCAACACCCCGGGGTGTCGGACAACACGCTGTTTTACAAGTTATGATTTTGGGGTTGTTTTTTATCAGTAATTGAGTGGTTTGCTTTCTGAAATATAGCTTATTATCATTTCATTAAAAATATAAAGTATTATAGCCTCAAATATTATTTTTCTCATTGTTCTGAGTAATTCTATTAACGTGTTGTCCGACACCCCTCGTGTTGCCCAACACCCCAAATATGGTTTAGAGCTTTTCTTTTAAATCTAATATATGAAAAAGGTATTTTGGATAAAATATAATGTGTGTCACCGTATAATATCAGTCATTCTTAAGTTATAAGCATTTATAACATTTCTTGAATTTCAGATATTTAGGGGGTTGGACAACATGCAGTATTATACACAACTTCAAAAGGCTCTCAAATCTAAACCATTGATCTGATTTTGTTGGAATAATATTTTTCTGGAACGTACTTAGTAGGTGAGTAACATAAAATATAAAAAGAAGTATTATTCGGAAAAAAAAATTTGCGTGTTTTATCCCAGGTTCAAAGCTGAATTTAGCAGGTTTCAAAAATCCGACCCTATTATATATACTACATAGCCTAACCATCGGCGCACTCAAAAACCCTGCTCAAGGGGCACCCAGCTTAAAGGGCTCAATCCACCAGGCCGATTTCTCACCCGATCAATTGTTCCTGGGCCCCTAAGATGAATCACACGTATTGTAATTCATTTAATTCTGATAACAATAGTTTAATAAATGACCATTTTCAAAGATTTGAGAAATTCTAGGGCATCCAATAATAATCGGAGATTGTCTGGCTACGGAATCGGCTACCGTCGGTCCAGTGGAACAGCTCATTAAGGGGGGGGGGGTTTGCTCGGAGGGTATCCCCTTAAACGGGGTTTTACTGTATTTCTAATCGTAGTGTATTGGGAGGTCTATGATGGTAAGTCGGCGGCAGTGGGTGCATGGTTCAAGGTATTTCTAATCGTAGTGTATCATGAGGTCTATCATGGTGAGTCGGTGACAGTGGGTGCATGGTTTCAGATACTTCTAATCGTAGTGTATCGTAAGGTCTATCGTGGTGCATCGGCAGCAGTGGGTGTGGGGCTTTACCCAGGGTTAAAAACACACGCCTTGTGGCAGGAGAAGGACTGAGGGATAATTCCGGAAACCCGCAGGGACAAGACGGACACAGGCTGTACGTGCCTATCACAACCTGTCTAGTGAATCGGAGAAGTGCCAACTCTACAGGGCACCTGTTGATGATGATGAAAGCCCTCCTGAACTAGCATTGCTTCGGAGTGATAAAAACTCCCACTTCGGCGCGGTGTGGCTGCCATTGCGTGCATTATTAAAGCAAGAACGATGCTTTGACGATGAAAGGCAAGGAGGTAAATCTCTCAGAAGAAAGGCCCCTTTTTATGGCAGCAACAAAAAGACCCCACTTTGGGAAGCGATATCCAGAGCTATTTGCGCGGCCACAAAAACAGGATTACCTCTTTACCGTGATGAACTTCGCCTTGGACTAAGGCTGTTTATTTGGCTAGTTTAACGTCCAATATGTTTTATTAGACTTACTTTGATGATCAAATTTATGAGATGAATTTAGGGAGGGATCTATGCTGGTATATCTCTTGACATCTTAGTGAAAGTCAAGCACAGAATATGATCCAAGCACATTTTTACTCTTTTTTTCCCTTCAACTCCTATGATCCTTGTGCAAGTCACTGCCAGCACTTCCTAAGTAGGTCAGTGCAATTTCTTTCAGCCAATCAGAATTTGTATTCAAAGTAGGGTGGTACATCATTTTATACCACAATACTGTGCCGGTATATATTTAATACCAATACCCTAGCAGAGGTTGGTATTTGTGTAACATACTGGCACAGGTATATAATAAGAGAAGGATTCGCCTTTGATATAACAGTGTGTCTACCTTTGCTGGGGATGAAGGAGAAAGGTGTCTGCACACTACCCCACATCGACATGGTATGCGATGGATTGGCCTTTGATATAGCAGTAAGTCTACCACTGCTAGGGTTGAAGGAGGAGAGTTTGACGGAGCTTCGGTTAATGGATCGTGTTGTCCTTCCTCACATCATGTTAGAACCTATTTGCAGACAGTGCTGCATGTTATGTGGCTGACATTTTATTCATTTCTGTACATGATACAGCTGTTCAAATGAACGTCAGGTTGTAACATCTCATGGTACACAGTACCAAGTATTCTCCTTTGATAATAGTATGAACAACATAAAGTAATGGAGGATGAGATAGAATAATATGATATATAGTAAGGGTGCATTGCTATGACAATTCCAAAAACCATGAAGGCATAAATGAATAGAAGTACAACTACAAGTCTATGTACAGTTCATATGGGCATGTTTACCAAGTTACACTAGGCTCGTGAGGTTATTATATAGAACTGCATCGAGAATCGTATAAATAGATAATACTCCACAAGTTTGGATGTGCCCAAATCATCATCGAGGCGAAGCCGAATGACGATTATGGCATATCCAAACGAGTGGAATATTGTCTATTTTACAATTCGAGTGCAGTTCTGGATGTATCTCACCCCTTTCTATGACATTAGGTAGCATCAGAATATCAGAATATACCGAGAAAATCCGTGTGTCGTCATCTCACATTCACTATGCCGCGGCCATGGCGTAGTATTGTCACTTTATAGGGGTGATCGTTGGGCATTTTTTCCTAATGTTATTTCTATGGCTAATCTTGTACCAGGGGTGAGATAAATGTCCCATCAGGACTACGCTCCTGATATAAAGTCCTTCGCCCATGGAGCTCTCCGTATTGTCCTGGGCAGTTCATTCCAGTAAGATATCCCTCTATACAGAGGGGTCTTCTCGTAAAGCATACCATTGAATCGTCTTTCAACACATTTTTAACCCTTCCCTTACCAATGATGCCTCAAGGCACTCCCGTGGCTAGAGCAAATAATGCCTCAGGGCACTCCCGTGGCTAGAGCAAATAATGCCTCAGGGCACTCTCGTGGCTAGGTCAAATAATGCCTCAGGGCACTCCCGTAGCCAGCACAAATGATGCCTACATTTTTGTTAAAATATCATTTATCTCAGCTAATTCAACATGGTTCTTTGTAATTTCTTCTGGCTAGTATAGAATAGCAACGACCAAATGATTATGGATCATAATATCTGGGCACCTAATAAACCCGGTCAATCGTGTTATCATCTAATGGATGTTCTGAATGGGAGGCCTGGGGGAGGGTGGCGTTATTGTAAATATTGATTCATGTGTCGGGTCTCATTTCTCCTAGCAATGGCTCGGAACTAGCCTTATTGTTCCGTTCAGGGTTTCGTGATGGAGGGTCTGTCATGGGGTCTTTTATCGACCATATTCAGGAACTGGCTATGCGTGCATCACAAACCCGAAATCCACCAGGCAGCGCCACTGTACAATCAGGTCTGACAGCATCCAGGGGTGAATGTTCCTGGTATAGCCTGGAACCCCAGGGGCCCGTTTAATAATCTAGGACCGTACATGTAGACCTTTTTCTGTATGCCATAGAGACCCAGGGACGATGTGGGTTAACTTTATCCAACACTTATGGGCGACCTTATGGAGGGCTTATACTGTATTGGTGAACAGACTAAAATATTATCAAACAATAACCCTTGGACGAGGTACAGAATAGGGCCCCAGTCCTATATATCCTCCCTCACATATCAGGCTAGGTAGCTACCACCATTTATATAAAGAATTGTCGGATTTGCATTAAGCAATGCTTTTTAGATTTTACGCTGGTTACCCGCTAGGGGGCGTGGCAAAATCTGCCAGTTTTTAGAGAAACATTCTGATAAATTATCGTTTATCTTTTGAAAGGTTGCCATCACTTTATTTTTTATTATCCTTTCATTCTAGACAAGTAGAAATAAGGTATTTGGGGAATATCGTGAGGGAGGGAGGTTGTGCTGGTTCTCCTTGCCACTGCAAATTAGCAGGGAACCAATGAAAATTGAAGGTTGATCACACGTTGCTCTCGCTGGGCGTTACCTGTCCTCAAAATGCTCAGAATATTAGGCACATTCAAATTTACATTTGGTTTTCAATGGGTCTACCTCTCAGGTGGCATCAGCTCAGCGCTATTCAAACAGGAATCAGTCTAAGTGTACAGAACTAAGTGTATAGTGCTAAGGTTAAGATTTGATTTCTAGAATATGTGCGAAGATTCTATAGAATTCCAGGTGGGAGCAAAATCTAGATCTAGTTTTGTTAAGTAGAGAATTCTTTCTGATGCCATAACTTTTGTTGTACTCATATTAGAGGTCAAAATGGACTGTTCTGTTCATCAAAATAGAAGAGAAGAAGAAAGAAACCTTTTTGTAATATCTGCCAAATGTCAACGCAATGTCATGGTCATGCGAACACATGTAAAAATATCAAAATGTTTTGATATTGTCACATGCAAATTCGGATGAGACATGCAACTCCTAAGTCATTTCCGTGGGAATACCTGATTCACAGAAACGAACTTTTCTTGCAACCACGGAGGTCTTTTTGAAATCAATACCGATATTGGCTAAACGAGTACTATTAGGATTAAGCTTAGGTTACAGTGACCACGATGGGAGTGTCGTTCCGTGGTTTAAATGTGGTCCTCAAAATTCCATGACATCTTTTGCTATTTATATCATTTACTGTCTCTATCTTAGCTGAAGCCATTTTATCATGAAGGATCAAATCCACCTAGTAACTGGCTTTTAAAAAAAGGCAAAATTTGTGGCTTTCTCATCAAGACTTTATTTCTTGATCGTCTCGTAAGACTGGCTTCCAGAAAGAGGGATCACTCTAGGTAATGAGAATGCAACAAAGACTATGATAAGATCACTTATTTCGTGGTTCCTAGTTTTACCACTAGTTTTACCAATTACCAGTGATTTTAACTTTGCGGCCCCACCAATGCCCGTGATAGACACATAGAATAACCAATCAGAAGATGGCTTGAATGTTTTGATAATGTCGCATGCGAATTCGCAAGAGATGTGCAACTCCCAAGTCATCACCCTGGGAATGCTTGATGCACAGAAACGACCTTTTCTTGCAACCAAGGAGGTCTTTTTGAAATCAATAACGATATTCGCTGAACAAATACGATTAGGATTAAGCTTAGGTTACAGTGACCACGATGGGAGTGTCGTTCCGTGGTTTAAATGTGGTCCTCAGAATTCCATAACATCTTTTGCAATTTATATCATTTACTGTCTCTATCTTAGCTGAGGCCATTTTATCATGAAGGATCAAATCCACCTAGTAACTGGCTTTTAAAAAAAGGCAAAATTTGTGGCTTTCTCATCAAGACTTTATTTCTTGATCGTCTCGTAAGACTGGCTTCCAGAAAGAGGGATCACTCTAGGTAATGAGAATGCAACAAAGACTATGATAAGATCACTTATTTCGTGGTTCTTAGTTTTACCACTAGTTTTACCAATTACCAGTGATTTTAACTTTGCGGCCCCACCAATGCCCGTGATAGACACATAGAATAACCAATCAGAAGATGGCTTGAATGTTTTGATAATGTCGCATGCGAATTCGCATGAGATGTGCAACTCCCAAGTCATCACCCTGGGAACGCTTGATGCACAGAAACGACCTTTTCTTGCAACCAAGGAGGTCTTTTTGAAATCAATAACGATATTCGCTGAACGAATACGATTAGGATTAAGCTTAGGTTACAGTGACCATGATGGGAGTGTCGTTCCGTGGTTTAAATGTGGTCCTCAGAATTCCATAACATCTTTTGCAATTTATATCATTTACTGTCTCTATCTTAGCTGAGGCCATTTTATCATGAAGGATCGAATCCACCTAGTAACTGGCTTTTAAAAAAAGGCAAAATTTGTGGCTTTCTCATCAGGATTTTACTTCCTAATCATCTCGTAAGACTGGCCTCCAGAAAGAGAGATCACTCTAGGTAATGAGAATGCAACAAGGACCATGATAATATCAAGAAACGTCACGAGTTTGAGTCTGAGTTTATTTATGCCACACATTTTGTTGACTCCATAATTTCACGAGTCGAAGACGAGTGACATTACGGAGCCAACAAAATGCGTGGCATAAACAAGCTCAAACTCAAACGAGTGGCGTCTAGATTTTATCCCACCCTGTTTCCATATTTTTTCAGTATGAGAAAGTAGTGGCATAAATAACACTTTATGTCACACCCGTGAAATAAACAAATCCCATGTTAAGCCTATGGCGTTTTTTATTAGGGGTAGGATAAGATCACTTATTTCGTGGTTCTTAGTTTTACCACTAGTTTTACCAATTACCAGTGATTTTAACTTTGCGGCCCCTTTGCGGCCCCACCAATGACCGTGACACATAGAATAACCAATCAGAAGATGGCTTGAATGTCCTTCTGAAGGATTGAAGTCAGGATCAGGAATTTATCATTCTTTTTAGTTTTAGAAACACCTCCCTGGAGATTCCAGGCGAACGTCGCAACCACTAAATCCGTGGATTCGGCACTGCAGTATAAGGAAACATCTGAAGGTCATGTGGATTAGGACAATATTTGGAGCTCAGGGACGATGTAGGTCTGGATTAGGATTGTGGTGGTCGCCGCCTGTCTAGCAGGTTGGATGACCCCAATCCGGAATGCTAGTTCCAGGCAGGATCCCACCCTACGCACTCAACGTAGGTTGGTTCGATTTTCGGTTAGTTTGCACAGACCTAATCACACATAACACAACAACATCTTTTAATAAACAAGGATGTTTATTAATCACTACTTCCTGGAAAGATCTGGAAGATCTTTCCCACAAGTACAGTACCCTAGCACATGGGTGCTAGGTAGCGCCGGAGAGGCTAATCTGGAAGACTCGCCTAACCACCAGGAAGGTTACAAGAACCCGCCTTCAAAGTGAGGGCCCAAGGGTCTGTTCCGTAGAAGAGATGCGCAAGGACAGCCTGTCGACCTACTGTGAACGCTGAGTATATATACCAAGCGTTACGTAATCCCGGTCTCCGCCGCGCCACTCTCGTGTGCGGCGTTGTCCGGAATCACTACACAGTAAGGATCGGCACGTCGCGCACTTCCGTAGAACAAACGAACACTGCTGGATTCCCACCCCACTACATTACCCCTCCCAGTTTTTACTAAGGGGGGGAACCAAGGCAGCCATTTTGCTGCTAGGGGACAACCCAATTAAAAATTACAACGTAAATCCAGCAGTTCTTGGTCTACTCTCTAGCTTCCTGGTGTTCACAAGAATTCACTGATACCAATGTATAAGTGAAAAAGGTGGAATTGTAAGACGGAGAAATTATTAAAAATATGGAAGATACGACATTTAGGAAAAGAAGAAACGACATTTGAAGAATGAAGGACTAGCCTCGCTAGCACCTTGAATAAATTTGATATTCACCCATCTTGAGCCGGGGAGCGTATTTCTTGAGCGTTGGGCAGGGAAGACTCGACAGTCGCGGACCTACAGGTGGTCAGCCCGGCCTGTCGAGCACTCTGCCTCAAGCTGTTCCGGATCTTGTTGAAGTCCATCGTTGGCTCCCGGCGAGTGAAGTGTCCTTCTCTTTCTCATCTTGGAGTATCGAGCCCAGCTGGCCCACCGGTGTAGCAGACCTACTACATTCAGCCCAATACCGATGGGTGCTGGGCTTCCCACTGTTCTTCAGTTTGGATGACATCCATATGTAGAAGAAGGGTCAGCCTCGCTGGACACCTTCTGTGTTGAAAAGTTTCCGAATACGGAAATAACGGCCAAAAAGGCAAAACAATTCTCCATCCACCTGGTAAGAGTGTGTGGTATCAGTGTTCTTTTATTTGGCTCCAGCTATACTGGCATATTTTCCTTCGGCTCAAATCGAGTACCAATTAAGGCCCCAATTTTAAGCCGGATTCAGAACTTACGATCATCGACCCAAGGTAGAAGTAGTCGGCGTAATCCAACAGAACAGGGATTACGTCTACTATCTCATTATCGAGTCGACGAACTCAGTTCCGACACAGACCTGGTAAGTCAGTTCCATACCCGAAAGGCATAGTCTTCCTTACCCGGTACCAGGGATTAGTGTGGACAGGATCCACATCACAGGCCGGAGGTTTTTGTGATGGGGGCCTATTACGGGCCTGACCATCGAGAGAACCTTCAGCCGTCTGAAACCAGGGTTGTGCCTTGGGGAAGTCATTTTACTGACTTTCCTCAGCCCCAACCCAGGATCGCTTATTATAGGTCGCTCCTAACTTTCCCTCTACCCCTCCCAGCGATCCTTGCGGTTCGCTGAGAAAGTGCCGAATTCTGGTTAGGAGGCCACATTCTGGAAGTAGCTAGGTCAGAAAAAAATTTTCCTCCCCGGGACTTCCCATACCCGTCTGACTTCGGATCCAGGAGAGTTGTTGGCTCTGCCGGTTCCGAGTTTAGACGGCGTCTTCCCGGCCTGCTAGGAACCAATCGAGTCGGTCATTGTCAACCCTTAGATATCCTCGTCAGAGGATATCTTGAGGTCGAGAATTTCCGACTGACTGGGTGTGCTAGCCGTCGGTGGAACCGACGTTGCCGGGGCGGTCCTCTCTGGTCGCAGTGGACTCAGTGCAGACATAGGCTGCAACTGAGACATCAACTGCTGCAGAGAGGTCGGTCTAGTATCTAAAAAGATTCCGGACTCCAACGGGATGATGTTGGCATTCATTTGTTTCAAATTGGTCCCAATCGGGGTGGCGGTATAAAGATACCTTCCCTCGATTTAGTGGAAAAAAATTTTGATGTTGGCATTCACCCCCAGTGCCCCACTTTGTTCCTCGGGTTGATTTCTCAGCCCGTGTCACGGCGGGAGGCATCCTCGACTGTAGGACTTCAGTCTGATCCTGTTGGGTCTGACCTTGTCCTGACAGCAGAGTGTCTACACTGACATCCATAGGCTGGGCCTGACTGGATGTAGTGTCCTGGTGGGAAGTTTCTTCCACGGATGACCATCCCAACATGCCGGCGAGTTGCCAACGTGCCGGGTCTGATTCTTCCGTGGTGAACTGAAGAAATCTTCCCCGGCTCCTCTGTTGGGCCAACCACGCTTCCTCAAGGGCTTGCGGGTCGTCACCGATGTCATAGAGCGACATACCCAAGTGCCGAAGACAACGTTCATCTTGGCGATGGGTCTGGGCTTCTGCTGGGCAAACCTCGATTGGGCCGTGGTTTTCGCAATACGCGCATCCTCTAAGTCCAACGCGTATTGTTTAGCCAGGCCATTCGTGGCTTCCTTCACCTCGAACCGGGCTAGGTTAACTAGCTCCTGAACGAGGCTCTCATGGAGAGACTGAGCGCCCCTTCGGACGCGGCCTTCCAATGTGCCACCTATGTGCAACTCTAGTTGATCCGCCCGTTGGACGTATTCAACCGATATCGCACAGGGAGAGGAAGTCACCTTCGACACAACGGGTGGTTGTGTCGTTGGTTTCTTCTTTACCTCAACAACCGGGTTGGCTGGTGGAGGGAGTGCCGGAAAGGCCTCCTCATGCACAACTTTCCCGGGTGCTTGGGTAGCACCTCTGTTGAGCGGGGAAACTCCCGGGAGACTTGAGCTAGGACGAGTCCCAGCTGTTTTTTCCACGGGTCCGCTGGCTTTAGAAGCCGTTGGAACGTTCCCTTCACTCTTGTCTGAGAGGAGTTTTAATCCCTCAGTCAATCTTGGCGCAGCCTGGTAAGCAGCTTCCACCACGTCAGCGATGGTGTGCTTACTAGGAGCCAACTTCTTCTTCGGCTTCCGACTGAATCGCTCAGAAGTGTCATCCTCGCTGGACGAGGACGATGACAACTTCTTGACCCGTCGTTTAACCTTCGAGGAACTCTGAGACGGTTCCCGGCTATGGGACCATTTCTTCCTCAACTCCTTTGACATCTGTCAATGTTTTGAAGCGGATAGCATCAGACTCCCGAACCAGCCAGGATTCTTCTTCCATCTGATCTTAAACAATCGACCGTCTGTCACACAAGTTTCGGGCTCCGGCTTCCCTCTCTGAGCATCGGAACCTAAGTCGATGAATCTCTGCCACATATTCATGACCCGTTCCCGAGCAGCAGCACCAGCAGTCCAGTGTTCCCAGGCAATGTGTCGGACTAGACACGATAGCCTTGAACTGGCACACCAGGCCTAGCAAGAACCACCCTTCTTACCAAGGCACTGTAGCCACGGTCGCTCAGCTAAGTGTACCTCAACGAGGTGCCTAGCGTAACGACCCGCAGTCGCATAGGTCGGTGACAATTTCTTGTCCCTTCCATGGCAACTCAAAAAGACACAATGATCGCCGTTACCGAACTTGTGCCATGCGTATGCGATCCAGTCTTTGACCTGATCCTCATACTTCAGTCGACTGACTCGGGACACCCCTTTCACCCGGTCGATGTACCAGGTGTTGGGAGAACCCTCGTCAACCAACCATTCCTCGTCGTCTGTGGTTCCATCTAAACCGACACCATCTGGGATGTAATGCCGGTTTCCATGACGGAGATCTTCTAGGCAAGTATAAGTCTTGCCCAGCAAAGAGGCGGGTAGCTGTCGAGCCACCGTTCTCTTCCCAGCCCACTTTACGCCAGGCTGGAAATCACCGTCATCATTGTCCGGGTTAGATTTGGCCAGGGGTTTAGCCCTGTCCATCTCCGTTCCCCAACACTTGACATCTTCGCCACCCGTGGCACCTATTGAGGTGCTCGGTGTAGCGTCAGCCGTACTCGGTCCTGCTTGTGCCGCGGGTTTGTCCGAGCCTTTCGACCCAGCCCCCTTCTACTCCTCGTGCTTCCCAGGTTTAGGTTTCCCTTTACCAGAGTCATGCGATTCTAGCTGACCTTCCTTCTTAGCCAACTCCGCCTCAGTTTCCGGGCTGCACGACGGAGTCGCTTCTTATTCTGTTTCGACAGCTGCGGCTCGGTCTTATTAGCATCCTGAGGTTTTGACACCTCAGTGTTGCTAACAGACTTCCCCGGCGCGGGCTTAGCCAGTTGTGACACCGGTTTATCACCTTTGCTGGACGACCCCGTTACAGAGTCGCCCCCAACTGACGAATCAGTCTCCATAGCTGTTTCTGTACCAGCCTCGGTCCTCCCGGGTTTAGCTACCGGACCCGGGGCCAAAAAGGTCCCGGTTTCCGCCAGCTCCACCCCAGGTGGAGTCCAATTTTGGTACATTGACTGTACTATGGCTCGCGTTTTGGGATCTGGGATCCCGGCCAACATCTGTTCCAGGCTCTGAGTAGAAACCTCATGCCTGGAATCCATTTCTTTGAAGAACTTCTTCGGAGAGCGACGACGCGGGCGGGCTCGGCCACGCCTCGGCGTATCACGCTCCGATTCGGAACCTTCGGCCATTATCACATCCGAATCAGAGGCTTCAGTTTTCACCGAGCTCGTCTTCGGACGGGCACCGGAAGAACCCTTAGCGGCCAAGGCCGCCTCAGACTTCTTCCCGGTGTGACTTTTTCCCTTTCCGGGTCGTTCATCTCGGGTTACCCCAAGAAGAACAGAGTCCTCAGACTCGTCCCCTTCCAGGTCAAAATCACCATCATCTGACCCGATGAGCAAAGCATCATCGTCCAGATCTGCCCCCCGCTCAGCCGAGGCTGAGGATCCGGGCAGGGGTGAGGGGAGCTCGCGCTCACCCTCCGTAGACGGGGCACGGTCAGCCATGCTGCTACTGCCCGACTCCCGTGGTGCTAGGCACCACTCCGAACACAGAGTGAAGACTACTGAAAAAACAGGGTCTTATATACTCCTTTTTGACCTAGATTCGCAGTCGCGAACCAATCAACCGTGTCGAGACTGGCTCATCTTGAGCGTCTCAACACCGCATGCGTGAAGAAACCAAAGGTCAGCGTTACGCTCGACTTGATTCGTTCACGCCTTCAATCACCCAGCACAGGTTCCGAAACCCGGGGAAACCCCTTTTTGAGCTCCACCCCGAGTTCTCCACCGCATGGATTTTCTTATCGCCGTCGTGTATCACGTCGATAGTATGGGAGACTATGTACAATTTTCATATAAATGGAACAGACCTTACAGAGCGTTCTGCAATTCTGCAGCCTCGACGGGGTCCCTTAGAGCAACGTCTGGGCTGCGGCACACAATGACTGATTTTAAGGTAACTATTTGATCAACATTCACGTATAATTGACACGCCACTAACTATCAACGATCTACATTTCGTACCATTGCTTCTCATTGTGTTTTTCGACAACCCCGGCACCACTACTCTTTGTAGCTAACCACAGCCTTCGATTTTAATCGAGAGCTGCGGCGGGGTTCAGAGTCTATTTTAGACTCTATTCTACATCTCCAAGCATGTTTATTATACACAGCTCGATTTGTAGCAAATTTAGACTTTTCCATGTCAGGTTTTTCATCTACCCACACCTCCCTTTTTAGGTTAGCGTAAGTAGGAATCACCTTCCGCGGACGTCCTGGTTTTCGTCGTTTTGACGAGCACCCATTCGGAACCCCGGTAACCTTTGACCGGGACTTCCCTATCAGGGTCTGCCTCCGCCGTGTTGACGGGGGTTTGACACCCGGCTTCCCGGCTCTTTGAACCCGGGACCTCTCTGGTACCCCAGTAGGACCCGTGGTCAGTGACACATCCCGCGTTGTAGCAGGGTGTGAAACTTCAAAGTCGGAACTTTCGCGCTTTCCTTCCCATAGTCGTAAACGAGCTACATGGGATTTGTAACGCCTTCTTGACCATTCATCTTCTATCACTACTGTCATTTCTGACAATATCTGAACAATTCTGAATGGTCCGTCCCAGTTAGGAGCGAGTTTTACATTTACCAACGGAGTGTGGTATCGCACAACCCGGTCTCCTACTCGGAACTTACGTGGTTTAAGATTGACATCATGGCCAGTCTTTTGCCACTCGGCAGCTTTTGTCAGGTTCCGTCTTGCGAGGTAATATCCTTCTACAAAACGTTCTCTGAGCTTTTCGACAAACCCTATGGGACAAGGATCATCCGTAGACATTCCAGGAACCCCATAGACTATGTCAGCGGGCATTACTATTTCCTCGCCAAAGACGAGTAAATTAGGTGAACACCCCGTGCTTGAATGAATGGTCCCATTATACGCGTGAGCTATAAATGGTGCCAATTCATCCCAATTCTTCCGATTTTCATCTACCAGGGTCCGAAGACACTGGATCAATGTCCGGTTGAATCTCTCTACCATACCATCTGATTGTGGACAATATGGATTTGTATGTGTCTTTTTTATCTCGAGTATCCTACACATTTCTTTCCAGATCTGGGATTCAAATTCCCTTCCCTGGTCGGAATGTAGTACGCTCGGAGTTCCAAAAGGCAACATCCAGTTTTTCACTAAAGCTTCCGCACAAGTGGCAGCTTTGTGATTCTTCATGGGATAGATCTACACATATTTTGTGTAATAATCCATCACCACCATCATACAGGTATTTCCTTCTTCTGACTCGTCGATACCAGATATGATATCTAGAGCGATTCTGGCAAACCTGACACCAAATAGTTCCTGTTGTAGCGGCATCTTTCCGAGTCCTACCCCGGGTTTGACTTTGCTACAGATGGAACATCCAGATATCCACCTTCGAATATCTGCACCCATTCCAGGCCAGTAGTAACGACGCCTTATTCTGGCTACCGTCCTTTTCCGTCCTAGATGAGCTGCACTCCTATGTTCGTGACATAGTGTCATTAGTCCGGATCGTAATTCTCGAGGGACCACTAGTTGTAGAGCACGTTTAAGTGGTTGCAACGTGGTTCTCCATCGATATAATACTCCATCTCGGACCTCTAGTTCTTTCCATTGACCACATAGATTCCGAAACTCTCGGTTTTCAGGCGAGATCTCGGGTCCTGTAGGTCTATGGAGCCCATTAGCTACCAGTTTAGTTAACCGGAACAGATCTGGGTCAGCCTGTTGACTCTCCTTAATCTGTTCTAGTGTCCACTGATAGTTTTGTGGCGGCTTCACTTTCTGGGAGCGTAGGGTAGCTATTACTGCTCTATGCTCACCACAATCCCGGCAATCTGGTCGTCCACATTTCCACGCTGGTCTCCTTGAGAGACAATATGCATTAATGTGAGACTTTCCAGCCCGGTGCTCGATCTGACAGTTTGTTAACCCGAATTCGGAGAGAGCTGCCAGCCATCTTCCAATCATTCCCTCGGCATCCTTAAAGTTAAAGAGCCATTTGAGAGAAGAATGGTCGGTACATAAGATGAAATCTCCACCTGCTAGGAAGTGTCGATATTTTCTTACATAGACCACAACCGCTAAGAGTTCCCTCTTTGTGTTACAGTAGTTCCGCTGGCTTTTACTTAAGCTGTTGCTGGCAAAAGCTATTGGAACCTCCACACCATTCTGTATCTGAGACAACGCCGCTCCAATACTCTCGTTACTAGCGTCAGTGTCAAGAATGAACCGACCCTGGGGTAGAGGGTACTTCAACATGGGGGTCTCCGTAAACTTTCTTTTTAGTCCCAGAAAAGCATGTTCAGCTTCCGGAGTCCATTGGATCTCTTTTGGCTTCCCTGGCTTATCTAGTACCACATACTGTTGCATGGGGTGTGCAATTTCAGAAAAACCCGGAATAAAGTCGCGGTTATACGAACAAAATCCTAGGAAAGACCTTATGTCTTTTATATTCTGGGGGCGTGGCCAATTAGCCACTACCTCCAACTTGGAAGGATCTGCCCGGATTCCATTTCCGGAAACTATCCGTCCCAAGTATTCCACAGATCTGCGAAACAGTTTGCATTTCTGAGGTTTGAGCCTCAACCCATAAGATTGAATCCGCTCAAATACCTCCCTTAGGTTTTCTAGACATTCGACATAATTCTTTCCGAAGATGATTATGTCATCCAGATAAACCAAGCACTTTTTCCACTGTAGACCCCGCAACATCTGATCCATCATGGATTCGAAAGTCGCAGGAGCGTTACAGAGGCCAAATGGCATTACTGTAAACTCGTAAAGCCCTTGATGAGTGGTGAACGCCGTTTTCGATTGATCGCCACTGTTCATCTTTACCTGCCAATATCCATCCTGGAGATCCAGAGTACAAAATCACTGGTTCCCTCCTAGAGAGTCGAGGCTCTCATCGATCCGTGGTATTGGATAGGCATTCTTCCGGGTGATACTATTCAATTTTCTGTAATCGATACAGAATCGGCAAGTACCATCCTTTTTAGTAACCATTACCACAGGGCTAGCCCAAGGACTTGCACTGGGGATGATTACTTTCTGGTCCATCATTTTCCCTACTTCCTCTTCCAAAGCTTCCCGTTTTACCGGAGGTAGCCGTCGATAAGGAAGGCGGAAAGGTTGATGTCCTTCTGTATCAATCGTGTGTTCTACTCGATCCGTTCTTCCCAAAGGATCTCCTGGTCGAGCAAAGATTGACTCCATTTTCTTCAGAAGAATTCTTAGTTCATGTCGTTCCCCACTGTTTAGTGCGTCTGTCGTCTGAACTAAGGTTTCCAGAGTTTCGTGCAATGGACTCGGAACTGGAAAGTATCCTGTTCCTGTATCGATAGCACTAACTCGTACTTCTTCATAATCATTTCCTGTAAAGTCCAATTTTCCCGGTTCGGATTGTTCATCTTCCCCGGTTATTTCGGAAACTGGAACAGGTGTGATTCCCTGTGGACCGGAGTCCACTAGGCCATCTACATGAGCTAGGGTGGCCCAGCCCAATGTATCACCCTTCTTCAGTTTATTCAACCCGGAGGTGTGATTACTTATAGGAATTGATCCTTCTCTAGCACTTCCGATCAAAGTATCCCAGTCCTGTATTCCTTTTTGGGAAAACAGTTCCGGGTTTGGCTCGAAGAGTGCATCTCCACGTGGTAAGTCTCCTTCCCCAGCTATCAGGACATTAACCATCTGCTGAGGTGGGATGCCCACATCTTGTCGGACAGAAATCAAAGAAGAAATCCGTCGACAACTACATTCCACTTCCATTAACTCAGGAAATTTGAGTCGGAGAGTGCCATCTTGTAGATCCACAGAACCTCCATAGAGGGTGAGAAAATCTACGCCTAATATTCCACTCTCTTCAATATCACTGAGTATGGGACCCCATACAAATTCAGTGTTACTTATTGAGACTGGAATAATCACACTACCATAGCATCTCATGTGAGTGCCATTAGCAGCTTTTGCCGAAGCTCCAGGAACATGACATTCCTGTGCAAATCCAAGAGACTGATAGAGTCCATTGTTCAACACAGAGGGACTAGCGCCAGTATCTAATAATAGATCTATCTTTCTTCCTTGAATTCTAGCCGGCACATACCAACGTCGCCCACCTAAGGGGGACGGTTGTCGTATAAACCGTGTTCCAAGATCCCATCCGCGTTGACAAAGCCATTGCAGACAGGGGTGCCCGGGTGAAAGATACCTACTACAGATCATTGTGACCGTATTTTGTATCTTTCCCTTTTCTGGTAAGTGGGAAATATTTTCCTTCTTATTGATCTCACAGGTTTGGGTCTCCTGGCACTTTCCTTCCCGGACCGCAGTGTTGCCACTCGCTACAGTCCTTCTTTGTTTTCCGGTTCACTCTGAGAGGCAACCGTCAACGCAGGCAGACTACGAGGTGTTTCCACTGTAATAACGTTCCGGGCTTCAGGACAATCTGGAGAGATATGTCCCATTTTGTTGCACCGCCAACAACGTCGGACATCCAGCTGGTTTTTCTCCACCTGATCCAGTCTTTCGTTGATTTTGGTCAACAACTTCATTACCTCAGAGGGATTTCCTTCGGGATCAGTGGTTTTTGGTTTTGCCTCTGCCACAGAAGGTACATCACTGTTCCTTCCAAAGCTAGGGGTTCGACCTCTCCCACGTCCTCGTCTATTGAAACCTCCTCTTCTAAGTACCATCGAGCGGACATTAGAGAGTATATCCTCTATTTCTGCTTCCTGACACTCGTAGGTATCTTCTTCTACTTGTGACCAAGTAGAACCCACTATGTTAACCTGGGAAGTTTTTCCTGGATTAGCATATTTTCCAAATAGTATACACCGTTGTTCATAGGCATCTACTATTCGCAACACCTGCATGAAGTTCATACCGGGCTCCCATTTAGAGATGACTTCCGTTCTCACGTCATCATCTCAAAGTCCTTTCACAAACTGAGTTTGTAGATCTTCATGTAGTGCAGGAGAATCTAATCCCGTCCCTGGGTAAACCTCCAACCAAATTTGTTGTAAAGCTAGCCCATAGGCGCGAGTTGTCTCCTCTTTACCCTGGATCCTCTTTAGAAAAGTGGATCGGGGGTTCAGCATTACCAACTGACCACAATAGTAAGATGCTACCTCCACTAGCTCATCCCATTCCGTACCACCGGAACGGCGAAAAGCGCGAAGTGCAGCTTCTCCGGGTCCATCTCGTAACGCTCTTTTGAGGTATGGCAATGCATCGACTTTGTTCCAGCCATTACATTGTATATCCTCACAAAATCCCGCAAACCAGTGTTCCCACTCCATTCCTTTTCCATAAGGTTTTGGAATGACAGTGTTCTTTCTGGCTGCGTTCTCTGGGCGCATCATCGGAACCTTGTCGGCTCTTGCCATTGACAAGTTGAAGATACGGTCTTGCTCCCTGATTTGGTTGAAAGAGTTGAACCCTAGTTCAGCTATAGCTTTACTAGTGTGTTCGGAACTCGGAGAACCCATTCTCGACTCGGAGGATAGCCGGAAGCTAACCAAAGGAGTCTTCACACCCTTTGTTCCAGATATGAATCTGTTAGGGGTCTTCTCAAGATCTACTTTCCCTGGTGGGGAATACAGATGATCTCTTACATTACTCCAGCCAGCTTGGGACATAGGCATCCTTCGGGATGATTCTGTCTCTGCTAGTCGAACTTGGTCCTTCATGTGATGTACATGTTGGTCCAATCGCTCGATTTTTTCTAGAGTCTCAATCTCGCGAACCGAAAGTTCTTCCAAGTTATGGTGCCGTTTGGCTACCTCCTCTGCAATCTCTCGGTTTCGAGCTTCTAGTTCCCGACACATATCTCGGGCTTCCCTTTCCCAATCAAACTCGGCTAAGAGTTCTGGTCTAAGGAAGCCTGCAGGAACCTCATCGGAAGGTACTCGTAAGGTATCTTCCGACCTATTCCGGGGAGTACTAGACTCTCCGGGACTATCTGTCTGAGACCCAATTTTACTGAGTCCCTCCAGATCCCTTGCGGGGCCATGTCGGCTGTCGGCTGCCGGACTGAAATTCTTCAGGACCGTCAAACTCAAATCCTGAACGGCGGTTCTCTTCCGAGATTTCTCCTTACCGGACTTCTGGGTTTCACCCCCTCCCTCCGGTTTTGGTGACTTTTCGTCATTCCGGGCCGGAAGAGTTTGTTGAGAAGTTACCTCCCCATCTTCACTCTCCTGTTCAGCCTGGGATCTGGTTCTTATTCCAGATCCGTGCATTTACCGAGAATCCCGGGTTGTGCAAGCAACCTAAGATCCTGGTCACGGCACCAGTGTGGTGGTCGCCGCCTGTCTAGCAGGTTGGATGACCCCAATCCGGAACGCTAGTTCCAGGCAGGATCCCACCCTACGCACTCAACGTAGGTTGGTTCGGTTTTCGGTTAGTTTGCACAGACCTAATCACACATAACACAACAACGTCTTTTAATAAACAAGGATGTTTATTAATCACTACTTCCTGGAAAGATCTGGAAGATCTTTCCCACAAGTACAGTACCCTAGCACATGGGTGCTAGGTAGCGCTGGAGAGGCTAATCTGGAAGACTCGCCTAACCACCAGGAAGGTTACAAGAACCCGCCTTCAAAGTGAGGGCCCAAGGGTCTGTTCCGTAGAAGAGACGCGCGAGGATAGCCTGTCGACCTACTGTGAACGCTGAGTATATATACCAAGCGTTACGTAATCCCGGTCTCCGCCGCGCCACTCTCGTGTGCGGCGTTGTCCGGAATCACTACACAGTAAGGATCGGCACGTCGCGCCACCTTCCGTAAAACAAACGAACACTGCTGGATTCCCACCCCACTACAGGATCATTTATTAAACAGTGTAAAGACTTAAAAATTAGTCCTCCTTCTTTTGGTCTCAACCAATGATAGTCCTCGGTTGAACAAGGAAAACTACATTCGGAGCATGCATACACAATATTGACTGGTTTCGAATACAAGGGGCCGTATGCTTCGAGGAGTTGATGCGTAGTAATAACCGAGCATATGCGAGGATATTGCGCAGAGTCAACTCCGAGGAGGGTACAACCGCTGTTATCTGAAACCAGTCAATATTGTATTTATAATCCACCTTTTCTGGACAAGTGACATGTCGATCAGTTCGTTTTGGTTATGAACTATTTTTTCGTACGCACTATTTTTCGGCATGCGCCACCCGGAGCATACAACATATCCGTATGCACCGGGTATGTCCACACAAACTCCCTATGTGTTTTCAATGGACACTTTGTATTAGATGGGTGATAAAAGGAGTGAACTGCCACACATAAACAGGCCTCAGTTTATTGCCTGTGGATCTGATGTCTCTTGGCAGTAATTTTATCCTGTTGCTAGAAACAGTAACAGTTCTGCGAAGATTGATGGCATTTGTAGATGTCAAGGCCAAGAAAGCTATTGTTGACCTATGCACGACACGTGATCCGTCACCTGATACAATACAGATGGTATTGATTTAGGCTACGTGAATCATGTTGATAGCCATGTACGCAGATGCAAATATCACATAGGCTATTATTTCTTTATTTTGACATACATGCGAAATATGAAGACTTCAGCAAAGAAAGCGTTACTAGATGTGAGATAAAGTTTTAAGTAGCAGTCAGGTGTCAGGGTGCACCCCTCTCATAAGTGGTATTCTGTACAAGGTTCTCACTACGCTCTATGTGAGAAGAATTCTTACCAAACTAGGCTTAGAGCCTTGAGAATCCACTGACACACAGTATTCCCGCTAGTTGGCATCATTGAGATTATAGGAATCTTTGGGTTGCATTGATATACGTCTTTAACACGGGAGGCAGGCCAGTGGATTCTCAAGGCCCTAAGCCTAGTTCATTAAGAATATACTTAGCGCGGCCGGCACTTCACAGTGTATCATTATCTGGCTGTACCCATTAATACTGTGTGTTATTGCTATATTCATCAATTTTTATGTGTCATTCATGAATAAATTTTTCTTATAAAAGTATATATTATATGTCAGTAAGTATCAAATTATGTTTTCCTTCTGTTACCATGGAAACTAGTATGATTGCTAAACTTTTTGGAACAAACGAGCATCAGATTCAGATTCCTGGGGTCATAATTGACTAATATGGCAAGTTCGGGGGTCAATATTACCCATTTTTAGGCAATTTGCTCCTCTACTATATAGGAGAACTGAAAAAATCTACACCGTTTTCGTTGGCCAATGGAAATGGGCTTTTGGGTATACAAACGACAGATCGGTGAATGGAAACGAGACCAGCAGAGAACGCTCACAGAATAATTTGGCATCAGTTATGTAACAATGCCAATCAAATCTGTTTGTACCCAGAAGATACAGAAGAAACAGTGCATACAATGCACTGTCATTGATAAATTGATACTGACATGCATTCGGTGGCACCACTCACAGACTTTCAGGGTAACTCAAAAAGTCTTTGTCGTTTTCGTCGGCCAATTGAAATGGGCCGGAAATGGACCGTCTGCTTACAAAAAGAGAGAGTTAGAAAATATGACGGCTGTTGAGTTAGGGCAGGTTTGTGGGAGTCAATGATTCCAGAATATGATGATGCACAAAAATTAGGATGCAGTCAGAGTATATACTCTGAATATGGCTAAAAACTGTGTTGAAGACCCAGCCACTTCAGGAAGGCATAGAGTGTTCTTCTCATCAGCACAAATGTTAAAAGCTTTGCTCTATAGACATATCTTCTATTGGCGTTTTTGGTACAGCGAGATGGGACTTCTGATTAACCTAGGGAATTGCTTTCTGTGGGAAACCACCTGGGCCACCTGTCCTAGCTTGTCGTTGTGTATTGCATACCTAATTGATAACTTCATTATATAGAAGATGAAACAGTTCGTTCTACCCCTGATGCGCTCTGTATTTAGAGATGTTTGTAATTCCTGCCAGCACTAGATGTAGTCACAGCGGTATATTGAGTGTCTCCTATAAGGCCCGTTTCCATTAGCCATTCTTTGAGTTCTCCTAAAAGCCCATTTCCATTGACCTTTACCGATCTACAGTCAGGAACCACTGACGGACCTTTGTCACTGCTGGGGCACAATGAAAATAGGCTATTAGGAGAACTCATAAAATCTACACCGTTTTCGTCGGCCAATTTGGCAACTATTTGGCACTGATCTGCAGTCGGGAACCACTGAGAGATTCATTTGGTACACCAACGTCAGATGGGTGAATGGAAACGAGACCTGCAGAAAATGATAAGCGATTAGTTAACCCTCCAAGAGCCACACATCATTCACCATGTACCCATACAGGCACCAGAACCAATTTGGGCCTTTGCATGGCCGGCTTTTGTAGTCAATATTATTAAAAGAAATTTAAAATTTAAAATTTCCAGTAAATCTGTATTTTTTATCAGAACTTTCTGATATTTTAAAGACCTACTGGCAACATTTAGCATAACATCTCATATAATTTGTATGATTCTGCGATAATTTTTCAAAAAGTTACAAAGGAACAAATACAGAGTGGTTCATCCATTCCATACGGAAATGCCATATGGCATTGTCCAGCCCTGGCCAGGGGAATGCCATATGGCATTGTCCTGCCATGGCCAGGGGAATGCCTTATGGCATTGCCCTGCCAGAAAGGGTTAAACATAGATTATGTAACAATGTCAATTCGGTCTGTGTGTTCCCAGAAAATAATTATATAGAACGTCCTGACCATGCTGTACAATTCACAGAACGAGATGCTTATTTACGGTTTGTACAGACCGAGGCGTTTATGCCGAGTTCCGTACAAACCGTAAATTATCATCGAGTTCTGTGACTTGTACAAGCATGGTTGGACATTATATATTTACTATATACCCACATTTTTTTTTAAAGTCATTAATTCAGTCCGTACAGTATTTTTACGTCATATGCCAAAACGGTGCGTATTTACAGTATATACGGCATGGGTATATAATAAAGTAGAAACAGTACATTCAATGCACCGTCACCAATAAATTGAAAATGACGCACAGTTGGTAGCACCACTGACAGACTTTCAGGGGAACTAAAAAATCTTTGCGGTTTTCGTCGGCCGATGGAAATAGGCTTTTAGGCTGACTGAGAAATAGTAGATTATGGATTCCCCTGGTCATGCAAGCTGAGTGACGATTACGGTACATCCAAACAGGTGGAGTATTGTTTATTATCCTACCCCTAATAAAAAACGCCATTGGCTTAACATCGGATTTATTTATGTCACGGTTGTGACATAAAGTGTTGTTTATGCCACTACTTTCTGATACGGAAAAAATATGGAAACGGGGTAGGATAAAATCTAGACACCACAAGTTTGAGTTTGAGCTTATTTATGCCACTCATTTTGTTGGCTCCGTAATGTCACTCGTCTTTGACTTGTGAAATTATGGAGCCAACAAAATGCGTGGCATAAAAAAAACTCAGACTCAAACTTGTGACGTCTCTTCATATTTTACAATTCAAGTACAGTTCCAGATTTATCTCACTCCTTTCACAGACATTAGAATAGCATCACAATATCAGAATAATTCAAATTACTTCTCGAATCCAGTTAGGAATGGATAAACTTTGATGTCCTGTCTACTTTCTCAAATTCTGGCTGCTGATTGGCCAGCCACTTATGACATCATCTCCCATCACTTTGCCACAACCATGGCGTAGTATTGTCACTTTGTCAGGGTGATCGTTGAGTAAAATCTTTTGATGTTATTCCTATCGCTAAACTTGTACACCATGGAGTTGTCCCATTACCTTAATTCCATATAAGGAATACAGTAGACCGAGTAGCCAATGACTGCATTCGCAGCAAACCCCGACCTTCACCCTGACCTCCTTACATAATATTTTCTAGCGCCTTGGGACGGCTCTGCAGTCGAGAGTTGACCTCGAATCTTAGGGGCCACAACCACCCTCTGTACCAGGGGTGAGATAAAGCCAGCCAACGACATCACTGGCCCCAGGGACATTGGCAATATTCAACACTGAATATAACGGCAGAAAGGGCTGATATTTTTATGAAACATGACGAAATTTCATATGACTGTTTATATGGCATGAGTTGTCTTCGCGTCATGATATCACGAAGCGGAGCTGATTGATATCTGTAGAGGAAGACAACGAATTGCATATAAAGAATTATATGAAATTGAATGATGTTTAGATTTTATCCTACCCTGTCACATGTTTTTAACTTCATATGTTACCAGTGGCATATGAATATCTTATGCCATAACCGTGGCATACAGTTACACCATGTTAAGTCTATGGAGATTTATATGAGGGGCAGGATAAATACACAATAATGACTGGTTTTATGTATGAGTGACCATAATCTCCGAGTAGCTGACACGTAATAATATCCGAGCGAGGAAATGACAGGGACTCTCATACAAAACCAGTTATTGTATCTATTATCCACCTTCATGATCAAAAACAAGTCTACTGCAATAAAAACTTATTGCAAGACATATCTAATTCCTGTTTATGCAATAACGCCACTGGTAGTTTGGTGTATAGTTATACATGTACTAGTATATTGTTCGCTATTTTCCCGCGATTTTAGCATGTACAACTTTTTATGGCAGTGAGTTCTGATGGTTAATGAGATGATTATGACCGATTCCTAATAATCGATATTGAATGAATGATAAAGAAACTTTTTCGAATGTACATGGTGATTTGACCTCATTATGGATGGGACTTTTTCCCGGAAACTCTGTTTGCGGTCCTAGACCGGGCTCCGGATTGACCGTCGGATATCCTCTACAGAGAGAAGCTAAAACAGAATGTGTCACATTACGAGATGCTTTCGTCTGTCATGGTCTTATTGTGTCCGTTTCTGATGTCAATTTCTGTTAAGATTGCATTCTAGTATTCGCTGGAAGTTCGCCCATTAACAGCATTGGAATCTGCACCAGGAGTGATAATGTGGTTATTATCTTTAATGCAAGAAAATGAGCACTGTGGTTATTACGGCAATAATTGTAGTTATATTACTCTTTATCCTACCCCTAATAAAAAACGCCATAGGCTTAACATGGGATTTGTTTATTTCACGGGTGTGACATAAAGTGTTGTTTATGCCACTACTTTCTGATACTGAAAAAATATGAAAACGGGGTAGGATAAAATCTAGAAGCCGCTCGTTTGAGTTTGATCTTATTCATGCCACTCATTTTGTTGGCTCCGTAATGTCGTGAAATTACGGAGCCAACAAAATGTGTGGCATAAATAAACTCAGACTCAAACTCGTGACGTCTCTTCATATTATTGTTTGAACTGGTATGTGGTAGGTGTTATTAGCTGTTTTTCCTTATATATCTTGCTGAAATGTTATCATGATATCTCATTGTACTTTTTCTTGATGTCAATAAATGCTGCTATTTAATTTTTCCAAAAACATTGTAGTTGTTTCTTAAAACCGGCGCCGACATCTACAGAATCACAGATTTGAGGTTTAAAATGAAAACGTAAATTCTAGATTCGTCTGATAATTTTTATGTTTGTTGAGCCATCTAGGATTCTTTAATCATCCATAAAAGGTTTCTCGAATGGCAGATTACCTTCTGTCTTTGTTACAGGCGCCATTTAGCTTACGTAGTGGATATTTATTGGTCTGAAGCAGCCTAAGAGCTGAAGATACCTTGAGGCGTTTGAAATGCTGTCTGCAATCACCTCCCCAGACTTGGAACAAACAGGGTGAATGGGACCAGTTCTTTTTATCACTGACTCCTTTTTTTACCTTCTCTTTGTTATTCAAATATTCTTCATTCTAAATTCCATGAATACTGAGGCATAATTGGTGATAAATAAACTGGTTAAAGCACGATGGAAATTAAGTTAGAATTCCTGATCCGACCACCTTGAATACTGTCATCAATTTCCTCTTCCTGAGCTCTAAATTGACCGACTATTGGGTTCCTTCTTCTTTACAAATACGCAGGTTTTTATCTCAACCCTGGTACAAGTTTAGCCAGAGAAATAACATTTAAAGTATTTATCCTACCCCTAATATAAAATCCCATAGGTTTAACATTGAGTTTCCGTATGCCACTCTGACTGGCATACAGAGTTTTATATGCCACTAGTGGCATACAGAATTGTTATCACATAATATTCCACAATCGAGGAGACAGGGTAGGATAAAATCAAAACCTGATTCATTTTAATCTGGGCCGCCGCATGCCACTCCTGGAGTTTTGGCTCTGGACTTCACTCGGCTTCGCCTCATGAAGTCACTATGCCAAACTCCAGTCGTGGCATACAGTGGACAAAATTAAAACTCATCCAGTTTTATGATAATACACAACGATCACCCACGTTTAAAGTGACAATACTACACCATGGTCCTGGCTGAGTGGTATGAGATGACGTCATAATCGACTGGCCAATCAGTAGCCAAGATTTGAGAAAATAGGCAAGACATTAAAATGACAATTTGTAAGTTCCCAACTGTTTTTGTGAAGTAATTTGATTTTTTCTGATATTACGAGGCTACTCTAATGTCCGTGAAAGGGGTGAGATGAATCCAGAACTGATGAGTATTGTTTATTCATACGATTCTCGATGCAGTTCTATATAATTATCTGTCAACCCCCTGTGGTGTAACAAATTATAGCAATCAATAACAATTTGGGATATTAGAAATTGGGTGTTATCCTGACAGGATGCTCCAAGAGAATCCAATTTTGCTGTGTTCCTGCCTATTAGTCGGAAACTTCCTTATACACTCATGATTTAGGGAAGATGTGATTTTATTCCCATTAATTAAGCAACAGGAACAATAGAATTGATCGGAGTGCGAAGCGTTTGATTAATCTCTGTAAATAAGTCTTATTTCCTTGATGGGATTGCAAAGAGGGTATTTCCTAAACGTTTTCTTTTTGAAGAGCAGTGTTTATCATTCATAATCATTCACTTACACTTACATGTATGTAGACATCAGTGTAAAACCTGCCGTCTGTCCTCGCTCCTTGTTTTGTTGTTTTTGTTTATTTTCTATTATTGTTAATCAAGTATTTTCTTTCTCTAGAGAACCTAACTCACTAGACTGACATATCTATCAGAAGTGCCACCTTTATGAGCACTTTGTCCTCTATGTACTCGGAAGAAGAAAATACGATATTACATAATTCATATCTATACTAAATACATAGTGTCCCTCCTTTTCTGAGTTAGTTAAAGTTCAGTAATTTTGAATCCTCGGGTGGTGTAAAGAGAAATACTACCGAAAAACAGACATGGTACAGTAAAAGTAAACTATAAAACTTATACAATTTATACAATACATACAAGACAGCATATTACATCATATCCCTGTACATTTGATAAATAATGATAAAGTCATGCCCTCACTGTACCCTCGGCAATCTTTTGACAGCACGTCATACCCATTAAGGCATCACCTACTTTATGTCATTAGAGCGAACTTGGTGAGTAGTAATGGCTGCAGAGGGCGCTTGCGAGTACACGCACCCCCTCTATCGGACGTTCACAAGACCACTTTTGGTCACGTGACCTGCAGTCTTCGTTTCAACTTCAGAATGAAAAGACGTTTTAAATCGTCACCCTCCCACCCTACATGAATTTTTTCCACCTTTGGGTGAAATTCGAGGGTCTTTGTATTTGATAAATTCACCAATTGTTGTATATCAATTATCACATGTTGTTTATCAACTTTAAAATTACATGTATCATTACCATGTATCTTTGAATACTTTCAGTATTCCATTTCATGTTACTAACAATTTAAATACAACTCGTAATACCCTCACTTTGTATTACTCATCGGTATTACTTTCCACAAATTGTTATACTACGTATAAAATTTCCAAAGTATAATAAATACGATATACTATACTACGCTCTCTGTTTAGTCATTAGAGCTTTTTCTCTTCCTATCAATAAACTCCCTTGTCCATCCAGCATCTCCCTTTCCAGTCCCTCCAGGAATTTATCATTGTACCCCTGGTTTAGGGCCTTACAAGACAGATCTCCTAGACATTAATGATAAGCAAAAATAAAAACTTCCCCCGTTGCCCAGAAATCCGTGTGGCTTATTGTAGCGTGTGGATCGCTACCCTTAATTGTAGATTGATGTCCCATCTGTGTGTTCCCACTACAAATTGCGTGCCTGCATATTTGGTCTATTTCCGAGAGACTGGCAACAAACAGAGGATCAATTCTTTATGCGATGAAGACTCACATTATGGGCACCTACTTCCTGACTGCATGCCACATCCTAGCCTGGAAGCCTGGCCTATATGCTTACTCACATTATAGGCCAGGTAAAGCATTTTATTTTCTTTATTAACTATGGTTAACGCCCCTATTGTTTTGGTGCAACAGTGTTCAGCTAGTACTACGCTGGGTTTTAGAGAAACATTCTGATGAATAATCTTATTTCTTTCGAGAGGCTGCCATTACTTTATTTTGTATCAACGTTTAATGTAAACAAGTAGAAAAATGGTATTTGGGGAACATCGTGGAGGTGTTTTTAAAACTAAGAACGATAGAAAAATCGATCTTATCATGGTCTTTGTTGCATTCTCGTTGTTTAAAGTGGTCCGTTTATATATTGAGGACGGTCTCACAAGACGATCAGGATAATATCTTTATTCTCAATTTTTCAACAGGTCACAAGTTTTTCTCTTTTTGTAGGTCTGTTGCTAGGTGGGTTCGGTCCTTAAATCTCTTCCACTGTGAAAGAAAAAAAAGTAATTAATAAAAACTGCAAAAGATATCCTGGAATTCTGAGGACCATATTTAAAAATCGCACTGACACTCCGATCATGGTCACTGTCGTCTGAGGTTGGTCATAATCGTAATCGTTCAGCTGAAATCGTTCTGAGTTTTAAAAACACCTCCCGTGTGGGAGAGCGGCAATCTCCTAGCAGAGATCCTGCTGGGAGAGTGGGAGGGAGGTTGTGCTGGTTATTCTTGCAGCTCCAAATAAGCGGAGAAACAGCGACAGTTCAAGGTCGTGCGCTAGTAGTACGTAGAAAGGTGTTACCAGTCCCATATTTCATTTGGAGAGGGAACCAGTCTAGCCACATCCGCGAACTGTAGCTCCCAGGGTGCTGTTTAATAATCCAGGATAAATTATGTAAGAATATCTAGTTGAATTGCTGCGGTGTCATAGACCCCTTTGAGCGATAACAGGTGCCCCACATGCAGAAAATGGACATATGCATCAAATTTGTTATTAGTCTATCTTTTCAACAAAAAAAGTTTCCATTGTATATCACTGCCAGTGTTTCTTAAGGGGCGATTCTACCAGGTTTTACTATATATGCCGATTATTTCCAATTTGTTGATTCGCCAGATCAGGATGAATTGCGTGAGAATATCTGGTTGAATCACTGCAGTGGAATAGCGCCGTTTGAGCGGTAATAGGGGGTACACAATCAGGGCTAATGTGCAGGCTGACCCGGTGTTTATACTAGACAATTCTGGCTGGCGATTCTCTGGCATTTTGCACTTCCTGACGACTTTTAGTAGTAAAATGATAGAAATTGTCTAATGTAAAAGCCAAATGTGTGGCAAATGCAGATCAACTGATTATGTTAGATTATTCAATTCGGCACCACCTGATAACTATTGGACATGCTCTGACTCTGGCGACTATTCCTAGACAGCTTGAATAAGACATCTATATTGGCGGCCTTTCTGTGAAAACTTACCCGGCGTTTACACTAGACGATGATAGGTGACGATTCTTGAATTTTGCAGCACCTGACGACTATCAGCCGTATAAAGCTATAAATCGTCTAGTGTAAATGCCAAGAGCATGGCAACTGCAGATCATCTGGTTACATCAGATTAAATACAATTAGGCACCGCCTCACGACTATTGGTCACGCTCTGACGTTCCGACTATTTCCGACTATTACGAGCAGACTTGAACTAGTCGTCTAGATAGGCGGCGATTCTATAAAAAATAATAGTTGTCAGTGTAAATGCTTGGGTACATTCTGACATCAATGACTTTTGCGGTGGACATTGCCATCACTGGCTTGAAGATCTCCAGTCGTGAAAAACTCTTTCGTTTGCTCTCTCCTTTTAGATATCAGCATTGGAAAAAATTTTAAAAACTACACGGAACACATTGACGAGTGTTCATTCGCTATAACAGATTGTACAGAAAGAACCTAGAAGAAGGAGAGATATGGAAATGGGAAACAAAAAGGAACAGCCAACCACAAAAAACATGGCCGGCAACAAATAACACGAAGCAGTGGGTGGGTGCCAGCCTCACACACTTGGAAATAACACCAACCGAATGTGGACCTCTAACAAGAGAGACTAAAATACTACAGACAACCGCGACGGAATCACTAAAACTCTAGGTTCAGACAACCATGTCTGAACCGTACGATGGGTAACGGAATCCGACGGTCATGTCGGGATCCGGTCAACAAAACAACAATCCAAATAAGTAGAATTAATCTTAGTTTGTTTCTAAAAATTCCATATATATAAAATATTTCATTAACCACTATCAGTGCCAACTTTTTTTAAATTAATCAAAAAACTAATTAAACAAATACAAAGTCGGATCAGATGACATTTGACCGACCAACTACAACGATACAACATACCAAAGGAAAAAGGAAATTATATCTTGAAAAGAAAGACAAAACAACCCTTAATAAAACAATCATCACGACACAGAGATAGGTGCAACCTGTCTCTGTAACAAGAACCAATCAAAGACATAATCAGAAAACCACAAAAGAAGAAAACAGGACAAATGAACAAGTTAATACAGCACCCCATATCTCTCACAACAAGTCACACTTGGAGCCACATAACCACACACACACAGGCAGGAGGCCTCAGCAGCAGAGGAACCAACCAATAGCATTGCAGCTCCCTCGGAACACACGGATCTAAGCCAATCGGAATCCAAGAAACGGGGTCGGGAGGACAGGAGCGCGAAAATATAATGCGCCTGGTCCAACTCACTACACTGTGGTCATGATAGCGGTAGGGTAAAGTCTACATGCCACGTTCACCTACATATTGAAGATCTCCAGTCGTCACGTTTTTTAGTCGTCCAATGTAAACGCCGGGTAAGTTATCAGTGTAAATGCTTGAGTACATTCTGAGGTTGATGATTTTTGTGGTGGACATTGCCACCAGCTGACGACTACTGGCTTGACGATCTACAGTCGCCATGTATTTAGTCGTCTGATGTAAACGCCAGGCAAGCATCCCCTGAGCTCGCTCATATAATGTTATAACTTAATTCCAATAGATCTGAGAAATCTAATGTCATAAGCCACTTATACTGTAAGTGTGTAGACGCAGTAATGATCATCCACTTCCCAGAGTTAAGCGACCACAAAATATGTCTTTCTAGCCAGAAAACTATTTTCCAGGAATAAAAACAATATATATGCCACTGTATAAGTGGTGATGTAAATATGTGGGAATGAAATAGCAAAACACATTAAAAACACCATTCTCATGGATGGGTTTTATAATCATGTCAGACTATGTACCAGGGACCTGTTTCACTATTTTCGTGACATGTTTGTGACACCATACAGACATTCGGGTTGTCTAGTTTCGTGACAACACAAGTAGCTGCCCTTAGGTAAAGACAAACCCTAAACATAAGAATTAGACAAATTTACACATCATGGACCTGTTTCACTAGTGAAACCGGACACACCATCTAGATGCCATCTAGACATGTCACGAAACTAGTGAAACAGGTCCCTGATGTTTGTGTGTACATCGGGATAGCTCATCAGTAATTTGGGTGTCCATGGACTCTAATAGGGTGACACGTGGTTGAGTCAAGTGAGTAGCCTATGTGAGTGCCGTACATATGAAATTAGAGAAGACTCTAAAGGTTACGAGCCAATCACGCCAGTAACCCATGTCCAGCATGAAGACCGTATATGAGTATAAATTGCCTACATTGCAGCGTACGTAATTGAAATTCGAACTTGCTGTTGTAAAACTGGCTGAGTTTTCATCTTGGCCACCGTATGCCACAACTGTGAAGCCCGAGCCAAAACTCCAGGAGTGGAATTCAGTGGCCATGATCAAAACGAATCAGGTTTTGATTTTATCCTACCCCGTCTCCTCGATTTTGGAATATTACGTGATAACAATTCTGTATGGCTTTGGATTTATTCAGTCTATGGGTCATTGACTGTAACCTATTTGCACCCAGTCAACTTGCCATTTCTGCAACTTACTTATACCGGGGATACACCAAGCGAGTCAAGGCGGCGATCCCTGGAATCACCAACACAAAATGGCATGTATGTGAGATATTATTTCATAGTAATATCTCCTAATGATAATTTAGCGCATCGGGAGCAATAATCAGGTGAAATATGAAATAATAGCTCACATACACGCCATTCCAGGTATATCAAGCACTATTGGGTCAATGAGGTATTTCGGTCTCTATTAATTGGTCATGGTCAGTTGGGCACTCCTCTAGGACACTGATACACTGGCACCCTGCTCCTTTCCCATTATCGCAGTGAATGGCACGCAGATAGTGAAGGGATAGTTTTTTCGCATTACGCTGGAAGTCCATATGTAACCCCACTAAACTTTCGGCAATGTGGGACGGCTATGTGATGAAAATGAGCTCAACGGCAGAGCTGACACAACAGCCACTTTGTTGATACCTATTTGTTAACTGTAATCAATGACTCTATGTACCGGAATATATCATGAGTATCAATATAGAAATTTAGAAAAGAAATGTATAAAGAGCATGCGTTGATGATGATGAAATAAAGCATTACCTGTATACAGCATATAGCCTATGATCCTTGTCGCCGCCATGACGCCCCCCCCCCCCCCCCCCCCCCGAGTAGGTGTTCTTCACTATATGGAGGTGAAAAATAGATGTTCTTCACTATTGGAGGTGCAGAAGAAGTGAGTGATAATTGGGAAATGTCACTTTTTGCCTTGCTCACATATGTAAATAAAGTGTTCCAGGTAAAAGACATCATGTCCTAGGTTTTAGCATTATACCTTCCTGCTCTGGGATCGGTTTAGAGAGTCAAAGGAACCTTGGTAAAACATTGAAAGGCAGCTGAATCTCATAAGAACAAAGAGCCAGAATACAGGTTTTGTCCCCCGACCACGTAGTGACTGCTTCATGAACTAACAATGGCTCTGTCCCCTATACAGTCGATTTTTAAATTATGACCACTATGGTTTAATCAGACAGTTTCTGGTCGATGTGGATCTCAACAGGTACAGCTGTGTATAACATAGTAATATAATGGAAATAATAAAGATTGTAAAATAACAATACTGTTATTGGACAGTGTTGAACGCCCCTCCGGCGACAATGATGGCACACAGAGGAGATCATATTTTTTGTTTTTCATCGTCTCTCCGAACACAAAACGCTCCGGCCTGATCAAATGACTATTTTACTGGGGTCCTGTTGCTCGGTAGTGTCCACTCCAAGTGATGTTCCTGTTTCTTAATACACTCTCTGTTGAAAGCATATCCTGAAGGGCCCCTTGAATGATTTATATTTATACTATATTTACGGAACTTCACTTCAATTTAGGTGTCCTTGACCTGACAACGCGGAGGACAAAGGAGAGTTGAATGATAAATTAATACAGCTCCAACTTGAAGCCTAGAATAGATCGTATCCTAAAAGACAAATGCTGGTAGTTTGGTGATTTCTAAATTCTATTGATTTTTGCAAATAACTCTGGATAATTTTAAGTCTATATATCAGCAAATAGATAACCATGCTAACTTCTATGGGAGGGCCATCTGAAAATGTAGGTGCTTAACTTTTGGTGTCTATGGGAAACAGCAATATTTTGACTTTGTGGCTAGATGACACTGATGTTCTATTGCTATCTCCAAATAATTCTGGATTGGTAGCTCATGGCCCGTAGGGTCAGGAGCGGTCATTGCTCCACCTAGCGCACTCCCCCCCTACTAGCGCACCCTGCGCGCCCCCGCGTGCGAGTCACGTGAACTAATAGGTCACGTGGCGAAGCACACCCCCACGCTCTATCTCATTCTGTTCCTGCGCTTCACTCCGCTCACACCTACTACCTTTTTTCTCCTTGGCTCTACGCTGTTCGCGGCACCGCATACTCCACGGGTATCGGTCCGAGGCCGTCAGGGCAAGAGTCTAAAAGTACGGGTTAGCAGGAAGACAGGTTCACGTGAAAATGCCTAAAACGCGAGCAGGGCTGAGCACGTCTCAGGCTCAGGAGGTTTCGTCGGATTCGACCATGCGGCCGTCCGAGGAACACGTGGAATCGGCCTCCGAGGTCGGGAGCGTGAAAACCACCCGCCTCGTGGCCGTTGAGGTCGGCCTCGCGGCCATGAAAGAAGACGTGAAGACTCAGATCAGCGGGGTTCTGGCCGCCATCAACCGCTTAGCCGAGCAGAGGGCACCGGAGGCAGCGTCTCGACCGCCGACCGTTCAATCTGCCGCTGAGAGACGGACACAGGACTGGGCCGAGGACCAGGCGGCACGTGTTTTGCCCACACCGCGACAGCTACGGGAGAGGTACGGGGCAGACTCGTACATCCAGCGCGAGCTCGACCGGGAGGCGATAAAACACGATAGGACGGCCGGTAAGCTGCATTCTGATTTAAATATCGCTAGGCTTACCAGCAAGCTGTACATGTTTATCGACCGTGAGGGGGTCTATACCCTTGCGCAGAAGTTGGAGGTGAGGGGGTCCCTGGGACCCATGGAATACGTGAGCGCGTTTCTGGGGCTACTGGGGGATCACAGAGCCGTAGAGCCCGAGGATAGAGACCACATGTGTAAGCACCTTCATCAGGTCTCCATCGACGCGCAGTCCCGGCCGTGGGCCGGTGTGAGGCGATGGAGCCAATTCATCTTCGACCAGGTCGAGACCGGGAGGATGAGCTGGTCGGATTACGCGCTCATACAGGAAGAGCGGGTCCGACTCGCGATGACGACCGGGACACAGACCGGGGGAGCCGATAGCGGAAGCAAGTCACGCTCGAGGGAATTGCCGTGCAGACAATTCAATTCGGACCGGGGGTGCCGCCACAGGAGCGGGCACGAGGACGGGCCCGTCAAGTGGGTCCATATTTGCTCGTATTGCGATTCTGTGGGAAAGCAGTGCGGGCATTCGCTCCATGCCTGTAACCGCAAGCTGGGTTACACCATGGGGTACGACAGTCAGCAAGCCCCCCAAGCCCCGGCGGCCCGGCGGGCAGCCCAGGTGGCGTACACCCCACAGGCCGGATATACGTTGAGGGCGGCCGACCCCGGATCGGATGCCCTCTACCAACACGGCGGTCAGCCGGCGGCAAAAAACGGGCACGGTGCGCCCCGCGAGTGATCGGAGCGCACCCCACAACAGGATGCTCACGTGTGCCTACGCCCCGGACCCCTGCGGACACAGGAAGCGGCACACGTGAGATCACACAACCAGTAACAGTTGTAACAACAACGGACAGGAAACGGCCACCGGCCACGTGGGCCGAGGTGGTCAGTCGCCCCTGCCCGGATACACCCCCCTCTGGAGCACCCGCCACGTGTGGTGGGGGCGGGAGGCGGGAGACACGTGACGCCATAGTTGCTGCGGCCGCCCCACCATGTGAGGAGGGGACGGTCTGCAATAACAACAACAAAGCACCCCACGTGGCCAGCCCGGTTGGCGTCCACCCTCCGGCAGCGTGGCCGGCCCCAGTGGCCCGGCAGACCCCAGCTCCCTGGACTTCAACGCACTGGAGGAGATCTGCCGCACGGGCATCGTGACCGCCGGGACTCGTACGGACCCGGAGGCCTTTATGATACACCGCCGCCAACAGTGGCCGGAGATGGACGACAGCGCACCGCCGGCGCACGGCCACATATACCGGGCCGTGCGGGCAACCGGGCTCCCAAATGCGCTGTGTAGCAAGATAACTCTACCCACGGACTTACGGCTACGGGCGTGGGAGAAGTACCTCACGGCGATGGAGGGGAAGCGGGAGCTGCTGGGATTCATACGGTATGGATTCCCCCTCGGATACCTGGGACCCGCGACCGATACCCAGGGGGTCCCAAATCATCCCAGCGCGACGGCTTTTCCCATGGAGGTAAGCAAGTTTATTGCTAAGGAGCTCTCCTTCTCCAATCTGCTCGGGCCGTTCGCCGAGGCCCCGTTCACTCCGTGGTGCCACGTCTCTCCCCTGATGTCGAGGGAGAAACGGGACTCCGATGCCCGGAGGGTGATAACGGACATGACCTTCCCCCGGGAGCGGAGTGTCAACGCCTACGTGAGGAAGAACTCTGTGTACGGGGAGGAGAGGGAGCACACTCTCCCCACCATCGACGGTTTCGTCTCCCATCTCCTGCGATCGGGTCCCTCGAGCTACATGGCCTCCATCGACATCGCGAGGGCCTATAAGAATTTCCGGTGTGACCCCCTCGACTGGCGACATGGGACGGCGGGTACTACTGCGATACGGCGATGCCGTTCGGTGCCCGCGCGTCCTCGTATCACATGCAGTGTGTTGCAGATACGATAGTGGAGATCCTCGCCGGAAAGGGGGTGGAGGCGGCCATGTACCTCGACGACCTGATCCTGCTATCGCCGTCGAAGGAGAAAGCCGCCGCCGACTTCGCGACCGCTCGGGAGCTCTTCCGCGAGCTAGGGCTGCCCGAGGTCCGGGAGAAGGCCCAGGAACCGTCACAGGTCGTCCGTTGGCTGGGCATCAACATCGACACCCGAAACATGACTCTGTCGGTGCCCGAGGACAAACTCCAGGACGTCCGGCAGCACGTCGCGGCCGTCGCGCGGAAGCGCTCACTCATCAAGCGGCAACTCCAGTCGGTGCTTGGGAAAATCCTCCACGTGGCGAAGTGCATCCGCCCAGCAAGGCCCTTCGTAAGCAAGCTGCTGGAGGCACTGCGTGGAATGTCCGGGTTCTACCTCAACATCTCCTCGGACATGCGGCAGGACCTCGACTGGTTCTCTAGGTTTGCGGAGGGTTGGAACGGGCGTGCCTTGATCCCCAGGGGCCCCCCGACGAAATGCATTACTGTTGACGCCTGCCTCACCGGGGTCGGAGGCACCGACGGCCGCCTGGCCTACTCCGCCCAGGTGTGCCCGGTTGCCGACCCGGTGAATTGTATATCGGAACTGGAAGCCCTCAACACGATATACGCCCTCAACACGTTCCTGACCGACCGGGACCGGGGGACGCGAGTTGAGGTCTTCTGCGACAACATGGGGACCGTCCAGGCACTGACATCGGGGCGGGCAGGGAACAAGGTGCTGGCGGAGTGTGCCCGCCAGGCCTGGATGGTGCAGGCCAAGCTACAGGTCGAACTGGTATACACCCACATACCGGGGGTCCTCAACTCGGTCGCCGACGCCCTCAGCCGGTCGCACCTCACCTCCAGTGACTATTCTAAAGCTGCTTTTTACATGTCCTCACTTAACCTCAGAGCTGTCGCTCCATGTAATCACGCCTCATTTGTGCCTGTCCTCCGGCTTTACTGCAGATCCGGCGCTACGCTGTCTCCAACAGAGGGCATCTGCGCGGCAGGCCGCGGCGCGTGCCCCCGGCACGGTCGCCAACCAGCGAAGCGCAGTGACTACATACCTCGCGTTCTGCCGGAGGATGGGCGTGGACCCTCAGCAGCCGACCGTCAGCCTACTCACCGCGTACCTGGAGTACGTCCGGGACCAAGCCCCCTCCCCAGCGACCGTAGCCAACCATCTGTCACACCTACGGTCGCACCTACGGCTGTCAGGAGGGAACATCGCGGCAACGGAGGACGCCTGCGTCAAGCGGGCACTAGACGCAATGAAGAGGGACAAGGCGTACCAGCCAAACGTGAAGCCTCCTATACCTATGGAGGCCCTCAGAGGCGTCCTCGGCGGACTAACGGCCACGCCCCTCGACCGGTCGACCAGAGCGGCGTGCCTCCTCATGTTCTTCGCCCCCCTGTGGCAGAGCGAGGTTGCGCCGCCAACCATCAAGAGCTTCGATCCGGTCCGGCACCTCACATGAGGAGACGTGAGAGTCACGTCTACTCATGTCGACGTGAGGATCAAGGCTGCAAAGAACCTCCAGTGTGTTGGAGAAGAGAAACGCGTATCTCTGCAGCCCTCCCCGGACCGGATGTCTTGCCCGCTGCGGGCAGTGAGAGCGATGATCGCGGCCGTTCCTACAGCCGACGACCGCGATCCCTTCCTCATGAACGAGGATCGCTCCCCCATCACGACTCGATGTCTCGCTAAAGAGTGGGACCGACTCATCGCGCTGGAAGGGATACCATTAAGAACATATACCCTGCACAGCCTGCGAAAGGCCGCTGCGACGCAGGCCTTCCAGGCCGGAGTCTCCGAACTGGATATACAGAGGTATGGAGGGTGGCGCTCTAATGCCCACAGAAGCTACATCCACGTCTCGGATGCCACTCGGGTGAATGATTCCCTCCTCAAGTCAATTAACGAGTGAGCATCATTTTTCTCCCACCCTCCTCTCCACAAACTCTTCATGGACCTTTTTGGCTTTTTATACACATTGTATAACCATATATACGTATTACATAATACTATTATACATTATACATATGTACTCCTGTAATACATACCACATATGTAATACCTTTTTCCAGGCATCACATCTGCCTTATGTATATCTTATACATATCTACAAATATGTACTCATCATATTTACCAATATGTCTTCTTCATATATCATATCTACATATGTATATCCTCCTCCATAAGATATTGTATCATATTTAATATCTTATTTATAAGGACCTTATAAAATTCAAATAAATTTTATTCGCCCATATCTGTCTCCTACTTTTGTGTTGCGGGTTAGGGGTAATGGGTAGCTCATGGCCCGTAGGGTCAGGAGCGGTCATTGCTCCACCTAGCGCACTCCCCCCCTACTAGCGCACCCTGCGCGCCCCCGCGTGCGAGTCACGTGAACTAATAGGTCACGTGGCGAAGCACGCCCCCACGCTCTATCTCATTCTGTTCCTGCGCTTCACTCCGCTCTCACCTACTACCTTTTTTCTCCCACCCACCCTCACCTTTCTCTTCCTACTCCCGTAGGGCTTTTTATACACATTGTATAACCATATATACGTATTACATAATACTATTATACATTATACATATGTACTCCTGTAATACATACCACATATGTAATACCTTTTTCCAGGCATCACATCTGCCTTATGTATATCTTATACATATCTACAAATATGTACTCATCATATTTACCAATATGTCTTCTTCATATATCATATCTACATATGTATATCCTCCTCCATAAGATATTGTATCATATTTAATATCTTATTTATATGGACCTTATAAAATTCAAATAAATTTTATTCGCCCATATCTGTCTCCTACTTTTGTGTTGCGGGTTAGGGGTAATGATGATAGATGGGAATATGTACAAATGAGAAATGCTACTCATAAAGATACTATGTCACCATGCTAACTTCTATGGGAAGGCCATCTGATGGAGGTAAGTGCTCATCTATTGGTGTCTATGGGAATCTGCTACATTTTCATGAAACCAGATGGCAGCACCAGTGTTAAATTGACTAGAAACAGGGGGCGCTTCGATAGCTACCCACATTTGTCTTTAAAGGGGCCGGTTAAATAATGAGGTGCAGTAAAGGCTCGTCATGTATGATCCCATACCATTGGCTCTAGGAAAAGATATGTTTACAATGACATTAGGTCTAGGACGATCGGAAAAAAATTGATATATTACCCACCTAATACGGAGTCTCCATACTAAGTCTATGGAGCCTACATATCGCTACTGAGTAGATTCCGGAAAGCCGTATTCTCCTAGGAAAATACGGCTTTCTCGGCCACCTAACTAGCATCATAGGAACTGTTTTATAATGACAATCCACGTCGCTTCAGTCGAATTTCTAATCATCTACAAGACTGTTTTCCCTAATAATTAGTCGAAAGGTGAGTAATAGATCAAAATTATGGTAATATTGTATTTGAGTGGCCGTATTTTCCTTGTAGTTGACACTACGCAACACTCCATGGTATCGCTCGACATATTGCTATAAATCAACTACACGGAGAATACAACCACGCAGATCCAAATCATGGTAATATTGTGTATATACATATGTCTTAGATTATTAATCGGCACATTACTAATGTAATGATTGAATAGTGATTGCCGTTCCCCCGACTTTGACAAATGAGGACTAGATTACTAGCTCTCAGTACCTCTTTTTCCAATGACCATGCACTTCAGTAAGACCCTTTTATATCCATTCTATGCCTGGTCCTCACTATCATCCCGCCCAATTCTTGTCACTTGTTCCCACCATGACCGTCTCTTCCTACTGCCTTTCACTAAAGCGACCTTGACCCCATTCATCCTCATATAGAATCGCCATTCACACTGCCACCGTTGCTCCCACCCCCTATCCCCATCACGAATGTCTCAGTCTAGATTTCCTGCAAAGTTGCCAGATATTCCCATATCCGTGGTCTAGATTCACCCACAATGGAGGCTATAGGGCACATAGCTTTTGTGATATCGAGGCGGCCATCTTGCCCCCGATGCCAAACAAAACACCAATCGCCAGATAGATATACGGTCTTCCAAATTCCAAAAGTCTGGTTAAATACACACGAATATACCCAATGAGGGTTGTATAGCTTAGACTTTGTAGAGAACGCTTCTGACACTCTCCAACACAGTTTGCTTCCTACAATAACGCGGCTGACCCGATAGTGTATAACTCTAATAAGAAAACTCTGGAAATAAACTACAAATGGGTATAGATTCATTACATGTATGGACGATTGAAACCCTCTTTACGATAGATACGAAAAAGACCAAAATAGTGTGGTATGGCTAAAAAAAAAATTAAACAGAGAAGTCCTTCCAAATGTATTTATAGGAATCACCAAGATCGGGCGTTAGTTAGATTACAACTATTTAGGAGTAATTATTGATGACAAATTACTGTTCTATAAAAATATCAGGCACGTTGTAAAAAAAAAATTGATTCAAAATTTTTTGTATTTGCCAAACATAGACAGATGCTTATGAAAACGTAAGCAATTAAAGTTTAAAAGCAAATAATTATACCCGATATAGATTTTATGTCACTAATCCATTAATCAAGTACTATCAAATATAATGACAAGTTACGGCAAACACAAAATAGAGGATTAACCCTATTACGCCGGGTGCCCACGGCAATAGCAGAGGCATGAAGCCGGGCATTATTGCCAGTGAATACCGCTAGAGGCCGGGTATAGAGGCCTAATTGGGATAATTGAGATTTATTAGATATATTATACCTATATACTGTGGAAATTTCATGTTTGTTGAGCAAATATTTCCAATTTTATTCATAAAAACGAATATTTGGGAAATGATGCCTCAAGGCATCACCCGGGCATCCCTGGTTGATGCCTCTAGGCATTACCCGGCGTGAATGGGTTAAGGGTGGTATTACAGAGAAACCTGGGGGTGTTTTATAGACAAAGTGTTGTATAGACCTGTTGGGTTGAAACGATCATTGATGGTCTAAGACCTATTTTGATATAGCTTTGCCATACATGCGCAGGTAAGATAATTCGACTGTGTAACGGAAACGGTCCCTATCCACGATCGTCAATACTGTAAAACACCTCCTTGGTACACTATCTGTGTTAGAACTGCCAGGAATCTGTAATCTAAAACCAGGAATCTATAGGCGTTAATAAAAATAAAATTTCAGCTCGATCAGTAAAGAAATCTATTTTCACAATGCCGCGGCAGAAGACAGCTTGTAAATAAGAGCCCTCGCTACCGTGGAATGACTCTGTGGAACAGACTACCTGAGGAAATATGTATAAAACCAACGAAATCCTCCTTCAAGAACCACTTGAGAAAACTGGACAATATATGACGATATATCTAAATCTGAACTTTTTTGCTACTAAGTGCCTCCTAAAACAGTAGGCAAAACATACAAAAGGCCCGTTTCCATTGACCGATCTCCCGTCACCGATCTACAGTCAGGAACCACCGACAGACTTTTGGCACCGCCGACCCAAAATCGGTCAATGGAAATGACCCAGCTCATGAAATGATCCACGACTTTTTCTGCTTAAATTATGCAAATGTGGCACCACTCACCATTGAGTGAAAGGTTCATCGCTGAGAAAATCTACTACCCTTCTATATAGATGCACAGTGAGTGGCATCACCGACAGACTTTCTTTGTAACTAAAAAAAAACATACCCATTTCGTCGGCCAATGGAAATAGGCCTATACCCATATGTATGGTCTGGATATGTTAATGTATTTGTTGAAATTATGTGCTAAAAGTAATTAGTTATAGTGTACAGGTATATCTGTAAGTTTACTTATCATCATCTTGTGTATTAGATATATATTAACTAATCAAATTAGCTTAAGACAGTATTAGTTATTGATAAGAAATCTCCTTTGAGGATATCTCGATGTACCTCAATATATGAGCATATATATACAAGTAGAAATAGGGTATGGTGGTATACCGCTGTTGTATATTAGCGAACTATATCCAATAATTTTTTTTTAACATATTCACAGTGATAACCAGACAGACACAGATACACAGATACAGATAGGAAATATAGATACATACAGATACAGTATGCACACATAGAATCACACAGGTCGACATTGTGTGTGACAGACACACATGTGCTCCCACAGTCCAGTCACACACACAGTCACAGGCAGGAATCGCTCTACATACACTGGTAAAATACACACAGATTTATACAGTATAATGGCCCAATCCAAATCTAAAACTATAAGGTATAACTTATAAGGTATTACTCATCATACTCACTCTAACAATATGCCATGTTGTGTAGTTGTGTACTCCAGTTTCACCCTACTAATCACAGCCGGGTGTATGTGTCCTCACTGAGACTCAGAGAGTCAGTGAAGCGTACACAGTGCTCAGAATGCTTTTATAGGTGGTCTAGGCAGGATCACGGCCGCGACCGGACCCTACACCTTACCCGATGTATGCACCTGTATGCCCCGATCCACACGTGCTTGTGGGTGAGGCATAATTTTTAGAATTAATTAACAGAGCTTAATTGCTTTATATAAGCTTTAAAGCCGGAGACACACCAAGCGAGAAATACAGCAATTTCCGGAATCGCCAACGCAAAATGGGAAGTATGTGAGCTATTTTTCTATATTTCACCTGATTATTGCTTCCGAGACATAATTGATGAGAAGTATTACTATGAAATGATATTTCACATACACTATTTCGTATTGGCTATTTAAGAGATCGCCGTCTTGACTCCCTTGGTGTGTCTCCGGTGTAAGGACATTGGGCTTTACTGCCTCTCATTGATAGTCCACATACGGACGCAAGATTTGACTGTCTAGATAGGTTTCTATTAATCAGAATCAGCTCAATAATACCTATTGTCGTTGAGAGACTTGCCTGAAGGTCACATTGCACCACTGCAAAGATTGCCTTACCGAAGGAAATCTCAATACTTAGTAAGATGAGGTATTCTTTTTACTTAGGATGTATACATATATGTACCATTCTTTCTATGCTACTTGAATTGCAATTGCAATTTTATACCTTCTACCTTGTACACAAATCCAGTTTTGTCAATAGAAATTCATTGAGAAGCATGGTGTTTCTATTAGTGGAAACCCATATAAAATGTGGACAATGTATGCGGAATATTTAGAACATTGATACTATCCCTGTCTTTACACTAGAAGTCTAAAAACGTAGCCAAAAGTCGTCAGGTGGTTCTCGATTACGCAATATCGGCCGCAACAGTCGTTGACCCAAGAATTTCCTGAAAAATTTACACCTCAGAAATGTGCTGCCTTGCAATACAAGTGTTGCCATTCAGCGCCGCCTAACGGCCCACTGTCTAGATACGCAGCCGCTCGGACAAACACCGCAAGTCCCGCGGTATTCAAATAGAGACAACAGTAATCACAACTAAAGTGTGAACGGTGGGTGGGATTGCAGGAGTGTTGTTTTTTGACAGACTAAATTGCTGGAAGAAACTAGAGTATTGTATCTACGAGTCTGGACTGTCTAAACTTTATAATAGGCCTTTTTCCATAGGCCGGTGACGTACCTTATCTGCCCGGTTACGTAATGCGTGCGGCCAAGCATACACATAGTAACGTATTCTTTAGCATTGGAAGACTGAGTGTATAGGCGTAAAACATTTGTAGAAGACATTTATATTAACTTTAGGGACAATACATTGATTGCATCGTATTCTTTGGTATTCCAGCTATAATTTGGTGGGTTTAATATATAGATTGTCTCAATAATAATTAAGTTATTGTTTAGATAACTCCTTTATAGAAGAAATACCATCAATCTTGCATATGAAAATCTACCAATATATACCTCTGATCACATTGGGAATGTCATATATGTAATGTACATGTATGTTTATACATACATATACCTATGTATATGTAATGTGTGTATTTATGTATATGTGTATATATACAAATATATACACATATATATCTATATGAATATATGTATTCATTAGGAAAAATGGCTCTGTACTTTGCTTCAAATTAAAATGATCAGAAATATATGTAATATATATAAGAGCAAAACAGCAATAAAAGAAATGGCTAAAATATGCATCTGCATCTGTGTACACATATAATCTTTAGGGAAATCTATATATCTATATATACATATCTATATATATATATATATATATATATATACATATATATATATATATATATATATATATATATATATATATACATATATATATATATATATATATATATATATATATATATATATATATATATTCATGCCTATAAAGCAGTGTTTTCAACCCCCCAGACACCTCCTTCAGCCCTAATCCATAGTCAACATCTAGGTGTTATAATGTATGATATAGTGTAAGTTCTGTAAGCAACTAAACTATGTCTAAATCTGAGACAATAATCAACTCGGAAGTGTGGACAACCTGTCTTTGTTTTGAGAGTGTCCTCACTTGTTCTAACACTCCTATCTGGAAGAAGACAACCCGCCACTCACACCCTATGTGAGAAAGCCACAGCGCAGTCGGACAGCGCAATGTTTGGCCGAATAGCCGCGTTGCTATGCAACATGACCGCATGGCGGCGCTGAACGGAAAAACAGCTATTGATATACATCTTGGGTTTTAACTTGGAGAAAGATAAACATACTATAGCTAGGTCTGCCAATGTATTAGTATGTATGCAGTTTTGGTGTCCCTATGTTATCTAAGGTATATCTAAAGTATCATTGCAAGTATTACACACCAAATTTGAGCTGGGACACCATAGAATACGATGCAATCGCTATTATTTCTCTGGATATAGTATACAAGGGTATAATGAACGGAATACGCTCATACATTCAGTGATCCAATGCTAAAGAATAAGTTGCCAGGTGTTTGTTTGTGGCGTAACTAAGCAGATAAGTGCGACACCGGACAGTGGGAAAAGGCTTATAGTCGTCAGCGTCAAATTGTCTGCGTAATCGCCAGGTGGTGCCAAATAGCATAATCTAACATAATCAGACGATCTGTAGTCGCCACCCACTTGGCGTTTACGCTTGACGATTTCTATACCTTTACTGCTGAAAGTCGTCAGGTGGTGCTAAATTCAAGAATGATCTTCAATAATGGTCATCGCTGAGTTATATTCCTCAGATTCAATCATTACGACAGATACAGCTGTCTGTTACAATTGCCATTTGGTTAGCACCTTATCCCGTTTTCCGATAGGTATTTTACTGGAGGTGTCCTCTGGTGTCCAACTGCAACAACTCTGACCTTGACCCCTGGCATGTTTACTCAAAGTGATTATTCAAAGATAGGTGTGTATTAGGGTTGAATAAAAGTTGTGTATATGTAATATGGCACCACCCACCGACTTCTGCACCCACCAACGAAACCAAAGCACTTGAATTAATCTGTGATGCTCTGCCGTTTACTATCAAAAGACGGTCAGCGTCCACTACATTTTTGTAATGCAGGTCACCGATTATGTACTACAAGCTTTCACAAGGAGAACCACTGACCAACTTTTGTACAGCGTGGAAATTGTCAGAGGGAGAATACGATCATGCAGATCAAAATCATGGTGATGTTGTATTTGTTATTCAGCATTCCAAATACAGTAAAACCCCGCGTAAGCGGGCACCCTCCGTTCCAGGCCAAAGATGTCGCTTACGCGGGGTGCCGCTTACGCGGGGTGTCCGCTTTCGCGGGGTTTTCAAGTTTTCTCCAGCCCAATATAAATATGTTATATACCGATGAATAGGGGAGACAGAGGTGATAATAGATCTGAAATCAATTTTCTGATATCTTAATTGGGTCCGAAGCTATTAAACATTGACTTACAAAATGGATTTTCTATGAATATACTCACACACACTGATAAAAAAGACAGATTAATCTATTTTTGGTAGGGTGTCCGTCAGAGGTGGCCGCTTACACGGGGTTCTTACCGAAATAACTGTCCGCTTACACGGGGTGTCCGCTTACGCGGGGTGTCCGCTTACGCGGGGTGCCTGCTTACGCGGGGTCTCCGCTTACGCGAGGTTAAAATAAACATCTAATAGAGGGAAAAAACTCCGTTCCGAGCAAAAGTGTCCGCTAACGCGGGGTGTCCATTAGGCGGGGTTCTACTGTATAGGTCATTAAAGGAAAGACAAATCAGCAACCAATCTTCTCACTCACTACTATGCACAAGGGACTCCTTATTTTCCCACGGCTTTCCGTATTCTACTGGGTACCGATCTTTATCCTACCCCTCATATAAATCTCCATTGACTTAACATGGTGCGACTAGATACCACAGTAAAAAAACATGTGACAGAGTAGGATAAAATCAAGACATCTCTCAATTTCCATGTATTTGTTTGCATGTCGTTCATTGTCTTCCGCTAGAGATATCACTGAGCTACGTTTCGTGATATCATTCTACGAAGACAACTCACGCCATATAAACAATCATATGAAATTTCGTAATGTTTCTTGATAGTATGCTTTATAGATTTAGTATTGAGACTCTGTATTAGGTGGATAACAAAATAGAAGACTCCTCCTGACCTTTTTCGTACAGGAAGAAAATAGAAATGGTTTAGGGTATCCGTCTGGGAACCCAATTTTCATAAAGTGAGCTAGACATAGTTTGAGCAGGCCCTGTCATTCCCCCTGTCACTGGAAAGTGACCTTCTTCTCCTACTGTCGAGGCACACCGGGTGGCCTTCTGATAGGTCGCAATGCAGGTGAGTATGAAAATGTCATATTGCTCTCATATCTCATGACTTTAAGGCCAATGTTTGTCGGCGACAAACGGAGGGTAATTTGTCTCAGGCGAGGTATCCTAACTGAGTCGGTAGATGTAGGACAGCTAGGTAAGGCTACCCAGAGATTAGTGAGCCACCTCCTTCAGACGTCCTTTTGTCCCAGACGGATACCCTATAGCCGGATGCCCATCTACCGACTAAAAGCCCATACACACTGTACGATTTCGGAACATGAATGTTCCTTTCTCGGCGACAAAAGAACTATCGTAAGCTCAGGCGAGGCGTAGAAAATGTGTCGGGCAGTGTGGCACCCCCCCTACAGTAATTTGCCTAAGATTTGGAAATCCCACTCGTGGCGATGTACCTTTGTCGCCGACAAACTGCAGCCCAATGTTCCGAAATCGGGAGAGATAAATTAAGGAACGTGTTCCTTCCCGTTGTCGCCGACAACGGAGTTTAAGAAATACCCCCCGTGGTGCCTACCAACTTTGGCCCATAATTAGTCGCTGGGTGAGCAGAAATGCCCCTGCCACACACAGACTGAGGCCAACTCACCGATTTAGCTCCCATATACTGAGATTTATGACTAGTTCCTTTATCGATGGCCTCGAATCTCCGAGAAAATCGGAAGTCAGTCGTCCAGTGTGAACAGAATTTGCTAAAGATAAATTCCCACTAATGACCTCTACCCCCATCTATAAATTCTGCTGTGATGGTCGATGCCAAGCGCAAATTCGCCTGAGACAAGTTAAAATGCCCTACCGATTTAGGGAGTTAATCGGTGGGAACGAAATCGTACAGTGTGTTTCCCCTTTTAGGGTTGAACGATTAGTTCCCACATCGTATAGGAATCAGTCACCTTGTCGTAGGCAAATTATGTAACCCTCGCTCGATCCGCGGCCCTCAAGAGGAGGGCCTGGTGGGTATTAGTCCTAAGGAAATCAGTCTACATCTACCGAAATATATACCCAAACTAATAAAACCGGTGTATGGTCCATTAATCGCTGGGGGAGGGCAAAACCACAACTTGTCAGCGACAAAAGGACGTCTGAAGGAGGTGGTTCACTGATCGTTGGGTAGCCTTGCCTAGCTGTCCTACATCTACCGACTCCGTTAAGATACCTCGCCTGAGACAAATTACCCTCCGTTTGTCGCCGACAAACGTACATAAATGTTCCGAAATCGGTAGATGGGCATCGGCCTTTGCAAACACCTCCCTGATCGCTGCCAAATAGTCGGCCAATGGAAACGGGCCTATCGGTCTACTAATCGTTGGCTCACCCTTACCTAGCTGTCCTACATCTACCGAATACGGCCGACTCCGTTAGGATGCCTTGGGTGAGACAAATTACCGTCCGTTTGTCGCCGACAAAGGTACATGAATGTTCCGAAATCGGTAGATGCTTACAGAACGTAACGAGAATGCAACAACGACCATGATCGATTTTTGTATCATTCCTAGTTTTACAAACACCTCCCTGATCGCTGCCAAATAGTCGGCCAATGGAAACGGGCCTATGGGGCTAGGAGCATTGCACGGCCACTCGTCTTGGCATCCCAGAAGGGTAAGATATTAGATCGCTCTACCGCGCACCATCCATATTGAGCACACCACTTGGTGGGAGAGCTGGCGACCGTTTGCCTTATTCAATCTGGATCCCGTGTGGGTGCCTACCTCTCAGAATTCACTCAGTCAGATAATCTGCACAGGGTATTCACTTATTGCCCAGAGGAAAGCCTTCCAGTGAAGAATACAAGTAAGGGTCGCAGCCCAATGTACCTGAAACCCCTAGACACTGCGACTAGATTACTGCATAGTCTAAGAGGTTTGTGTCTTGCATCCCACGATTCTGAGAATCAGAGGTTATTTGATCCTTTATTTGATCCTTCAGAATAACGGAATTATAGATCGTACTGTTGGATTCAGTAAGCTATTATTATATACCTATAACAGAACGTCTCTGAAATACTACGTGTTGCTTTGGGTGCAGTATGAATAACGTTCGGGCTCACTGAGACGTAGTGAATGGGCTATGAATCGATGATCTAAAAGTAAAAAAGACGAAGTTTTTATTGTGTGTTTGGGTATATGATGATAAGAAAGAATAGGAATCGTATCAATTGATAATACTCCACTTGTTTGGCGGTGCTGTAATCGTCACTCAGCTTCAGCTCGATGACGATTACAGCGCATCCAAATTTGTGGAATATTGTATATTTAGAGGATTCTCGATCCAGTTCTATATGAAAGCTCCATGTCCAAAAATACCAAACAGTAATTGTATGGCCGTATTTCGATTACAATCATTAGCGATATCCATGCTGCATTTAACAGATGAGTCTCTGTGTGGGTGCCGCCATAGCCAGTGTACCCGGCCCTGTCCCAAACAGGGCCGGATTCCTTTGCCATAGAGCCCTCCACCGGGTCGTCATTTCTCACTGGCCGCACTCTGACATGTATGAAAACAAAATTGAATCGAGAAATATGTACCCATTTGTCTTCGCCAACCTTCAAAATAGCCGTATCTTACTTCATAACTGCGTATTTAGACATAGTTTTCCAGTGGAGCTTTGCTGGTTCTCAGATCCAGCCATTTTGTTCAGTTTTTCTCACTGGTTCCCTAACTGCATATAGAACAGCAGTAATAACATAGAACAGCTGTTCACCCCTGAATGTAGATCAGGGGTGAATACTTTACCTAGTGCCGCCACACCTTCCAGCGGGAATATTGAGTAATATTAGGAAACATCCTTACTGTGGGCGAAACATTTATTGTTCAAGGTCAGTCGCCGATTTCATACGGCCTGACGCCATAGGCGGAAGGCCGTATGAAATCGGCGACTGACCGAGAACGATAAACTTTTCATTCACAGTGAGGACTTTTGCTTATTATTATATACCATAAGATAATTAAAAACTCTATTTTAATAACTTAGAAAGTTGCAGTCACAGCGGGCACGAACATTATTATTACTGCACCCCTAGCAGCGGGCAGTATTTAATAGACATTCGGACACAGGTATATAATAATGTGAGAAACTGCGAGGTGACGATGACCTCTCAGCTCACCTAGTGAGTATTAATTAGCTCGATCATCGATCTTTACTGGATATATCTCCCTGTTAAGCAGTTCAGACAGCTAAAGATAGAGTTTTCACAGAGTGCTGATACCACTATTGGGGACCTTAATGTGTCTATATTTGGCTCATCGCCAGAGGTTCTTTGTAGATCTGTGTTGACGTCATAAAACGGCCGACTGCGTACGTCATGGAAAGGTCGGCGGTGGTAGTCGGCAGAGGGCGTAGTCATGGTTTCGGGACATATAATATCCTTCTACTCAACAGTTCTGGGACGGCTTGTCCTGGGAGTTTATCTTAGCCTGGAATAAACGTCCATAGGCTTAGCATTACGAACTCGTTCTCAACAGGCTTGCGAGAACGGTCACTCGTTCTCAACGGGTGATAAAGAGATGAATATTTTCAGGCTAAGATAAAATCAGAAACATATTCGTGCTTGGTCTGAGTCCCTGTTCACCATCTCGTTTGGAGTGCTTCAGAATATTCACTCGGCTATCGCCTCATTCATATTACTGCGCACTCCAAACTCGATGGCGAACGAGGACACAGACCAAACACTCATCAGTTTCTTTCTTAATCTTCGGGATCACGGAGCGCATATCAAATAATAAATACACATTACACGATGGTTTTCTGGATAGGTGGTCGTAAACCACGATAGGTTGACGCGGAGTAATACACGAGCGTGAGCAAGTGTTTTACGGAGTCAACTAAGCCTCTTTATTGGGATCAATGATATATGCTATGTACAACATCCAACGTGAATATAAGAACTTAGTCTCATTGAAGAAATTTGTCCAAAAAAATCAACTTCGAGTGGTTTACAGAGCCGTCTCTACGCAATAACATTTTATTCATAATCCATCTTTTTCGATAAATCAAACCCATGAATTGGGACTATTTCTTTGCTCTATAGCACAAAGGGAATATTTTCCCGTATATCATGGCCTTGAGGCCGTATACCACAGATCTGAATCCGTATACCACAGTCATGGTATCTGACAGGTTTTATATAATGGGTCATGGTTTACTGAATCATTTTCGATCGGATCTTTGTATACGATGGATGATAAACTATATTGACTGGTTTCAGATAGAAGCGGTCATATGTTCCAAGAAGTTGATGCGTAGTAATATCCGAGCGCATGCGAGAATACTCCATTGAGTCATCTCCGAGAGGCATAGGACTGCTTTTATTTGAAACCAGTCTATGATATTGTCTGTATTATTGGCCATTTTCTATTTGGTGGCTTGCCGGTTTTAGTTCTCTTTAGGTATGCACTATTTTTTCATATGCACTATTTCTTCTGTTTGCGCCAGTGTTTTGCAGCCCGGAGTATACAGCATCTGTCTACACCGGGTATGTCTACAGAGTTCTTATATGCTTATTATGGGTACTTTCTATGAGGTGGATAATAAATCATTGCCTCTACTGGTCGTAGTCGTGATCAGTGGTTAACAGGGAATACTGATGCACGCAGCATTCACTGGAAACATTCCAACTGTAGGAAATATGTTGTCGAGGAGATAAATGGGAAAATCGACGTCGTCCTATCTTTGTGGGTAGACTCCTCCCCTATCTATCATCGAGGGGGTGAACAGGTCTGACATCTCGGGATCTGCACCCGCACCCGGAATGCCTTGCCCTCATAACTCACCCCTGATATCTCCCTGTTTAGATGGCTCATAACTGGCATTGAAACTAGAAGACTAGGAGCCAAAAGTATGTTCATCACAGATGAATGAGCGTGCAATTATAAATGAATAATAACAATTAAAAGGTTTGAGTCAGATTTAGCCTATGGATAGTTTTCTGTAACCCACCTGCACCCAGTCATTTCGCTAACTGCCTGAGTCTAGGATCAAAACATATCAAGCAACAGTGGGTCAATGAGGTATTTCGGTCTTCAGTGATTGGTCATGGTCAGCTGGGCACACCTCTCAGACCCTGAGACACTGGCTCCCTGCTCTGTTCTCACTATCACAGTGAACAGCATGCAGATAGTTTTTTTTTTTTTTTATTATTAACTCCGGTTCTCACCGAGGTGAGATCTTCCACCGAGCATAAGTTGTACATGGAATCTCATAACAATAGTAACTCCTTTTAGCCGACACTTGAATACAAAAATGTGGGAAAGGATATGATGAGAGTATGAAGATGAGACAGTACAATTCCATTAATATAACATCACAAGAAAACACTCAATCTCATTGATTATTCATTTCCAATCGTATACTGAGAACATAGTTTTAATTTCCTTTTTAAACTCCTTAGTAGTTATTAACCGTTGTGTTGTACTCGGCAATTTATCCCATAAAACATTTCCGCGATAAACAGGCGATCTATAATAAGTACTACTAAAAATTCTTTCTTTATTAAATCTTATGTGATATTTACTTCGAGTAATGCGCTCTCTTTTATCCAAGTTATCCATATTTGTCGATTGTTTGTGCATTATGTTTAGTACTTGCATATTTCTTCTCGCATCTAAAAAATCAATATTACATTTTTTATGTAGACTTTCAATATTTTGAATCCTGGACCAATTCGTTGAGATAGACCTTAATGCTCGATTTTGGGTTGTTTGAAGCGATTTAGTTTCTTTTAAATTTGAACCATCAATTAAAAAAGAGCAGTATTCTAATGTTGGTCTGATTATAGTTATATAAATTCTTCGTGCTGTATTCTTATCTATATATTTCCTAATCTTGTTTAATTTAAACAGTCGATAATTTGCATTTTTATTTATATTTTTTAGATGATGTGTTAGGTTCATTACCGTGTCTATAGTGACGCCTAAATAATTATATTTGTTTACCATACCTAATTCTTTCCCGTTACAACTTAACTTGAGAGGATTCAACAATTTTAATCTACAGTTAGAGCAAAACCACATACTTTTTGTCTTTTTTGTATTGATCGTCATTCCATTAGTGTTGCACCATGTTGTAACCTTGTTTAGACTATCTTGTAAATTAAATGTTATGTCATTTTCTTTCTTTCCTACACTGTAAATTACCAAGTCATCTGCGTACTGCATATGGTTACTTAATGAGATTTCTTCACACATATTATTAATAAAAAGGTTAAATAAAATCGGCCCTAAAACGGAACCTTGAGGAACTCCGTATTCGTTTTCTTTTGACAACGAATGTAAACCATTTATCTTAACTTTTTGCGTCCTATTCAACAGATAATTTTGTATCCAGTCTACTATATTTTTAGGGAAGAAAAATTCATATCTGAGTTTCTTTATCAATAGTTGGTGGGGAACTGAATCAAAAGCCTTTTTTAGGTCCACGTATACAACAGCCATAATATTACCCCTATTTCTAGCCTCATAAATATCTTTAGTAAATTGAAAAAGAGCATCGCACGTTCCCAACCCCTTCCTGAAACCGTATTGATTTTTGTTCAAAGGATGATGAATTTCGGAATATGTTTCTATATATTTAGCTATAAATTTTTCAATAATTTTTGCAGGTATGGGAGTCAGGGTAATAGGCCGCCAGTTTTCAATTTTTGACAAGTTGCCGCTTTTGGGAATAGGAACTACGGTTCCAATCTTCCACTTGTTTGGCACTTTACCCAACCTTATGGTACAGTTAAACAGGTGTACAAATTCCCTTTTGAGAATAATGATTGAATCTCTTATCACCCTGGCTGATATATTTTCTATCCCTGAGCTTTTTGATATACAAATACTTTTAGCTGAGTCTACTACATCTTTTTCTGTTATAGTTATATTTAAATTATCTGTGTTATCTCCTATTAGTGAATCGATTAGTTTAAAATAATCAGAGGTATCCCTATCATAAAACAAATCTTTTCCAATACTACAAAAGTAGTCGTTAATAAAGTCCGGTATCTTTTCATTTTCAATCCGACTACCACTTTCATCTACTAACGAACAATCAGTTTCCTCAGTGTTATTTCCCAACAGTCCCCGAATAAGCCTCCAAAACTCTTGTGGTTGTTTTTTACTGTTTTCTATTTGCTCTTTACAGAAGGTACTTTTTGCTTGTTTTAAGCCATACTTAATTTGTTTACTAAACATTTTTGCCTTATTGGCTAATTCTAATTCACCAGTTTGCTTATACTTTTCCATAATTAGTCTTCGTTCATTTATTAGATAATAAATTTCGTCTGAAACCCATTCGTCTTTTGCTATCCAGTCTTTGTATTTACGTATTGGACATTCTTTATCTAGAAAATCAATAATTAAGTTTAGTAATGTTTCCCATAATATATCAGGATCAGACTCTAGATAGAATTGTCCAAAGTTAAAATTGGACACAAAATCTTCCAAGTTATTAAAATTATAAAATTTATATGTCCTTCCCTGAAAGGTCTTTTTGATTTTAGTTCGCTTCAGTTTTTTTCTAACGATGAAAATTGGTAGGTGATCGCTAATGAGGCTGGTTGTTACTCCACTCTGATACACATAGTAACTATTAGTAAAAAATAAATCAATTGTGGTTCCTCCATTACGATTGGGTCTAGTTATGTCCGTAATATATTGTTTAAGTTCATAACTTCTAGTTAAATCTAAGAGTTTTTGTATATTGTAGTTATTTCTTATATTTATGTCCAAGTTAAAGTCTCCCATTAACCAAATCTCGCTATTTTTCACTACCTCTGATGTTATAATTCTCTCCAGAACATCAAGCATAAATATAATATCGTCTCCGGGAGGTCTATACATCACTATTATGGTCATAAATCTATTATCTGGCTTATTTATTTTAAGTGTTAGATACTCAAGTGAATCTCTAATTCCTGAAAAATCATCCAATTTAACGGTAAACGGTGACAAATCTCTATCCACATAACAACATACTCCACCTCCAACTCTATCCTGCCTATCTTCACGAAAAATCTTTTTATTTCTAATACTAACCAAATCGTCACTAAATCTATCATCAAGCCAGGTTTCTGTAACCCCTATAATATCATAGTTTCCATATAGAATTTTGAATTCATCTAAGTTTGGGAATAAGCTTCTAATGTTATAATGTAGTAATTTACAACCTTTGTTATTCATAGATAATTAATTACTGTGGGTAATGAGATGTGAGGGATTGGAATAATTGGCTATGTATATATATAGGGTAAACAGGTGGGAAACTCCCAGCCGAATACCAATACTAACTGGGTCGTGTATGCCCAGGCAGTACTATAATGATTATTATGTGGTAATTTATTGATAATAGTAATAATAATTTAGTAAGGTTATGGCTAGGCTTGGGAGAGAGGATCCCATTTCTATAAGCTAATAAACTTAATATAACAAATGATGAGACAATTGCTAGTTACTAGATACTAGAGTACCTTACGGCCACTCGTTTATATAAGCAACATATCTATGTCAGATATGCTCAGAATGAATATGGTACCTTACGGCCACCGACAATATAGAAATCCAATACAATTAGTGTATCACATGTATAACACAGTATACTTACGACTTACTACATACTACAGGTACCTTACGGCCACCTGATCAGTCATTCATTTCAAGACTTACTCAGACTGACTCTTCTTTCTACTGGGTTGGCACATACACAACAGGTATAACTTCACATGAGAGAGGTTCTAGGTTGGTATTCATAGGGATAGTGAAAACAATTACACCATCATTAAATTAAATGTCCGGCATGTATACATTTCTAGTTGTCATGTCAATCACTCTTAATAATAAATTAAGTTAAATATATTATCCTTATAAGGCGGATATCATATAGTAGAAAAGAAAGGTGAATAAGTTGGTACCATTTGCAAACTAAGACTGATCCTTACGGCCTCTTGTGTCCAGGCGTCTATTGAACCCACTCAGGTTTAGCAATAACTTAGTCCCATTTCTCAAGGCAATCATGGATCGCTCTTAGGATTATATGAGTTAACTTTGGGTAGAATTCATAATGAACATGCGACCCATCGTATAACTTGTTGTACATAGTTGAAAGTCGTCCCTTTTTAGAGTGTTTCATGTGAATGAGTCCCGATATCTGAGGGGTCGACAAGAAATTGCGCTGATTATGTTTTACAATCTCTTCACTTGCGAACATGGTCATGGTTTCGAGCAATGTCTCAGTAGCGAAGCAGTAATCAGACCTGTTCGTTATTTTCATGTTGATACCATAATAAGTTCCGAAAACCACGTGCACATGCTTATATAGTTTATGTATCCGGTTCTCCACTCTATCTAGGGTCATTTTTATAATATTCACTAACTCCAAAGCAGTCTTATATTTTAGGGAAATCTTTCCGGTACTTGGATCCCTATTCGTTGTGTCGCAGATTCCTCCTAGCAGGGCCACTAACCTCAAATTTGGTCCTGCCGCCGGTATCGCATTAATCGCTGCGTCTCCTAAGTCTTCAAATCTCGCGCCAGATATACTTGCCACATCAATAACTTCAACATCATCTCTAAGTTCAGACAATATCCCTCTAATGCGCGAATCTCCAATAACCAAAACCGACATATTACTAGGTTCAATATAGGAAGTGCGTCTACCTTCTATGCCGCGACTCGGTTTAACTTCCCTCTGACCACTCCGAGTAACTGCCCCAGCTTATTGGCCCCTGGGAATACACTGGCAGTACAGGTTCTCTCAAACGACATACCCGCACCCCAGTACATATGATGTGTACCCTCGATCAGGTCAACCGGTGCAGTACCCAACAGCTGATTTCGCAGCGGTTCGTTTTGCTGGAATTTTTCAAGTACTAGTTTAAACATGCGGTCTTCTTTGACAAGTTCCCAGGGTATGGTAGGATTACCTCGCACTTGTGCCCCAAGTCGTTTTGCCTCGAAAGGATCCAGTGATTCATAAATATAACCCGCTATTTCTTGATCATTAGAATACAGCGCTTTCATGAATTGATAACCCTGTTCGACAGAATTAAATACAAAGTCCCGATCAACTGATCCCTCGCAGACTCTGCACGATATTTCAGCCGGAAACATGTTGCTGAGAAACGCTTCTTTCCCTGCAAACACGATACCCAACCCGCATTTTCTTACTTGGTTATTATTAGGAGCAATTGGCTCGGGTTGATTGACTGCATTGTTAGTTTCAAGTGCCGGCCCTGGTACCTCCTCAAGGGGGGGTGGGTCTAGTTCCATATTAGCCTCCGCATTAGCATTCGGACCCGTGGTTATGGTCTCTACCTGCTTGTTAAGATTGTGTCTAACAAGATAATCATCAGGGTACATTTTTTGTGGGATCTTATCAATATTTTCAAGGGTGAATTCCTCATTGTTCACAATCAAAGTGTTATCTTGGATTCTCGCTGTCGCTCCCAACCTTCGCTGATAACCACAAATCATCCTTAGTACCCCGCGTTTCTTACGGATTTCTAGTGGTTCATCCAGCGCGATAATTATATCGGAATACTCAGATTTGCTTAGTTTAGGGGCTATTTGTATCATTTGTGAGCGTAACCTAGTGTTAGTGAAACTTACTATAATAGGGGCGGGTCTTTGATGACCGGTAGCTATTCTCGTCCTTACTTTGAGTCTTTCTATGCGCAATACATCTTTCCTAGCAATTTCGATATCAAGTGCATTGCATAGGCAGTGGAAAAATTCTTCTAAATTTTCTCCAGATTCCTCGTACACTCCAAAGATCATGATGTTTCTCTCTGGGGCCGTATAGTAGTAGTTAGTACGTTCATTTGTAGGTAAGTCAATTGAGCGAGCTTTATTTAGAACCACGCCACTCGCTTCACCCGAATGAAGGTCGTCAACTCGAATAGTCAACCTTGAGTGACTTTCTGATAACTGCTCTACTCTGTTTACTACATTGGTTACTCTCTCAGAAAGTTCAACGATTTTAGGTTCAAGACAACCAAAGGATTCGCTTGTTTTACCTAATTCAGCCCTTATTGCACTAATTTTCTGATTAATCTCGTTTGATCTAATTTCACCCTCTTTTCTAAGTTCCTGCACTTTTGTTTCTATATGAATAACCTTTTCATTCATCTCGGCGATTTTTTTTAGAGCTATTTCTTGTGAAGAATCAATCTGCTGTTTCATTTCTGTTTTGTTCGGTATTTCACTGATCGCCGCCAATACTTTCTGAATACCTTGATTGTTTACTGCTACTTGTATGCTTAGGGCATCAAACTTATCCACACCCGTAGAATTAGCCCGCCTCGTGCCTTCTTCTACACTACAGGCGGCCCTAGCAATATCCCCGTTGCCTACTGAGTCCATTTCCTCGACTTTGGTCTCAAACAGTTCTGCTAAGTTCACACGAGAATCTGATTTAACCTTTTTTTGTATGTTTCTTCTATGAATACCCAGTTTGCTAATTTCTGAGTTGGTGGGACTGATCGATAGAGACCTATGCCTTTTCCGTGCACTGAGACCTGCACTGAGCATTATACAAGCATACACACAGACGGGCGATAACACAAACACCTTACCCTATGCCGGACACAATCTATGAAAATCAACCTTTACAAATAACCATCCAGTCAGGAATTACATACCCATCTTATCATATGAGTCCTTTCCGTGTTCACTGTTAATATCTTCGTGGTGATTATAAGAAATACACTGTATTTAGACGAAAACTCTTGTCGAGATCCTCTCTCCTAGCCAACGACGTCCGCTCACGCCGCTGCCATAACTATCAAAGTGAGTAAAGGGATAGTTTTCTGGAAGCACACTGAAAGTTCAATCTGACCACTCTAACTCTGACTCTAACCCTGACTCTAACCTCTAGATGATGAGACGTGACAACTGTAGATCGTCTAGCCAATAGTCGTCAGGTGGTGCTCGATTACCGAACGTCGACCGCAATAGTCATTTAAGAATTCTCTTCAGGCGTTTACACGAGACGATTTATGTTCATCTGACCCGGCGTTTACACCAAACGATAATTGGCAGCAATTCTTAAATTTCGCACCGCCTGACTATACTTTTGGCAGTAAAATGCTAGAAACTGTGCAGGAATTAAACTCTCAACCTTCAGGCTGAGAGACCAATGCCTAACCGGTTTGTCCACAGAGATCGATGCCCTCAAGACAATAAATACATGGTACGATACCAGAGGGCATGGTACTGCAGTTTGTCTGGTACCCAGTCCACAATTATACGTGTTTTGTGGTCCCCGTGGATATAGCTCAATTATACAATTATTCTACGATAATTCAACGATATTAGGCACGGACGATAGTGCTCACATGGACGACCAGTTTTATGCTACACTGAAAATAAATTGTCGTGTATTTCTCGTCCATACTTCAATATGTCTTATCGTCCAGCCTCACGGACGATACTTTTTTATTCAACGGGGCCCAGAATCGCCGCCCGTCTAGACGACTAATTCAAGGCTGCTTGAAAAAGTTGCCAATAGTGGTGAGGTGGTGCCGAATTGTGCCGGCCATAATCGTCTAGTATAAACGCCGGGTATGTCGGCCTTTACACTAGACGATTGTGGGATGGGTTGAGGGTCAATCCTGCCTATACCACAAGTGAAAGTATATATTTCCAATTGGAATGTTGCTGGTAAATAAGGGTTAAGTAAATTATCGTGGTCGTCGACACAAACCACTCGTTTTGAGCCAAAACGAGAGGTGGTCTACGACTGAGGTTTTACAGAATCGCCAGTGGTCTAGACGACTAATTTAAGCTTTTTTTGTATAATGTTTACTTCAACAATCTGTTTCATGAGCAGTTCTTCCATGTGGAGCCTAGTTTTAGCTTCAGAAGTATTACCTCACTTACGAGTGTTACACAGGTGCTGCATATAAAGGCTGATGGATGAATGGACGTGAGCGAGCAGGCTGGTTTCCAGTAACAATGATCTGGCACAATACCTGCAGCGTCAGGTTTCTACAGCCTGCTCACACATTCTTTGAAGACCTTGCTGTCAGCCTTCTGTATCTCTAGTTTCAGCTTATTTTGGTTTAGTCCTCGATACGTGAGTGATCTTTTATAGGTCTCATTTTTAAAGTTGTACATCTGTAAAACGTATTTTCTTGTCTCCACACGTGCCTGTCATCTAACCTGGCGTTATCTCCGGCCATTTGATACATCCAAGTCCGCAGGTGATCATCTCTTCGCTGCACCACAAAGGTGGTCTGGTGTCAGGCATGCTGCATTTAAAGACGTACATGTAAAGGCCCGGCTCCACTGGTGCGATGCGATTGTCGCAAGTCAATAAAAAGTCATAAACAGCCACCGAGGGTCATAAAAACGGCACCGCCCGTCGCATCGCACACAATCGCTTCTGTGGGGCCGGACTTGCGCGCGTGTGCGATTGTGTGCGATGCGATGAATTCATCGCATCGCACATCTTGAAATGTTCATGATATGCGACGAATCAGTCGCACATGTATGGAGTACTTCCTATATTTTGAAGATAATGTAGAAGATACCCACGAATACCCAATAAGAACAGTAGGAGAATGAGGCACCCCATAATGTTGATGATGTGTGGTCATATAACGAGTGTATCTCAAGGCTATTAACTACATATATATCACATATATCATATGATTTATCTTATAAATCCGTATTTCTAACCTACCCTCAAATATTAGGGTTATAGCACATACACACACATTTATACTACTAATGTATGTAGGTATGTATTTATGTAGGTATGTATATACATATATATTCTGGTGTCCCAAGGGGTGAGACGATTCAATCGCACCAGTAGGGCATACCCTGTACTTTTCCTGCAATTGAATGCACCGAATCCGTCGCATTTGGGTTAATAAAATTGGTCGAAGGGGCAGTTATGGTCCCATAAAACGTGTGCGACAATCGCATCGCACCAGTGTGGCCAGGCCTTAAGGTATATAGCAAAAGGGTTAACACTAAGGGAAAGGACTAGTATAAGCAGGAAATGTTGATATTTGGTTTATTTACATGATTTATTCATCATCAATCAACAAGAAAAATCGGAAAAAAAGCGGTAAAACAAAATTACACTTAAAATGCATCTGAACAGAATATTTATTTCATGTTATGCATAATTCGCATCATACGGAAAATACGAGAGCATTAAGTTTTTTCGGGGTTTTTTTCAACTTTATTTAGCCTGGATTACAATCGGCTGTTAGCCGTTCTGATTTTGCTTCCAGCTCGGAAAACAATTTTCCTTTGGTCCATCAAATACACAATTCATTCTTCTTTGTATAATACTATTACATACTTCAACTCAAACATATTTTCAACATTGTCTAATCACTCGTTACAATGCCAACATTTTCCTTGATATAATCAAATTCTAATTTATGAAAAATAAAAAAGCTTATGTCATGTACAGCTAGTTTCTCCAATTACCAAATATCTAAATACCCAGGTGGCAGTGATTAAAGCATAGAATGAGCACTCAGAAAAAAACCCTCACCTGTCAGTCTTACCGATTCAAGTTATCCCACTCTACCACAACTCGACCTTAACGGGGTTGCTACGGACACTTGAAAACCTTTAAAAGGTTAAAAGGAGAATTGTATACATGTCCTTAATGAAGTAAAATGTTTTTGCTGAAAAAAAAACATTCTAGTGTTATCAATCTAATCAGGAACCCGGCAGAGGATTATATATGTTAATAAATGCGGCAATAATGTGCCCGTGTCCCAGCCTTAATTTGTCTATTCACATTTGTATGCGCCACCCTTCACTGGTCTATTGACTTAATTTCATTATCCATGAACCTGATTTTCTGTATGTATAGTCGTTTATACTGTGAGTAGAACAGACATCTAATGTACTTTTACTGCAACGAAAATCATGATTCATTACCTACCATAAAGAGGCACGATTTCGACAGGATCTGCTTGGAGTTGTTCTCCCACATAGAGACAGATATAACTAGACCTGTGTAAGGAGATTGAAATGTCAGGAGAGTGGGAATCTTGTGTGCAGTAAAATTCGAACCTTCTATTTATTTTTCCTTTGTCTATAATTAGATTTACATTATCTCTTATGATTCATTGCTAGCCATTTCGAAAACAAAATTCAGTTCTATAGTTTTCAGATCTCCTTACCCTGAGACCCTCCGACAGCCTCCGTCATTTAAAAATTGCGCAAGGTGAGATACTCCTCCGAGTTGCCTCTGCGCAATATCCTCGCATGCGCTCGGATATTACTACGCGTCAACGAACTGCAATACTCGTAGGGACATTTAGAAAGAATTCGCAATGTTAAACATATGGGACAGGGGTGAGATAAGTAGTGTGACTGCAACGAGAATCATGATCCTCAATAGGGCTTATGATACCCTATTGAGGTATCCCGTAATCCAGTCTGTTTACAAGTTCCGGTAGTTCGCTGGTTGTTGACACTCTATGGTGATAGACCCCTGAACCGTAACCCACAATTATTGCAGTTTAACGGTTTTTATAAATATTCAAATCGGAAATCCGATATCAGAAATGGAAATTTCAGCTATTTCTACATACAGATCCGAAACAATATTCAGGTTCTCCAAATATAAATTGGCAGACTGTGGTCCATGTGGTCGTGGTGAGGCCAGCCAGCCGCGAGCGGAACTTGTATTTACCCTGGGCGATAATAGGGAGTTTAGTAACCTCTGGAGGGCGTATAGCCCTCTAAAGAACTACGCAGAATCTATGAGAAATGGCTTTCCTATTGAGCCTCAGTAGGGGTTTGTGCGGTTTCAGAGGGAGAAAAGGAAGGAGTCGTGATGGCGGAATCACTGACGGCCGCCCCTTCCATGACCATGACTGGATGGCCACGTGACAGCCTGCAAATTGAACCTTTCTCTGCTACCGGAAGACGCCACGCTGATAAACAGCCACAGGAACTTCCGGTTGTCAACTCCGCCAGAGGGAGCCACATCAGCGTCACACGCAACACCAGGGGTCGCCTTCATCATATGTGTGAGTGCACCCTCGACTGGGTTATCTCTGTTCAGCACCGTCAATGAAGCATTTAGTAAGTTCCTTCATCAGGACTTACCCTTGAAATTACGTGTTAAATTCATTTGATTAATGTCCTATAACGAGCTGGTATTTTGGTATATTGTGTTGACCAACTGCTGTAAATGGTGGATCATAACGCTTTGCAGGCCAAAGATGGATCGGATGAATCATCCCTGACATTCATCTTATACGGTAATTCCGCTTGCCAGTCTCCCCAATTTGTTTTGGATACTTGCCTTTATCTCACCCCAGATATTTTTTCTCCATAGACTTAACATTGGGAACTCGTATCTAATGCTTATTAGATATTTAGGAAAAATATCCAATGGGGGATAATGTCACAAATGTTAGCCCATTAGTCAATATTAAGGGTGAGATAAATTCAGAAACCCATTCAAGCATAGAGTCAGAGCTCGATCCCATCTCATTTGATTCAAACTTGATGGGATACGGGCTCAGACCCTAAACTTTCATGGGTTTCCTCTATAGTAACTCATTCGTATACAGCATAAAGCCTATGATCCATGGGCGCCGCCATGACGCTCCCCGAGTAGGTGTTCTTCACTAAAGGAGGTGAAAAAGTAGCTGTTCTTCACTAATGGAGGTGCAAAAGAAGTGAGTGATAATTGGGAAATGTCACTTTTCTTGCATAGCTCACATATGTAAATAAAGTGTTCCATGTAAAAAAAAACTTCATGTCCTGGGTTTAACATTATATCTTCCTGCTCTGGAATCGGTGTAGAGAGTCAAAGGAACCTTGGTAAAACATTGAAAGGCAGTTGAATCTCGTAAGAACAAAGAGCCAGAATACAGGTTTTGTCCCCCGACCACCTAGTGACTGCTTCATGAACTAACAATGGCTCTGTCCCCTATAAAGAGGAAAGCATGCTCCGGCTTCAACCCAGGTACTTATCCAAATTACTAATGGCATACTCATAATGTATTGTCCTTATTGGAGTATTTAACCATCCCATAAGCTATCTGGTGGATAGAATGACAAAGGGACCGTATAATATGGGGAAGGATTCTCCTAGGTCTGTCATATCTTAGAAATAAAACAGTCATAGGGCCATTCACGTTAATTAGATATGGATTCTCTTCTCAAGGACAGGCAAAAGGATGGAGATTTGAAATGTCCTTCCAGACCGTTTAATAAGCTATCATTGTCCTGACTTCGAAAACTTTCCATTTAAAAGGATATCTCTGTAGGTGTCCTTCCTGAAGCTGGTAGCCTAGCTAACCAATATATACAATCAATGTACTTGCTTGCATGATATCCTTCAGAGTTTCGAGGAATTATATGGAAATGATACATGTATTCGCCATTAGATTATAAAAATATGGTATTTTTTTAATAGAAAATATATGAAATGAGGATTGAGGTAGTAGTTATATAGAACGTCCTGACCATGCTGTACATTTCACAGAACGAGATGGTAATTTACGGTTTGTATGGACCGAGGCATTTATGCCGGGTTCCGTTCAAACCGTAAATTATCATCGAGTTCTGTGACTTGTACAAGCATGGTTGGACGTTATATATTTACTATATACCTAAAATCTTTAAAAAAAATCATTAATTTAATTTTTAACAACCGATATGTTAGTAAACGTGTATGGCAAGGTGGTCCGTATTTTAGTGTACGGACCAGCGGTCTAAGATATATAAGGAGTATGTTATCTAATAACGTCTGTATGGTGGAGGGTAGGTGAACCTTTCTATTTCTTATCTATTATGTTCTTGCCATGTCAACGCTGACATATACATCACATTGGTGTGCTTCTCTACACTGGGCGCCTAATACAGCCATTACATCCGTGTAGATACATGATAAACTTGTCATCTAGGAAGTCTACGCCGGCACCCAATATGGCCGTATGTATATGAAAAAACAGTAGACACAGCCTTTACTAGTGCCTAAGCTATGCGTAAATATTGATAAACCCAAAATGTTCATCCTGTGTATTAAACATGACATTGCAACCTTGAATTTTTCCGGATAAATGGAAAGAAGCAACCGTTAATCCGTTAAAAGGGAAGGGGATAGCACAGATGTTGGGAATCTAGGGGCAATATCGCTGCTTCTATTGCTCGGAAAAAAATACTAGAGAGAATTATACTTAATGGAGCAATGAGTGGTCTAGACATTCACAATGTAATAACAAATACATGTACATATATACAGAATGGATTTAGGAGGTCCCACTAAACTATTGACATATTGACAACATGAACTAATTCTATTTTCACAGGAATCAATGAAGGTCAAATCACAACCAGTAGATTCATAGATATCAAACAGACATTTTGATTAACAAATTAGACCTCTCGGTATTGGGGGTCAAATATTGAATTGTTTATGTAATTGGCATCTAAAGACTATATCAAATGATGCCATGTCTACTAGGAGAGTAGTCATGTGTGGGGTGCCACAGGGCTCTATACTTAGGCCGAGTTTTTTTTGTTATGTTTTGTAAGCAACAGTCTTTGTTCAATTCTAATATACAGCACGAAGTCATGTATCCATTCAAGGTAATTGTGTATGTGCCTTACATCTTCAAAATTCAAGTCTTCGTACACTATGGAAGCTTATCTTGTGGTCACATATTTCAAAACTAGTCTCTCAGAAATAATACTATATCAGATGATATCTAAGTCTATAGTACTCCCTTTACAAGACTTCAAGTCCGAGTGCTACGTATAATTATCATCGTGCATCCGAGGACAGGTACTGTTTTTTGCATCGATCAACTCAATTACCTTTACTAATAAGTGACAGATGGCAATATCATGTTATGAACTATAACTATAACTATAAGTCAGCAAACCTTTCTTTCTTTCTCCATCTCTCTCTCTCTCTCTCTCTCTCTCTCCTCTCTCTCTCTCTCTCTCTCTCTCTCTCTCTCTCTCTCTCTCTCTCTCTCTCTACACTAAATATACTATGTATACGTTAGCGACATGTCATACTGTTGAACGATAAATTGTAATGAAGCTAATACTGGATATATTTTAACACCAGCAACTAAGCTGAATACATTCGAGTGTAAACTACCGTAAATCCCCGCGTATAAGACGCATCTCGCTTATAAGACACACCCTGGGTGCTGTTTTATAGTCGTGACAATCACTAATAGTGTTCGTTTCCAGCGCGTCGTGTTTCATAGTCGTGATGATCACTAAACAGTGATCAGTCACAGGTGTGACCGATTGAGAGATATATGAGCCCCTTTTTCCAGATTGGCCCAGGGACTATATGGTAATAAAACTGGTTTGTCAGGCCTTGGCCAAGAGGGATTGAATACTAAATCTGTCCCATCAGATTTTTTTTTTTTTTTTCGTTTATTGTCAATGCCTCTCAACAAAGTTGAGTTTTTCAGGCATTCCATAATAATAGATACATTTTAATATCCGGATGAGCACATTTATACATTGGCTACACAATACAAAGAGTAAGAAGAAAGTGAATAATGAGTTATGAGATGTTAAGCAAGGATAGTCTCTATACAACAATACAACATAGAACCACATTTAAATTACTTTCGGTTCCCACTCTCCCGCATTTTTTTGAACGTTTTCTTATCTACTGCTGTATGTAACGTTGACCCCAATGAATTCCACCTGCGTGCGCCCCTCTGGTAGGGACTGTTAAAAACTGTTGCACATTTGGTTGTATCCAATTTAAACAATATTTTATCTTGCGACCTTGTTTTGCGTTTCGAGACTTCAATCCAATCAGTGGTATATCTGTTTTTGTACATTATGCAGAGAAGTTGTATTTCTCTTCTGATATCTAGTGTATCTATTTTACATTGCTCACTCATTGATTTAATAGACATGTACTTTGATTTACATCCCAATAAAATACGAAGTCCTCTGGCATTTAATTTTTCTATACAGTGTAAATCTTGTTTTCTAAAACTATTAAAAATGAAAGAACAGTATTCCATGTGCGGGTAAATTGTACAGTCTGAATACAGTACAGTTAGGTCTGTCCCATCAGATTTGAAAATGTAAATACCATTTAATATTTACTGACAGAATTGACATAGTGAATCCTTTGTCTTCAAAAAGACTATAAACAAAAATTAATATTTTTAGGAACCAAGTCAGTAGTGGGGCATGGGATATGCTAACGCTGGACATTGGACCCCTACTCATTTTACCAGGCCTTTATAGTTGGTGCATGGATAGTGAAGGGTTAATTCTTTCTACAGCAAGCTGGAATTTAACTTCTAGATGACGTACAATGAGCGCGTTTTCTCGTGCTCGATAAAGAATGTAGAAAAAAAAGGATAAACGAATAAAAATAACATGGCAATAATAAGTTTTTTTAAATAATGTATGAACATTTGCATTGACAGGAAAATGAGATCACAAATAATTGAACAATTTTGGTTTAAAAAAGTAAAATCATATTCCTGAAGCCATTGTGCGGATATTGTGTCTTTGATCAATGAATAATTCACCACTGAAATAGAAAATGTGAAAATTAGATTTGGTTTATTTTTTTAAAGATGTGATTATTTATAAGAGTTTCTGTATATTTTAAGGTAATGTAAACTGACTCCAGTGAACTTACCCATTGATGATCAGTAGGGTCCCAGGGTGGCTGCGGCTTCTTGTGTCATGAGTTCTTCATGTCAGAAAATCTCATTCTACCATGTTCCTTTCCTAAATACTGTAAATTGAATTGACTGACAGAGTTGCGAGCAGAGCAGTGTAGCCTCCGCGAAGAGGCGCAGTCTGGCTGATAATGAGTTCAATGACACAGCAGGCAAGATTTCACACGAATTCACAAACCGTAAAGTAGCGCCCTAATAATTGATGTTTTTTTCCTTCTCTCTGAGAATAAAAGTCGATCCATTTAAGTAATGTGTGTATTGAATGTTGATGATATTAATGTAGGAGCAATACTTCTTTGATGTCCTGTGCCCTGTGGTCACAAGTAGGCTTTCGTCTTCTTGCAGAGGCAAGAAGGTTTTCCCGCCGTTTACACAGTGCCTGGTGGTTTGCTCAAAGTCGTCTGCTCGAGGACAGACCCTGAAGCCACGTGGAGCGAGCAGACGCATAATAATCATGATCTCCTGACGTCATCGTAGGATTTCAGTCGTAGACGGGAACGCCCATTGGCGCCATCCCGGCGTCTCCAATGCCAGTCTTGCAGACTCATCTTCGGATGGCGTCAGCAGAATTAAAGCGTAATCTTATCTGTCTCTCAGTGATAAACACTTCTCTGGTTGAATATCTTCCCCACGGATACTAGGCTCGACGCATTAACGCATTACCAGATATCTGTCTTTATTTTCGCCGTCAGTTATCCTTCCTTTTGGGATTCCATGGGCATTGGTGAAATGCTAATTATAGGCCATATCTATGATACTATAAAAATGGAATTTCCCCGGGAATTGTATCCTGCGTCCCTACCACATATAAAACGTTAGAATTCCGCCGGATCTGGTTGGAGTTTCACACCCACATAGGGACAGACATACCAGAATTATGTGTGAAGAGTGAAGTGCCGGGAGAGCGAGTATCTCGTGGAGAGAAAAACTATTCTTTTTAGAAGTTCTAAACTCAGCTGTCCTTTTCATCTCATGATTTATTTATAGCCATGCTGAAAATAGAATTTAATGCTATAGTTTTCTGAACTGAGAGCATAATCTCCTGCTTGTTTAGTCTGTAAAAGTTTGTAATTTCCAGCAACTAGCTAATGCGTGTGTCCCAAATGATAGCCCATTCAGTATTATGTTGGTTCCGTGTGGTGCCTGTGTCACGTGAAATTATAGTCCTTTCATAACTCCAGGGGGTGGGTGGGGGCGTTGGGGGTCAGCTTTTTAGAATGTATTTTCCCTGGACTGTGCTATGTGAGTCCTAGCACTGAAGGTGCTAGTGGTTATATAAAATCACCAATGAATATTTCCTCCATCTCCGTCTTACTATTACTATGTCTCTGACCGGAAATCACCTAATTACGACAATATTGACTCCTTTGAGATACAAGCGGCCGTATGCTCCGAGAGGATGACGCATGGTAACATCCAAGCGCATTCGAGGATATTGAGTCAACTCTGTGGAGAATACGACCGTTTCTATCTTGTGAATGATAAAAGATCATATGAGATCCAATACCCTGTCTGACAATATTGCCACAGCATTTTTCAATTATTGTTGCCGTGATAAAGCTTCGGGGATCCGGGCATGGCCGATGTAAAGTCGCACGAATAGGTTCTTATCTACATCCACATCGGCGAGGGTAGGCGTGGCAGTTCCTTGACCTGGTAACAGTGTTTGTAGCAGATAGGGCTGGCACGAGAGGATAAACCCGTTTGTAACTGACACTTTCCGGTAACGCCAATTTCAAAACGTCAATATCGAGGGCCAGTCCTTGTTTAAAGCGCCCATTTCGTAGATAAAGGAACTAGGTCACCCAGTTCTGGTCAGCGGTCTGGGGGTGAGATACCCCATGTTTCTGTGCCCTTGCCTTTAACATACGAAAAACCCCTGATGTATGATAGAAGGAGAATATTGTTCAGTTCAGTAAGATTACAACCTCTATTGGCTGGCATGATGTAAGATCTCTTTGGCTTGTGGAAGTACCTTGTTGTACGCCTCTGTTATTTCGGATATTACTAATGATGATGTTTATGGAAATAAAAGCTGCTATATATAAAAAAAAAAAATTAAAAATAAATTACAATCTCGTGAAATAGGAGGTACATGTATATATATTTTCCGTTTGTCTATCATAAAGGAGCAAGACTTGTTACTGTCAAGAACTTGAATCCGATGCTCGATACAATGGCCATAATGTCTACGTTGTAGAGGCCATTTTTGTCCACTTATATTTGTCAGGTGGAAACGCCGCATATGAAGTTCACAAGCTGTGAAATGAATATGAATAATATCTTTGAGATATTTGAAAACAAGATCAAAAGCGTAATACATGATGTAGAATGTATAGAGCAATAATGATAGTCTTGTAGATGGGTCATAACACCTGGAGATTACATGTGTTCACTTGGATGAGTGTGGTGTCTTGTGTTGTCGTGTCGTTGTATATATTGTATCTTATTGTGACCTATGCATGGAAGACCACCATGGTTCTTGTGAACGTGTATACCGTCGTAAAACCTTTCTTGAATAAAAAGAAAATAAATCTGAGGTCAATGCAGGGCGACATGGTTACACACAGATCAGTAAATCAAATTTAACGTGGTGATTTATTATATAATTGTGAATCTAAACATAAGGTGTTCTATAACAGGTATGTATCAAGCTGACAGCTTCAATGTAAATATCCAAAATAATATGTGTACGTCTCGTGTTTTGTCACGGGGCGTTGCAATGTTCGAGCTCCTTTCCCCACCATCGAACTACGGATCGCCCTCGGGAGGTCTAACGGAACGAAAAGGTTACGCAAAAACATGTGTACGTCTCCTTCCATTTAGAGTAATACTAGGAGCAAATAGAATGCTCATCATTGATGAATGAGCGTGCAATTTTAAATGAATAACAACTAAAAGGTTTGGGTTAGATTCAGTGTATGGATCGTTTTCTGGAACCACTTCCACCCAGTAAACTTGCCATTTCTGAAACAGCCTGAGCCTATATATATGATCCAAGCATATCAAACACCAATAGGTCAATGGGGTATTTCAGTCTTGATTGATTGGTCATGGTCAGCTGGGCATACCTTTAGGACCCTGAGACACTGGCCACCTGCTCTGTTCGCACTATCACAGTGAATAGCACACAGATAGTGATGGGATAGATTTTTTCTCAGCACGCTGAAAGTGTATTTGACCACTCTCACCTTTTATAGGCAATGTATATAGGGCGTGCGAGCACGCTCTAACTAGCAGATTGACATGACAGTTAATATAATGATTCTGTGTGAGTGTCTGTTGCCAATACATGGCTTTATCCTACCCCTAATTAAAAAAACGCCATAGGCTTAACATTAGCAAATTTTATGTGGCAGGCCATGACATAAAGCGTTTTTTATGCCACTAGAGTAATAAAAAAAATTGACCAATCAGAGACCAGGATGTCAGCTTAGTGACTTGCTCCGACAATAACAAGTACCTGGTAGCAAACGGATATCCGGCACTCATTTAAGGTTGGTCGTTGAGTCGATATTCATATTTTAGTAATTCAAAAGCGCAGAGATGGGGTAGGATACATACAGAACCGAACTCGAGTTAACCTGACTCATTTTTAAGCCACTCTGGTCAGGTCTGTTTCTCACTGAACAACTGAACCACAGCAGCAATGGCGGCAGTGACACAGCTACAGTTACACTCTCCACTTAGACCATTCACACAATTCGCAAGATTCGCACTTCGGTAAGTGTGTATAGAATTTATATGCTAATCTAGCAAGATGGAGTAGGATAAAACCAAACCTATTTTGTTTCATTATAGGTCGCTGTTAGCCACTCATGGACTTTGGGCTATGGAATTCACTCTGCTTTGCGTCATGAAATCACTACACCGAACTCCATTCGTGGGATTCGGCAATCTATACTAAAACTCATCTAGTTTTACGATAGTATATAAACCTCGTTTTTTTGTCTTGCCACAATGCCACAATAAGCTTATATGTATTGAAGCATGAATGTTCAGTGAATTGCTACTTGGCATGACCGTCAATTAAAATGTTCTCCGTTGTATAAACGTGTACATGTAATACCGCAATAAATTCATGCATAACCTAAAGGCCTATATTTATAAAATTGAGGAATAACATCAGGCTAAGTATATGATATTCTTTATCGTGAGTAGCTAAATAGTTCTGGTAAAGCATTTGTTTTTGAGGTATACATTTACCCAGTTCGCTTGTATCTAGACACATTGCCCATTTGTTCAAGACTGAAGGAATCTAGCTGACGTCATCCTGCCGTCTGGTGGATAAGAGAGGAACTGAGATATATATGCTGTCGCACATGTGATTTTTGACTATCACTCCATGGCTATCTCAGTCTACATGCTCGATACCTAATACAATTAACAGTAGTTTAAGGTTTCTCAATTATAAATATTGCGAAGGTGATGAATGGTCATTGCCTGTGGAAAATCCCCATTCCATATACTACTGCCTACACGATTGCCCATGTGGACGTGTGTAAGCAGTACTATGCTCATAAATTTAAGATATTATTATCATTTCTCGTTATTTCTATTTCTCCTTACCTTATTCATTGTGTCTGATTTGTCTAGACACCTAGTATTCCTTTATTTAGTTATACCTCAGCAGGTGGATATTAGAAGTAGAACTCTAGTCTCTTTCACAGACACTTGGAGGCGCGCAAGGCAGCCTTACACCCTGTGCGCCACAAGCGGTTCTGAAAGAGACTAGTAGAACTCCTGGGTCCTGTTTTATACGGCAAATAGCCTATGATCCATGGGCGCCGCCATGACGCCCCCCGAGTAGGTGTTCTTCACTAAAGGAGGTGAAAAAGTAGGTGTTCTTCACTAAAGGAGGTGTGAAAGAAGTGAGTGATAATTGGGAAGTGTCACAACTCTAGCCTTGCTGGCATATGTATATAAAGAGTTCCCTGTGTAAAATATCATGTCCTGGGTTTAATTATTATGTCATCCTGCTCTGGGATGGGTGTAGAGAATCAAAGGGAAAATGGTAACGCATTGAAAGGCAGTTGAATTTCGTAAGAACAAAGAGCGAGAATACAGGTTTTGTCCCCCTACCACCTAGTGACTGCTTTATGAACTAACAATGGCTCTGTCCCCTATAGTCGTGACAATCACTAATAGTTATACACTGCATATCACTCATGTAACTATTACCAAAGGAAAATGCATTGATGAATCAGACATGTTTTTAGACCAGATATGACATGTACCCTTCAGAAAAACAATCACTGTTTTTAATCAATCCCAAGATGATATTGAATCACATTGTTATGTGCCTGGAAAACATTTTAGAGCCTTAAAATATTTCGTTAAAAAATGGATTAAGTTAAAAGACTTGTGCACCTACCTGCTATATGTTGCCAAGCATCAATCTTTGACTTTCTTCCACCCCCCCCCCCCCCCCCCCCCACACCCTTGTGCTGTGCCCGGAGTGTGGCCCTATATTCCAAGCAGCCTTGCAGCAATGAATGAAGCTCCTCTTTCGTCCAATACGGACGGCGCTTCTCCTTTTCATTTTCACTTGTCTTATCTGTCCCACAATCCGAGTCGGGTTATCTTGACGGTCCCTCACCAGTCCCTCATTAGTCCCTCGCCAGTCCCTCACCAGTCCCTAAATAGTCTCTCAACAGTCCCTGAAGAGTCCCCCAAGGATAGACACAAATTTTCGTAACCCTCTACACCCCCCCCCCCCCCCCCCAATGGAATACACACAAATTGCCACTTCTCCCCCGCCACGCACACACACACGCACACATACACACGTCACATTTCTGCCGTTACTGAATCACGTGTTTTTTTTAAATGGCGCCCTCAAGCGTGCAGACGCTGGCGAGTCTCTTGGAGTGTCTTAGAAACTCCATTTATTCATTGGATTATTCGAATATCAGTCTACCAGTCGAGGACGAGCATAATATAGTTATTCCCTACGTCTGTGGGTGCTTATTATGGAGAAATACCTGGAACATCAACCCTTTTGGATACGAGGAAGTTGAGACATCGATCGGAATTGTGTCAGTGTTTAAATAACTCTGGCAATCCCAGGCTATACTGGTATACTACCCGTACAAAAGAAATTAACATCATTCATCACCCTGTGATTATTCTACAAGCCTTCATTATGTTGGCAGTTGGATCTATGCGAACCAATTCATCCAAGGTATGTTAATAATGTTAGGGAGATTAAGCCTGAAACTTTGACATGACTGACCTAAAAAGTTTAGGCCTTAGGTTTTAGGTGATTGAAGTTCATATTCAAGCGCTAACTATAACTTAGTATAAGTACTATTATTATATACCTGTGCAAAAACAATCTACACATACTGCCCTCTCCTACCCATGTCGTATTTATATCCGTACGGCAGTGTGCCGTACGGGGTACCGGTATGTGATCACGTGACTAGATAAAATATCGCCATTTTTAGGTATATAATAATATGAAAACGGGCTGACTATCTTCGTACGTCAAAATACTTGGTAAAATTATTGATAACATACATCCCGATGCCGTAGGCAGAGGGATGTATGTTATCAATAATTTGACCGCGTATTTTTGACGTACGAAGATAGTAAGCCAGTTTCCGTATACTACTAGATTCTAGTACTAGATAAAAGTGTCACCACCAATATTCTAACCTGTACGTATTGATATTTCATGCTACTTGCCTTTTTAGCTGTATATTTGTAGGTAATATATTGTCTGTAATTTGAAACTGATATATACATTGGTATATATAACCCTCATATACACACATACGTGAGCTACACTATGATACAAAACTCTCGCTCCATTACAGCACATTAAAAACACATGCTACCTTGATACATTCAAAATGATATGATACACATGATATGTGACTCCTTGCCTTGTCATGTTAGGAAGTCTAAACGTGTGGAAGTAGTAGAAAATGAATTAAACAAAATTGTCATGATTTAAAATAAATTGTCATGATTTAAAATAAATTGTCATCACCCGCCGCGAATTACCTTTTCACAGGGCCGTGTAGGTGTCGATTGTGAACGCCATTCCATTTCTCGCTATAAAATATGAGACTCCATTCACTCTGGTTACTGGCAGGTAAAAAATCCATGAAAATAGTGATGGTTTAGAAATGATCACTGAATAGTGATCGTTTCAAGGCCGCAATCACTAGTAATAGTGATTAACAAAATAGTTATCACACTGTAAGATAGTGATCTTGTCTATAGGGAGCCAAAGTGAACCCCTGAAACCACAGATACCCACCTACAAAACAACGTTTCCGGGGGCCAGTAAGAACAAGGCTTAGTGCTAAAGCTATGGGAGTTTGAGGCTAGACTTTCGTTTTTGGTCTCTTTTGTTACTTTCGAAGTGAGGTTTACTACTATTGTCTCTGAATAACTCTGTTTCGAAACTACGATGACAGTTGTTAAGTTTATTAAAAATTTGGATCTAAATGATTGGAGAATGACACATATAATCTCGAACCTACATAGTCTAAGTACTGAGCGCCTATATCCGGAAATGGTATTTTGTGACCGGCTATCTGTGGTTGCAACGGGTTCACTTTGGCTCCCTATGCAACGCGAAACAGTGATGGTCACTATAGTGGTCACTATTGTGGTCACTCTTTTTCCGTGGTCACTAATAAAGACGTCGCTGTCTATAAAACAGGACCCTGGATCGTACATGTGGACCCTTTTCTGTACGCCATAGAGACCCAGGGACAATGCGGGTCAATTTCATTCAACACTTATGGACGGCCAATATGGTCTTAGACAACAGACTTAAATATTATTAGACGATAACCCTTGTACGAGGTACAGAAAAGGTGGTATAAATGTACGATCCTAGATTATGAAAAAAATCCTCGGTCATCCGCTAGGGAGCTCGTCGGGATTAGTAGCCAGCGGCGAACACAGGCGAGAACCAGCCAACTGTGCTAAGTGTATTTCTCATTAATCCATCCCATCTCATCGTATCTTTACCTATACCACCCTCAGTAGTTAAGTTCACGACATGTAGCTAGTCGGGGTCGGGCGGTAGAATGGCTACGTGACCGAGTCCGGATACGTGTATCATGTTGACCCAATAAAAGTTTTAAAAGAAGAAATATCTCATATGTACGTACACTGGCCACCTGAGCTACACTACGTTAGTTGGAACACAGTGTAAACAGAGGTGGTGGCCAATCTAATATGTACGAGGATTGAAACAGTAGTATCTTCAGCTGACACCAGGGGACGTACCGCACACCACATGGTTTATAGGCAGAGTTATAGATCCTTTCGATTTCATAGCGCTAATTAGATGCTATGCTGGGTCAGGCTTTTATATCGTATAAAATGGTATCTCTTTGTACAAACCTGTACCTCAAGGAACCCCCTAATTCAACTAGTGAGAATTTTCAATTTTTAATTTGGCGAAAATGAGTTCCAAGCATAAGATTATATAAATGATATACTTTACACTGTATCCAAAGTCTCTTTTATATATTCATGAAACCATTAAGCATTAACAGGAAAAGAAACACAGGGACAAGGGTAACTGTAGAAGTAACAAAATACGCATGTGCTGCCACCTAGAGTACAACAATCGGCTGACATAAAGCAACACAAATAAATAAGACAGCATTGTATATTGTAAGCACATCTAATAAAACTTTTCAAAAACATTCTCAGAAGGCAGAAATATAACCAATAGCCATAGTTTGGCATGTCCGCTTTTCGCTGCTTCTGGAAAAGAATCGGTCTCAGAGAATTGAGGACAAAGGGTCCAGTCACGATCCACGCCCTTGCCATCATGCAGGCCCTAAACTTCAAATACCTCCCTCTGCACCCTACCAATATCACAGAATTGGCATACAGATAGTGGAGTAATAGTTTTTACAGCACGCATAACGTTTTTATAACCTCTCCCTAACCTAGGCAGCGTATCAGGGCGTGATGCACGCGCTCAATAACGTAATATGTACATATACAACAGAGGTTTCACCATTCATATGAAGTTATACCCCCATGCACAAATTAAATAGCGTTAATACAGGTGTTTTCTAGCTGTGAGTTCCTGAGTTGGGCCGTCGCTCGGAGAAACGCGGCTGAGTCCTGCCACATGCCTATAGAGATATTCAGCAATCACACTAATTTGTAATTAAATGGTGTTTGTGATTGCAGGAGTATTGTGTTTTGACAGATCAGACTGCTAGAGCAAACTCAGACATTGTAATAACGAACTCGTTTGAACTGTCTAATCTTCTTAGCTGATGATTGCTGTAGTTTTGATTTTTATTTTAAAAAAGTTAAGCATATGGTAGCTAGACCCAAGGTATTAATTGTGTATCCAGTGTCGGTGTTCCTGTCTTATCTAAGGTATATTCTGGTGATATGCATGTATGGCACACCAAATAGGAGCTGGAATGTGTTGCATATATTTATTTATATGTTGATGTTCAGTCATTCAATGCTAAAAGAAACTTTGCTAGGTGTTGGTTTGGCTGCAGGCACTGCGTAAATAAGTAGATAAGGTGTGACACCTGCCTGTGGAAAAAGGTCTATTGGCCCAAGTGTTACCCTACACAAAGGTCACAAAGTAATTCTAATCGACCGAGTTCTATAAGTGTTATCATGGACACCGTTTGTATTCACTATTAACAACAGCAGCAGCTCAGTAACAATGTTTCAATTTTCATCGACTTTTCCCTGGCGTGATTTTGTTTTAATTCTTTATTCAATCGCTGTATACAACTTTCGCAATATAAGTACCTCTACAAAAAAGGGCAGACCAACCTATGGTGTTTTGTTGATAATTATACGGAATACAAATGATCGTCCTGGTTGTAAACCCTTATGGTACTTCTATTGAGTGCATTCCAGGCATCACAAGCACCAGACACCGAAACTGTGAAAGCATGTCTTTGTTGTATAACTACCAGCAGAAATCCCCAGTCCAGTGAAACTCAGTGAACCTTTATCGTTACGTAACCTCACAGTGTTTGGCTGTCCGATACCCACATACATGGAGAGGCGTCAATATTTCATGACCTAAATGGAAATAGTTCCAGCAGACCATTCTGTTGTTGTACATCTGACAAATACATTCCTGGTGGATTCGAGGATGGTTTAAGTTTTGAGCTCTTGGAGACAAACAAGAAGCGGATTATATTATGTTCAGATATGCGACTGTCCCAATTGATGCACCCGGAGGGATATATGTATAAGAAATAGTGGGAAAAGATCAGGTACAAACTACAGGTATGGTGAGGACACATAAGAAAGAGGTAACTAACTCCCATCGTTGATATAAATTTTATTTTACTATTTCATTTGACCATTTTATTTGGTTCTAGATGGATACAACATTGATTTGTTATTTCCTCATTGAAGTTAAGTTGTATGTTTCTAGTAATTATCGCATTGATGCACTTTGTTGGTTCGGAAAGAGACATTAAAGTAAGGTAAGAGCACGGATTTTACATCGGTGACAATTACAGCGCACCTAAACGTGTAGAGAATTGTGTATTTATACGATTCTCGATGTAGTTCTATATTTAAAAGTTTCACCTGTAAAATTGTGTGTGGTTGTGGGAGTATTCCGAATATATCTCAAATTCCCATCATATCAAACCACACATGATGCGTCACTTTATTGTTACTGTTCATCCACATGTATATTGTCAATACTGGTTTTGTTGGAAATTTATGCTTTTACATTCTATCCAATTGGTTGGAGTATCATAATAACCTATACTTTTAAGTGCTTACTTATTCTTAATATGGACCTGTGTAAACAGAGTCTGAAAATAATAATGATATTGAATTGATGCCTTTTGCGGTACAATTGTTGGGATGTTGGCCATATTTCTAACACAATGAATGCAAGCGGAACAATTTACAAGAATGTTATATGGCACATAGCTACTGCGTTATGGAAGCGCCCCCACCCCCCACCCCCGACGCTAAACAAAACACCTGGTGACAGGTCCAGTTATCAATGAAGTTTATTTTAGATTGGGGTGGGGGCCTAAGGCCCATAGTAAGGGTGTCTTATCCTTGTAGGCCTATTAATTATAGATCTCTAGATTATGACAGCAGAAAGAAATACTACAAAGGGGCTATCTTACAATTTCCTGGCGGATCATGGCAGAACTAGCAATCACTCTGTGCCCTAGACATCCATGATATTGTATACGTGTGTATATATAACCACAGGTTAGCGATATACTCTGTAATACATAACTGGAGAGATACTTTATCAGCATAGACGGCGCGAAAGTATGATTCTGTGCTGCTATCTGTCGGTGTCTCTAGTACCATTTAACCGGAAGTGCGCAGACATTGCTTATTTTCATTAACGTTACGCAAGATGGCGGTCGTCTGACGAGGCCAAATCTGGGTGTTGTTTGTTTGGGTGGATTGCGAGTAAATGTAAGGACACCAGCACGAAATGGCAGATGAAACGGACATCAGATGGATTTTCTGGTGTGAAGGCAGGTAAGGAAACGTCGAGCCATGCTCCTAGGTACCACAGACGAGAATGTAAAGCTCGTCTGGAAACAAGAAGTGAGGTAAACGTCACATCACAGACATCATTTTTCGCGACTGTTCTGGGATTGTGTGTGCAAACCTTGCTTGGTCATCGAGAGAGGTTTCCGGATAATTTATCGACCAATATGACGCCGTACATCCCAATTGTGGTCATGTCATTAGCTTGATCTGTCTGTGATATGATTATAGTAGCAGGTAATTGATACAACGACGACGTAAATTAGGATACGGTGACGCTGTCAGAAATGACAGGAGACCCGTGATTTGGCTGTGATTGTAATGTGGGTGTGTGCCAGGTATTCCGTCACTCAACAATCACACAGGTAAATTGGTCCTGACATTTCGTATACAATCTCCCAGTGACATTTTTTATTTTTATAACGAATCATAATGGCCAGGATGGACGGTCATAGTTTAACTATACGTTTAGGCTTTAGCATTGTCCAGCCACCGTCAAATTTACAATTTACTATAGGAAGGATGCTAGCCCTCCTAATCTTCTATGTTACTTGTACTGCCAACATAGACTCGGCTAGAGTAGGCTGGTTAGTGAGAATACTTTTCTCCAATTCTATACGCATATATTACACTGAAGTCAAGCCATGAATATGACATAAAGTCGACATTGACCATAGCCAGTGCAGTATATTGATACAATATTGCGTAGTTATTAGTATCAATAGTTGTGCTGAAGCCTTTAGTTCATTCTGTATCATTTGGATTTGGCAATTATTTTTGGAAAGTGAAAGTTACTGGAATATTTTGTTTATTTATTTTATATGTTTACCTAGAGATAACATTATTCAGAATAACAAAACTGTCAATTTGGTGGGTTTGATTTCAGGCACTGTCACTAACCATTCTTCCTTGGTAGTTTTCCGCCACCTTGACATGACAGATTAGATGGTATTCAATTATCCTCCCCTTGGTGGGTAAAGGGTGAAAATTAACCTGGTATTCAATCTGTAAATGAATATGAACGTGAGAGAGTAGCATTAACAGATTAAATGCCTGGTCTTTTCCCTTTATTATACACATTGAAACATTTCTAGAAATATTGCGTCAAAACCGGTAGTTTTTCTGGCATATTTATTCAGATTCTATGTTTTTTTGCTCCAAATGTCCCGCTACATATTTACAGCATTTATTAGGCCGTACATGATATTTTGTTGCCACATATATGATATATATGTACTATACACTGCACGTAGTTTGTTAACTACTGGACTGACGGGCACAGGTGTATAATAAAGAAATTTGAGGACAATAGTAGAGCATATTTTCTTCTTGCCTATGCGATCCGTGATGCTATATTAGTATCAATAACGAAAAAGTGTTCAACTATGACAGCAATTCCTCACCATTATTTTGAATAAGAATATGCCTCGGGTAACTAAACGTGTACCAGATTTGTGTCATAATATCAATGGATGAATTGTATTGATTTTGTATCACAAATAGCGTCAATGAGAAAATGGTCAATTTTGAAAATATTATTCATCCAGAACAAAACACCGTTTGCATTGTGCATTAAAGTAAACAAAAACTGATGGATTACACCTTAACCTGCTGATTTATACAAATATTATCTTTTCACAAATTCTCAACCAGCACATCACAAGTAAAATTCACTTGCAATTTTATGTACAGCCAAGAAACAGGAGCACCAAAATTCCCTTTGGTCACTGTTAAACACACTGAACATCCTTCTTCATTTATTCTTGCATTCCTTTCAGTGAATTTCCTTGCCATTGTTAAATATCTTGAGTCATTATGTCCCATTTCTTCTTAATCGCATTATCATGTGATGAGAATGTGTACGTATTTAGGATTTGTGTTATTATGTCGTGAATTCTCCTTTATAGGTCGCGTGCTATGTCCTGCTCTGCTCCGAGATTTCAGTACATTTTATTCACATTTATTATTGTAATGTTCCCCTATACACCCAAGGTGACATTCTCGCGTATCAGACGCATCTGGCGTATAAGATACACCCAGACTTCAGGAAAATCCTATAAGACGCACCTAGGTGTTGAGTGTTGTGGGTAAAAAAAAATTTAAAAACCTGCATATAAGATGCCCCCCGACTTTGGGAAAATCCTATAAGACAACATATATATGTATTATTATGCAATGATATCATAATATAACATTGAAATTATATATCCTTTGATGTGAAGGCATTTCAAATGGTAGCCCTCGAAATTCTCATTTGCCCTCGGGAAGAACCAACGTATAAGACACACTCTGAGTTATGGTGAATCCTAAAAGACGCACCAGGGCTTTGATTCTTATACGCGGGAATTTATAGTATTTCCTGTTTTTATAAGCACAATTGACGTTATCAGATTATTTACGGTATAAACATAATTTTCCGGTAGCTTTATAGATGGTCATCCAAGTGGGTGATTAAACGTTGTTTTATTAACCACCAACTTATGATTTCATAGCAGCGCGCAAGTCTAAGTAAGTACCTATAGAAGAGAATTCACGATATTCTAGTTTCATGTATATTTTGCTGTTGTTAGTCAAGAACTTTGGAGAATTGTCTTTGAATGGAGAATATCCACTGCAGCCTTCATAGCGTATCTGATGAGATAAGAATGCATGAAGGGCACCATGGGTCATTTAGGAGGGGTCTATTCATAGAGTCTGGAGAACTTGACCCGAAGCGAACTCGACCCGTAGTGGTCAGGAGAAGTCGACCCGCAAAGTCGACCCGTTTTAGATACTTAAAACGATATAACAGTTTCATATAGAAGGAAAGGTCTGTCTAGTTAACTTTTAGACAAGTAAACCAGCAGGTTTGGAAAAGTTCAGTTCGATTTAGGGGTAGGGTAGGGTTATAGATAGGTATAGGGTTAGCGGAAGGGTTTTCTGGTTTTTTTTACTTCCCCAGAGTAGACCAAATGAGAAGGCAAGATAATATACTTACCACTAAGTATAGTCTTTGTCCATAATTGTATTGATAAGATACTTGAGTTGGGAAGATTTAAAACTGGTCGAGTTCGTTACGGGTCGAGTTCGTTACGGGTCAAGTTCGTTTCAGGTCGAGTTCTCCAGTATTCTTGCAGAGCTTTCTCCGATCACCAATAGTCCCGGGTGGGTATGGGTTGAGTGGTTCACCCTAAACATGGCACATAGGTCAATTCAAACAAATCGTTTGATTTCGAAAAATATATACTTGAAGAATGATCAATGCTTAAAAAGAGAAATCAGTTGATCCCTGCGTCATTCACGCCAATGAAATAATAAAACTCTCTACAACCCTCAGCTTCATTCCATGGCCAACACCGATGTATTTTCCATGTTTTCTCGGTGTCTCTGAGGCAGTGAATTCCACATGAATAATATTTCCATTTTTTTCCCTGATGCCAACTGACATCACTAGATTTTAAAGTTAATGACTTATCTATAACTAGAGGAAAGGCAATTGTTTGTTCTATTTAAAGTGAGTGTTCCATTGACCGAAAAAAAAGCTGGGAAAAGACAAATTCTGACTTCCAACGGCGATCACCCACCATCGCCAATAGACCTGGATATTGACACTAGTGTAATGGAGCAGCGCCAGCCAGCATCCTTTGGTGATCTCCGACTATCGGAGTCACCCACAGTATCCCATGCGCAACCTGACCACACACTCTAATGGTGTTGACATTTTGAATTATTCCTTGTGCAGAAAATAGTCCAAGTTTGTTTCTCATATACATGAAGATAGTAAGTGATCCCAAAGATAGCTGAGTGTAAAACTAGCTTTTATAATCATCAGAAATAGATTCAGAAACAATACTGCAAATTGAATGATAAACAAATGAAAATCTAATAAATTTGTTTTTGTCGGAACGCTGCAAAAGTTGACAATCCAACGTCGGTTGGCGCTATTTTTCTTGGTAGGCTGTTTTTTTAATACTGTAAACATGTCTAGCAGAGGCCCGATGATGTTAAATTTTCATTGGATCAATGGAACACTCCTTTAAACCATCACTTTTTTTGGGTGTGACAAAAGGTGTTCGGAGTCAGTTCTATGCGAGACGTATGACCAAAGCGCGAGACGTATGACCGAAGCATGTGTTAATGGCTTGAGAGCTGCTCTCTGTTGCTCAGACCTGCTCAGACTAACCCGACCTCGCAATGCTTATTTTGTTTTGCGCACCTAGAGTGGCATCCTTATTCCTTTTGCTTCCAGATATAAAAAGTAGCAATTGGTTCACGAGTAATTCGTATCAGCTTTTACATCTTGAGGTAAATATTTTTCTTCTCTTGATTCAGGTTTGTGTGATTTGTCTGGGTTGTCTGTAATCTCTTACATCCCAAACATGTTTATGTAATCCCTCGTGTGTCAAGTTCACTCACCTCCTAGTTTACTCCTACTTTTAATTCATTTAACTAAAGTGTTAAGTTTCTGCTTCTTCTCCCCATAAATTCTTAAAAAATGAAGAAAAAAAACATAATTTCTAGATTCCCTCTGTATTTAAACACTCAAGTACAATCTAAACATAAACCAACCCACACACTCGAAATACTTTTGCTTCTTATAGTAAAAATGCTTTTTAATTGGGTATTTGGTGTTAAGCATTTTAGCTTATATGTTAATTCATTATAAAGAAAAGGATTGTATTTGTAACAGCAGTAAAACTGTTTCAGGATACAGTCACGGGTAGGGCAACCCTGTCCCTACACCGTGGTTGGATGGCAAACGTACGTTGCAGCATTAGTAACTAAACTTAATTATTGCATCTCCTCTGAATTGTAGAACTCTGAGGGTAATTGTGGGTACATGTGGACATGGCGATAAAATGAGGAAACACGGCATGAATCTAACCCGGGTAGTTCGTGATTAAAATTTAATTTTCTAAAAAGAATAAATAAAATAAAATTTAAGGTTTTCGTAAATGTAGTGTAAATGATTATAGATCTAAGGGAGATAATTAGATTCACATTGACATTAAAGAACAAATAATTGATATTTGGTATGGAATAGTACACTATATTGCATTAGAATCTCTCTAGCTTCCCTGTGTCTATCATTGATCGTCAATAACGGGATGACTAGGGATATGGATTTCATTAAACCAAAAACTATAAGGAAGGTGTTCGATAGATATTTCTAGAATTCTGTATCATGTACTAAGAAAATATGTGGTTACTGAGCCTGTAGGAATAGACGTTAGAGGTATTTTGTATTGCATAAAATACGTCCCAATGGCATAAGCAGAGGGACATGTTTATGTTACAAAAGGCCAAGGACAACATCCCTATAGCTCAGTCACTACGTTTTCTTATTATCATATACCTAAAAGACAAACAAAAATGTCATTTTATTCACTTATCATTGATTCATAGCTCATTCACTACGTCGCAGTGAGCCTGAACAATTGTTATACTGCACGCCTAGCAGCGGGTTGTATTTCATAGATGTTCGACCATAGGTATATGATAATACAGGTCGATTGATTTAAAAAATGAATACTCAAGATGAAGTTTAAGATGGTACAGATTCTATAAACACAATCCTCAGAGTAGACTTTTTTTAAATGTAATTTCCAAACGATTCGCCGCAAGGGCGGTCTTCTATCCTTTGCTCATTTTACAGGCATCCTGCCTAATTAATAGTGCTTTCTATAAGCAACACTTTCTTTATAATCCAGTTAACCTCAATAACCCTCCTAACATAGCGCATGATAGATAACTAAAACGATGCGCTTCAGAATAGAATCAGTTTTTAATAGTGGTATTTTTAGTGAAATCTAATCATACGTAGCTCGCAGCAGCAGAAAACCAAAAGTTTTCTCACAGGGATTGAGGGAAACCTATTTTTAAGTTTGCTTCTAATAAGATGCTTCTTACTAATGTGAAATCAGAGCTGTATAATCTATAGATGTGAAACTTGTCATTTAATCTTTTTTCAAGGATGGGTCCGGGAAATTGTAGAAATATTCTCTTAGAGCTAAATTTCCCAATTTCTAATTTGAAGTACCCGTCCGTATTTTTGAGACATCTGAACATGCTAGTCACCAATTTTAAAGGGAAACGGAAGATATTTTGTCGATCTAAAGCCTTTATTTCAGAAGATTCATGAATCTGATAATATCATTCAGAAATGGCAGATTTCCTCTTTTCCATGAAAATCCTTGTCTTTTTTTAAATTTTCAGTTTATGAAATTATTTGTTCTTGTTTGAAACAAAGAAAAGATAAATTGGGTCTCATTCACACCAATAAACAGTGGTTCAAACCTTCCCGCACACCCCAGCACCATTCCATGGCCAAAAACCATGTGTTTTTCATGTTTTCTCAGTCTCTCTGAGGCAGTAGATTCCACATGAAAAATATGACCCTTTTTTCCATGACCCCAACTAACATCCCTGCTTACTTGAATTTCCAGGTTGATGCCGACTACGGCTAGTGAGCCTTGATGGGTACATGTTACTCCTGTCAAGCGCGAATTGGCAAACCTACTTATCCTAGTGATATGTCTCTCACCTCTGACTCCTCCAGTAAGAAGGGCTCTCACCGTCTTACAAGCAATGCGTTCACAGGCAAGGAGAAGTCCTCGCGCCTCAGACCTCCTGCGGGCCTCACCTCCTCCTCAAGACAAGGCTCTGGCTCGAGCAGTGCCGAAAAACTGAACTCATCCGGGGAGAGTGGCATTGTGCTCACTGTAGAGAATACCCAGCAGAAGTTATACAAGAAAAATCAGAATGCTAACCAAAGCCGAACCCAGCCCAACTCGTCTGGGCCCCGACGAAGCAAGTTCGGCTTCCAGCAAAAGCCGAAGGCGACAAAGGACCCTGCCCAGCGCGCGGATGCAAACCGCAACCTCATGGCCACCTCTTCGGATTCTCTGGATAGCATAGACTCGAAACGCTCAGCCTCTTCCACGAGTGGGAGATTCAGGACGAAGGACCTGAATTGCTGCAGGGCGTACAACCCGAAAGAAGGTATTCGCTGGAAAATGATCGATGACTCTGAGAGCACGGATACGAAATCCTTATCGACACAAGGGAGAAGTGAGCACGACTTGGATCGGGATCGCAACGGTAACGCCCTGACCCCGACCAGAGGCAAGCCACGGACACCTAAAAAGCTACCTGTAAGTAGTAGTAGTAGTAATAATAATAGTAGTAGTAACGGTAACGGGAGCCGACTGGCCAATACAGGCATGTCGAAGCTACCCTCCCGGCTGAGAGCGCCAAAACAACAGAACGAGCGGCAGTGGGTGAAGGCAGGCGCGTTAGAAATGGAGGAGCATAAGGCTACGAGTGTTGACCGTCTCAAGTCCCCTCAGGAGCAGCCGAGCCCGGCGGAGACCGCCTCCAGCCCGGCGGGAAAGAAGCGGCGTGGGCTGTTCACGCGGGGCAGGGGCAAGCTGCAGTACGGCGGCGACCGCCAGGGCAAAGAGGACAATAACAAACAGAAGCACGTGACCCCAGATTCCGGTCTCGGCGACACTCTCGTCGAGGACGAGATCAGCAAGACGGTGGAGACGATGCTGGAAGGGAACGAGAAGAAGGACATGAAGGAGACGATTAATGTGTTGTCCAAGGACATAGCCAGTGTGAGTCTGTCGGACGGCGAGGAGCTGACGACCCCCGAGGACGAGGAGAATAATAAACCCGGTGAGCTGCTCACGGATGAGAAGCTCAGCTCCTCGGATGACATGCTCGATGATATTGACGCCTACCTGGAGGCGGCGCCGCGGGTGCGACTGGATTCCCTGGAGACTTGCTCTCTGAGCAGCATCAACTCGGACGACCTGATGCTGGAGACGGACATGACGGACGATGCCTACAACCAGTCGACCTGCTCGCTCGACAAGACCCGCCTCCTGGGCACCACCACCACCAAGACACGCACGCAGCCACGGAGCAACAGCACCTCGGAGGCGCTGTCCATGTCGCAGCCGGCCGGCGGGCTCGCCAAGCTCGACAAGCGGCCGTTCCTGCGCCGGGCCGACAGCAGCGGCTACTGGCGGCAGGGCAATGTGAAGGGCGCGGCGGAGGGCCCGCGGGAGCGTAGGCTCCGCACCCAGAGTTCTACGTCTGAGGCGGTCAACGAGCTCTCCAGTATGATGGGAGCGTCCGGACCGCCGCCAGCTATCCAAAGGTGAGTGCCTTAACTTGTGTTCTGTGTCCTACTTGTCATTTTTTTAAATTTTTATTATTTCGTTATGTATTCTACATGATCTTCAGCTACGGAGCTGGTTTTAATGTTCATGCAGTTTTGGCATGAGAACATACATTGATATTTGTTGTTGATATGTTCATCGTTATATATGTGTTTAATTAAGATGTGTGGTTTTTTATAAAAAATAAGACAAGGGTGTATTAAAAAGAAAAAAGGGTATATTACATACACAATAATACCATGATTTTGATCTGAGTGGCCGTATTCTCAGCATAGTTGACGCGTAGTAATTCTCCAAGCGATAGCGAGGAGTATTACTAAGATTGTTTACATGAAATGGTTCCTATAATGCGCGTCAGGTGGCCGAAAAAGCCGTATTTTCCCTAGGAGAATACAGCTTTCCGTATTCTACTCAGTAGCTATCTGGAGGCTCCATAAGTTTAGTATGGGGACTCCATATTAGGTGTGTAATAGTATAGAGGAAACCTATGAAGGTTTAGTGTCAAAGCGTTTGAATTGTATAGTAATTCACAAGGCAAAGCCGGATGAATTACTACACGATTCAAACGAGATGGGTTCAAGCTCTGACCCTAAACTTGAATGGCTTTCTATATTTATCCCACCCTTCACATTGATTAATGGGCTAACATTTGTGACATTTTTCCTTAAATATCTCTTGGGCATTAAATACAAGTTCCCAATGTTAAGTCAATGGAGAAAAAATAGCAGGGGTGAGAGAAAATCGGTTACAATGGTATTGATATAAGAATAGTCCTTGGTTTGCTGCCCCATGGTGGGTCTGACAGAAAGGGGTTTGGACATTGAAGTGTCCTCAATGTGGGCGGGGTTGGGGAGTTAGCTCAGTGGTTAATTAAGGCACTGGACTTGTAGTTCTAAGGTTGTGGGTTCAAGTCCCACTGCAGCCACCTGTCTTCTTCATCCCCAGCAGTGGTAGATATACTGCTTATATCAAAGACCAATCCTTCTCATACCATGTCCATGTGGTGTGGGAAGTAAAAGATCTCTTACCTCAGTAAATGTGCAGGGGTGGGATTTCTGCCTGAATTCATTTCCTAGATTCGATCACCACCCTTGTGGTGTAAAACCAGTGAGAAAAGCTGAACTATGAGTTAGTCCCTATATACCCTCAGTGTCCCCTGGGATGTTAAGAAATTATATAGAACGACCTGACCATACTGTACAAGCTACAAAACGAGATGATAATTCACGGTTCGTACGGAATAAGGCGTTTACGCTGAGTTCCGTGCGAACCATAAATTATTATCGAGTTTTGTGGTTTGTACAAGCATGGTAGATGGTTCTTTGTTTACTATACACCCGAAATTAACAAAAATGATAAACTTAATGTGGCCAACAACTAATATTTTAGTAAACGCGTACGGAACAGTGTTCCGTATTTTGCCATACGGTTACGTTATATAGCGAAACTGTGCGTATTTACAGTGATATATGCATATTACGTCTCAATGCTGGTCAAACAGGCAGATTCTAGCTTTTTTCTATGTGTCCGAACTAGTCGATGCCACTAACCCCGACTAGCGTAGATCATATCAGGGATAGGGCCACAGTAAAGGCAACTACCGTGCAGACGTGCAAGCGAAACAGGGAGTTTATTTGCAAACATGTTCAATATTTCTTTTTCTACTAAGGAAAGAATTAGGCTGCTTATTCAATAATAGTATCCTAGGGCCCCTGAAAGTATACTTAAAGTAAATGTGGCTAAGAGGTCCAAAGTCCTCCTAAACGACTCTTAAGAGGGGACTGTTGATATAGCTGAGGCGGTGTAGGGGTCTGCCTTGTTTGCTGACCTCTTCCCGTGAGGTGAGAAATAGTCCCTAAGTGAATTGCGCCTTGGAGTTTCTACTGGGATTTAAAAGTGGTCTCGACTTGAGTGTCGCTGCAGCGTGTCACATGTCAAGGTTACATGCCAAAACGATTTCCACACCTTTTACGAATGCATGATTAACTCTGATGCGATACCACATCCGGCAATTGCTCATACATAATATGTGTTTCAAAATCAATATGAATATGAATGCATACCTCTCGAAGCCCAGCAGGTGTACCTGGTTATCATACTAGCGTAATTCATATTAGGAAATGGCCATGTGTCTAGGATGGAATGTTTGATGACCAATGTTGGCATTCTTGAGAGGTTTATTAACCCAATCCTTACGAACGATTTTTGTGCTGCATTGTGTAGGCGGCGATGCCAGCTCACATGTATGGTCAATAAGTGTGCGCACCATATTTCAAAAATGGTATCACGTGACATGATTTGAGTCACTATGGCAACCATTTCTCTATTTTTTTTCAATGATTATATTGGTCATATCGAAATACATATTTTGTGTAAAGATAGTGTTATTGTATTGAGTATTTCACGAATTATTAGCCTAAATTGTAAAATGTCAAATGATGCCATTTGGCATCATTCGCCCACGGCTTGTAATGCCATATTGCATCATTCGCCCCTGGTTGGGGAATGCCATAGTGGCATCATTAGTAAGGAAAGGGTTAACTCAAGGTTATAGGTATCGCACGGAATAAATTCGTATATTCTGCACTTTGGCTGTTTTAGTTTGGGGGAGTGGAACAGTTGAGGTGCGGTTTGCGTGGTGACCTTTACTGTCCACCTAATATAAAGTGTCCATAGAAAACACATATGGAGCGCCTCGATCAACCAGGCAGCATAGCTTGTTATTCCAACAGGATATGCAAATTCGAGTAAAGTAAGTCTAATTGAACAAATTGGACGTTAAACTACCCAAACAAACAAACAAACAAACAAACAAACACATAGGGAGTGTGTATCACCATCCGATCTGGAAACGGAAATACGTTTTCAAGCGCGAATTCCAAGTGGGAACACCTTACCTGTTCATTAGTGCAGTCATACATTGGCCTCCATATATATGCTTCATCTCCGATCGCTAATAGATACAATATAGACTTGCTTCAGATAAGAGCGGTTGTATGCACCTTAGAGTTGCCTCTGTACAATATCCTGGCATACGTTCGGATATTACTACGTGTCAACTACTCGATGCATACGCCTGCTTATATCAGAAACCAGTCAATAGTACATATACAGGGATGCAAGTTTTCCGACAAATGACGGAATTCCGAAATTGCATATTCACCGGAACACTAGAATATATATCGATTCATAGCCATTCTGTTCCAAGATAATGTTATACATGATTCTTTTTTATAAGTGTTTTAAATTTCCGATGTTTTCCTTAGTCTCAACTTTCATCCCTGCATATATACTGTGTCCTGGTCCAACCTCCTCAATCAGGGAATCCAACACACACGTCACAATATTTAACATGTGTGCGTAAACTGACGTAGTTTGAATATTTCTAAAGCTCTTTTATGTCCTAGTTTCAAGTGGAGAGACGAGTGAGGCAGTCTGAATCTTGTAAACCCGTGTGTATGACCCCGGATGTTTGTTACACGAGATATTTTTCATATGTACGCGTGTACATTATTTTATTACCCACCGAATACGGAGTCTCCATACTAAGCCTATGAAGCATACAGATCGATACTGAGTAGAATTCAGACCTCCGGAGTCTCCTAGGAGAATACGGCTTTTTCGGCCACCTGACGGGCATTATAGGAACTAATTCATAAAACAAAGCACGGCGCTAGGGTCTAATTTCTAATTATATACAAGATTTTTTTCCTAATAATAACTAGAAAGGCAAGTATTAAATACAATATTACCATGATTTCGATCTGTGTGGCCGTATTCTCCTTGTAGTTGACACTACGTAATACTACGCGTCAACTAGGCGGAGAATACGGCCACTCAGATCGAAATCATGGTCATATTGTGTATATATGTAAACGCAGTGTATGAACCAAAGTCTTTGTATATGAAAGTTGGGTTTCTGATGGTGTCGATATTTTAGTGGGCAGTTTATAGAACGTAAACTTGTGAAGGATATATATAGAACTTATGTATGTTTTTTTACACACATGATATGAGATTCATTTCATGCATGTATATATACGGTGATACATTTTCATGCAAACGTTGTGCTTGTAGATCTTAAACCTGAGGATAATTGACCTGTATGGTACATGGTAATTTATCACCTTACATTTTCATGACTTTAACATCAGAAAACCCCACATTCCGTTGGTGACCTCCCCACGCGTGGTATTCACGCACAACAATCAGTATACCCTCTCCATCCACACACAACAGTCAGGTATACCCTCTCCACTTTATCCCACTTGGCAACACGCCAGGCATGTGGTAGAAGACGACAGAATCTCTCACCACCTTTAGAATTCTCGCCCACCCCTACACACTTGGCGGCGAAACGGCCATGGATCTGCTGGCAGAGATACCTATATCAGCGGGATCATTATGAATACATACCAGATTTATTTCATTCATGAAAACAGCACATTACCACTGTTCATAGTATGCCGGATTACTGCCACAGCCATTATATAATACAGTAAAACCCTGCTTAAGCAGACACTCCGCTGAATCTATAAAAAAAAAAAAAAAAAAAAAAAGACCCACCAAAATACCATTATCGTAGAGCATCCTAGTAGACCCTTAATGTACCCGAGAAGATGGATAATAAATAAAACAATAGTTTTTTTGACAAACGGCTCTTTAAACAACTCGAGGTGTACGAACGTGTTCACAAAACCATTGATTATCATTTATGAATACCATGCTTGTATAGATCATCTAATTAGTATTGGTCTTTACATAACATACAGCGGAAGTCCAGTTGACAAATATGGAGGTAATGACCTATAAATGTCTCCTTTACGATGTCCTTCAAATTATCATATTACGACATATTTTCTATACCTGACAAAAAAACACGTTCATACATTGGCAGTCTGATCTAAAAATCCAACTTGGAGGATTCCATGTGGAGCTATTTTTACTCGTGAGTCGTGTAGAGGGTTTAGCGGCAGATGTTATCCGGCGGAAAAGTGTCCCTGACCTCTGCCAGACGCATACCCAGTGTAAACATAGTCTCTTTCACAGACACTTGGAGGCGCACAAGGCAGTCTGACATGGGTCTGTTGGAGTCTAGTGGTTGAGGTATATAGTTGAGGTAGGGAATTCCATACCCGGAAGCAGTATGGCGGCAGTAATGACCTCACATGTTTATGTGCAGGCAGAAGACAGAGTGAAAATTACCTCAGCCATTTGAAAAGGAATCGTAATTTTTTCAAAAGTTTTTTAAGTTTACCAAGGAATAGTATATACAAAAATGTATCAGTAGAGCAGATATTTTCAATTTGGTTTTAATAGTTAGAGAAGTTTATTCATCTGACAGCTCGCACGTGAGGGTTTGTTGGTCATTCCCCGGGTTTGAATCTGTACTATTTATAGCCAGTCCAACAAAAAAATTCCCATGCCAGCCAATGAGAGCCCAGCCCTGGTAGACTCCTAGAGACCCTTGTTAGCGTGCAGCGTGCGCCTCAAGAGGTCGTGAAAGAGACTAGTGTAAACACACCTTTACCTGCACGCTCATACCTGGTGCGCGTCACCCATCCTTCCTCCCCTGCCCCACATCCCCACCGCCCGCCGTATGGTGACTCATGCACTGTCTTTGTCTCAGCAGCCAGTATCTCCACAGATTGATGGAGTGAATCTAAGGCAGTACTGAATGTTGCAGACTGGTTGTAAGATGCAATGGGAGTATAGGTTATGTTTACATGATTACTGATGAATAAGTTCAAAATGAGGTAGATGATGATTATAGTACTCAATGCTTCTGTAGAATTCAAGGATATCAGTCATTCAATTGTCCATGGAAATCCTTGTTATCATTTCCAGTTTATAAAAATGAATTTTCTCTCATAGTACAAATATATTATGAATTGTGGCCCATTTACGCCAATAAAACGTTGATTTGATACTGGCCAGGCAGCATCCGCCCTATTCCATGGCTGATACTGATGTGTTTTCCATGATTTCTCAGTCTCTGTGAGACATTGAATTCCAAATAAAAAACTATTTCCACCTTTTTTTCCTGACCACAACTGACATCCCTGAGAATTGATATCGATTTAATATTTAAATGATCAAAATATCAAAACATATTCTTTTTAATTTCATATGTGTATATTTTTTTATGTCTGCCTCCAGTTCGGATCTAGCCACGTATCACATTTCAATTTCATATATTTTTCTACGCGTGTATCATCTTCTCTATGATGCCTTTCCATTCCGCTGAGTGCCGGATAAGTTAAATTCAAACGTAAAGTGGGATTATTCACATGGAGAGACTCATGTACCTTCAGCAGGGTTTGTCTGAGACAATTTTCCTAAGATTATTTGCTGGTACATAGTCTCTTTCTGTCGCAATTCCCTGACGCAATTCCCTGACTCTTCGGTGCATAGTCTCAAGCAATTTGGATTTTAAACCTATTAAAATTTGTGGTGAGACTGGCATACCTCCCACTGATAACGAGGTTCCCCCAGTCTCAGGATTGAAGCTTGACTGAAACTATGTATCGGGTCTGTCCTTCCGTGTGAATCAGATCCATTATTTTCCCTAGAGACTGAGAAAACTCAAATTTCAGCATTTTGCTCTGAGATTATTGGACAGGGGCCATCCATAAAGAACGTACACACTGAGGGGGGGGGGGGGGGGTCAAAAAATTTGGAAATTTTGCGTATGCTCCCTCTTTGTTCTATTGTGTACAAGATTGGGAGAGTGGGTGGGGGGGTCCAAATTTTCAGAAATTCTGCGTACGTACTTTATGGATGGCCCCACACAGGAACAATTATGGGAGGCCGGGGAAAATACAACATGTATGAGAAGTACATCTATTTCAAGTATGAGTCTCTCCGTGTGAATCCCAAGTTGTCAGTTGACTGGAAGCACACTGGTCAGTATGACGTGGCGCAGTGTGGTATGGTGAGGCACGCCAGCTGTGAACTAGGCCAAGCTAAAAACATCCACAAGAAATAAACACCCCTGGATACTCCAATGCAGACACAGCCGCTTCCTTCTGTTGCCGGAAGGGATTTATTTGTCCACACATTCCTCTACTAGGTACAGCATGCACTACTGAGTCAGTTGATATATGATCGCCATGTTCATGTTACATCCGAAAGAAAGCAAAACGGACTATGAGGCGTATAGCTATTATTGTTACTTGATCAAGCCCTCACCAACCATAATATGACAACATTTAATGTATCATCGTCCTATTCGTAATGTTATGATCATATTATTTAATACCAGTTGCCCAGGGATGCCAGTTTTCAATGTTTCCATTGAAATTCATGTTTTATTTTCAGACTTAGAGAAAATTCCCCATGTAATATTGATTTATCTCACCCCTGGTACAAGTTTAGCCATAGGAATAACATTAGAAAAAAATACTTTTTTTAGGGAAACGAGGCGAATGCACTTCTGTCATCAATCGATGACCAAAAAAAAAAGTAAATAAATTAGAAAAAAGTACTCAACGATCACCCCTGTAAAGTGACGATACTACGCCACGGCCGTGGAGTAGTGAATTTGAGATGACGTCATATGGATTTGTCTAAGTTTATTCTAATTATTGTGAGATTGTGATGATGTTTAATGTCATAAAAAGGGGTGAGATCAATCCAGAACCGCACTCGAATCGTAAAATAGACAAAACTCCAATCGTTTGAATGGCCCGTAATCGTCACTCTGCTTCGCCTCGATGACGATTGCGGCCCATCCAAACTCGTAGAGTATTGTCTATTTATACGATTCTCAATGCAGTTCTATATAAATACCAACTGGAAAATTACCCAATTCATCCACGGCCCATGATCCCCCAACTGAACCTCCACACTATAACCCATGTAGAAACTTGGGCTTTCCCTTGATTCCCCGCTGTAGTGCATATGTATTGTGTAAACCTGTATTGCAATAAAAGAAATATTTCAATGTTTTTTCTCTGACCCCAACTGGCAACCCTGATCGTATAATATGTACATTCGAATGATAAGCTATCGTAATCTAAATATTCCGAATGTTAAGAGACATGGTGAGCGGGCAACGGTACAATATTGTTTTGGCCATGGTTGAAAACCAAATGCAAATTTGAACTTGTGACCAATTGAGAAAAATATGAAGAAAAATAAGCTATATGATAGTGATCTACATGAGGAAGTGACATACATGAACGATAGAGAAACCTTAGAGAGAATAGATAAGATGTGTACACATTCTCTTCTCGTATATCAAATACAGACAGAGTTTGTAGTGAATGCCCTGATATATATATTTTTCTTCTTTTTTTAAAAATGCAAATCTCCCGCCAAATGATGGAATTCCGACATTTGTATCCATCGGCAACACTCGCAGTGTTAGAATATATATCAATTCATAGCCATCCTGTTCCAAAATGATTTTATAAATATTCTCTTTTATAAGTGTTTTTTAAAACGTGATATTGACCCCGTGTTGTCCTGTCTGTTAGTTTCTATGAACATGTAGACATCTGTCAGTGTAGGAGCCACGTCTGTCGGTGTACACAGAGCTGTGCACAGAGATGACAGTTTTCTTTATTTTCCAAAAAAAAATCCTTGTTATATTTTCTATTCATCACTCTTTACTTTTATAGATAAAACAAAAAGAGAACAAATTGGGCCTCATTCACACCAATAAACTCCTTTTCAAACCTCCCCACACACCCCAGCCCCATTACATAACGATGTGTTTTCCATATTCTCTCAGTCTTGCGGAGGCAGTAAATTCCACATGGAAAATATATCCTCTTCTTTCCACGACCCCTAACTAACATCCCTGTAAGTCTTGATCATTTGAGAGATAAAGAATGGACAAAATCAGGATTCTGATATTTTCCGGGTCTTTTTCCCTAGACCTCATTGGCATCTCTGAGCATATGAACATGGATATTTTGTCTGCGTGGTCGCCACGTCTGTCAGTACTGAGTGGTAGCTGTACATTGACGGACTCTGTGAGACCCGTCCGGCGGGTTACTCCACAGGCTGGGGCAGTGTGCGTCTTTTACCTCAGTGAATAATTATTTTTACCCCTCCTGACATCAATGGTCGGTGAAGGAGGATCTTCGATGTAAAGAATCGTCTCGGTGCACATGAATGGCGTGCATTCATTTCTCCTAAAGCTCTGGAATGTCTCGCACTTAGAGAAATGAAGGAAATGACTCATATCTTCACCCACGAAATGTGAGCGGAAAACCAGTATATTATTCTGCCATATAAATACCAACAGTATTCTACCGAATAAATAGCCACCAGAGGTACCCTTTCTTGATGAACCCTGGCGAAATTAACAGTTCATGCTATGGACAACAACGTCTTGAAGTAGGTGATTTACAGTTCAGTCTGATGGGGTGGACAGAAATTACCAATCTGTTCACCCTCTTGGTCGCCTCGCCTCCTCGTGGTGCAGAACGGATATGCTTGCATGCAAGCATAACAAAAGCGACCTGGGTGGGGAGTGAGCTCAGTGGTAAAGAGCACTGGACTTGTAATCCCAAGGTTGTCAGACTTTGTTGATTCGAGTCCCACTGCAGCCACTTTTCTCCTTCACCCCCAGTAGTGGTAGATTTACTGCTACATCAAAGGCCAATCCTTCTCATACCATGTCTATGTGGTGTGGCAAGTAAAAGAACTCTCACCTCGGTAAATGTGTAGGGGTGGGATTTCTTCCTAAATTCATTACATAGATTCGATCACCACCCTTGTGGTGTAAAAGAACCTTGAGAAAGTCTGGTGAGAACCTGCAGTGGTTAACTGGAAGTTAAATCAAACCCACAAACCCTCATGGTTATGTAATGCATAGGACCCCTATGTGATAATATTTACATACAAACCTAGTTCTTTATAACCAGCCTGGACAGATTTCCTAGATGCATGTACGACAATAACTTCAACAGTAGTATACTGCAAATACTATATCTTGGATATACTCGTGCCCAGATATAGTCCACGTTTCTGGAGTTATGTCGTTGTGTTGTGTTATTAAAGACATATCCTGCAATGCACAGTGGCGCCACCTTGTGGTGTTCAAATACTGAAAATTAGGAACTAAGCCAAGTTCCTTTGACTTATTCTAATACCAAATGAATAACCTATAAAATGTTAAAGTGTTTGACCCAACCGAATAGGTAAATTAAGCCAATTTGTATTTGACCGAGTTATATAGGAAATTAACCAAAAAAACATAGTTTTCTTCATAGTTTCAAAAACAAGGATGGTGACCTATGATTTTTAAAACCAAATTATGTAGTACTATACATGTATTATATTCTGTGAACGTATGGAGAAAATAATATGGGTTTTACTAAGTCCAAAACAACTGTTTTAGAATTTCAATATATTCCAATGTAATATCAGAATATTGATCTCTAAATCAAAAACTAGCATGGTGACTTCTGATTTTTAAGTTAGATATGTATTGCACTGCACTTGGAGATCATCATATATATTCAATTTCCCGAAAACTGACAAGGGTTTTACTCTTCAAGGTTAATTGTCGGATATGCCTTTAATAATGTGATGATTACAGTCTCCTAAGCACAGGCATGTTCGCGCTAACCCTGCTCCCCTCACATTTGTGTGTGCAATATGTGCTGTGGAGAGTGACTTCTGTTGGAACCTAGTATTATAAATTGCTAATGCCATAACTTCCTGCTCTAACCATTGAAGCAGCAGACTATAGAGGAGTGCTGAATATTTGATTGTTGTAGATTATATGCCAGGCTGTGCATTGAAAGAACCTTTTGTCCAATGGGGCCACCTATAAAGTATGTGCGAAGAATTTCTGAAATTTCGGACCTTCCCAACTCCCAATCTTGTACGCAATAGAAAAAAGAAGGGGTATACGAAAAATTGTTAATCCCCCCCCCCCCCCCCCCCCCCAGTGCGTACGTACTTTATGGATGGCCCCAATCCTGAAGACTTGAAAAGGCAGTATACAGTCGTCATTTCACTAGGATCAGCGGGATGGTAACGGGGTGGGGGACGTTTTGCTGTAGATTGGAATGAGATTCCCAGGCTTATAGTAGAAGTTAATACAGAAGTTTACATTAGAGAGTATTTATAACAAAAACAAACCTTTCAGGCTACTGTTGGTAACACATTTCTAATCGATTTCCATTTCCGATCAACAGGTTTGTTCTGATTACATTTCTAAATGATAAGGATGGGAAATAGTCAAATTTTATTTTATTTTTTGTAACGGCCAGTGCAGATCGTGTGAAACATATACTTTGTAGGAAATTGAATCATTTCAGTTTCGAACATATATCAATCCCTCAAGTCAAAACTATATTTACTGGATGTGTTTTCTGCTTGTAGAGTGTATGTCTGTCCAATTTCTCCACTCTCAAACATCCTAAGGTAAGCCCCAATACAGCCGGACAATGCCATTGGTCACCACTAGCTTCATTCACCTCAAATACTATTTTAATCCACGGGCTCAGCCGACTAATTAATCCTGCTTGATTAATACCTTACAGTCGCCTCACTAATACTTTCTGCCAACTTACCACTTCAGTTGGGCCGCAATTTATGGTTAATTGCAACGAAAATGGTGAAAGGTTAGGAATTCATATTTAGTAGAAACTGAATGAGAGTTAGCCTTGTCAGTGTTTATGCCACGACGGGCAGGTCGTGTATTACTACGCGAAGTGTTAGCTGAGCGTAGTGAGGAACCTGACCAGAGTGGTATAATGACTGACAAGGCTAACTCGAGTTCGGTTTCGTATTTATCCTACCCTGTCTCTGCGCTTTTGTATTACTAAAAGATAAATATCGACTCAACGACCAACAGAACTTTTTTCATAGTAGCTGACAACCTGGTCTCTGATTGGTCAATTTTTTTTATTACTCTAGTGTCATAAAAAACACTTTATGTCATGGCCTGCCACATAAAATTTGCTAAGCTAAGTCTATGGCGTTTTTTTTATCGGGGGTAGGATAATATCGACTACTATTTTATCGCTATGTCTAGGCTGCTGCTTTAGAATATAGAAAGACATGGTTAGTGTGGCCGAATGGAATCTGTTCAGAGTTATTTTGGTCAGAAATATTCACCGAAGTCGAAGACTGAGGTGAATATTTCTGACCAAAATATCGAGGAACAGATGGAATTCAGACACACTCACTATGTCTTTTTATTATTATATACCGATATTTGATTTAAATGTAATTTTTGTACTTACATTATCAACCTATTTCAACCTCCGAATGTTAGTCTCTCTGCTTGTCAACAAGTCACGTGGTACGGTGTGGCGTAAAAATATTTTATGCCATGGTGTGGCCGAACGGAATCTTTTCTTCTATCGCGTAAAAGTGAGACATTCGTGCACCGGTATATAATAATATCTTTTTTCATCTTTTTTTTCTATGGGGTGGGAGGGGGTCACAATTAAAGTAGCATCGGTTTTATCTAGATGTATTTTCGCCACATCCTATTGATAATGATAATTTCCTCGTCCTGGGACAAAATTGGAGAAACAAACCATCAAAAAGAAATATTATATTTTCTCACAATTAGATATTTAGTGGGATATTTAGAGATGCGAACAGTCATGTAGAAACTGTTCTTAATTATGAATATGTACAGTAAAACCCCACTTCTGGGACACCCTGCTCAAGGGGACACCCCAGTTAAGGGGATGCCTTGCTCATAATGGAAATTTTAATCCCGCTTAAGGGGTCACCCTGTTCAAGGGGACACCCCACTTAAGGGGACAGTTATTTCGGTACAGAATACTTCATAACCCTACTTAAGGGTACACCTTATCATATCTGATTGGATAGTGTGGTGACAACACTCCAGATTATCATGATTCATTCTTTATGGTGTATGTGAGGCAGGTAGACTGGTGTCTAGACGATTAAACACCCAGCAACGGCGTATCTAGGCCCTTGTAGGCGTCAGGTAGGTGACTTTGGGCTGTCTGTATCGTTATATCAGTGTCTCCTACCATAGTGCTTCCTGTATACACATTGATGACATATCCATCAACTGACTGACAACCCCACTTAAGGGGACACCCCACCTAAGGAGACATCCCACCTAAGGAGACATCCCACCTAAGGAGACACCCCGCTTAAGGGGGACACCCCGCTTAAGGGGGACACCCCGCTTAAGGGGGACACCCCGCTTAAGGGGACACCCCGCTTAAGGGGGCGTGCTTTGAACAAAGGGTTTCCATTAAACGGGGTTTTAATAACTAAATTAGATCTGAACTTGACATATGGCAATAGTAGGCAAGACGATATCTTAATGATGAATTTAGGCACTGATTATATTTGGTCATTACTAGTTTTCATTTATTTAGTAAGATATGCCATGTTTTGAAATCTAGCTCTAATTGAGCAGAATCACCTTCATGCTCTAGCAGGATTGAATTCAACTAGTGTTGCATAAAATTATTTTGGCCTCGGGACTAATCAGGGGGGTCCTACGATAGGATGCTGCATTGATACATTAACTAGTGATTACTGTCTAGACGGAAATTAGCACAAAATTCAATATACATTCTGTATTTTAGTATTGCATCATTGCCGCTCAATAGATGGGGTCTGCTTTGTCGCAACTGCAACCTGGTAGTTGGTGTAGACCTAAAAACTCTGCAACAATTCCTCAGATATTATGAGTAAAGAACTGCTTTAGCTGAGATATTCAACTGAATATACTTTTTTCCACGGGCTAGATTCTCATCTTATCTGTTTGGTTACACAATGCCTGCGGTCAAACAAACACCTGGCAACGTATACTTTAGCATTGGGTCACTGAGTGTGTGAGCGCAATATGTTCATACTACCCATGTACATTATCTCAAAAGAAATAGCAGTCACTGCATCGTATTCTATGGTACTCCAGCTCCAATTTAGTGTGTCATACATGCATATGGACACAGTATTACTTTAAAATAGATATAGCTCAGATAATACAGGAACACCGAAAATGGATACACAATGAGATATTGTCAGGCCTAGCTATTATATGTTTACCTTTTTACAATTTAAAACCAAAATAATTATCAACTATGAAGTTTAGACAGACCAGACTCATTAAATACGATTCCATACTTTGTTCCAGCAGTCTAATCGTCAAGAAATATCACTCCCCCAATCACACTCACCATTCACACTTTAGGTGTGATTGCTGTGTGTCTCTATAGGCATGAGGCCGGACTCGGCCAGGTTTTTCAGAGTGACGGCCTAACTAACCACCACACCATTAGGTGTTGTCCTTCCCCTAATAAAAAAAACCCATAGGCTTAACATTAGCAGACTGTATTTGGTCTACGGTGCAGGAAAATGAAATTTATCGCCCTAGTGGGATACAGTTGTCAAATGACGTCATTTGAAAAGCGACCAATGATTATCACTAATTATCGGTGAGTTTTGAGTTATTTCTTAATTTGCTGAAGTAACTTAGGTGGGGTAGGATGAATTCTAAACCAAACTCGAGTCAGTCGTGTTGCTTATCGCACTTCGGCAATGTCCCCTATCACTGCACTTGGCTTAGCCTCGTGCAGTAATACGCGACATGGCCATCGTGCAATAAACAACAACACGACTAACTCTCGTTTGGTTTCTCCTAAGTATTGAATGGGAAACACCTGTATTCACCCTTGGGTTATTATCTGTGTATTTGCATTCCCTGGTAAAACGCATAAATGTAAATGGTGCAATTTTGTTATACTCTTGACGGGTTTGTAGTATGTTCCTATGTCCTTTAAAAACGTTAGAATTCCTCTTATCGGGAGAGAGATGTTGTATAACATTATTTCATCCACCACTAGTAGTCTGTTCTTTTAATATTTGAGCAAACGCATGTTGAAGGGGATATATTTCAGGACTCTAGGAAATTCGATTATATCCTCAGATGAAACATAAAACGTCACGACCTTTGCAAAACTATCTGCAGACAGCTTATTTGTGTGCTATTCCAACTCCCAGGTGTTGCATTAGTATGAAGACCAGTCCAGGCAGCCTCAGGTCATCAGTCGATCAATTTGATCCACCAGAACTGACACGTGTATTAACAGCACATGCTGAGTCTGTGGTTCATCTACCAGTACAGTAGAACCCCGCCTAACGGACACCCGGTATTAACAGACACGTTTTGCTGAGAACAGAAATTTTCCCCTTTATTCGATGTTGATTTTAACCCCGCGTAAACGGACAATTGCTTAGGTACAAAAAGCCATTTGACCCTGTGTAAAGGGACACTTCGGAGGGTCACCTTATCAAATACAGTAATTCCCCGTTTCTGGGACACCCTGCATAAGGGGAAAATGTGCTCGGAAACTTAAGGGATCACCCCGCTTAAGGGGACATTTATTTCTGTAGAGAATGCTTAACCCTGCTTAAGGGGTTCCTCTGGAGGGACACCTTATTATATTTAAGGGGCTAGGTAAAGGCATTAAGCTGCAGCCAAGGGGTAAAATAAAGCCTGGTTTTGAAATGATTTTAGTGTCAGAAAACATTAAAAAGGAAGAAGAAAAATGTGCATGGAAAGTGTTGTAGAGCTGGGGTTCGTTGCTCCTAGAAATGTGGGAAAGGCGTTTCTCCAGTTACATAGGATCATGTCTAGTGGTATCGTTATTCTCACGTTGTACCACTAATTTTCAGCGACATAGGTGAAAGATTCATTAGATTTTTAATTGAATATAGATGGTGACATAGTTATGATGCGATCTGCAAAGAATCTGGAGCAACAATTTCGGATTTAGGTCGCTATTCTACAATCTGCAAAATGTGGAGCAATGCCCCCTGTTAACCCTTTAAGGACGGCCGCCTATGGCAGAACTACACACTCAGGGACGGCTCCTAGTGACTAAGTACAGTTCTAGGGGATGGCATTGTGCTCTGAACTCAAACTTCAAAGGTTTATCACGTGATAAAATTTGTTAACATTAATATTTCTATTTATATTATTTAGAATTCTAAAATATGATGTTATACCTACATTCTGGGCAAATTTCAAGTATATTCTTGAAATATTTCCTTTTCAAAAGCAATTTCGTAAATATTCAGCAAGTGATGTCTTAAGGCATCTTCCGCCCTTATAGGGTTAAGCGAGCTGCCTAGAATGATGCCACGTCAGTCGGTATTAGTCATTGTATGAGCTCACACTATTCAGTACATTGGAAGCTGTGAAATTGCGAAGGCAACATTGAACAGCATTTTTTAAATTTTTCATATCGGTTTATAACAAATTGATTCGGTGCTTTGTCAGCCTTATTGATTCCAGGGCTCTACCCTGTGGTATCAGTGGGTAATCGGCCTTGTCTGCAATATGGAGCATGCACGGTAATGTCCCAAAGCACAGGTACTGCACACCTGTGGGACTAGCGCACACATGGCCACAGCACGTGAGCGACATACAAATAGGGTGAAGACAGATAAGGAAAAATAGGTATGGGGCCATCCATAAAGTACGTACGCACCGTGAGGGGGTGGGCGGATCAAATTTTTCGGAATTTTTGCGTGTGCTCCTTTCTACAAAATTGAGTGGGGGTGGGAAGGGGATCAAGATTATCGTAATTTTTGCGTACATACTATATAGATGGCCCCTATGCACACAAGAAATCGGGTCATCCATAAAGTATGTAAGCAGAATTTCTGAAATTTCGGACCCTTCCCCTCTTCCTCCCATTCATGTTCGCAATAGAACAGAGAAGGAGCATACTCGAAACTTCCAAAAATAGATTAGCCCCCCAGCCCCACATCAGTGCGTATGTACTTTATGGATGGCCCCAACACACAAGGAAATGGGCCAGCCATAATGTACGTACACACCGTGAGGGGGTGGGCGGATCAAATTTTTTGGAAATTTTGCATGTGCTCCTTTCTACAAAATTGAGTGGGGGTGGGGAGGGGATCAAGATTATCGTAATTTTTGCGTACATACTATATAGATGGCCCCTATGCACACAAGAAATGGGGTCATCCATAAAGTACGTAAGCAGAATTTCTGAAATTTCAGGCCCGCCCCCTCCCTCCCATTCTTGTTCGCAATAAAACATTGAAGGAGCATACGCAAAATTTCCCAAAAAAAAATTTAACCCCCCGCCCCAACCTCAGTGTGTACGGGAATTGGACGCCTTGAGCCTTGAGCTTACCCAGTGGACGCCTTGAGCCTACCCCATTTTAGTTCCGATTGGCGGGTTAGGGTTAGGAAAGGGTTGGGTAAGGGTTAGGGTTGGGTATATATGACTATAAACCAGTATAAGTGCAATTTTCAAAGTTTTTTTTTATATATAGAGGCTCAAGGCCACCAAAACGGGGTAGGCTCAAGGCGTCCACAGGGTAGGCTCAAAGCGTCCAGAGAAAGGCTCAAGGCGTCCAGGGCTCAAGGCGTCCATGAACCGTGTGTACGTACTTTATGGATAGCTCCAAAGTCATCCATGTCTATTTCCATGATGGGGCCATCCATAAAGTACGTACGCACTTAGGGGGGGGGGGGGGGGATAAAAAAATTGGCAATTTTGCGTATGCTCCCTCTTTGTTCTATTGCGTACAAGATCGGGAGTGGAGGTGGGGGGGGGGGGGGGGTCAAAAATTTCAGAAATTCTGTGTACGTACTTTATGGATGGCCCCGATGTTGATCCCCGCTGTAATCCTCTCACGCGGCAACCCACTCCCCTGACACACGACGCCTACGTAGATCCACGCCTCATACCCTCAGGCTGCTGTTATGACATGCAGTAGCCAGCAAAAAAACATATACATGCCATTGAAACACTGCATGCTATTGATATGCGGCGTGCTGGCCCAGTATTTACTCCAGTAGGAAGGCAGGAGCTGCCGCCGCAGTCACAGCGGGCGGCGATGCGGGCGCTGCCGGGTTAGCGGCCGGAGAGCCCGCCTCTCTGTCGGGGGTCTGCGGGGAGCCGGGCCCGCTAGACGGGGCCCAGGCCTCAGAGTCCCTCCAGGCAGCATAGAGCACGGGCACCCATCATGTGGCCGTCTACCATGGTGGTAGGGAACTATGAGTGCATGGATTAGAAATGAAACCCGAGGATATGACACACCGAGTCGGATACCAGTGCTGGCGAGGTAACTAGTGTATTATATGGGTAGCTTTACTGGGTTTTTTTTTTGTTTCTTTAAATCCCGATTATGAAAAGCTGGAGTTGAAGCACTAGAGACTTGACTATTCTGTATGTAAGGATGTCATATGTAATATTGATTATATGTGGGATACCGATATTTTCTTTTACAATTGTTACTTCATATATAGCTCGACCTGACCATGCTTTCCAAGCTACAGCACGAAATGATGATTTACGGTTTGTACGGAACGAGGTATTTACGCCGAGTTCCGTACAAAACGTAAATTATCATCGTGTTTTGTAGTTTGTACAAGCATGGTAAGATCGTTCTATATATATTATACACCTGAGATTGATAACAATTATTGCCTTACTTTGGTTACTATTGTTCTTTATCATTTCTTCGTTATATAACAACACGGTGAGTATTTACAGTATATACGTCATGCGTATTTACAGTATATATACGACATGCTTATTTACAGTATATACGTCATGGGCATATAATAAAACACACTACCTCTCAGCTGTTTCAAATAATGATTAAGGTATTTAGACATTACGAGATTTACTGTAGTTGACTGGTTTTGGCCTTAATCACATGTCCAATAATAGCACCGCTTTATCAATTACCTTTATTTAATTATCTCGGCCCTTGAATTCGCACGGCATCTATAATTTAAGTGGACATTAAATGACTCACGGTGCGGGGATTTCGTGCTGGACATCTGTGAGTGGTGAATGATGTGATGTCGTGTAACAGTACGGAGTCACATTAACGTACAGCGGGTTGGGCTGCAGCGATGATGCTACAACCTCCGCAGCCTAGGGTCTGTGGTTGGTGTGTGTGTGTGTGGGGGGGGGGGGGGGGGGGGCAGTGTATAAATGGTGGTCCACTATCGATTACAAGGAGTATGTTTTATGTGGGTATGTATCGAATCTAGACCCATACTTGAATATGGGACCTAGGGATTTTATTTTATTTAATTTTTATATTCAACAAACTTCACCGATTTTGGCGGTTTTAAACCTTGAAATGGTGTACAATCCTCCATGATCATAGAAAATAAGGTTGCCGTATAGCACAATGCTTACATTCATAGCTATGGCTGGTTTGTGTGGTATGAAGTTTACATATATAAAATAAAATATATAAAATGATATGTAGAAAAAAAACAGGAAGCAGAAATGATGAAATGAGATGGGATGAAATTAGAACAGTCCCAAAATGCCGCGTATACATCCAGTACATTTTATAGGTATGCGTTTAACATATTCATGACATTATTGCTTCTCAATAATGATCTGAAGATAAGTATTCACCTTCAAGGCATATTATGTAATGTTTTTGCTGTTCTAAGGCATTAACACAGGATATAGTTAAGCGTTCTGGGTATAGGACTTTACTACAATGCACCGCCAAGGAGCTATAGTAAGCTGTATGTGAGTTAAGGCTTAAAGGAAATGAATAGATTAGTCAGTAGGTGTACTCATTGCTGGTGCTTTTCCGGTGTGAATGTGTGATGGATTATGTAGAGTAATGACTGGAGTACTTGTAGGTAAAGTAAATACAGCGTATGGTAGGTAATCATACTTCAACTCCAGGGTTGGAAATGCAATATAGATGGATGTGTGCCATTGGACATTGTACCACACTTCAGTGTAGGCTCTGTATGGAACTATAAGTAGCATGTTGGTGAAATTCCTTAAATCAGGGTTTTTATAAAATAGAAATATTGTCCTCACTATTCAAAAGTCTCAATACAACCTGTGTATGTCTACTCCATATATTGTTCAGGGAACCCTGTATACCCAGTTTCCATATACATGTAAATGTGTACATTATAAATTCCATGATTTTCAGGGGTTTCCCTGACAAGCTCCCCATAGATAATGCATGGATGGAAATCCCTAAAATCCCTGAAACCAATGTACTGCAACCATACAAATCACTATGAATGCGTAGCTAACACCATGAACCAGCTTCATACTACCATCTCCCATGCACATATTTCGTTTATCATCAATAGGACATGGAAGGTATGGCTCTGCTTGGAGATAACAGACTGTAGTACCAGCCCTAATCACCAGGGGACACAAGTTTTCATAGTTTTTCTAGTTCCCAGTAAGTGTTTTAGTTTGGTGGGTGGGATGTTGTTCCGGCAAATAACTCCAGGGATTTTCATCAAGGGCTGCTGACATCCCTGGGTATATACTATTAAAGCTAAGAGGTTTTTTTTATCTATAGTTATAACATGTAAATTGTATTTGGGTTCCGGGTACCATATTTAACGGTTATAGCTCACTGGTGAGGGAACGCAAGCGAATGACCTTTAGTGAGACCACACGCCCCACCACTCCCTCTAATGACTCTAAATGGATCTAACCCACCTGTTGTAGGCCTGGGGGCTGATGGCCTTACATTTTTAACCGATGTACCACCGGGTATCACCTGCTCTCTCATAGGGATCACTCGCCAAACAGATGTTAGGTATGACATGGCCCTTATGCCGGAGACACACCAAGCGAGTCAAGGTGGCGATCTCTGGAATCGCCAATACAAAATAGCATATATCTGAGATATTTTTTCATAGTAGTATCGCCCACCGATAATTTAGGTATCTGAAGCAATAATCAAGGGAAATATGAAATGATAGCTCACATACACGCCATATCGTGTTGGCGATTCCAGAAATCGCTGCCTTTCTCGCTTGGTGTGATAAATTCTGCCATCTTGTGTTTGGACCTAGTTTGATTGGGAGCTTTTCGAGGCGTAATAACAAAAGAGTTAATTTCTTATCATGAAGTCTGATGATGTCATAGAATAAACTATTATGAGGAAAATATATGAATATATATTTCCTTACATTGAATAATTCAGGAAAACATTTTAGGGAACAGCCACAAATCTTAATGCTACTGTAATTTATCTTAGCCTTATGTAAACGTCCATAGGCTTAATATTGGGAACTCGTCCTCAACAGGCTTGCGATTACGGCAACTCATACTCAATAGCCAATAAACAAATGAATATTTATAGGCTAAAATTAAATTAGAAGCATATTCGTGTATGATCTGAGTCCCCGTTCACCATCATGTTAAGAGCCCTTCGAAATATCCTCTCAGTTATCGCCTTGTTCATATTACTGCACGCTTCTATTATAAAGAAAGTCAAACCCCCCTTAAGAAATATGTGATGTATTGTAGAAATATTCCCTATGTTCCGGTACAAAAACAATAGCTCACTCATGCATGAAACCAACCGGAGCGGAACTCTGCCTGTAGAGTGCCACCTCGCTATACAAGAGGTCGTCAGTGACCGTTCATCTAGTGAATAGAAGCTCCACTCTCCCAGCAGAGATCTTGCGCTCTACTTCCTGTGGCCGCTTATATCTCTGCCCCAACCTGCCTGTTTGGGCTCAAATCTGGCCCCTACGCCAGTTTTTGAAATATCCTAAATTCTGAGGGCTTTTGGTGGTATTTTTTGTTCTAATTGTAAATGGAAATGAACATATTTATATGGTAAATAAAATACTCTCATTTTTGTTATAATTTATGTCAAACCAAACAGTCTCTAGGATTACTTTCTATAGAGGAAAGCACCTCATGTGTTGCAGGGTTTTGTTTTGTCAACAATGGCCATGTGCTCCTCTGAAGGGGCAGTCTAATCAACTGGGATTCCCATTATAGAATGGTTTAAGTCTGAAAAGAAACAGCTAGATTGTCTGTGAAGCTCCTTTAACAATTCCCATATTTCTATACTCATGATATGTGAGTTGTTTGACTTGTATAACTGTTGACAGTTGCCTTGTTTTGAATCTGAACTGTTCGCTGGTCTCCCCTGCCTTTAGTGGATACCCAGGGAACCAGCTTTGGATTGGGGCAGAGATTAAGCCAGTGCTAGCGCCGTGAAAGATCTGGGGGAAGAGTGTAGAAGCTCTTATGGAGAGGAACAGGATGTTGGCGCGTGTTGAACTGTGTATGTCTCGACCTACTTTTAATGGGCTGATATTGGAGTTGTACGTATACGCACCATGACCAGCGTATTACCTCATTGACCTGACACAGCTGTCGGCCTACAGCACTCGATAAATCACCTGGCAGCTTAACAATACCACTCCATTCTAGACCTGCCAGTCTGTAAATTATAGCCACAGTGGATTCTATGGTGTCTAACCACTTGGGTGGAGTAATATAATCAAGGTAATTTCAGGTCATCTTCAGAAAGCTATCTCTAAGTCTTATATTGTTGTTTCTGCTAACATATCACTCTGCAGTATGTATATATTTGTAAACAATTTTCATTGGTGGAGGATTGGATAGATGAGCAATATTGATTGGGTTTCAGATACACCCATACAAGCAGCAATATGTTCCAGGGAGATGGCGCGTAGTAATATCCGAGTACATGAGAGGATATTGCATAGGGTCAACTCCGAGGAGCATGCAACCGCTGTTATCTGAAACCAGTCTATATTGTATTTATTATCCACCTTTATCCAACTGGTGGCGTGTCGATTTCAGTTCACTATAGTTATGCACTATTTTTTTCGTATGCACTGGTTTTTGCAGCCCAAAGCATACAACATATCCTTATGTACCAGGTTTACTATGGACAATTTGTATTTGCTGAATGATAAATCCCATTACTATCCTGCCTTATCCAGTCTCCCCTTCCACTAATATTGCCAGGTGGGGGAACGGAATCTATTTCAGAAGTTGTGAATAAAATGAATTAGTCTTAATACCACTCAAGGTAGACAGTGTCCATGGAGTATTTAGAAAAAATACTCCATGGGGGATTATGTCAGAAGAGTTAGCCAATTAGTCAATGTGAAAGGTGAGATAAATTCAGAATCTTATTGAAGTTTATGGTCAGAGGTCGATTCTATCTCATTTGAATCGTTACGTAATTCACGCTGCTTTGTCTTATGATTTTTTACGCTATTAGAACTTAATGGCATTCGAGCTCTCCACCATAAACTTTCATAGGTTTCTTCTATAATACCCGACCGCCTACCACTATGTGTAATAGGTGGGGCCTCGGTTTGATAACTCTGTCGTGTTTTCTGTTATACAAAGCCCAACAAATTCATGTAACATGATTTACATTATCTCAAGGTGGGGTAGGAGTGCCTCCTAATAAACAAATGTCGTATCCGCATGAAATCTGCAAAACTGGTGAAGTTAAGTTTAGACAATAACCGTTAACGGCAATCTTATTTTACACCCAGAGCAAGGAAATTCACATACCTTATACTTCCAGCGTGAGTAACCCATTTCAACCTGAACTCGCACATCAAATGTATCCTGATGTGTTCTAGCCTGTAAGAAGTCAGGAACGTGCATGGTTCCTTAGCGTGAAGCAGACCAAGAGAAGAATGTCGCCTGTTCATATAGAATCAAAAATATAAAATAAGAAAAAAAGAAAGTTCATTTAGCATCTACAGTTAGCATAGGTCGAGTTTCTCCTGTTAGGATGCAGCAATTAAGCACAGGCTTTGCGCATGGATAATAAGGAGAAACCAAACGAGAGTTAGTTGTGTTGTTGTTTATCGCACGACGGCAATGTCGTGCATTACTGCTCGAGGCGAAGCTGAGTGCAGTAATATGCGACATTGCTAGAGTGTGATAAACAACACAACTAACTCGAGTTTGGTTTACAATTTATCCTACCCCGTCTAAATTACTTCAGCAAATTAAGAAATAACATAAAACTCACCGATAATCAGTGATAATCATTGGTCGCTTTTCAAATGACATCATTTGACAATTGTGTCCCACTAGAGCGATAAATTTCATTTTCCTGCACCATAGACCAAATACAGTCCGCTAATGTTAAGCCTATGGAGTTTTTATTAGGGGTAGGATAATATTATTATCTCAGAGGCTTCAGCTGGTAAGTGCTAACGGTTCTGGCTTTTGGGATGATTAAAATCTTTTGAGATGATCTAATCTTGTTAATGCGGCAATACACAGAGACAGTACTAGCTAGTCATTCATGTTAAGGTGCATTCATACTAGCTAACTCTAATGGCGGATATATATTTACTTGCATCCTGGCAAATATAGGCATGGCTTGCTGCAAAGGAAAGGACTTTGTGCTTTCTGTGCAATGATACACTCAGTAAGGACAGGCGGGCAGGAAGATTGTTTACGAAGTTGTTTGGCTTGAACTATTTTGTTCTTGTGAGAACTGAGCATGTAACAGGAAGCTCATTAAAAAGAGGACAAATGTATTGTCTCACTCCTGGTATTATTATCCCACAGGCTTAACATTGAGAACTCGTTCTCAATGCCCCTACGAGTATTGCTGTCCATTCTCTTAGTGTTACCAGGGTGAGATAAATGCAGAAAGCAACTCGTTTTGGTCAATGAAGTCATTCTGCAACTCGTTTGAATGCTATGTGATATTCACTCGCCTGTCGCCTCACTCCACATCGAACTCATGCAGAACGACGACTTTGACCAAAACTTGTTGGTTTCTTCTTTAATCCTTTTTGCCTAATATTTTGATAGAACTGTTGTATGTTTGGGTGATGCATGTTTATGAAACTGAGGGTCTTCGAATAAATTATGTTAATGCAGAATAATAGAAATAGGACAAGGCAACGTCCGTTTCCTATGCTGATGCTACCTTGAATGACAGTTATGGAAAAAAATAAATATGAAAAAAATAGAAAATAATAATATAAAGAATAATGGGTTCTTCACCATATATATTGTGTCTGACCAGTTCTCTACACTAATCAGTGACCATCATTCTGGGCTGATCATAACCTGGAAGCCAGTCTAAAGCTTTAGTACAAAAAGTATGGAAAACACATTCACCTGTATACACACATGACAAAATGGACGAAGATGCCTAACCCTGGTGGTTCAGAGATGGCAGTTCTCCTCTTTTCAAAGAAAATCCTTGTTTTCATTTTCAGTTCATACAATTCTTGTGTAAAACAAAGAAAGAATAATTCCTCATTCACACCAAGAAACAGTGGTTCAAAAATCCCCATACACTCCAGCCACATTCCATAATCAATAACAATGTGTTTTCCATGTTTTCTCAGTTTCTCCAAGGCAGTAAATTTCACCTGAAAATTATTTTCTTATTTTTATTATCACTATCCCAACTAACATGCCTGGTGGTTTGCTTTGTAGACGGCCGCCGAAGTTTAGCCGTGAGAGGCCCGCCTCCTTCCCAGGGCCCCTCAGTGCTGACGGCGGCAGCGCGCGGGCAGAACGCCCGGTCCAGTTCCGCCAGCGCGGCAAGGCGCCCTCTATTGGTGACGAGGAGCAGGTGCTCGTCGATGCATCCACCTACCGCGCCATCATGCAGGAGCTGACCGACTGCAAGACCATGGTCTTCAAACTCAAGAGGGTCATCCAGCAGGTGAGCCCTCACTATGTGATATATAAACAATAGTCTATGGTTTTGTGGACAGGCGGCCGTAAACCAAGAGGGGTTGATGCGTTGTAATACACGAAGTCAACCTTGAGTGGTTCAGCTGCCTGTCCACAAAACCATCGTTTGTTTTATTTATTTTCCACCTTCTTGAATAAATTACACTCATGAATTGACATATTATGGGGTATGTATATTATTTGGGACTATTTTTTGCTCTCCAACCATAGGCATAGCGCTGTACATACAAACAAAGAGACTAGATATCTGATGAAAGAGTGTATTTTCCTTATACCACGGTTTCGAAGTCCATATACCACAGATTTCAGATTCATATATCATGGTTATGGTATCTGACAGTTTTTACTTAGTCCCCATACATTCTCAATGTGTACTTTGTATACCATGGACTATAAATCAAGATAGTGAAAGTGTAAAAAAAAAAAAAGACGATCAGCGTGTGTCTAACGATGTCGCCGATAGTCTGCCTGTAAGCCATGTATAACTTTTAGTCCAGTGGAGCAGCGTTTCAGGAAGTCGGCGACGCCCATCCGACGTGGGAATCAGCCGCGATTTTCTTGCGTGACCGAATCACACACTAAAATGGCAATGCCAATTTGAATTTATCCTTTCTCAAAAAGTATTTCTTCCCTGTAATGTCTTTATTGTCAGTTTACGTGGGTGATCATTGTGGTTTTCTTTAATGTTAATCCTATAGCTAAATTTGTACCAGGGGTGAGAAGAAAGATCTAGCTCATCAGGAAATAACAATTACATCTCTTCTTCTTTACAGGAAGAGATTGGGTCCCCATTCGGGAACCACACCTTTGCTGGAACCCTAAAGGTTAGTGACATATGAAGGTGTTTTATAACTCATGGGATTCAGGATAATATTTAACTCAAAGTTGCAAGTAATTATCATTTGACAGTGTAGTTGTTGTCTTTAAATATAATATCCCTTACTTTATTGTTCACATAGACGGACAAATAGATGCAATATCTTCACTTATCGAAGAAGTTTTGGGTTACTTAAGCTTTTATAGTGGATATTGTATATGTGTTCTAAAAGTATTAACGTCTAGGATAGCATTGTATAAAACATAAATGGATAATAACGTTTTGACGTGGCGTTGGCTGCGACCACTGAGCAAGTAGATAAATGGATAATGATAGAAAAAACCGAAGAAAAATGTAATGACCAACTATTTTATTCCTACTTTTAGCTATCCTACTACTTGTATAGCTTTGTTAAGTAGAAGCCATCGATGCATTGATACAAATTAATGAGACGTTGCTATGACACCTCCTAGTAAGCGCCTACTTAGAAAATTACTAACCACAGCAGTCTGATAACGGTTAATTAGGATTATCGGACGTTAAATCAACCAAACCAAACCTCCTAGTAAGGCAGATGCTACCTTGATCATGACAAATTCCTATCACTTTTGACGATGGTTATCTATGTAACAACAGGAGCCACCACCATGGGAACAGGGCATTGCCATGTTCTCACTCTCCGGCACAGTACAGTGTTGGAGTATTCTTCACCAAGCATATTTCTGGATGGGAATCTGTCAAATTTGACAGATTTTGTGGGGTAAGGTCCAGGTTTCATCCAATTTGGACTCTTCAGGTTTCTTTATCAATTTGGCTGTGTCAAGGCATGTGGTGTTTTCACTTTTGGGGATATGAGGGGTTCCACCTTGATCCATCCCAATTCATTGAAAATGAAAATGTATTCTGGAGATTGAACTACCTCACCAGTGTCTTATGAACATGGACATTTACCATTTTCCATTTACGAGAAAATATGTATAAGTTTGATGTATTAATTCAGCGATGTCAGTTTTCCACTTTTCCAAGGATATCCATTTTTTCCTTTTTAGTATATGATTTTTTTGTCTTAATATAAAATACAGAAAAATATATCCAAGCCTCATTCATCGTGGCTTGACATGGTGGCCAACGCGACTACTGAGCAAGTGACTGAATACTCAAAACCCAAAAAGTTATCCCACAATGGCTAGATCAGCAGCCTGATCAAACCATACACGGGGAGACAATATAATCAAGCCTCATTCATGCCCATACACTGGGGTTTGAATCTCCCCACACATAGCAGCCCCATGACTCAGCTGAAAATTACTTGTTTTCCATGTGTTGTTTCTGAGGCAGTAAATTCCAAATAAAAGATATTTCCTCTTATTTTTCTGACCCCCAACTGACATCCCTGAGTAATATTGACATAGTGTGAGTGACGGTGTGTTGAAGGTGATGAAAATAGTCAGTGACTATACGTTTACACAGAACGGCTACAATAAGTTTGGTGGTAATAATAAGTGAATATTGTCTCTACGTTAACACAGAACGGCTACAATAAGTTTGGTGGTAATAATAAGTGAATATTGTCTATGCGTTAACACAGAACGGCTACAATAAGTTTGGTGGTAATAATAAGTGAATATTGTCTATACGTTAACACAGAACGGCTACAATAAGTTTTGTGGTAATAGTCAGTGACTATTGTCTATACGTTAACACAGAACGGCTACAATAAGTTTTGTGGTAATAGTCAGTGACTATTATCTATACGTTGACACAGAACGGCTACAATAAGTTTGGTGGTAATAATAAGTGAATATTGTCTATGCGTTAACACAGAACGGCTACAATAAGTTTGGTGGTAATAATAAGTGAATATTGTCTATACGTTAACACAGAACGGCTACAATAAGTTTTGTGGTAATAGTCAGTGACTATTGTCTATACGTTAACACAGAACGGCTACAATAAGTTTGGTGGTAATAATAAGTGAATATTGTCTCTACGTTAACACAGAATGGCTACAATAAGTTTGGTGGTAATAATAAGTGAATATTGTCTATACGTTAACACAGAACGGCTACAATAAGTTTGGTGGTAATAATAAGTGAATATTGTCTATACGTTAACACAGAACGGCTACAATAAGTTTGGTGGTAATAGTCAGTGACTATTGTCTCTACATTAACACAGAACGGCTACAATAAGTTTGGTGGTAATAATAAGTGAAAATTGTCTATACGTTAACACAGAACGGCTACAATAAGTTTGGTGGTAATAATAAGTGAATATTGTCTATACGTTAACACAGAACGGCTACAATAAGTTTGGTGGTAATAGCAGTACGCCTGGCAGTCCCATGGTTGGACTCGACGCCAGCAACAACTTCGCCTTCACCGAGGTCGGGGATTCTAAAGTCACAGACGTCATGCAGGTAATTACCGTAATCATAAGCATGTGTACATGACTCAGCCACCGAGAGGAAGCTAAAGCCATATATAGGAGGGGAAAACATGGATAGGAAGCGTAATATCGTAAAACTGGATGAGTTTTAATCTTGGCCACCATATGCCACGACTGGAGTTTGGCATAGTGACTTCATGAGGCAAAGCCGAGTGAAGTCCAGAGCCAAAACTCCAGGAGTGGAATTCAGTGGCCACGATTAAAACAAATCAGGTTTTGATTTTACCTTACCCGTCTCCTCGATTTTGGAATATTATGTGATAACAATTCTGTGTGCCACGAGTGACATATAAAACTCTGTATGCCAGTCAGCGTGGCATACAGAAACTCAATGTTAAGCCTATGGGATTTTACATTAGGGGTAGTATAAAGATATAAAATTCATACAGTGAGGACGTATGACTTATGATATAAAAGAAAATTGTTTCTAATTGAAATCTTAATATGTGAATATTAATTTTTTTTTTTTTTTTTTTCAAAAAGCTAATTGAAATCTTGTCTTGTCTATTCAATGTGGTTTAAATGAATTTAGCCTACAGATCATTGTCTAATTGTCAGCCTTTGCTTAGATTACATAATTCCCAAATTATGTAAGTGGATAGAGATCGATCTTGAATTTGGAGTATGAAATCCATAATTCATTGGTTGTTTATCGAGTCTGCACACACACAGTCTTCTTCTTTATTTCTCGCTTAAGGAGTTCAGTAATATTAGCCGTAAACTAAAAGGTTAGTTACCATAAGTGAGAGGAAGTAAAAGGGAAGTTGCAGTATCCGAATTAATATTATCTGCATTTTGTATAGATTCAGTCCGCAATAACGTCGACGAGTGTAAGTAACGAGTTGACTTTTAGGTCCGTGAATGGTATTTGTTCCCTCTGTGTAACGACCTCTGTTATCGCTCATATCATCCTGTTCTCTGCTACTCTTTGGCTTTTTCTTCACATATATATAGATATATATAGATACCGTAAGTTCCCGCGTAAATAACACGGCTTATACGCAACCCAAACCTCTCAAGCATCTTATAGGATTTTCCCAAACTCGGGGTGCGTTATATATGCGGGTTTCTCCTGAGGGCAATTAAGAATTTCGAGAGGTATCATTAAAAATATCTTCAGATCAAAGGATATATATAACTTAAAAGTTTTGCTAGTTTTACTGCATTATAACACATGTATAATATATTTTACTATATACCCATACCGTATATTCTGTAAATACGCACCGTTTCGCCATATAACGTAAAATTACTGTACGGAACACTGTTCCGTATGGGAAAATACGGAACACCTTCCCATATACGTTGATTGAAATATCAGTTGTTATGCCAAAATGAATTAATGATTTTTCCTAATTTCGGGTATATAGTAAATATATAATAACCTACCATGCTTGTACAAGCTACAAAACTCGATGATAATTAACGGTTTGTACGGAACTCGACATAAATGCCTCGTTCTGTACGAACCGTAAATACCATCTCATTTTGTAGCTTGTACAGCACGGTCATTCTATATGAATATGATATTATGATATTCCTGCAAAATAATACACATGTATACATATATGTATATTTCCGCTAGAAATGTCATGGTAGGGGGAGGGGTGTATCTTATAGCATTTTCCCCAAGTCAGGGGGCTCTCATACACAGGTTTTACCCATAACACTCAACCCCAGATGAGTCTTTTAGCATTTTCCCAAAGTCAAGTTGCGTCTTATACGCGAGATATATATTATACGCGGGAATTTACGGTACTAATCTTTTGGGTTGTAGTATCACACCCACTGGTAAGTGAATTTAAGAGGGGGGCACATTCACATTCAAATCCATGCACCATATTCCCAGTATCTCCTTTTATTCCCTTATCACAATGAGTTGCAGTTTGCATCGTGGAAATGTGATAGAACCCTCAATTTTCGTATTAGTTTTGTGTTTGAAAGATATTTCATATAATTTACTTGCAGTAGCGACATTAGTGACCTCAGATGCTCCCTTGTTGTAGTTCCTTTTGGTTATGATTAAAACATTATCTGTAGTGTGTATAGACGTATTTGATTAGAGCAGTTGTTGTTAACCCTTTAACAAGACGCATGATGCCTGGAGGCATCACCGCTCTAAAGACGCATGATGCCTGGAGGCATCACCGCTCTAAAGACGCATGATGCCTGGAGGCATCACCGCTCTAAAGACGCATGATGCCTGGATGCATCACCGCTCTAAAGACACATGATGCCTGGGGGCATCATTTTTCTAATATTAATAAAAATGTTTAAACAAACAAATAATGGAGCAATATTCATGAAATCTTCGGAAAATGTTCATATAACATCATATTCAGTATTTCTATTTAAAAGAAATAAAATATCTTTGATTATGTATCATATTGCATGATTACAAATTTGAATTATCAGTTTTAACCATCATGTGCCCGTCCTCTAGCCAGACAAACCGCCACCAGCACCCGTCCTTATGGGAGTAGCTAGGTTGAAGGCAGCCGTCCTTAAAGGGTTAACATACAATGCCTTGCTTTACAAAATAGACACATGTAAATACAAGTCACAAGTAAAACCTCCTTTCCTATTCAAATTCAACCGCTATCTAAACTGCTAGTTTGTTTTGGTTTTTGGGGTTGGTTTTTTTTCGGAGATGAACAATTTTTTATTTCTCTTTAAGGAAAATGAAGAACTTCGGCAACAGTTGCAGGCTATGCAGCGTCAGCTGGATGATCAGGATAGAACAATCAAACTTCTACAACAGCAAATGGTATGAGAAAAGTCCCTTACTCATTAAACACTTCATTATATTTTATCTCACCCCTGGTATTTTTTGTTCCATAGGCTCAACATTGGGAATGCGTTCTCCATACCCCTACGAGTATTGAAGTCCGTTCCCCATGGTCTATATCCTGTTCATCATTGTTTTAGTGTGTACAGGGGTGAGATAAATGCAGAAAGCAACTCATTCTGGTCAAAGTGATTGTTCTCCAACTCGTTTGAATGCTACGTGGTATTCACTCGGTTGTTACCTTGTTCATATCACTCCGCATCTAACTCGTGGAGAACGATGACTTTTACCAAAACTTGTTGGTTTCTTCTTTAGTCTTTCACTTTCAGGGCAATCCTAAAGTAGCGTGTCCCTGGATGCGGCATGTTGATCTCCCGCTCCCGCTCCCCCAGCATTAGTCACCCAATGATCATGGAATGGCGCCTGGACTAATCCTACTTAACTTAGTTCTCCCTGAGCTGTGGGAGGGCCTGTTGAAATATGTTAGGCTCGAGCATTAAGACCATGTTTTGTATGCCAATGAGACCCAGGGACGATGTGGGTCAACTTAATTCAAAACCTATGGACGACTTTATGGACGGCTAATACTGTGTTAGCGAGTGAACTTAAATATTATTCAGGGATACAAGTTTTGCGACAAATAAATGATGGAATTCCAACATTTCATGTACACTCGCAACACTAGAATATATAGATGTATATATATTGAGAGAGATTCATATCTTTTCTTTTCCAAAATAAGGTTATAAAAAATAACTGGTTATGTTTTATAAGTGTTTTGAATTTCCGATCGTTTCCTCAGTCCCGATTTTCATCCATGATCATTAAACTATACTCCTTGTACAAGGTACAGAAAAGGGTCTTCATGTTCGAGCCTAGATAATTAAACAGGCCCCTGAGTTCCCGCTTGGAGAGTGAGTTACGGGGGGAGACAGCGCACGGTAAACACCGCTGAGTGGGCATTGTTTCACACCGCGAGCATGCCGTGAGTCCGCCATGTCTGTGTGTGGGGGTCGCCGAGACGGGCTAATCAGATTAGCTCCGGCCCGTGGGCGGGTCTTGGGAATCAAAAGAGGAAACCCGATTAGTGAGAGAAATCTGCACGCGTTCCCACATAGATAAATTTTGGATTTTTTTTTAAAGGTAGCATTGGTTGAGACCAGAAGGGCATTTTGATTCGTCGCTTAAATCTTAGGTAAATTCGGAAGGAGGCTACCAAGAATTGTTCTCACCGCAATTCGTACCAACTCTCCCGATGGTTACCCAAGAATTCGACACAAAACGAAGCTGCTCCGTATGTTACAGAAGAACTCGCCCCGAAACAAAGTCGCCCCATATGTCACAGGAGAACTCGTCCCGAAACAAAGTCGCTCCATATTTTCACGGACTTATATCTTATGTCTTCCAAGTCCGTGATATTTTACAGGAGAACTTGCCTCGTATGTTACAGGAGAATTCCCCCCGAAACGAAGCCGCCCTGTATGATACTGGAGAACTCGTACCGAAACGAAGTCGCCCCGTATGTTACAGGAGAACTCGCCCATCTTGGAGAACTCGCCCCACGAAGTCGCCCCATACTTTAAATGAGACCACAACCCCCAGCCCCCACGTTTTGGAGAACTTCCGTTGTGATTTTACGGATGAAAAGTAAAAGCTGCTCAGTATGGAGGGATACGCCCATAGGCTCCCCTCGGAAATTGAATAGCAACAGACAAAATAATCAGTGTCAAATTATTTGATTTCCGATTTGGATAAAACATGAGTATATAATACTTCAGTGTGTACAAGAAAATGTATGTTCAGCCTATCTATGCACACTGACACTAGATCTTAAATCCAAATCTATCAGCCAGATTTGGGTATGAGTGTGAAAAATATATTACAAATGAAGCACAGATTAGCAACAGCTCACAACAGATTACTGGCCAGTGGCAAGCTACGGCAATCTACCACATAGCTTTCTGAAAGCAGGGCTGCCAATCCCCAATCGTCTCATATCCGGCCCCTTACTAGGAGAGAGTCCGAAATTTGGAGCACTGCTGTAACCTCCCCATCACCAACTTGTTCATATTTATCTGTGTATGTTTTCATTACGATTTTTTTTATAAATCGGTTGGGAATAGTAGTGTGCTTCGCCTCGTATTTTGAATCTGTTTTAATGTCGGAAGATTTCGGGGCGACTTCGTTTCGTGGGCGAGTTCCGTAAACGGGTCAACTTCGTTTCGGTGCGAGTTCTGTAAATGGGGCATTCTCCGGAAAGGGGGAGACTTCGCTTCGGAGCGAGTTCTGTAAATAGGGCGACTTCGTTTCGGTGCGAGTTCTGTAAATGGGGCATTCTCCGGAAAGGGGGAGACTTTGTTTCGGGGCGAGTTTGGTAAATAGGGCGACTTCGTTTTGGGACAAGGTCATTTCGTGGCGAGTCCCGTAAACGGCGACTTAGTTTCGGGCGAGTTCTTCAGTATTCCTCTAAATGCTCGTGGTACTATTTGTTTAGTGGATCTTTTCAATATGAACCTCTCCTTGTGATTTCAACTACAGATTTACTTTAGGAAATTTGATTCCTCATGCATTTGAAGATGAACTTAAAAAATCTGAATCCTATTATGAAACAAATTCTAAATGCAATTCTGTCCGAAATTTGCTGTGTAACACGAAATAATGATTGCGAAATTATTCTCTTGGTGGCAAGGAAGCAAAGGTTAATTGGTCATACAGTAATATCCGGCTTAGAATATAGAGGGATAAGGCTTAATGCTACCTGGTCTTTTCGCCTCATTTAGAAACACCCACTAAGTCCTGTGTGATTAATCATGAGCCGGTGTTGAAGATAAACATATTACTCCCAACATTCCATTTATTATCCTCCATACTGATTGCCATGTTACTTTAGTGGGCGTAGGCGAAGGCGTCCTAACTACAAGAACATGTTATTCTGTGGCATTCCTCGTTAATAATTTGCGGTTTGCAAACGGAGAAGAAAATGGTCACTGTTGATGAGCTTGGGTACCTATTGCCTCGTCGTGATACTATTTATCTTTTGTTCTATTACTTTGTGATTTTGTTTTTGTTTCTTTACTGATATTCTGTCGACCCAGAATTTTATCAGCAGTCCGACTGAGGTTCTCTTGATGCGCGCTCGAGTCAAGAGTACTACTTTTTTCTTTAATTTTTTATTTATTTTACTAATCACTTTTCGAGGCGTATATAAAAGCATGTTATTTTCTACCACAATATGGAGTTGATTTTCTGAATAGCCCAGCATGTAGGAAGAGTTAACCTCAGCACCGTGACTACCGGCTACTAAATATAAATTGCCCGCTGTATATACGTAGAGAGGTACATCTTGTTATAACCGCACAAAGTCTTTAACTCAAACATTATTTTAGGGCATGTGGTCTGGCAATATAACCCATTGTATACACATGATTGACTTTTTTTAACATTGAACACACTACATATAACTGGACACCAAAAGATAACACAATTTTAGAAAGAAAAAAAACCAAACAGGGGTCATCTGTAACCCATTAACCCAGGGTTATATGCGGCTATATTTTTACAGGCTTATCTAGTGCTTGCCCTTTGAGTTTGCATGCAGTTTATTCAGGCTTTTTTTTCTAATGTGTGTCTTAACAGATGAATGTTTTTGAATTTTGGAAGTTTCCTATAAGTGGTGTGGCCCACGTGCTCACTTTCTGCCTTGCAGACGAAATACGAGTGTGGCCACTACGGCTCAGAGGGCAAGGTCTTCAGTAACGCCACCACCCAGACGGACAAGGTAACTGACCACTCTCGCCCACCGGTCACTGACCACTCTCGCCCACCGGTCTCTGGGCACGGCCGGTGTCCTTTGAGTTGACCTTCTTTAAATGTGTCCTTGTTGCGTGTATATCCGTGTCCATGTTGCTTTTCCTGTTTTCGTAGTTAAGTGCCGTTATGTGTTGTTGCGAGTCCCGTTCACCATCTATAGAGATCCATGCTAAGGATGGACTGTAAGTTAGAACTGATAAGAGTTAGATTCCTCACTGTCTGGGGATGGGGAGTTAGCTCAGTGGTCAGAGGAGGTGTGAAGAGCAGCGCCCCCTATCGTTTTGGCATGGAGTCAAATGACAGCTGATGCAGATTCCTATGCGAAAGTATAGCAAAAATAGGCTAAATAGTAACAGGTACTACATACAAACTGTCAGAGCTCTATCAAAAATCTTTTCAGATATTGATAGAGTGGCATCTAATATATTCCCAACCACAATAGAGCTCAATAGAGCTCCACGTTTTATGGTTGTTTTGTGTTGTGGAATGCAGCCTTTTTTCTCACAAATTCCAATGTTCAACCTACAACAGGAAACCTTAGCCATAGCTCAGGTATATGACATGTATATCACTAAATAGGCCCGTGTCTTAGGTTTTGTTTATCAAAATCGGCCTGTTATTCATGACACAAGAGCTATTTGCATTTTTCATGTTTTTGGTGGGGGTTCTTCTCAGAGCTCCTTCCCCCTTGCTGGCATGTTTGAGAGTGGCACCGTGAGGCAGCCGCGATCGTATATATGAACCAAGTCGGTATAGGGGGTGCTGCGCTTCACACCTCCTCTGCTCAGTGGTTAAGGCACTGGACTTGTAATCCCAAGGTTGTAAGACTTTGTAGGTTTGAGTCCCACTGCAGCCACTCTTCTCCTTCCTTCCCAGCAGTGGTAGATTTACTGCTATATCAAAGGCCAGTCCTTCTCATACCATATCTATGTAGTGTGTGAAGTAAAAGAACTCTTACCTTGGTAAATGTGTTGGGGTGAGATTTCTACCTGAATTCATACTATAGATTCTATCACCACCCTTGTGGTGTAAAAGAACCTTGAGAAAGTCTGGTAAGAACCTGCAATGGTTAACTGGACTTGAAATCAAACAAACCGAACTGTTGTCCAAATGCAGGGATGTCAGTTAACTGGGATTTTCAGGTGTTTTTTTCTGCTCTAAATAAATGTAATGAAATATAATGTAATAGCAGCCAAGTAACCGAGCCGCGGAGGCCGCTAGCAGAGGCCCGGTGGGTGCTAGCGAAGGCCCGGTGGCTGCTAGCGAAGGCCCGGTGGCCGCTAGCGAAGGCCCGGTGGCTGCTAGCGAAGGCCCGGGGTCTGGCCGCGGGAGTACCAGGGGCAGACACCCATAGACCAGCTGCACGCTTACAGCCCTGGGTTTTCTGTTAAATGTTCCTGTTAAATGTCCATAGGCTCTCAGCTAACCCTGGAAACCCTGGAAACCCAACCTGTGTCAGGAGAATGATGAAAGCCACGCCTGCTCCTTCTTCCTCCTCATGCCTAGACTTCAGCCATTTTGGGCAATTCTTTATTCGTATCTAATGCAGATACACTATTTACAGTAAGGGATGGGTGAGAAATATGGGTTTAGATAAGTCCGGGGTCTTTTTTTGTGAAACATCACTGGCATCCCTGCAGACATCTCCTGACCAGGTGATATACATGTCATAAACCCTGATATTTTTGCCCATAGGCTTAGCATTGGTAACCCTTTCTCCATGCCCCGACAAGTTTTACAGTCCATTCTCCATGGTCTATGACGTCATATATCCAGTGTGTCATCCATCCTTTTAGTGTGTACAGGAGTGAGATAAATACAGAAAGTTATACAACGTTATAATGACTGTTTGGACAGTAGGAATCTATTAAACATTATCGATATTCTTTGAGAGATCTCATGAAAGCATTAGTAGAAACCGAACGAGAGTTAGACTTCACAATGTTTATGCCAAGACGGGAAGGTCGCGTATTACTACACGAGGCGTAGCCGAGTGTAGTGAGGAGCAGACCTGACCAGAGTGGCAATGACATTGACAAGTCTAACTCGAGTTCGGTTTCGTATTTATCCTACATCGTCTATGCTTTTGTATTACTAAAAGATAAATATTGAGTCAATGACCAACAGAACTTTTTTTCATAGTAGCTGACATCCTGCTCTCTGATTGGTCAATACACTGTGCGACTAGAGGTCTTGCGACAGGGTTCCTCGAGTCACCGACTAGTGGTACCTAGCTTAAGACTGGGCGTACCTCGGATGGCACATGGCTAGGTACATACACAATATTGACTGGTTTCAGATACAAGCGGCCGTATGTTCCGAGGAGTTGACGCGTAGTAATATCCGAGCGTATGCGAGGATATTGCGTAGAGTCAACTCCGATGAGTATACAACTGCTTTTTTCTGAAACCAGTCTATATTGTATTTATTATCCACCTTTTCTGGGCAAGTGACATGTCGATATCAGTTCATTTTAGTTATGGACTATTTTTCCATAGGCACTATTTTTCCGTATGCACCACCCGGAGCATACAACATATCTGTATGCGCCGGATACGTCCATACAAACTCCCTATGTGTTTTCTATGGACACTTTGTATTAGGTGGATAATAAACTCAAATATGCGTGAGAACCACTGCCCTTGTGACTAGAAGGCCTGCGACTGGTATCAAATATCAAACATATTAGATGTTTAAATCTGGGCGTACCTCAAGATACCCAGAGATGGCAGTATTCACTTTTCATATCCAGTTCACAAAATCATACAAAGATAGTATAAATTAAGCCTAATTCGCGACAATAAAACAGTGGTTTTAAGCTCCACAGACATCCTCAGTCCCATTCCATGGCCAACACTTATGTGTTTTCCATGTTTTCTCAGTCTCTCTAAGGATGGAATTTCCAGTTGAAAAATATTTCTACCTTTTTCCCCTGACCTTAACTGACCTCCCTGGGTACTGCTAGTTGGCAACTTGTCGACTAGTGGGAAGCGTGCCGTTCATACTGTGCGATTTGACGTGCTGCTCACTGGCTGGTACGCCCAGTCGCGCAGTGTGCACAGGGCTTAAAGGCACAGAGGCACTCAGCTCTGTGGAACACCCTTGTCCATAGGTCGAGTGGCATACAGAGTACAAGTATTGGTTATGAGAAACTCATAGGAAGCCAAAGTGGACCCGCTGAAACTGCAGATACCCATGATCAAAACACCATTTCTGGAGATAGACGCTCAGTACTTTGACTATATAGGTTTGAGATTATATGTGTCATTCTCCAATCTTTTAAATGCATTTTTTTTAATACACTTAACAACTGTCATCGTAGATTCAAGACAAACTTATACAGAGATGATAGTAGTACTACACTTCAATAGAAAAAAATGAGATTAACAACAAAATTCTATCCTCGAACCCCCATAGCTTTAACACTAAGCCTGGTTCTTACTGGACCCCGGAAATGCTATTTTGAGTACGGGTATCTACGGTTTTAGCGGGGCTACTTTGGTTCCCTATCATACATAGTTTCCTGAATTGTACTCGTGGACGACCTTCACGTTTATTTATTCCAATATTCATGCTTGCGTCGACTTATATTTGACTCGCATTTCATTTCTTTGCAAATTTCCTTTTGATGGTCACGACATCAACCAATTGGGTGTACTCTTGTTGCGAATAGTCTGAGGTCCTCGATAATACGCAGGTGACTTGAACGAGCTTCATACCGTTCCCGCACAGAATCCTTCATTTGAACTGGTGTGGGGGCACCTTTGTTAAGACAACAAGGACACGTTTGAGTTAGGCTTTCAAATTTATTTTATTTTTATTTTTTGTTGTTGTTGTTAACATCGGCTTTGTAAAGAGGTGTTCTAGTCACGTCCTAAATTCTATAATTAAGGCTTCCATGCTGGTCAATCTGACCGCTATCTTAGCTGGATATGGTTCAGATGGAGAAAGGAACTGAAATCAGCCTCTGTAAAATACTGTCCGCTTTACGCTAAGGTGTAGGAGATACAGATTTAACATTTAAGCGCCTTTCGGTATTTGAATGTTCACAATGTTACAGGGGGATTAAGTGTATCGTTAGTTAATGATCTCGATGCATGTTTCATGTTACTTTCTTTGTGGTGTCTTTATGGTTACATTTTAAGTGTTTTTTTCCCCTTTTTCCCCTTGAAAATATTCAATGTGCTGCCATTGTCTAGTATGTGTAATTCTATGTAGCATACTTAATTCTGTACTCTATTGATTTCTTTTTTTCATTTTTAACTTTGCAAGTAGTACGAATACACCTCAATGTTATAATTCATCTCAGTGTATGATTGGATATTCCTTTAATCTTAACACTATGTAGCATTTTTAGGAAACTATATCACTTGACACCGACAAATTCAAAAATCAAAGATTTAAAAAAAATATATTTTCAAGGTAGCATCGGCTTGTCATAGAGGTGTTATTGCCATGTCTTCTTATTCAAAAATAAAAGAAGCTGTATAAGGAAACTAGAAATTTATATTTGCAATGTTGTACTCTTGTTTTTGTTGCGTCCATCTCATAGACACGAGCACCCGGCTGACGTACACAGTCACCTCGTCCACCAAACACCTCCACACCGTTCATTTAGCTTTATTTCTTACTTTGTGCAGGATTTTGTATGGAAAATATGATATCACACATACCTGTGGTATAGAGCATCGAGAGAGATGTTTTCTAAATAAAGATATTTACTGATAGAAGTCGACTAATCCAAAGGTTTTTCTTCGCTCCAAACATTATTTATACTACACCCCTAGCAGCGGGTAGTATTTTATAGACTTTCAGCCGTAGGTTCATAGTAAGTCTACATAGAGTAAACTTCTACTATGCTCATAGGGTCTGAAAGTCACGACCAGATTGAAGAATACCTCCTGAAAGGGCAAAATGCTATTAAAATGTTTGAAACCATTCCAAAGAAAGATATCATCAGGTTTTTGAAAGAGACAAATCTCTTTGATTGTATATGAAATATTTGAAACTATAGGGAAGAATTGACAGAAATAAGTCTTTGAAAGTGAAAACCTTAAATCATCGATGATCCCTATATACATGTACCCTCAAGGTAAACCCCAAACAAACAAAGAAAACGAACTCAAAGTCACTGCTTGTTACACATACATACACCACAGCATTTTATCAATTTCTACTTGTGTCTGGTTAGAATGACACACTTTACTGCTGTCATCACCTTTATTTTTACATTCCACATGACACCTTGTCATTTCTATCCATAATCACACCAAACACGTTCTATTTTAAACCACACACACATGCACCAGACCTGAAACCCAAACCCACAAATAAAAGGTTGTCAGACTTTGTGGATTCAAGTCCCACTGCATCCACTTTTCTCGTTTCTCTGTGGTAGATTTACTGCTATATCCAAGGCCAATCCTTCTCATACCATGTCTATGTGGTGTGGGAAGTAAACGAACTCTCACCTCGGTAAATATGTAGGTGTGAGATTTCTACCTAAATTCACCTCATAGATTCAGTCAAACCCAAAGTAAGTCTAAGAGAACATATTGGACGTTAAACAACCCAAACAAACAATCAAACAAGTTACCAGCTGTTCAACTAGAAGAAAGCAGAGAATAATTTGATTGACATACTTGGTTGGATACTGTTTTAGGGTGCGCAGCGTTGGGAAATTGTCCTTCGAGTTTTAGATTAAGTTAACCCTATCTGCACCGTTTGCACCAATATGCACTGTCACCCTGGTTGGATGCACGCATGTTTTAACCCGAATTCTGAGCATTGTCTTTGTTGTAAAACATTAACTGTAGTGGTAACGCACAAACTGATCCAACTTAACTTCTCTTGGTGCATTTTTAAGTGAGTGGCATCGCTTATATGCTTCTCGAAACTATTAATATGTCGATTCTAATCTTTGTAATTATTCCAGGAACTATTTCAGGTGTAGAAGAGACTTAATAAAACATAGAACTATCTCCTTACATCTTAATCTATTAATAGAGTAGATGATAAATCTGTTACTGGTTGATAGTAGATGGTGACATCGTAAATACCCACACAGCTGCCTCTTATCATCTTGCTCTTTTATGTAATTTTGCATATTGTAAGTCAATTTTGTTCTATTTTTTTTACACTGAGAATCGAGAAAATAGGTTGAGGTGACGTAATATAGTTTTTTCTTCTTTTCTATGTTTTATTTTACTATGTTGTCGATAGCCATATCGGTTGATATGGTTGTAAAGTGTTTATCATACATATTAATTTATTTTTTAATCATTATTATAGAATTTATCATTCATATTACAGCGATTCTCATGGTTCTCGACTCCATCCTCTTGACCGCCTTTCGAACATTGATCAACGTTGAAGTCCTAAATTGCAAATATCTGACTTTGTGACAACTCGATCTTATCGAACATTATGCAAAAATATGCAAAAATGTGACATTTCTAACAGAGTTTAACGAGTTAGGACAGTTAGGTAGTATGTACTATGGAAATTCACCAGTCCTTCCCATGTAAATAAGGGAGACCTATGGGATATATTAAAATGAAATGAAACTACATTAATTGATGTAGCCATGTTAGTCTAAATGACAAGTCCGTTAGGAATAGCTTAGCTTGATTAGAAAAATTCTTAAATATAAATATAAATATTCTTTTAAAATAAGGGAGCAGTAAAAAATGACCACATCAGAAATATAGGTTCAAAGGAACAGGTATGTCCTTCTGTGCTGTTGGAACGTGTACTAAAGTTGTAAGAAATCTTATGAATAAACACTTCTTGCTTTAAAAAAATGATAATTGGTTCATCTTCATAGCAACAAAGGAAGTTTATGGGGAAAACTATGATAGTGATGCAAGTGTCAGCTGTGTGGTGATATCTATCATCTGTCCTCCCTATACAATGCTTACTGTGCTTAGACTGTCTAACCGCGGCCAGCCCCACTAACCGGGCCCTGTCTCTCCACTCTTACAGCCACGCTTGGCTGTGCCCAAGAATGTTCTCAGACCGTCAGCAGGCGGGGTGCAGGTCAGCGGCGCAGGCGGGGCCAGCGCGGGCGGGGAGCCCGTCATCAGGTAGGGTCGCTGGACGAGTGCTGCTCTCTCCCATCTCATACTAAGAAAGAAACTTATGAGTGCTTGGTCTGTGTCACCGTTTCACCATCAAGTTTGGAGCACGCAGGAATTTGATCGAGGCGATAGCCAGGTGAATATATATTCTGAAGCGCTTCAAATGAGATGGCAATCTGGGACACAGACAGAACGCGAATATGTTTCTGATTTTATCTTAGCCTGGACAAGTTTATCTGTTTATCGCCCTTTTAGTGTGAGTTACCGTACTCGCAAGCCTTCTGGGTATGAGTTCCTAATGTTAAGCCTATGGATGTTTATACCAGGCTAAGATAATGTACGCTCCACACGAAGCAGTTCCCGTTCGTGCACTGAGCATGTGCCTGACGCTCGATGCTCTCTGTGAAAGCACACCGCTCAAGGTATGCTGCATATTTTGAATGTATTATAAGCTTATGGCTTATAAGCAGAGTCTTGCTGATTCAGTCTTTATTATTCGATTTGTTGTGAGCCTTCCTTTGGGTTTTTGTATATGATTGGGTAGATTAATACATCAGTAGCCTGTTCAAAATTAGTCACTGATGTTTAGTGATAGGTGAGCCACTAGGGCTAATGTTTGTTGTAACATGGTGGTTTGTTATTTTTATGTTGTGACATGCAAAACAGGAATACACCGCATTTACCGATTATATTAGAACAAAATTGAGAAGATTTTTTTTTAAAGAATTTAGAAGAATCTCAGAATTGGGGATAAATCACACTTCACTGGACAGCGTTGAATTGAGAAAAAAATATTTTCATTTTGATATTGAGAAGAATATCTGAAGTGGGAATAGTTCACACTTCACTGGACAGCGTTGAATTGAGAAGAATTTTTTTTTTTTTTGAGAATTGAGAATATTGTCAGAATTGGGGATAAATCACACTTCACTGGACAGCGTTGAATTGAGAAGATTTTTTTTGTTGAGAATTGAGAAAAATGTCAGAAGTGGGGATAGATCACTCTTCACTGGACAGCGTTGAATTAAGATGATTTGTTTTGAGAATTGAGAAGAATATTTGAAGTGGGGATAGATCACACTTCACTGTACAGCGTACACCGTAGAGACTGACCCGGTCGTGAGACGTTTCACCTGATTCCATTCACACAATAAAGAGACTTAATTCCAGTGATCACAGAAACTATACACTAATACCCTGGTCAACATTCTCTGTGGTCAATCCAGCTTTAGGATCGGGCAGGTAAAGAGTAAACCTCACTACCAATCTCCTCTCTCTTGTATCACTCTAGATTTAACACTCGTGGTGGGATTTGCTGAACGCTATGCGCGCCATCTGGTGGCGTCTCCCCCTCGCACTGCCATCTAGTGGTCTGGTTCTCCCATGTAAATTGTAAATCGGGAATCACGCTGGGTCCCTACGCTATCTGCATGCTAACGATTAGCGCAGGTACGGTGCTTCGGTGGCTAAGCTCTAAGGTCAAGGTCACGTATGATGGCTCATCTATGATTATTCTGGCCACCAGAGCACACTGACGTCAGCTCTGGCGGAGTCCGCTCTGCGCCACCTTGACCGGTACTCTCTGAGCTGATCTTTTCACTACCAGAATCAGAATCCCTGCTGGAAGAGTGAATCATTCTTCCAGCGGATCTTTTGTTGTGGTTGTAGTCTCACACTACATGCTGTTGTGGTTGGAGATTGCAGTACTCTTTAAGCCCCTTATTCATGTTATTATTATCTAAGCTAATAATGTCTTGTAGTGAGTATTCATAGTTAATACATTACGATATCCAAAATTGTTCTCTGCTTCGAGATATTTGTATTGCGCTCTTTGTCTAGAAAGCGATCAGACCTGACCAACCTCTAAGTCAGAGACAGAGGTGGTGGTCAGTCTAATCTGTGATCTGCTACTGACTAGTGGACGCTAGCCCATCGCCCTTTGGGGTATTGAGATCCCTGGTGGCTCTGAGACGTACTATTTTGATTTGTTTTCTTTTTGATTATTTTTAGTCATTCAGATTTAGGATGTGGCTAGACTGAACTGCACTGTAACGCAAAAAAAAATTGTCATTCAAAAAAAAAAAGAATCATTCTAAAATTCTGGCGTTACAAGCGTATTGCATGTATATAACGAGGGGACCTAGCGTGATCGGGGTCTTCACACAAAACATGATAAAACACTCACAAACACCCGTGCATGTCACCTCACTCGGCCATGTAGTCATTGGTAGCGCTAGACACACTGCTTGGTGCGGGGTAGTTAGCTCTGTATCACGCTGCTTCACTGCGCCTCACCTCACGTAGCAAATTAGAGGACAGGGGAATTCATTTTTTCCGTAGGGTGTACTTGATTTACGCGCACATATAAAGGTTTTTCATTATACATTTGCACCCGTAAGCAACGTATAGCATTCATCTAGAATTATTTTATTTCTCCCTTTTTTTAAAGATATTTTTTCCCAAAAAAAAACCTGAAAAAGGAACATAAATTTCCTGTGGTACTACTATTCATATTAGTCCTTCGAATCACTGGTTACTTAATAACTTATTATAAAATTATTATGAATATTCTAATTTATGTCGGTGGTAATGTAGATAATGTTATCACCTTTCCGCTTTAAGAATATTTCATTTGGGGAAAATGACACTAATTTTTATTTCAGCACATAAATTCTACGCAGTTTCAAAATTCAACCCAATACTAAATAACCACAGATAGTAATAGGAGACCTGGTTTAGGTACCTGAATGGAATCTGTTCAGAGATAGTTTGGTCGGAAATACTCCCCGAGTTCGAAGAATGAGAGTATTTCTGACGAAGCTATCGAGGAAAAGATGCAATTCAGGTACACTCACCATGCCTCCTTATTATATACCGGGATTCGATTAAAACACCATTTTGGTACTTACTATCTCATCGACTTTCAACCACTGAAGTGACACATCACTCTACGAATGTCAACCTCTGCCGCTCTGATGCTAGTGTCAACGAGTCACGTGGTATGGAGGGTAGTATATATATAGAACGTCCTGACCATGCTGTTCAATTCACAGAACGAGATGGTAATTTACAGTTTGTACGGACCGAGGCGAGGGTAAATTATCATCGAGTTCTGTGACTTCCTCAAGCATGGTTGGACGTTATATATTTAGTATATACCCGAAATTAAAACAAAATTAATCTCATTTGGCTTAACAACCAATATCTTAATAAACGTGCATGGCAAGGTCCGTATTTTAGTGTGCTGACCAGTGGTCCGTACAGTATTCTTACGTCATATGCCGAGACAGTGCCTATTTACAGTATATACAGCATGGGTATATAGTAAAATATTCATCGTACGCCACTGTGTGGATGAACGAAATCAATGCTGCTAGTGCGCATAAATGAAACATCAGTTGCCGGTATATAATAATTTGATAGTTTGTGGTAGTCACACATTTGTCAGTGTAGTTTATTGATTCCCATATTAAGTCTCGTTTCATTTTATTTTCTCTCTCCCCTCTCTCTCTCTCCCCTCTCTACTGCTTACAGCTACTGGAGGTAGTAGTGAATTTGTTCAATGTCGTCGTTTCTGTATACACTGTACACAACTACACAATCCTTTTTGTTTGCTGATAATCATTATTTGGACCAATAGGAACAACTCTCATTGACATCACATGAACAGCTAAACGAGAGTGTAATGGTTTCCCCTCATTCACTTCGGACTCTTAAGGAGCTCCTGTCAACCATATCTTACACAGTTTTTTTTGGTCTTTTTTTTAATGTTCTATATACCCCATATGTTACACAGAGGGACATCAATAAAAGAATATAATAAACATCACTGTGTTGTCAGTATAACTCAAATCAATCAAATTTAGACATTTTCATCAGAGGTCTATTGAACAATCCACATTGTTCTAATATCCATCCATGTCATTCTAAATACAAATGAGGGTCGCTCAGTGCTGTCTAGGTAAATTTAAGGGAACATGTATATGGAAATACTTTGTATATAGTAGTTATATGTTTAGATTCTGTGTGCATGTCTTCTCGGTTTAAAGTAGTGTCCATTGAAATGCTAGATGATATTAAAGAGGTTAACTCAAAGTAACTCGTATATCCAATAATATTGGGATGCGTTCTGATGATAATTGAATCTCCCCCAAAAACATGAAAATAATGCTATTATATCTCCAGAGGTATACTGGAAATAATGATTAAAGTAATATCTGTATTGTGATATGTACATTCATCTAGTATTTAATCTGGACGCTTCTCTTGACTGAGAATGCTGGGTATCATTTGGTTTCGTATTTTGTGGAGAGGCAGGTCCTTGTAAGATGCACTGAACGTATTTTAAGTTGATTATGTAGGAATGTAGCTAACTGTTGAGTGTATTAGGGATTATTGTTGATCTCTAGGATGATTATTTCATAAGGAAAATTTTAATTTTGTAATCGCCATCGATCAATCTGTACCATAAACACATGACCATTAACAATGTATTTCTTTCTCTGTGTTCATCCTTTTCTTCTCAATATATGTTTATATATTAGAAAACATATAAAACTATAACCTCTTAGAGTAAAATGCATGTGTGATTATTTTGTGTGCCTTCTGTTTTATAAGATATCAAAGGTACACGACTTGGGATTTATTTTTATCTGCAATTTTTTCAGCTCAAGGAGATTGTCCAATCCTAAAGAGGTATGTAACAGTGTATTCCCGTTTCAACCATCAATTTTAGTGAACAGGCTTTATGGGGGACAGTACAGGAAATTGGTTGTGTTCCGAGTATCACATGTAACCTAAAGGTGAAATGCATTTGTATACAAAAATTTTACCAACTAGGAAAGCATTAAGCAGTATAGATTTCGACAACTGTGACAAAAGCAAAATGTTTTTCTATATTTATCTCACCCCTTTACACACTAACTGAACTAATTGATAATGACCAAAATTTGTGACGTCATCGCCCATTAAGTGTTAGTACGGATACTCGAAGGGCCATGGAAAATGTTGGAAGTTTATAATATTAAGCCTATGGGACAAAAGTATCAGCGGTGAGATAATCCGACATCTGAAACTCCTATCCGGTTTAGTGGGGAGGGGGTAGGACATAATGCAACATCTGAAACTCCTATCCGGTTTAATGAGGAGGGGGTAGGACATAATACAACATCTGAAACTCCTATCTGGTTTAGTGGAGAGGGGGTAGGCCATAATGCAACATCTGAAACTCCTATCTGGGTTAGCGGAGAGGGGTTAGGACATAATACCACATCTGAAACTCCTATCCGGTTAAGTGGGGAGGGGGTAGGACATAATACAACATCTGAAACTCCTTTCCTGTTTAGTGGGGAGGGGGTAGGACATAACGCAACATCTGAAACTACTATCCGGGTTAGTGGGGAGGGGGTAGGACATAATGCAACATCTGAAACTCCTATTCGGTTTAGTGGGGAGAGGGTAGGACATAATGTAACATCTGAAACTCCTATCCAGGTTAGTGGGGAGGGGGTAGGACATAATGTAACATCTGAAACTCCTATCCGGATTAGTGGGGAGGGGGTAGGACATAGTACATCTGAAACTCCTATCCGGATTAGTGGATAGGGGATAGGACAGTGCCTACCTACCCTACACCTTGCTGACTCTCACTGTGCTGGTGTTGCAGGACCAGGATGCGGCGGCGGCGAGTAGTGAGAGGCCAGCCAAGCCGAAGTCACAACTGCCAGTAGGATCGGGGATGACACGAATCCAGCGCGGCGCAGGCAACGCATCACGCCTGCCATCCATGAGGATACAACGGTACAGCAAGGGACAGCCACAGCTGCAGTCCTTCACCAAGATAGCACAGGCCCAGCCGGCCAACTGATGACCTCCCACCGACACAAGCAGGCATCACTGCGAGGTCGTCATCATGAGGTCGTCATTGCAAGGTTATCACCTCGAGATCATAACCTCTGGATCATTACCTCTTGGTCGTCACTGCAAAGTGGTCACCGTGAGGTCATCACTACGGAGTGATGACTTCAAGGTTGTCACTGTGATGTCATCACCATTAGGTCATCACCTCAAGGTCTTCACTTCAAGGGCATCAATGTGATGTCATCACCTTGAGGTGAGAACCTCAAGGTCATCACCTCAAGGTCATCAATGCAATGTCAACACTTTGAGGTCATCACCATGAGGTCGTCACTGTATGGTCATTAACTTGAGGTCGTCACCACAAGGTCATCACTGCGATGTCATCACCATGAGGTTATTACCATGAGGTCGTCACCTCAAGGTCGTCACCTCAGGGTTATCAATGTGATGTCATCACCACAAGGTCATTACCATGAGGTCGTCACCTCAAGGTCGTCACTTTATAGTCATGATCTTGAGGTCGTCACCTCAAGGTCATCACTGCAATGTCATCACCATAAGGTCATTACCATGAGGTCATCACTGTGAGGTCATTACCATGAGGTCATTATCACGAGGTCATTACCAGGAGGTCATTATCACGAGGTCATCACCAGGGGTCGAGTCAAGTCGTGTTCTCCCCCAAGAGGAATCTAAAAGTAGATCTATATATGATTTGAAATAGGACACCATGCTATCACAGCAGTCATCACGGTTATATAATGGGGTGTGGATTGCAGTCGTACTGGTCCCTTGCTGACTGATATGTTGTGTGTTTAAAGAGGCCCACACGATGGGCAGGTGGACCTGTGGCCACACAGAGATACTGTGAGAACAATGCTACATGGATCTGTGCTGAGCGGCCATGGACATCCACATGAAGAGGAAGCTACGTGCGAGGAAGTGGCAGGGACAGCGTGTATATAATGCCTGACGGGTGGGTCTTTGAGAGGGCACAGGATTGCTGTATTCTAGGTTTGTACAGTCTCGTGGCACCGTGGACAGATGGTGGTACCCCCGAACGTTCTCAAATTGTGCAATGTTAGCATATAAACTAAGTGTGTATACATGTGTGTATGTTTATGTATAGCTAAATATGATAGACCAATGCGGAAAAGCCGATCATGTAACAGAAGAAGTAAAGGAAAATGGGTTTGCTTCGGGGAACAACGGAAAACTTGAATTTCTGAAATCAAGATTATAGGCTTTACTCAAGCCAGAGTGTTACACTTGAAATTCAAAGGTTCCTCAAACTAAGACTGATTATTATTGAAGAGGTGTTGTATTGATGTGTTTGTTTTGTAGTGTGAATTGCCAGTTGCGGGTTTAAATTTGACCTGGCTTGTTACCCCTTTCGTTTCTACCTTTATGGCTTTAGTTTTGTTCCTACTGTGTAGTCAGACAGAGATAGCTACAAGGAACTGGGAAGTAATTTAGCCAGTTCAGTGAGATATTTACTGATGAAATCACTTCAGAAGGAAACCGGATATTATTAATTTTCGTTACTTCGATAAGTGGATTGTTTTTCACGCTCATATTTTTTTCAAAGATATTTATTTTTCGATGGTCTGTTGGTGGCAGGCGAGTTGGGACTTTTTAGTAAGATGGTTCCTGACCCCGGTGCATGTGATGCGTAGTCACTGTTATTACATTCCATTAGGACGTATCAGCACCAAGTGTAGTGCCACAGACAGTTACCCTGCCAAAAATTATTATCGCCCACTATTATCTTGTGCGCATGCGCGAACATGCGCAGTGATGAAGTCCACGATTGGAGAGTGGAAAATTTGCCCAAATTAAGCATATTACGACATATCATGAAATGTAATTCTCATGTCTAAATACTATTCTTTTCATTTATTTACATTAAAATCACATCAAAATAGTAGTACGTCTAATAGTCCGTGATATCTGAACGGAAGAACGTGGCCAGACGCATGCGTGTATAGAGTGGGCGATGATTACCATTTTTGGCAGGGTAACCGGTTTTGGCACCACACAGGCACTAAACTCTCGGGGCGTCATTCCATACGGGACTACAAGCTCACCATGCTCAGTGAGTCTTCAGGGCACCCAGTGATACCCAGGACCGGGCCCAGACGGCCTGCGTTATACCATATCAACCAGATCTCTATTCACTATCAGAGTTAAAATTATTATTTTTATTCAGTATCAGTATTCTAGGTTTTCATTATTATTGTCAATTTTTTTTTAGATTAATTTCTCCTGTTTTCTTTCTCAAAACATTGGAAGTTGTAAACTGCATATCCATTTTTCATTCAGGACTAGTTAGGATATGGATGACTTTGCTGCATCTTGACTTGTCTCCTGAAATCTTGTCTATTTTTCGAACTTAGTTCATGTTCTGGTATATATTCAGTATTATTCTATAGGAATCCCCCTCCCAACCTTTTAAATATCTACAGATGTAAGCTAATAAGTACTATAGTAAATGCCAATTTATTAAACTAATAGGTTATCCAAATAAATCCAGAAAACTCATGTTTTTGATAGTGTCCTTTGCTTAAAACAAGCAAGGAAATTATGCTTGACATTTCTTATTACGTGTTTTCCAATACCCGAAGGTCTTTTTTTTCAATATGATTTATATCATGTGTCCAAACGGCGAAATCTTAACACCGAACCCATTAATTGGCCCAAAAGCAAACTAGAAGAGTTGGCATATAATTTTACTGTATGAGGTAGTTCTTATATCGGTTATTTGAGGGGATAAGTGCTAGAGATTTACGAGTCTGTTCGATGATAGCTAGAGTGCTGCCAAGAAAGTGATCTTAGTGAAGGGGCCCCTACATAGCTCTCTTATATCCTAGTATTTATATGAGTATTATGTGCGTTATTTTCTTGTCCGGAACCAACGGTTCTGGTGAGGAAAACAATGCATGATACTAAGTCTCAATGTTCATCATACTTGTTCTTAGGCTAAAAGAAGCATGTATTGATGTTGATCTGGATTTCCAGATCATGAAAATTAATCTAAAATATAAGTGTTATTTGGGGACAAGAAGTGTTCTTTCCTCGTATTCTTTACTCGAAAATATAAGTATAACTGAGAAAGTATTTTGATTCGATTACTAAGGATGAAGGTGAGTTTGTGGACTGCTGCAATATAAAACAGACATATTAAAAAAAACGTTAGACGTTTTCTGCAGCAAGGTGTCATCCTCGTTTGACAGTACAGTGTAGATGTTATTTAGTCAGCTCTTTGAAACAGTTGTAGGCTGTCGTGGCCAGTTAAAGGGTCGATGTGAGGATAATTATTCTCCGTTTGGATACAGCAGTGAGTTTATAAAACAAAGAACGATTTTAAATCAACATGATTACGATTTACATGGGCGATACTGGAAACGATAAACTGGGAGTTGCGTTATTCAAAGGTGATCTTATTGTTGAAGCCTGTCCACTTATAATGGAGGACAACTCTTTGTGCAGAACAATCAGAAATTGGTATGAGTAGATAATAAACGCTGCATGTATATTCCCAAATACATACTGATTATACACTATGAGGATATGTTTAGAGTGATCCAGCCATCGTCTTGTAAGACAGTGTTCTGTAAAGAGAATGCCACAAGGATCGTCCTTTCTTTTAAAAACTCGTCCCTGGGAGGTGTTTTTGAAACTAAGAACGATGAAATAATTGATCTTATCATGGTCTTTGTTGCATTCTCGTTACCTAAAGTGATCCGTCTTAAAGGAGGACGATCTTACAAGACGATCACGAAGTAAGATCTTGAAAAGAAGGCCACAGGTTTGACCCGTATGTCTGAAGCTAGGAAGGTTTGATCCATCATAACCAAATGTATTCCGATAAAATAAAAAAGATTAGACGGTAAAAAATTCCATAAAATTCTGAGGATCACATTTAAAAAACGCACTGACATTCAAATCATTGTCACTATCGCCTGAGGTTAGTCCTAATCATAATCGTTCAGCCAATATCGTTCTTAGTTTTGAAAAAAAGTTTCTACATGAGAAGGACCTAAGTATACATGTGAGGAAGGTGGTGGGTGGACCAGTCCCCGATTTCCGATGAAGTGATCTCAGTGCACCTGGCACCAGGTATACACAGGTGTAGAATTTTGTTCTCCTTTGTCGTTGACTTTTAGTTTCACGGCAGAGATGTAAAGTGGCGGCAAGGATTTACTCAAAGAATGAACTAATAAGGAACGAATGTAAGCAGAGATAAAAGATAATAAATGATAGGGAAGACATTCTTTTATCTACTACAGTTGAACAGCAAACGGTTTTTTGGGAGATTTCATGTACAGTATCCGTGGTAAGTGGAATGCCGCAAAAACTTTTGTTTTATTTTGCAATGATGAAATGGTGGCAGGCCGTGCTACACAAACTTGTATATATACACTGACCATACAACGTGGTGATTATTCATTTGTAAATCAGTTTATGGCTTTTACACGCCGGATTGGTTAGGATTCTAAAGATATTATGTACATAGACTCGGTATAATGGCGAAGTCATATACAATGTAGACGTCTGTTTACGACACAGTGGGTAGATGTGACCCTTCTGTTCTAGGAACTATTGTCGATATTATCCATCACTGGGTGTATATCCAATTGCAGTGCCCAGTCTTTACAATATATATACAGTGTACCTATTTATTTATAAACATCGGATTGCGTAGGTAAAGGTGTTAGTCCTGTAGAGCCATGCCATCATGCTGGAGTGATGGACAACTTAGTGCATTAAATGACATTGTTCAGTCGTAAAGAAGAAACCAACAAGTTTTTGTCAAAGTCACCGCTCTCCACGAGTTTGATGCAGAGTGATATGAACAAGGCGACAGCCGAGTGAATATTACGTAGCATTCAAATGAGTTGGAGAACAACGACTTTGACCAAAATGAGTTGCTTTCTGTATTTATCTCACCCCTGTACACACTAAAAGAATGGATGCCACACAGGATATAGACCATGGAGAACGGACTGCAATTACTCGTAGGGGCTTGGAGAACAAGTTCACAGTGTTAAGCATATGGGACAAAAATATCAGGGGTGAGATAATGAATGTTACAACATGATGTTATAATTCCGCGCATGGTTGTGGTGAGCATCCTGATAAAATTGCACACTTTGGGTTCGTACCACAGAAAAGTCAACTCAGATTGTACTTGTGGTGTTGTTTGTCTCACATCGATCAACATTGAGCAGTAAGAAATTATATACACTCTTCAAGTTAGCCGCGGAGCCCAGCTCGCAAGCTAATCGGAGAATGTGATCTATATGAATATGAATTACAAAAACCCTTAAAATTGTACTGTTTGTGATTAGAGATCTGGGGCCTGTTGAATAATCTAGAATCGTACATGAAGACCTTTTTCTGTACGCCAAGTAGACCCAGGGACAATGTGGGTCAACTTAATTCAACACTTATAGACGATCTTATGGACAGTTAATACTGTCTTAATGAACAAACTTAAATATCATTAAACGATAACCCTTGTATGAGATACAGAAAAGGATACAAGCTTAGATTATTCAACGGCCCCCAGATGCGTTCCTTCCGTTTAAAACAACAGTTTTTATCTGAATCCAAGACGAAAAGATCTGTGAAATTCCTCCATTACTCGTTGAGTACTGATGAAGGCGATGACTGTCACAGAGCCTGCCCTTTAAGCGAGTGTTCCATTGGTCTGATAAAACTGGCAAAGATGGATGCCGATGTTCCACGTCAGTGATTGAGCCAGATATTGACACTAATGCAATGGAGCAGCACTGCCCGATAACCTGCGGGGATCTCCGAACAATCGGAATCATCCACAGTATTCAAAGCAACCTGACCAAAGACTCTAATGATGTTAATCATTTTTTTAAAAGATTGTAAATTATTCCAAAAATTAGGTAAATATGAAAATATTTTTTTATGATTATTTAGAATCGAAACAATGCAAATCGAATTATGGTAAAAGGAAATCTGATAGATTAATTTTTGTCGGATCACTGCAAAAGTTGACGATCCGATGTCAGTTGGCAATATTTTTCTTGGTAGGCTGTGGTTTGAATACTGTGAACATTTCTAGCAGAGGCCCGATGATGTTAAATTTTAATCAGGTCAATGGAACACTCCCTTTAAATAATGGCAATGTGACGAGTAAAGAAGAAACCAACAAATTTTACTCAGAGCCTTCATTCTCCTTGAGTTTGACGCGAGGTGAAGCCAAGTGAATATCGCAAAGTATTCAAACAAGTAGATTTCTGTATCTATCTCTCCCCTGTGCACACTAAAAAAACACAAATCAATGGATGTAGGACGCCATAGAGTATGGAGAACGGACTGCAATACTCGTAGGGGCATGGAGAACGAGTTACCAATGTTAAATCTATGGGACAAAAATACCAGGGGTGAGATAAAAGGGTAGAATCCATTGTCGTCTGCTTACTGCTAACTGCTAACACCGTGTCTATCAACATCCATATTCTCTGAATTTATATCCGTAAAATATCAATTGAGCCTGGGTTTTTCATCGTCTGTCGAACGGAATGGATTTCCAGGGGGAAGGATTCGCCTTATTTTTTCCATTACTCTTTTTCATCAAGTAAAATAGATATTAAGCCACGAGGGTTTTAATCATTACTATTGGGATAGGGATTTCTATTGTCTGTTGAACGGAATGGATTTCCATCGAATGGAATCAGTTTTTTATTTTGCATAATTTCTTCTTGGTGAAGTAACGTAAATTTAATCACAGGGATTTTCTGTGTTATTTCTATAAAAAAAAAAGTTAATTATTGGGTACGGATCTACAGGATGAGAGACATGCCATAAATTATTTTTATCTAAAGCTCTTAGGATTACAACTGTCAAGACCAAGTTGTTGACAGTTTGCCAAGTGTGCACAGAATAACCTATTTTTCATAGATGTTCTCCATTGAGCGCGAACCTATCAACAACCCACTATGTGGTTTGAATAACGCATCCTACAAAATTCTGAATATATAATATGTGTATGTTCACAGCTCTATATAGACTCTATAATTGTGCCTAGTACATCTGTCATAGATGCTTGTACAGTGGTGATAATTTGTGAAGTATAAGTGTTAAGGCTAACAATTTAAATGGTCACTAAACTATTTAACAACTGCATATGGACGAGCAATTGTTCCTCCTAGTCACTACGGTCTTTTCAATGCGAGGTGCAATATGATGAATTCAAATCATGTGGGCTGTATCTCTACTGCGGAAATACGATTATGAATTTCCACTGAATCCCTCGCAAGGCGATAATCTCTTCTCAACCAGATTTAGTTATATACACCTAGAACACGGTAGCAGTACATGAAGTGTTATTTTACCGATTACATTCCTGTTTGTGTCAGTTCAGTCTGTAAAACTATTTATGGGAAATTATCGATTCGAAGTCGAGCATTGTCAAATTACAAAATAGAATAGCTAGGCCTTGAGTGATTCTTGGCTGTCGGATCATGTAGGACCATAAATTCGCCTAAGCAATTTATGAAATCAGCTGTTTTTGCTAATACTTGAAGCCGAATAAAATTTTACTTGCATTACATCAGTTTTGTTTTATTTATTTCTTGGATGTTATTCTGATTTAAACGTGAAAGCCAAAGTGTCCGTAGTTGCTATCTTGTGCCTTTTCTTGATGAAATAGTACTATTATTAGCAGGTGGACGGTTGGTCTTTAGGTTATGGCTATAGCCTACTGTAGTGCACATGCTTGTAGAGTCACTAGGTGACCTGACCAAATTTTTGCTTTTTATAGCCAACTAACTACAGATAGGAAAATCATTTCTGTTTTGGATAGAAGGTTTTAAGACTGTTGTAAGACTGTTGCAAGGCTAATATGAGACTGGTAAGACTGTTGTAAGGCTGATACAAGACTGTTGTAACGCTGCTACAAGACTGTTGCAAGACTGTTGTTAGACTGTTGTAAAACTGACACAAGACCATTCTAAGACTTGTAAAACTGATACGAGACTGTTGTAAGACTATTAAAAGACTGTTGTTAGACGGATACAAGACTGTTGCAAGATTTGTAAGACTGTTGTAACGACTGTTGCAAGAATCTTGTAAGGCTAATATGAGATTGATAAGACTGTTGTTAGCCTGATTCAAGACTGTTGCCAGACTGTTGTAAGACTGTTGCAATGATTCTGTAAGACTGATACAAGACTGTTGAAAGACTGTTGTAAGAATTTTGTAAGACTGATACTGCTTTTCAATTGTCATTAGACTATTGCGAGACTGCTGTAAGACTGTTGTCAAACTGCTTTACGAAAGTAGTGGAATTGTTGTGAGACTGTTGTGAGAATGTTTTATGACTGTTATGGAACTGTTTTGAGACTGTTTTACGACAGTTGTGGAACTGTTTTGGAACTTTTGTAAGACCTTTGCAAGACTTGTGCAATTATTTTACTGTAATGAAACTGTTGTGATACTGGTGTGAGACTGTTTTACAACAGTCATGGAACTGTTGGGAGACTGTTTCGAGACTCTTTTGACATTGTTGTGAGACTGTTGAAATTGAAAACTTCATGGGGCTGGTCAGATACTCGATCAGGATCATACCACAATTCACCAATGAAATGGTGCTATTGACCTGGCTTAACAAGCCATAGATTGGATCCCCATAGACATCAATGGTAAGGACAGGTGGAGGCGTATTCTTGGAGACCTTCAACTATGCAAATTAAGCATATTATCTCATATCCCCCTATGACTAATCTATATGGGTTATAGATTAATGGCAATACAAAATAAAAATCTTTCATAATATGATAGACCATCTTTTATGAAATGCCATGAAATCTGGCTAGGCTAGACTTTATAGTACCATCACTTTTCACCAGGTGTCCTTCAAGTAGTCTGTAAGCAGACGGTAATTTTCAGTTATTTATGCTTTTTTCTAACACTTCCATGCATATAGGATCTTGGATCTGTTCATCAATAAAGACGGCTTTCCTCTTAGTCGCAGAGAAATGTATTATTGTTACCTTTTAAAAAATGAATATATCCAAGCTATATAAAAGAATTCTGTTAAGATTATGGTACCAAGCCTATGAGGGAAGACCGCAGAAGACCACAGAAGAACCGTGCTTCTACCTCTATTCTAAGTATGTAAGAAAAATGGGAAACTTTTTGTCACTTCAGAATGACAGTATTGAGACTGTTGCCCGCCATAAAAAAAAACATCAAAAGTACTCCCTGAGATGAAAATCTTAGAAATGTTGCAGCCTTCTGACACCTAGCCCTTACAAGATAGTTTTTACGGGCCTTTCTGGGACATTTTGAATTGGGCCTTCATCTCTATCCTAAGTATCTTAGATAAATGGGAAACTTTTTGTCACTACAGAATGACAGTGTTGAGACTGTTGCCCGCCATAAAAAAACATCAAAAGTATCTCTTCAGATGAAAATCTTAGAAATGTCTCAGCCTTCTGAGACCTAGCCCTTACAAAATAGTTTTTACAGGCCTTTCTGGGACACTTTGAATTGGGCCTCTATCTCTATTCTAAGTATGTAAGAAAAATGGGAAACTACTTGTTAGTAATGTTACTACAGAATGGGAGTATCTGAGACTGTTGCCTAATATAAAAAACATCAAAAGTGTCCCTGGATATGAAAATCTCAGAAATGTCTAAGCTTTATGAGATATAGCCCTTGCAAAATAGTTTTACAGGCCTTTCTGTGACACTTTCAATCGTGATTTTATCTTTATTCTAAGTATCTGAGGAAAATTGCATAATTTGGACATTTTGAGGGTGTCGTGAGAGAGCCTAATACAATTCTATACTTGTCGTACGGCCGACGTTTTTCGCGGCGATCTCCAAAATGCGTATCGGGAGATGGCAAATAATTAATATGTTCCCTTTCAACAACAAAAATATAAACTCACGTTCTGTCTTCTACATGTCTCTAGCTATTTACTGCTTTTTATCCCGAGCTTCTACGATCATTTTCCGCGACGTTATGACGCGATGTGCACAGAGTATTTTGTAGTCTATGAGTGGCCGCGCATTCGCAAGTACTGGCATAGGGTCTGAGAGGCGGATTTCTCCTTTTCTCATAAGAATTAAATAATGAAACTTGCTCACGAGTTAGAGGAATATATAAACTATGATAGTTCCGAATATGAAGAAAATTGGCCAATGCAATCCAACGCTATATGCGTTTGAATTTGAAACATCACGGCTCGAAAAGCGGGTGCCGTTCGATGTTCACCCGCGAACATAAACATGGAATGTGATGTAAAAACAAAAGTAACTAATATACTCTCAAAAGAGACAAAACTTACAGCGAAGGATTGTCTAAATCTACTTTGCTGGATTCTAAAGTTTGATCAAAATCCATAAAGGAGTTCACACGTGAGATATGTTTTGCTGAATTCGGTATTGATGACTATGTTAACACATAATAACAGGTGAAATTATCGTCTGCTACTGTGATTGACAGCACCTTACTTCCACTGAAATTAACATAATAACGTCTTCCTATTATATTTATGCATCATCATTTTAAAGCAGTTACCGAATCTAATAGTTTACAGTCTTTTACTCGACTCCAAACAATTCACATTGATAGATATACATCAAATTGTAATACTTACGGGTCGGTACTCCGTGCGCGGCTTCTTTGGGGTAGCCATTCTTGTGTCCGGTGTCTCAGTAAATAGTTGGCGCGAAAACGGGAATTCCCATCGTGACATCACACTGCACCGCTAGAGCAACATACAGAAAGAGGTTTTGCGATAAACTGGAGCGGTGCAGTGTGTCGTGACATCACTAACGGTGATCAAGCGGCCGCAACGTAAACTATCGCGTTTGGAGACGTCGGCGACAGTCTTAGTAATACGGGGGTAGGGCAAAATGGCCACGATCGCCAAAATCGATGTCCAAGGTAGGTTTGGAGATAAAGTTGGCCACCGATCTTAGTAATACGCCACCAGGTGGCCATTGGAAGTACTACAGTCTGAATATAGTTCATACGTTTGGCCACTAGATGGCGCCGCGGTCGGCTTCGGCGGGTGCGGCACACATCGGCGACCCCCTCACACTCTTATCTACGGCCCGCTTCCAGTCCATAGAGATACCAGGGGCGTACCCAAGGGGGGGGGGGGGCACAGGGGGCACGCGAAATTTTTTCAAGGATGGTCTGTTCCGACTGAAAATTCTATATACACTGTTTTTTTAATTTTTGTTCTATCTGTCATAGTTAAAAAGTTACAGCATTATACAAGAATGGGCTATTTACACATACCGGTACATGAATATTGAAATCTATCTAGGAGTGAGGTTGAGGGTACTTTTTTTTCTTTCTTTTTTAATTCAATTTTTTTGGGCCCTCCGGGTTGGGGGTACACACTTGAAGGATGCATGTAAGGTAGTCCAAGGTGTGCCCCCCCCCCCCCCCCCCCAACCCTCTACAATAATCCCCCTACATGCCGTTGTTACCATTTGCACGTCATTCAACAAAGCATATATGTCCACAAAAGAGAGAGAGATCTCTTCAGGGGGCCCCTGGACTCCCAAAGAGGAACAGGTCCTTTGTAACCATTCTCTGTATATCTCCTGGCAATTGCTTCCACAGTTCCACTCCCCTAAAGAGTGGGGATTTTTTATATCCCATTCCCTTAAACAGTCTTTCTACAAACCGTACCTTATTATCCAATCGGGTTCCCCTCTGCCCCATTTTAAGGGCCCTTGCAATCTTCATAAATAGCCTTAGATCGGTCCCTGAAACAAAATCCAAGAGGCATCTTGTATAAAATATAGAAGCCAGGTTCTTCTGCAGGCTTTGCGCCCTGGACCACCAGATGGATTTTGCCACCAGACACCTGGCAATCTTCCCATGCAGTCAAGGTCTGTAAAACCCCTTCCTGAAAACAAAATCCTAGGCACAGTAAAATGCAAGTCCTTCAAGGGGCTTCGCCCCCTTGACCCTGAGGATAGGCCTTCCTTTTGGACCCCTTGTAATGTTCAGAAATAGCCTCAGTTGTGTGCCCCCCCCCTTGGAATTAAATTCTGGATATAGCTTGGATAATCTTTTGACATACAAGTGCACCCAGGGGCTTCACCCCCTCCCCACCTAGATCCCTAAAGAAGCACTTTACCCCTGACCCATTGTTATTTCTGAATTATGAAACCCAAGTGCTTCCAGGGGTTCTGACCCCTGGACCTCCCAGATGGGTTTTTGTAACTGGACCCCTGGCAATCTTCACATGTAGTAGGTGCAGGTGTGTAAAACCTCTTCCCCTAAATAAAGTCACTAACATGTGAATACTTCCAGGGGCTTTGCCCCCTGGACCCCAGGATTGGCTTTGCTTTTTGACCACTCAATATATTCCCAAATAATCTCAGGTGTGTGACTCCTCTCACTAAAAAATCCTGGGGCTTCATGAGTGCACCCCAAGGAGGGGTTATGCCACAGGACCCCTGGCAACCTAGAAATCCAACTGCTTCCAGGGACTTCACCCCCTAAACTCCCAGGAGGAGCTTTGTTGCTGGAGCCCCTGCCAAACACATCAGGGGTTTGGCTCCTGGATCCCAAAAGAAGGCAATTTGGCCCTTGACTTCTCACAATCCCCGCAGGTAGTCTCGAGTGTGTAACCCATCCTGAAACAAAATCATGGATATAGACTGTATAAATAATATCTGAAACCAAAGTGCTTCCAGGAGTTTTGCCCCCTAGACCTCCTAGAAGGGCTATGCTATTACTCTTGTGGCAACATTCCAGTCAGTCTCAGGTGTGCAACGATTCCCCTCCCTCAATCAAAATCCTGGATACTTGTATAAAATCTAAAACCCAAGTGAAACTTGAGGTTTTGCCTCCTGGATCCCCAGCAGAGGCTTTGCTGCTGGACCCCTGGCAAGCTACCCATGTAATCAAAGGTGTTTGGCTCCCCCTACTCATAACAATCCTAAGATGTATTTTTTTCTAAATAAGAATCCAAATTCTTCTGGGAGCTTTGGTCCCTGGACCCCCCTCCCAACTGGGGCATTGCTTCTTGACCCCTGGATAGTGTCAGGCATATGACCCCCTCCTCAACAAAATCCTAGATACAGCTTGTATAATCAACACATTCTAAATGCAGCTGGGGGCTTTGCCCCCTGGAGCCCAAGCCAATCATCCAAGGTAGTCCAAGGTGTGCTCCCCTCCCTGAAACAAAATCCTGGGTATGCCCTTGGTGAATGTTGTTTGAGGGGAATGTGGTTAAGATAGTAGAAATGTGCCCCCCCACCCCGAATAAGCACATGCCTATATGCCCTTGTTTCAGTGTCATTCAACAAGGCAAGTATGTCACCTAAAAACAATCCAAATGCCAAGCTATTAGGGGTGATTTACCTCATGGACCCCTTCTAATATTCCCAAGTAATCTTAGGTCTGTGACCACCCCATTCACTGAAAAAAATTGTGGATACAAATTGTATAATGTATAAAAGCCCAATCCTTCTAAGGGATTTGTCCCAAGGACCCGCAGGGGGGACATTGCCACTGGACCCCCACTGATATTCCTAGGTAGTCTCAGGTATGTAGCCTCCCTGAACCAAAATCCTTGGAACAACTTGTATAATGTATAAAATCCAAGTGTTTCCGGGGTTTGCCCCCGGGACCACCAGATGGAATTTGGGACTGACCCTTGACTATCTCCCCGATAGTCTCAGGTGTATAAATCTCCCCAAGACATAACCCTAGGTATAGCTTTTATAAGTGTAAAATCCAAGTATAGCCAGGGGGTTTCACCCCCTTGACCTCCATTAGGACTTTAATTATGGACCCTTGGTACCTGGTCTCAGGTATGTATCTCCCCCTCCCTGAGACAAAAACCTGGGGACAGCTTGTGTAATCTATGAAATCCAAATGTTTCAGAGGGATTTGCCTGGACCCCATTAGGGGCTTTCCTAAACCTCTAGCCATATTACCATGTCATCCTGGGGGCTTTGCCCCCTGGACCACCATGTGGGACCATGCCGCTAGACCTCTGACAATATTCCCAGATGGCTGAACATATGTAAACTCCTCCTTGAAACAAAATCTTGGGGAGAGCTTGTAGAATTTTTATGATATAAGGACTCCCAGGAGGGGGTTTGCTGCTAGAACCCTGGCAATATATCCAGATACTCTAAGAAGGGTAACCCCCATCCCTGAAATAAAAGGCTGGATTCAGATTGCATAAAATCCAAGTTCTTTCAAGGGCTTTACCCCCTGGACCCCCAGAAAGGGCTTTTCTGCTAGACCCTGACAACATTCACAGATAACCAAAGATGTGTGTGCCCCTCTTCTAAGAAAATCCTGGCTTTTATAATCTATAGAATCCAAATGTTTTCAGGGGCTTTGCCCCCTGGACACCCAGAGGGAGGTTTGCAGCCAGACTCCTGGAAATAATTCTAGATAGCCTAAGATGTGTAACCCCTGTCCTGAGAAAAAGAGATCACATTCCCCTGAAACAGAATCCTGAATACAGTTTAATCCATAAAATCTAAGTGCGTCCGAGGCTTAATTTGTCCCAGTGACCCACAGGAGGGTCTTCTTAGCTAGACCCTGGTCAATCTTCAGAGGTGTGCCCCCCCACCCCCCCCCCCCCCCCCGAAACAAAATCCTGGGTACGCCCCTGATGATACACTGTCTATGCTCAATGCATTCACTCTCTAGGCGCTGTGGAGAAAAAGGATGATGGGCTTAGGCCTATAACAGACTATCGTCGGCCTATTGGCTATAGTATCAACAACCACATGGACCTTGTTTTGAGTTTTAAAGTGACAGTCAACTTGTGGTAAAACGGCCACAATGGCCTGCACTGCTCCCTTGTGGAATAAGTTGTAACTACAGTCACATGACCTCTTGGTTATGTATCTGGGTCATGGCAGGGAGGAGTGCAGACCTGCTCAGTATGCCCGGCGGCCGTTTCTGGGTCACATTAGCGCGGAAATGGGTCAAGATTGGTGTTATTTGACGAAGTAAAATACAGATTACTGGTTTATCATAGGACAAAATAAATGTCAGCATTGTGTTCTCTGGTATTGAATTAGTGTAACTAGTCATATAGGTAATTTCAACAAAGGCATTTTACAGCTAAGTCAGAGGGTTAAACTTGAACTGTCAAAACAAAAACAGAGAGCAGATGCCTAGATGTTTACAAAATGATTATACTAATTGACTCAAACAGTAGGCCTACTCACTCACCAGTCCTTAATACTCACCAGTCCCCACTCACCACTCCTCACTCACCAGTCCTTACTCACCAGTCTTCACTCACCACTCCCCACTCACCAGTACTCACTCACCACTCCTCACTCACCAGTCCTCACTCAACAGTACTAATCAACAGTCCTCACTCACCAGTCATCACTCACAAGTCTTCACTCAACAGTACTCACTCACCAGTCCTTACTCAACAGTACTCACTCAACAGCACTCACTCGCCAGTCCTAACTCACCAGTCCTCACTCACCAGTCCTCACTCACCAGTCCTCACTCAACAGTACTCACTCACCAGTCCTCACTCACCACTCCTCAATCACCAGTCCTTACTCACCAGTCCTCACTCACCACTCCTCACTCACCAGTCCTCACTCACCACTCCTCACTCACCAGTACGCACTCACCAGTACTCACTCACCAGTCCTCACTCACCAGTCCTTACTCACCAGTCCTCACTCACCACTCCTCAATCACCAGTCCTTACTCACCACTCCTCACTCACCACTCCTCACTCACCAGTCCTCACTCACCACTCCTCACTCACCAGTACGCACTCACCAGTACTCACTCACCAGTCCTCACTCAACAGTACTAATCAACAGTCTTCACTCACCAGTCCCCACTCACCAGTCCCCACTCACTATTCCTCACTAACCAGTCCTCACTCACCAGTCCTCTCTCACCAGTCTTCACTCACCAGTCCTCACTCACCCTTGACCATGCTGCTTCTCACCACACTGTCCTTTAACCATACTGCCTCTCACAAAAATTGCTCCTGAATCATATTGCCCCTGTACCATACTGCCCCTCCACCATACTGCCCCTAAACGATAGTGTCCCTCAGCATACTGCCCCTAAATGATACTATCCCTCAACAATACTGCCCCTTAACCATATTGCCCATATACCATACTGCCCTCGATCCATACTGCCCATAAAACATACTGCTCCTCACCATAGTACTCCTCAACCACACTGCCCCTCAACCATGTTGCCCCTAAATCCACCCGCTCATGTGGCCTTTTAAAGTCCAATACAGTAGAACCCCGCGTAAGCGGACACCCTTCGTTCCGGGACAAAGTGTCCGCTTACGCAGGGTGTCCGCTTCCGCGAGGTTAAAATAAACATCTAATAGAGGGAACCGTTCCGAGCAAAGGTGTCCGTTAACGCGGGGTGTCTGCCTACGCGGGGTGTCCGTTAGGCGGGGTTCTACGGTAATTCTACTTTACAATGCACACTTTGCTCTTGTTTATCCTGAGGAGCTGCGGTTTCTTCCTAGACTACTAGCACTAGACCCACTTTTAACATACAATTACAAATCGATGGTCTAAATATTGTTTATATTTGATATAATTTATTTCGCCAGGTGTGTATTGTAAACCTAAATAACATTGTCACCTTTTCAGAATACCCAGTGGGCCTTCTGTAGCTGGCCTGTGGGGATCCTGCATCATAAAACACATAACACATTTTCATCGTCAAGTCAAGGCAATTGCAAATATGTGAACTACAACAGTTTCTTGAGGAAAGAGGATATACCCCATGTTGGAGTTGTCATTAAGACCATCACGTATTTAAATTAAGGGCTGATTCCACCGACACGCTTTATTTTGCATGGCAGGGTTGGGCAGTGTCTTGCATCATCTTCCTTGATCATATCAAATCTTGTAAGAGCATTATGCCCCAGTCACGCTGGCGTAAAATCTGGCGTTTCTTGTAAGTCTTTGAATTCGTGGGGACCATGTATTAGCTACAGATTTGGAACGTATTTGTTTGTTTTGCTTTAACTTTTAAGTATGCTTCTCAACGTTCATCAACGCTTATTTACGCATCTGTACGTATTGTGGCGTTTTTCGGCGCATTCCGACTTTCCTTTACGTATCTCCGCGTTTTGCGGCATATTTTGAGATTTCAAAATGCGTAGAAGAACATAGTCATGCGTACACGGAAAAGCGCCGTGTTTTTACGCCAGTGTGACTGGGGCATTACCCCTGCGTTTGGAGCACCTATTATCACTCAAAGGGGGCTATTCCACTTAAGCGATTCAACTAGATATTCTCACACGATTCATCCTGATCTAACGAGTCAACAGATCGGCCATGAATGGCACACATTATGATCTAAAGAGTCAACAGATCCGCCATGAATGGCAGACGTCCTGGTGGAATCACCCCTTAGTATCCACTATCCTACATAGGTGGGTAAACAATACAAATTTTGGTGCATTTCCTTATTGGATGAATTGAGTGATGCACCATCGTAGATTGAACAAATAAGGTGACCCTTCTTAATCTTCTACAGATTTTCTTCATATTAGAAATACTTTTTCATTTCTTACATTATTGATATAAGGAGCACCCTTTTCTCTAGAGATCAACCTTATTTTTCGTGCCTGGTGTCTGAAGCCAATTTGCAAATTGGCAATTGAAGAAATAGGACACAGATCTTCTAGAAACTTTAAAGTACACCACTTTCATATTGGCGAAAAATGCATGATATTTTAATATAATGCCAAAAACAATACACCTGTCATAACTATACACTGTCATGAAAGCTCTACATTAACTCTCCACAGAAAGATTTGACCCGCTCGAGTTCTCAAGTCTTACGATCAAATTATCAATAGCAAACATTTCGGTATACCACACAGATTATCTACTCCATATTTCCTCATATAACACAGCTGTATTTCATACTTTAATAACGAATCGCTAATATCATGTATTATCTCACCCCTAGTATCTTTGTCCCATCGCCTTAATGTTATGAACTCATTCTCCATGGCCCTTCAAGTATAAGTACTGGTACTCACTGGGCGATAATAGCACACACATTGTGATCATTTAGCTCATTTAAGGCCGTGATCCATTGTGCCGATCCACTAGAGGAGCTGTAGTGGAGCTAGAGTCCCGACCCCCCAACGGTCGGTGCTCAGACTCCTAGCGGTGCTCTATACCGGAGATTGAGAGCCGATCTACTGGGGACTGGGGAAATCCCGGTCTCAAGCCGGTCGCAGAAGTGGAGCAGCAGCGTCAACCGAGGTAAGATCAAGGAAAGAACCGAGGGAAAGAACTATCGGAGTACGGGAGGAGATAGGGTTAAGAATGGTCGGCGACCATCAATCTCCAGTGGATCGGTGCAATGGAGCATGGCCTTTAGTGTATACAGGGGTGAGATAAATACAGAAAGCAACTAGTTTTGGCCAATCAATTATCTCCATATTGATAGAACTCTTCGCAATATTCACTCGGCTGTTGCCTCATTCATATCGCTCCACTCTATGGAGAACAATGACTGTGACCAAAACTTGTTGGCTTCTTCTTTGGAGCCTAAGGTAAATACATATGGCCAATTCAAAATTTATAATGTGCCCTTCTTGATTAAGGATAGTGGCATGTAATACGGATACAGTTTACGGGTAACAGGGAAACAAACGAGCAATGTCGCTGGGAAGCGCTTGGTAAGCAGTGTATGAACCACGATCCCACCTTTATCTTGGGAGGCATGGAATCCAGACAGATTTAACGGTAACAATACTAATCTAATTAACACACATCAAGTGTAGCGCAAAATGACCAGGAAGGTGTTTTCCGAACTAAGAACGATATTGGCTGAATGATTACGATTAGGACTAACCTCAGAAAATAGTGACCACAATTGGAGTGTCAGTCCATTTGTTAATGTGGTCCTCAGAATTCCAGGGTATCTTTTTGTAGCTTTTATCTCTTACTTTTCCCTATTTTAGTGGAAGACGTTTTGTTATGAAAGGTCAAACCAACCTAGCAACGGACTCAAAAAAGGTAGACCTTCTCATCGAGATCTTACTTCCTGATCGTCTTGTAAGATCATCATCCATTAAGACGGATCATTTTAGGTGACGGGAATGCAACAAAGACCACGATAAGATTAATTCTTTTATCGTTCTTAGATTTAAAACACCTCCCTGGTATATCAAAATTTAAACAACGACTTGTTGGGGCTGTCTAAATCAGAGAGAAAATTCGGAATTCATCATAAAGGTATTTAGATCAACACTTCATGCTGTAGGCACTGTAAAGAGGCCATCCAATGATGTATTTAACAATCACATTTATCTGCGTTAACTCTCACATGATGGCACAGTATTAAAGGCATATCATACAATTTTCAGTGGAACCACCTGCTGATTTTTAAATCTTGACAATTTCATGCACAAACTGTTCCCTATGACCTATTCTAATGCCAGACTACTAAATTCTCAAGTTTTACCCATTTTGTCATAACCCAGTTGGTAAAATTAGACCTATTTATAGTTTCTCAAATTACATAGGAAATACACTGAAAAATACAGTTTTCTTCATTTTTTTCATTAACAAGGATGGCGACATATTGTTCTTGAAAACTTTACTATACATTTACTAAAATCTATGGAAATTTGAAGAACATGAATTGGGTTGCACTATGTGTTATATAACACTTCGAGATCATTATCTTCCATGGGTTTCCATTTTCAAGGTAAATTTCAAGGTAAATTGTCAGATATGACTTTAAATCGTGAAATGGTCAATGAAGTTAACTGTATACACATGGAAACCAGCCTCCTCAGAGGCTGAGCACTATACAGCATAAATAAACGTATTTTCATAAAAAGCTCTTACGAATCACTCCGTCGGTATCGGACAGTACATTTATATTTACATTTACAAGTTCAGACTGTAGCCTATAAGACGGGGGAAAAGATGAGAAATATACCAGCCTTATATATGCGTTGAAGTTACCCTGGTGCCACATGATCAGTGGCAAAGCTCCTCTATATATATATACATACATCGCTTCATACTTAGAAACCTGCATAATTATGCCAGGTAGAATAAAGCTAAACGATATCGCGTAGAGAATTCGTACTGCTGGAATTGCTGTAGAACATTTGTTGCGCACTTGTCAGTCCACTGTCTATGTGAGCCCTGTGAATATCAATGCTTAGATCGTCAGGTCTCAGGCAGCACCGGGCGGGGCTCGCGACAACCCGAATTGGTATCTGGACACTCCGAGGCCAGCACGCTTCAGTTTTCGGGGAGTAACAGACAGACACTACACTTTGTTACGGATGGACACTACACTAGCTAAATGGTGACTGGCCAGGTATATATATTAGTCATATACTGGAAAACTCAATAGGGTTAGGGTCGAGATAGGGTAGGTCTAGGGTAAGAGTAAGGGATAGGATAGTGTATGTTTAGGGTTAGGGTTGAGATAGGGTTAGGGATAGGATAGGGAATGTTTAGGGTTAGGGTTGAGATAGGGTTAGGAATAGGATAGGGTAGGTTGAGGGTTTGGGTTGAGATCGGGTTGTTTTGTTATTTTTTTCAAAATTGTCTGTATTGATGCTTATCGGTACAGTATCAGTTTTACGATGGTACTTGCCTCCACACATCATATAAAGAGGCCAAAACGTGTCAGCTTTACCAGATGCTGATTTTCATCGCATGGGCCTTTCCATGAGCTTTAGGTACCTCATCAGCTATAAAACACCATCACCTCCAATCAGGGAAAGTCGAGTCTAAGTAGTATCTTAGAGGTTAGGGATAGGATAGGGTAGGTTTAGGGTTAGGGTTAAGATAGGGTTCAGGTTCGGGCTGGGTTATGGTGAGGGTTATGATCTGATAGTCACTTTCAAACTGTGACGAGGTACTGACAAACTTTAAGTTTTGTATCATAGTACTGCGTAGAATGAACGTAGAAATTCCAAATCAAAATTCGTATGAGAAGACATTGTAAAGACGATAGATGGGACACTTTTTCATAAAATGTTAAGAAAGTTTGAACATCTCAATTTGAAAAGATAGAGCATAGTGTCCAAGGCTGCCACCACACTATCATGCGAAAACAAAGTGTAGCGTCCATTTTGCGAAACGTAGTCTCCCAAGAGTTTTTTATGCAAAGCGCAATGTCCCAAGTGTGTTTGCCTTGAGGTGTAGTGTCGCAAGCGTGCTGGCTGCGAAGTGTCCTGTCCCATTTGTGCTGGCTGCGAAGTGTCCTGTCCCAAGTGTGCTGGCTGCGAAGTGTCCTGTCCCAAGTGTGCTGACTGCAAAGTGTCCTGTCCCAAGTGTGCTGGCTGCGAAGTGTCATGTCTTGTATTCCTTGAACTTACAAGTCCGCTGTTAGACGTGTCACGTGTACCGTCCCAGCACCATAGTCTTCATGAACGGCGCGACCTGGAAGGAGACAGAGGGTAACGTACACAGGGATCTCACATATTTGTGTAGTTTTTTTTTAAGTAAAGTGGATTAATTTCCTATTAGAATACCCGTCAAAAGAGAATTATACCTAATTGGGAGACCTGTTAATATAGAAATTGTCGAGAAAAAAAATGTCTACACTTTTTCAAGTTGGTGGGGGATTGTCTATATTCATAGCATGTCACCAAAAACTTTTCAATGAGAAGACCACTCTGTAAGATCCACAAAAGTTTTCTTCCACCTTATACTGAAACAAACAAGCAAGTTGTAGAGTGACAATGACAAAACACCCACTTGTCAATCATTTGATAAAGTTGACAGACCTTGCTTACACATAGAAACATCAAGTAAATTTTATTCCCTCTGTCTAACCCGGAGACAGTACCGCCCAGTATCTCCATAGGCTTAACGTTAGGAACTCATACCCAACGGCCGTGAAGGTATTGTTCCAAATACTCAGTGGTTAATTGGGTGAGGTTTCTATTGATTAATAATGTTTCCGATACTCGAGGAACACTACGTAATTCACTCAGCTTTGCTTTTTGAATTACTCCTTGGTCAAACTCGGTGGAGTATGGACCAAATTATTTTCATCTCATGAGTTGCCTTCTAAGTCTCTCTATAATTGATTATGGTTCGAAAATCAGTAAAAAGAAATTAATATATGACCTTAAATATATGATTGACTTAATTTGATGTTACCTCCTCTTTATTTTGCAGCGCATCCAAAATCATCTTCTCAATATTTCGCATCATGGCCACCTTCTGTTGGGGCTTCAGAGGGTACTCTATCTTCCCCGTTGGTGCCGACTGAAAATGAAAACAATCCTTAGATTAATGCATAAAGCAGTAATAATATATAATACACCTCTATAATAATTTCTTTACTATTTTCAGAATCAATACAGATTTTTAATTTCTATTTATTTTAATCTTTTTTTTAAAGATTTATAATTTTAGGTTTACTTCATTTTTTAAGATTAAAACCTTCAAAGGATTGCTGAATGTTAGTTGAAATTGTGTCATTTACTTGGAGATTACGGCCACTCGTACACTAAACCAATAGTCTCACCCCTGGTATTTTCCCTATAGACTTAACATTAGGAACTAGTATCCAATCAAAGTTGGTCGGTTGGTTTGATCTAACGTCCAGTTAACCATTAGAGATTCTCACCAGACTTTCTCAAGGTTCTTTTACACCACAAGGTTCTTTTAGTTCCAACACCACATAGATATGGTATGAGAACACTTGGCCTTTGATATAGCTATAAATCTACCACTGCTGGGAATGAAGGAGAAGGGTGGCTGTAGTGGGACTCAAACTCACAAAGTCCTACAACCTTGGGATTACAAGTCCAGTGCCCTAACCACTGAGCTAACCCTCCACCCTCACTCTAATTAAAGTGAGTCTAATTGAACAAATTGGACGTTAAACTATATAAACAAACAAACAACCGTATCCAATGCCCATCGAGTATTTACCGAAATACTCAATGGGGGATTATGTCACAAAGGTTAGGCAATTAGTCGATGTGAGGGGTGAGATAAATTCAGAAACCTATTCAGGTTTACACTCAGAGCTAAATCTCATCTCGTTTGAATTGCTACGCAACTTATACGGCACATAGCCTATGATCCATGGGGGCTGCCCTGACGCCCCCCGAGTAGGTGTTCTTCACTAATGGAGGTGAAAAAGCAGGTGTTCGTCACTAATGGAGGTGCAAAAGAAGTGAGTGATAATTGAGAGGTGTTACAACTCTAACCTTGCTCACAAATGTATATATAGTGTTCCATGTAAAAAACATCATGTCATGGGTTAAATCATTATGTCATCCTGCTCTGGGATTGGTGTAGAGCGTCAAAGGAACCATCGTAAAACATTGAGAGGCAGTTGAATTTCATAAGAACAAAGAGCCAGAATATAGATCTGTCCCCCCAAAGGGCCTGCCATACTGCTGGCCACCTAGTGACTGCTTCATGAACTAACAATGACTCTGTCCCCTATAGACTCCTTTAAATTTTGGAAGTAGGATGTGTTTTCCTAACTCAGGCACAGTGTTTATAACATGCTTCCTGGTTTGGTTCGCGAATAACAGTTCATTTAAGTTGTTAAGCATGTTCATAAAAAATATGTCAACATACCTTGTACCAAAATGTGACAGAGACTGTTGACCCTCCGTCCAGTAAAGACTCAAAATGATGCCACCTAAAGAATGAAAAGGGACGATATTTAATATACCATGCAGCAACATTAATATGTAAAAAAAAACATTACAAGAGGTACAATGACAAGTACAACAGAACCCTGCCTAACAGAACCCAGCATAGCGAACACCGTGTGTTAACGGACACCATTGCTCGGAACATCGCGATATTAGATGTTTATTTTAACCCTGTGTAAGCGGGCATCCCGCATTTAAGCGAACACTTTGGCCCGGAACGAGAGTATCTGCTAATGCGGGCTTCTGTGTATGTGTATGTCAGATACGCTCCAATTTAAAACTTGTTAGCACACTAAAACGTAGGAGATATCTGTACATGCCAGAAAATCGCTAAATGGAGAGGTTTCCAGAAAACCTGATGGATACATGTAGATTATCTCACCCCTGGTACAAGTTTAGCCATAGGAATAACATTAAAAAATTATGCGTATTGACCACCCCATAAAGTGACAATACTACGCCATGGTCATGCCAGAGTGATGCGAGATGACGTCATAATCGACTGGCCAATCAGCAGGCAGTATTTCAGAGAGCAGACAAAATATTCGGTGGAATACCTACCAATGAGTAGAACCGACCTGATATTGTATATCTTTTGAAATAAAAAAAAAATATATATATTGACATGGAAATTTATACTTTCCTAACTGGATTTGCAAACTAATTGTTATGCTCTTCTAATGTCCATGAAAGGGGTGAGATGAATCCAGAACTGCACTTGCATCATAAAATGAACAATATTCCACTCATTTGGATGCGCTGTAATCGTCACTAGGCTTTGCTTCGATGATGATTAAGGTGCATCCAAACTCTTGGGAGTATTGTTTATTTATACACTTCTCGATCCAGTTCTACATAAATATGTGATATGAGGAAATCAGGAAATGTGAATAGACAAGCAGGTAGGGGGAATTAACAGGAAAAGGACGAGCAGAACTCTGGCCTTAAATTGATTAGAACGATCTTATTTTGAACATATATCCACCAGATATATATTTAGTTTCTTTTTTTAACATAAATTGAGTCCAGTATTCTAAGATCAGTCTAGAGGCTTAATACTCTATTCATTATCTCTGAACCCCACACTAAACTCAAATAGTATTTTATAGAAGTGTTAAAGCTATAACTATCTAAATTATAATGATACAAGACACAGGTCAAAGGAGTTTCGGACAAACTCGGTATATATTGGTTATTATGATAAATGTATATGGGTCCCGATGAAAACCAGCAAGCAATACTGTAGCTGAAGGGAAGCCATCTTTATTGATCGATGAAAGATTATTGTCAAATGATAAGATCACATGACATGAATTGTATATCAGACTGATCAATAAAGAATTGTTTTAAAAAATAATATATATATGAATCAATCAACAGTGCCATTATATTGGCCAATTTCATTGAGATTTAAGAACAACATACATCGGTATCATATGTGATAAATTGAATAAATGTAAGCTCTAGAAATATCTTAAAAAAATGATGTCCATAGCGAATTGGTGCCTAAAACATGACTTCACCAGTTTAACTTATTGGCATATCTAGGTAGGAAAGGACTTATCAATGTTAGTACAGGAGTTATATGGGTAAAAGAATTCATATTCGTCGGCCCGAAATATATAATTCCGATCCTTGGAAAAAAAATTGTGGCCATCGGCCAATCAACAGCCGCGTGACTCTCCAGTCAACGGCTGAACCAATCGGAGACTTGCTTACAGGACTGGACGGGAGACGCCGCGCCAAAACACGGCGTCGCTCACCCTAAGCCTACCTCAGAGTGGTCGTGTCAGTGGTTTGTGTAGAAAGTCTATGCCGCGTCTCTCTATATCTTAGTACAGGAGTTATGTGCATGGAGGGGACTTACCAGTACATGGGTAGGTATAACACATCACCTGGCTCCAGCACTGCCTCCATTCCCCGAACCTCTTTAAACTTGGGGAACTTTTCATAGTCTGGATTCTCAAAATCTACCTGTATAATAGAAAATATTCAAGGCATAAACAGTGATTTCTAAAAGATCTTATCCTCAAACCATGACAACACGGAACACTTTGTTTAATAATAATGGTGAACATGTTATATCTATATCCTATGATATAATTCATGATGGTAATGGAGATTTTCTTCAAGTGCTGCCCAGATCTATGAGAAAACTGTAGATGGTTAAAATTCCAATCCGGACAATACACCCTAAGAGGGAGTGATACAGAAATAGCCCACTCTATCGTGGCATGCCTCTCTAGAATATGTTAACAGTGGATGTATAGAAATTGGATAGGGATCAACGTAATTACGTATATATATATATATATATATATATATATATATATATATATATATATATATATATATAATCATATGTTATATCAATGTGAGAGGGAGAACATATAAATGTACGAACTGCGATTATTATGCAAAATATCATTTGTACCAAAAATACGGAATTTTTGATGATATAATTGTTGGACAGGTACCAGTAAGAGCGTCAACAGTCAGACCATTTTTTTATATAGAGTAGCGTTTATTATATAAAATAGTACGTTGTATAATGTAGTACAGTGCGGTGTTCTGATCAATAATAGTCAGTACAGCAATTATCCTTTTCCGGGTATTGAAAAAAAATACCTGAAGAAGCTGGTTCAACACCATGCGAAACGTCGTGAACACTTTTTGATACCCCGTATGTAACAACCATTGTACACCTTGGTTTTAATAACAACACCAGCTATAAAACTGACTGTGTCTGTTTTTTTGTGATTTACCACTCTGACTAGTGAAAAAAAAACCAGAACTGAATGTGCACTGACTGATCTGACATTACCCGTCCTAACAAGGGTAGCACGGCTGTTGGCTCCTGAACTTAAATGGTAAACTATTGGTGTCTATGGAAAACTGCAATATTTTCATGAAACCCGATGGCAGCACCAGTGTCAAAATTAATTCTGAGTGTAGACACAGAGGGCACTACGATACATACCCAGATTTGTCTTTAAAAATATATATATTAGATTTACCAACTGAAGGTGCAGTGACTGACCTGGCTCTGGCGATCGTGCGGGTGGTGAATCGGGTACGGGTACATGCACTCAAACATGGCGGGCGGGAAGAGCATGACACGTTTGTAGCCCTGCACCTGACAGAAGAAGTTCTCCTGCTCGTCGTAGTGCGCCGGCGTCACATTACCTGAATGAACAAATATCTAATTAAAAGGAAACTCATGAGATGGAAATAACTCCATCTGTATTCCACTGAGTTTGACCGCGAAGCGAAATTGAGTGAATTACTCTGCGGTCGAACGAGCGTATCCGAGTCAGGGAGAGCATAGACAAAATCTAAGATGTGAGTGGTCACATCCTCTAGATCCTCATGATGGGGTGAGTTGAAGTGTAAGGCCACCTCACGCTCCCTGTCATTCTTCGAGATTTTCAGCAAGTGTGCAGAGAAGCGTACTTTCAGCTCGTTTTAGGTCTGGCCAACATACTGAATACCGCATCACTTAAGTGCCAGATCCAATAAGGCGATTTTCCATGCGAATTTGGGTTCGCAAACGTTCGCAGACGTTCGCATGGACATGCGAACGCCTTGCGACAATATCTAATATATTGAATATTATCGCATGGGATTCGCACAGTCGCATGGATCGCAGACGCATTCGCTTGGTCGCCTTAGTGGATCTGGCGCTTTACACGCTATGCAGTAGACCAGATTGGAGCTACAGTAGGACACGTTGTATCTGCTCATGTAGGTCCGTCCAGGTGTAGAGCATAGGATTTTACCATTTGACTTTGTTCAATTTTCCACTATATAGTGAGAAGGAGTCTACAATTTTTACAGAAAAGAGAGTTCTAGGATTTAATTTAATCGATCTAATGTCTAATAACTGTAAGTTTGTTTGTTGGTTTGATTTAACATCTGTCTCAAGGTCATTTTACACCGCAAGGTGGTGATTGAATCTTTGTAATGAATTCAGGTAGAAATCTCACCTCTACACATTTAAAGAGGTGAGAGTTCTTTTAGTTCCCACACCACATAGACATGGCATGAGAAGGACTTGCTTTTGATATAGCAGTAAATCTACCACTGCTGGGGATGAAGAAGAAGAGTGGCTGCATTGGCACCCCCAATGGCCCACAACTTTGGGATTTCAACCCCAGCGCTCTTAATAAATGTTTTGTTTTTTTGGGGTTTTTTTTCCGGTTGGGGTTAAAAGTGTTTCTGCCACGTTTTCTAACTCTTAATAAATGTAAGTAACTTTTATCCGACTTCTGTAGCATTCTAAGGTCTTTTAAATGATAACAGGTATCAGTAGATCAGTAGATACTAGTGGCCTATTTACATGTTACGAAAATGTAATCAAAATTGTTCGATCCCCACCTTCCATTCCGACGAGAAGTAAGTTGGACGTCAGTGGTCCCCAGCAGTTGCGTTTTTGTTGTTCTGTTGCCCAATTCCAGTTGAATTGTAAAAAATCTATGACGATTTTTCGGCCAACGCCATCATTTAACGTTTGTTGAAGATATATTCTGCGAGAAAAAAGTCAAATTTTATCCATGCGCTACATAGATAAATACGTTGTAAATATATTGCTAGACAATTACTTCCGTAGTGGTATCATATTATAGACAATCGTTTTAGTTCGTTCTGCTTTTTTTAAGTATAGGTATAGATTTTTCTGTAGCTCCCTAAAATTTCATATTATACAATAATCTTCCATTTTTCATCTTTATGTGCGATGCGTCAGTGTATGTTTTTAACATGAGTGAGAAGTAATAGTAGAGGATAGTAGTTGAACAGAGAGATGCATTATTGTCATGTATACATTTTTTTATTGATACCTATTGACGATATTTATTCATGGAGTGACACTGATATTTATTTGAGCACTGCATAGTGTATCAATAATGTCGATTGGAAAGAGTCTATGAAATAAGGGTGAAAGGAATATTTCACACCTATCTTAAAAACAGAAACAAAATCTATCTCATCTTCTTGCTTACCTTTTACCTCCATTTTTCTCTTTCAGTTTCTTTGTGAAATCCGAGAATTTCATTTCTGACCTTGTCATCTGGGGTTTAAATTCTGTGTGAGTAGCTTTCTTCTCGTCATAATATTTAAATACATGAGATGTAGACTCATAAACTGAAAAGTCGCCATCTCCTAGGTTTTCTTCTAAATAGTCAAGATCCCAGTGTAGAGCTGAGCCCACAAGTTTGGTGTCCGTTAAGACAACTGGTTTCTGAAAATAGATATAAATGCGTGCTGATGAGAACCAGACGAAAAAATTGCATGAAATAAAACCGAACGTTGCATTATTATCTTCAGGACTTTACTGTTTACATAAATCAATGTCAATCTTAAAGGCATACTGGACAGTTCAGCCTGATTAGGTAGAGGTTGGGAGATCTTCCTAAAGTCGGGGGGCGTCTTATACACAGAATTTTACCCAAAACGCTCAACCCCCAAGATTTTCCAAAAGTCGGGGTGCATCTTATACGCGACCGTATACCGTATGTCACATTATTGGTCTTCCATGCATACCTTTTGACAATTTCCAGAATTTAGATATGAAACAAAACTCACAGAGACACATGAACACAGATACTCCAGCATCCAGTCATACAAACACAGAGATGCACATAGATACATATAGGGAGTCAAAGTGGCCCCGCTGAAACTGCAGATACCAGTGCTCAAAACACTATTCCCAGAGATATACGCTCAGTACTTTGACTATATAGGGTCGCGATTAGGCCATGGGAAGTCCTATTACAGATTACCGCCCACCACCCGCATGCCTTTATCCTCAAATATTTCATTATTTCAAAAACAAGTAGGTTTTACACATCAACACCCACAGACACACAACCTAAACCCACATAGACCTACACCACCTTACATCCCATGAAGCTAGAGTCTTTGTGTATGTGTATAACTGGCTCTGGACTATGATTGTACCCCCAGTACCTTACGATGCGCTAATGTGGTGTGTATGGTTGAGTATAAGAAAAATATAGTGAATATTGAATAATGAAAAAATGCCTCTTCATTTTTAAAAAAGGCTCGGACGGTAATCTATAAATAAATGTGACCAAAAACGAAATTGTAGCCTCACTCAAACCTCCTTAGCTTTAGCACTAAGCCTTGTTCTTGCTGGCCTCCGGAGATGATGTTTTGAGCACAGGTATCTACGATTTTAACAGGGCCACTTTGGCTCCCTATAGACAGGCACTCATACACATAGTATTACACAGTCTAAAGTGTGTGTTCCACCGACCAGGCGAAAACATTGTACACCAACAATGCAGACCTGGCCTCAAAGAGGAAATGACCTGCTTGGTGGAGCAGCTCGCCATTGCCCCGACTCCGGCCTAGCAGACGCCACTCCTACTTGCCAGGTGAAATCAGCACCTGTGTTTTTTTGGCATGTCGCCTCAAGGTTGCTGAGTGTTTGCTGGCCACCAGCCGGCTGAAATAGTCATTCCACTCTGTTCCACTAGCTAGGTTTTAAACCTGGCATCCCATCTGGTATACATATTCTTGCAGGCCTGGCGGAATTGATCCAAGCCAGCATAAACTGATTTATTAGTTTTTGCCGGCTGGAAGTGTGCAGCCAGCTCATAGGTTTGATGAGAGTATGGCACCAGCATTGACAGTATGCCGCTAACACTGCAATGGAGGCGGCCAGAGACCCCCAGCACCCGCCTGAAGAGATGCGGTCAACATGAACAGGCAATACCCCCAATGCTCTAACCTGCAAGCGGAGAGCGAAAATTCAGACAGTTTGGGTATTCTGGGCAGACTTTTTTGTGCCAGAGTGTGCTATACACATTCATATCATCAATAATTATCTTTATTTACCTTCATTGTTCAGTTTAACGCAAAATTCAGGGGATATTTGACGAGCTCTCACCGTTCTCGTACAAATCACAACACAATGCTGCCACACTGCCTCACAGAATCACTGGGGTTTTGCCCAGCCGGAACAGCGTAGTGTGTGGTGGCGCACTTGGTGCTTCCCCTATCGAATGAACGGAAAACTAGCAAAGCATGATAAAGCTGCCAACATCCACCAGAATGTGCCACTGTATTCTCTCAGCCGAGCTCCTACCCAGCGCAAAGACTTGGTGTTATCAGCTGGCTAGAATAGGTGGTTGGTTGAAGCATGTGTTAAAAAAGACCTGCCCGCGTATCTTCCGTCGACGTAATAAAATAGTGAGGTTTGATTGGAGAGGTGCGGGCTTCCAGCGTGTACGAAGTAAAATTCTGTTCACTTGGGTTCTGAGAGTGAAACGAACTATCTAGAACTAGTAGAAGGTGTCGTCTAGATCTAAAAGTTACGAGTAGAGTGAAGAAATCGTCAAGGGGCAAAACATCACGTAAAATCTAGATACTGTATAGATGGTCTACGATTGGGTATATAGTTGTAATTAACTTTCAATATTCACGAGAGCGATATTTCCAAGTTTCAGTTAGTATGCAAATCTTTAAGTTTAGCTTTTCCCCCTGTTTATTTTATTTGGATTATGACCAACATTTTCGATACTTTAGTTTAGAAGTTGATCACATCCGTTTTCTTACCCCCCCCCCCCTCATTTAGATCCACCATTATTCGGTGGGATTACGATCTACCCTTACTCAGAGATTGCAAAAGAATAACACCCCCATGCCATCTCTGTTTGTGTATTAAATAATAAATAACAACAGCGTCAACGGGCATCAACTTGATCGAGTTCGGCACGTAGACCAACACGGCATCAAGGATGTCTACCTCCCGATGAAACACCCATTTCACACATTTTCACCCAGTACTCACCCCTGAAGATATGATATCATTGACTCTGAAGTCTTTGAGGCTCATTCTGGGAATAGGATCTGTGGAAATTGGATATTTTCTGAGTTGATCCTGACTCCATTTCGGAGTTTTTCCATCGCACGCCGCCATGTTGTTGTTTTGTAGCGCTATCTGGCGGGGGACACAGCACGCAGCGCTAATAGTTCTTAACAAATCCTGTAGGTGGCAGCAGTGTTTCCCATCTAGACCGTCCACGCACCACAGAGTAGAGAGATATTTACTCTGTGCACGCACCGCGCCACGTTTGGGAGCATGAGCGCCCTGGCACCTAGCGACAACGGGACGTACTACAGTCTACTTCCCATCTTGCCCAGGCATGTGATGAATTAAATATTGATAATTCAAGCAACAGGTGCGTACACACTGACACACTCCCTTGATTCTCTTTTACCTAAACCATAGAATTTGGATTCGAATAACCATGTTATGCATACAGTAATGCCTAGATGTTAAAGCAGAGCACATTGTAGATAACATCACTGACACCACGGATTTGGAAGACTGGTGCAGTTTGGACTGATGTATGAGTTGTGAGCGATAATAAGTGGTAAACAACCGCGTTCTCAACTCGACGTATGGGATGTTTTATAGGAATGTTGATATCTCCCATGTTGAAACTCTTGTAATGTTGCTTTCAGTTGGGGAAATCTAATCGGTCTAAGTGCTCACTGAGAATTGTATGATTGAATTGAGTCTCAGTTTTCATTCACATTGCACCTATTTACAATGCATTATCTTCAGTTGCCATGGCAACGATGTACACATACAAACCTCAATGTCTACATTAAACTATTGGCAACTGTTCAAAACCATCAAAATTCATAAATAGTATAAGGACATCTTCATAGCACACACATTTATTATCTAGGTCAGAGTGATTTTTATTATCCATTGTAATATACAAAGTCCCCAATGAAAATGTATGGGGATTCAGTAAACTACCGGTACCCATTGTTTAAAACCATCAGATACGATAACTGTGATTCAAATCTGTGGTATACGGCTTATTATCTCACCCCAGCTATTTTTTCTCCATAGACTTAACATTGGAAACTCGTATCTAACACCCATTAGATATTTAGGAAAAATATCCAATGGGGGATAATGTCACAAATGTTAGCCCATTAGTCAATATTAAGGGTGAGATAAATTCAGAAACCCATTCAAGTTTAGGGTCAGAGCTCGGTCCCATCTCATTTGAAATACCCTCCGAAGATCCTCTTGCTGGTGAATACAAAGCACTGTCAGAGTGTAAAATAGGGAAAAATTCTAATAATCTACTATATAATGTCTAATTTACACATGCATTAGTTGAAATAAGGTTATTTACATTTTGCTGACAGGATTTAGACGTGCCAACTTGAAGAAAATCATTGTTTCGATGATTTGTTGACATCGCGTTCGGAGGCTAAACTAAGGCCATCACATAATCATTTGATCTGAAATTTCCAGGGTGATCTTGTTTTGTCAAAAGATTGATTTAGAGTTACGTAACACGACCCCACATATTAGATAATATCAGAAATGAATGTTGACTTCTCCATAGGTCTAGCACTGCATAGGTTCCAAGATGGCTGCGGAGGGGGTTCGAAGCGCCACCTACTTCCAGGTTGACTCGGTGAATGCACCAACCTCATGTGGTTTACGTCCACCTGAATTTTACATGGTTTACGCCCATATATCATGGGTTTGAATCTGTATACCACAGTTATGGGAATCTGACAGGTTTTTCATTATCTGTCATATACAAAGACCCCTATTGAATATGTATGGGGACTCAGTAAACCACAACCGATTATAAAACCTCTAAGATGCCAAATTAACTGTGGTATATGGATGCAAATCTGTGGTATATAGCCTCAAAGTCATGGTATATGGGAATAGTCCCTTTGTGCTATTTTGCCTTTAATATGGCAATTCCTGTGTTTAATCTATTCGAAAAGATGGATAATATATTCAACAAACCTGTTTATGTAAACCGGTGGCTCTGTAAACCACTCAAGGTTGATGTCGTAATACCCTCGCCAGTGCTTGTGTACTACTACACGACAACTCTCAGGGTTTATGGCCGACTTAATTGATGATTAGACCTGGGACAACTGTCATTAAAACCCGAAAATCTAATGGCACCATTATGGGAGAAAGACATTGGCAGTCACTTCAAAGAATGCACTCTCCTTCCAGTACTTAACCAGCCAACTCATAGTCTCAACGTTTCCAGCCTGCCTGATCTTTATGAGACAGAGTCTCCGAGTTGTGGGATTTGTCTAGTCCGTGCAGTGTTTAGGGACGATTGGAAAGTTGTTGTTTTGAAAGTAATGAATGTATATGTTAATCAGACTAATGGATTCATTCCTTATAGTTAATTTGGAACAGAATGACAAAATCTTTTATAGGATGTAATGTTCGTGGTGATATTGTCGCTGAAGTGAACTCCTTTGAGAGGACAACAATTAACAATATCAGAAGGGCCAGGCGAAAATTATCAGTTTATCATGCATGTCTTGTGTTTTTCACAATCCTCATATTCTTATTGAGTTCCACAAATAATAGCATTTGCCAGCATTCTGAAAATGTAAGGAAGAAGCACTGTTGATGGTAGATTCAATTGGGATGTTTAATTATTAAAGATGTTTTTTATTGCAGATTTGGGAATATTGAACAACGAGATATACATTACAAAAATGGGGAAGGCGCGAAATAGAAACAAAAATAAGACTGCTGACAAAAATGGGGACGGAACTGAGAAAGTATTAAACCACATTGATGAACTCAAACCAGAAGTTTTACAGTCAAAGAAAGTGACGTTCAGTGAGAATGAGAATTCAAGCGACAAGACCTCAGCAAATCCTACAATAGATTCCAGCTCACTAGATGGAACCGATGTTGATGGGAAAAGTGAAATTACTAATGGACAACAGAGAACATTCCAAGAGGGTAAGTCAAGAGAATTTCTACTATCGTGTCAGCTTATGATGTTAAGTATTATTACTTTATAAAGTAAATTTTTATTGTTGGTCGAGACTGATCTTTTTCATCAAAACACCCCAAAAAATATTTTGCCACTGCTGATCAATATTATTATATACCTATGGCCGTATGACTGTCACATACTGCCCACTGCTATCCATGACGTATATATACTAATATAGCCATACGTCACAATGTGATGTACGGGGTATGTGGTCACTTGATTAGCTAGAATTTCGCCATTTTTAGGTCTATAATGCTACAAAAATGGACTGACTGTCTTAGTACATCAAAATACTTGGTAAAATTATCAATCACAGACATCCCTCTGCCTATGACATCGGGATGTATCTGATCAATAATTTTACTGCATATTTTTGACGTAACATGACAGTAAGCCAGTTTCCGTATAAAAGTGATTGTTTGTAAACAGTCTTTTAATCATCATTAACAACCTGGTGATTTTCTATTTATAACAATAGAAATATCACAGAGTAGTATAGGATTAAAGAAGAAACCAACAAGTTTTGGTCAAAGTCGTCGTTCTCCACAAGTTTGTTGCAGATTGATATGAACAAGGCGACATCCGAGTGAATAGCGTTCAAATGAGTTGCAGAATGACTTCCTTGACCAAAATGAGTTGCTTTCTGTATTTATCTCACCCCTATACACACTAAAAGAATGGACATCACAGAGGATATAGAACGGACTGCAATACTTGTAGGGGCATGGTTAACAGTGTTAAGCCTATAGACATTTATTCGAGGGGTGAGGTGATATAATGATCCTAATTATAAAACTCTGCTTGATTGTTTTGGATCTATGTTCAATTTTTTTTCATTAATTTTTTTTTTGCCCTAGAGATGTTATTGCCACGTCTTGATAATCTTTGTATTTACTTTCCACGTGTGTGACAGAGAACGCGGTTGACCGGTCACTGGCGGCGGTGCAGGGCACGTGGAAGCTGTGGACGGCGGTCGGCGCGGTGGCCGCCGTGCTGGCCGTGCTCGGACACGTGCACGTCGACCAGGCGCCCGAGGAGCTCGTCGTTGAGAAGGGCGTGGCGCTCTCCCAGAGCCGGGCCAAGGTCTTCCGTCTCGTCGGCGACCTCTCCACCTACAACAGGGTGAGTCTGCCACATCCCTCGTGAAATCCCGCACGCGGGAGCCATGTATTACCTATCATGTATTATTCACCTAAGGGGCCATCCATTAAGTATGTACGCAGAATTTCTGAAATTTTGGACCCCCCCCCTCTCCCAATCTTGTACGCAATAGAACAAAGATGGAGCATACGCAGATTTTCCAAAATTTCTGCCCCTGCCCCCCACCCCCACTCGGTGTGTACATACTTTATGGATGGCCCCTAATGCGAAGTGTCCATAGTGAACCTATGGGTAATGTGTATGGACATACCCGGTGAATATGGATATGTTGTATGATCCACCTAATACAAGGTGTCCATAGTGAACCTATAGGAAATCTGTATGGACATACCTGGTGAATATGGATATGTTGCATGATCCACCTAATACAAAATATCCTTAGTAAAACCCATAGGAACTCTGTATGTTATGTATACCTGGCACATTCGGATATATCTGTTATTCACCTGATACAATGTGTCCATAGGAACCCTGTATGGGCATGCCCGGTGAATATGGATATGTTGTATGAGCCACCGAATACAAAACGTTCATAGTAAACCTATAGGAAATCTGTATGGACATACCCCGTGAATATGGATATGTTGTATGATCCACCGAGTACAAAATGTCCATAGTAAACATATATACCAGGTTCATATAGATATTTATTATCCACCTAATGCAAAGTGTCCATAGTGAACCTATAGGAATTCTACATACCTAGCATATATGAATATCTATTATCCACCTAATACAATGTGTCCATAGTTAATCTATAGGAACTCTGTATGGACATACCCAGCACATAAAGATATTTATTATCCACCTAATACAAAGTGTCCATACCCGGTGAATATGGATATGTTGTATTATCCACCTAATACAAAGTGTCCATAGTAAACCTATAGGCAATTTGTATGGACATACTCCGTGAATAAGGATACATTGTATTATCCACCTATACAAAATGTCCATAGTGAACCTGGTGATTTTCTATATGCAACAATAGCAGTATCACAAAGTAGTACAAGATTTCTTAAAGAACTCTGCTTGATTGTTTTGGATTCATGTTCAAAAATTTTATCATTATTATCTTTTTTATTATTTTATATTGGAGGGGGGGCATATAGGTGTTATTGTCACGTCTTAATAATCTTTAGGAGAAAACACAAAAAAATGTATTAATATGCAAGAAGTGAATGCATCACCATCTAGTTGCCGTATAATGTACCTTGCATTGTGTACCACTACTTCTTGATTAACGAATAGAATAAGCTTTATTATCCATCGTATACAAAGACCTCATTGAAAATGTATAGGGACTCAGTAAACCACGACCGATTATATAACACCTGCCATGTACCATAACTGTGATATATGGATGCAAATCTGTGGTATATGGCCCCAAAGCCATGGTATACGGGAAAATAGTCCCTTTGTGCTATAGAGCAAAGAAATAGTCCCTGTTGTTATACCCTTTAATATGGCCATTGGGTTTAATTTATTCGAAAAGATGGATAGTAAATGCACCAAACGATGGTTTTCTGGACAGGTGGCTCTGTAAACCACTCGAGATTGACGTAGTAGTGTACATGTCTTTTTTTCAAACTTTCTTTTTAGTGGTATCCAGGAATCGACCAATTTGATGCAACAGACGCAAGCCCAATGGGAATAGGCAAACACTTCACCGAGCTCATAAAAATACCTTTATACGGCAAGTATTTTTTCTACTTTCTTGTGGGAAAATTTCTTTGGCCAAGTGGGCGCTTCCCTTACAGGGGTGGCGCGCTCGATGGAAAAATATTATCTATTTATTATACGCGGTCGTGTAGTGGTATGGTTTGGAAGTATCTTCAGACTCGCATCATATTTTTTCTACTTTTTTGTTTAATTGTTTTGTGTGTGCGGAAGTATTTCTTGATCTTTTTTTTTATAGTATTTTTTCTACGGGTGTTCTGTATACATTTATTTGGGGGGGGTTTGTCAATTGCAGTTCTAGTGACGTAGGACTTAATTGCACACATGGGCAAGGAAAGACTGGGGTCTAGTGAAAGGTCATGTTAAAAAAAGAGCGTATTCCACCAGGTCAGAAAAGTGCGTCGCTCCTTTGCGGCCTTGCATCTTATTATTATTTGATCAGTTGGGTATTATTGGACAGTTAGTGGAGCACCGTCTTAAGCAACCTCCTGTGGGAAGGGGTTACATCCCATAATAATCTATCCCATAATTCTCATAATGGTATACAAGCTGTAATTCTGGGGTGAAAGCTCATTATCACTCTAAAAATCTAGCTGGCCTTGATGAAGGTGCTAAAAAATATTGTACTACTAGTAAAGTGTCAATAAATATTTTGGACTCGCATATAATGGGTTTGTGGTTGGTGTTCAACAACACAAGGTAATTATTTGATGTACCGCGTGGTTTTATGATAAATGTTGACTATGTGTCTTTGTACAGGAGATGTACGTTACGATAACGTGGTAACGGGTTACGAGTCGCCGCGTTATCTCAGCTTCATCTCCAACTCGTGGCTAAGTCTACGCGTGGAGATTGAGATCGAGCGGCGTGAGAGTTCTAAAATCCCCACCTCCCTCAAATACCGAGTGTACGCCCGCTGCAAGACCTACCTCATGAAGGTAACTGTTTCCTGGTATCATTCTCGTTACGTTCTCTATGGAGACTTTCAGCTGCAAGATTTGTTTATTTTCATGCAATCGTTATTAGTATTTACAGGGATGAAAGTCGGGTCTGAGGAAAAGATTGTAAATTTAAAAAGCTTATAAAAAAGAATGATTTATAACGATATCTTGGGAGGGCATGGCTAGGAAGCAATATATATCCAAGTGTTGCTGGTGTATATGAAATATCGGAATTCCGTCATTTGTGAGAGACCTTGCATCCCTGTATTTATGGCGGCAACAGAGATGGCAGTTTTCCAAGGAATCCCTTGTTTTCATTTTCAGTTTACAAAATTAATTTTTGTTGTGTAAAACAAAGAGAGAAAATTTGAGCCTCTTTCATATCAAGTGTGGTTAAAACCTCCCCACACACCCCAGCCCATGGCTAATAACTATGTTTATCAACCACTGATTACAGAGTCTCCATTGGGTGTTTGTATTTTGCAAGCAGAAGACATTCTGCCTGTCAAAGTAGGAGTCTACGGAAAAAAGGCCCTAAAACGTCACCAAGCCCCTAAATCAGAACTTCGTAACAAACTGATTAACTGCTGTAATGTTACTAGAAATTGTAAAATATAAAAATGATAATGATTCTGGAAATGAAATTTTTTAAAAACCATAGTACATAAAAAGTACAAATATGAAAGATTGTAGAACTTTTTTTTTTTAAATACAAATCGGGTTTCAAATCTTTGAAAATGTTACAGCATGGTAATTATGAGCAACGAACGTTGGCTAATAAATACATTAACTGGTTTCAGATAAAAGCGGTCGTGATCTCCTCGGACCAGACTCTACATAATATCCTCGCATGTGCTCTGATATTACTACACTTCTAGTCCTCGGATATTACGGCCGCTTGTATCTGAAACCAGTTAATATCCTGTATTTATTCCATTTTTTTCAGTCTCTCTTACCATGGAGTTGTCCCATTACACTAATTCCATATAAGGAATACAGTAGACCGAGTAGCCAATGACTACATTCACAGCAAACCCCGACCTTCACTCTGACCTCCTTACATATTTTCTAGCGCCTTGGGACGGCTCTGCAGTTGAGAGTTGGCCTACAATCTAATGGGCCACAACTACCCTTCTCTGATGCAATAAACTCCACACGGAAAATATTTCCCAAATTTCAACGACTCCCCACTGACATCCTGACCATATCAAATTCATGTGTTATCTCTATTTTTTCCAGTATGTCGGGATGCCGGCGGCTCGCCTCATGTATACCAACAGAGTGCGCCAAGCCATGTTTAATCTGCGCCTGATGGTGGGGAATTAATACGACAAGGATGCCCTCGGGAGTAGAGTGCGTTACAACATGACAGAATACTGGCTTAGATTACTCTTCACATATTGAGTTCAAGAAGAACACTTGAAAAGAATCGTACCTGATAAAAGAAGTCATTTATGAACAACAAAAGTATTTAGCGAAAGTACACATATTTGTGACTCATACAAATATGAACAATTTTTGGGAACATTGTTACATCTATATGCAAAACAAACTGATCAGCTGAATCTTGTATCTTCATACTTACTTGCCCTTATATATAGAATTAAATATGGTTGTATCCTTTATAGCATTTTCATTAAAATGGATATCACTTGGATAGAAGTGGAGCTATATTCGCCTTATGGGGAATTTTTAAAATGTTCCCCCTTATATTCGCCTTAGGTATGGTCGAGTGAAATGGTCAGTGCAATCGCTATACTACTGTACAGCACATTCACACAAAAAGAGTTACCCTTTTCACTTAGAATTCTGAGAGAGATTCCAACAAAATACGATTCACTGACCAATCAATTGCAAGGGTTTGGATGTATTTAATAAATGATGTTAGTTATAACTGAACTTAGAGGGAGCCAAAACACCATTTCCGGAGATAGACGCTCAGTATTTTGACTATATAGGTTCGAGATTATACGTGTCATCCTCCAATCTTTTAAATCCATCTTTTTGATACATTTAACAACTGTCTTCGGAGCTTCGAGACAGATTTATTCAGAGCTGATAGTAGTAATCTACACTTCAATAGTAACAAACGAGACCAAAAACAAAATTCTCGCCTCGCATCCCCACAGTTTAGCACTAAGCCTCGTTCTTACTGACTTCCGGAAATGGTGTTTCGAGCACGGGTATCTGCTGTTTTAGCGGGTTCACTTTGGCTCCCTATTGAGGCGATTCATAGTGTAGAGTTCCTTGTATCAGGTTTCCTATTCTAGATGTGCAACATTTTTCAATATTTCTGTATCAGGTACATGTAGATCATACCTCAGGAATTTCAGGCAGATTCCACAAGCACCTGACTCATTTGGGCAACTTATTACTTTGTTATTGGTCACCACCCACCCTGATGTGTTATGGGAGAGGTTTGTTGTAGGTTAGGTGTTTATATGTCACCTCTGTGTTCACTTTCCTATTTTAGCACTACTAGAATGTCCTTGGGTTTTACTTGAATACTTTATTTGGAATTCCGAGTTTATGTAAACAGGCATGAACTTGCCTTTTTGATTACCAGGGTAAATAATTTGATCTAAAAATATGCAAGACGGCATAATTTAGCTTCTCTTGGGATTACATCGGTCTCTTGAGAAAAATATATTTCAAAACGACTTCTGAATTTAGTGACCATATATTATCTTTTTTCTTCTCATATGAAACCCCATCCCCCCCTCGAAAATGGGATAATTTTAAGAATTGAAATTCCCCCTTATCATGTATCGTTGTAATTTGGCATCTATCCCTGCTGTGATATAGTGTAGATTGTGTCATTTTGCACATGAAATTAAATTTGATTACTTTTATTTAATTTGTGGTTTTTTTAGAATGCAGAGTACCACATGTATATGTAGCTATATTTTATTATTTATACTGTTTGTACTGCCATGGTTTCTTCCTGGAGCTTACAGTGTATAATTGAATTTTACTTCATATTATATTGTCATTTGATAGAATTTCCATCCATCACAGTTGTGATAGATTATTCCATTGGTGGATCAGTAAGTTGTTTTAATAAAAATTAGGTTTAGTGTGGATGTCGATTTTGTGTGGATAAAATTAAGTTTAACAAACCAAGTATTCTCATAGTTTTATTGTAAGACTATACTTTCTTCAAGTAAAATAAGAGGTAATGTTCACTGTAAATTAATCTACATCATTCACCACCAAATGTTTATCTTCTTCCAACGCATGTTTTCCTATGATTCTACAGCTGTCCGAAATAGTGTGAAAATCTGTACCATATTCTCCTAGTTTGTATATTTACAGGGTGAAGTCTAGTTTGGCACTATCAGAATATCATCTGCACAATTTATTTTTGGTGATATCCCACACAGCTTATCTTTGTGTACAAGAGAATGTGTGTCAATAAATATTCTGGAAGTAAGCATCCTGTTGGTGCTATCCATTAGACAATCCTGTAAGGGGGCATCCATATAGTAGGTAAGCAGAATTTCTGGAATTTTAGACCCACCCTCCAAATCTTGTATGCAATGGAACAAAGAAGGAGCATATGCAAAATTTCTAAAAAAGATTTACCCACCCCCACCCCCTCAGCGCGTACGTACTTCATGGAGGTACGTACTTAACAGATCCTATTCTTTTATAGCAAAATTTTGTATTTTCCTCATGAAATGGCTTTTATTGCAAAAGTGTTTCCCAGGTTGGAAAAAATAATTCAACTGGCTTCATAAACTTAGAACACAGGGCCTACTCTCGATAACCAGTATGGATAACAAACTAATCCATTTTCACAAACGCCACATAACAAACAAAAATTCCAACCTACGAAACACTTTTGCAATAAAAGCTGTTGTAACAGAAAAAGAAATACTGTAACAGTATGCAAGAAAGTGGAAGCTTTGCACGGCTACAACTGGAGAGAAACCTAAACACCACAGGGGCGACCTAATCCTCCTCACTGCAACACGAGGCAGTGAGTGAAGACCACACTCCACCCACAATGGCTCGATCACACCACACCTGACGAGACCTGAATGACATCGAAATATCAGTTAGAGCACCTGTGTTAATACCATAAATCTCTGAACCATATGTAGCTTGAATCATGGGAATCGCACTCCAATAGAGATGAGAGGATACATTGTCCATACTTATATCAGTATTACATGTGGAAAATATCCTGTCCTTCGAAGATTTCTATCCAATTCCACGGTTTTGGGTGCGTACACTATATGATATCTTCATCAAAGATATTCCAGCTCTGCATGCTTTATAAGCGAACATGATCACTATACACTCAGTAACAAGGATTATCTTCGTCAGTTAAAACGTGTTAAAACATGTAACAATGACAATACTCTTACAGGTAAAAACTCCTGGAACCTCCTCCTAAAATAACTCCTGAGAAGCAAATATATTCCTCCACAGTTAAGATTTCAGATGACGAAATGTCGGCAAGATCTCAGCATTTTGCAAGAGATGAATATTGATAACGAAATGTTTTGTATACAGCTTAACTACTGAAATATCCAAAGCAATGGAGGATATATTATTATCCTACCCCTAATATAAAATCCCATAGGCTTAACATTGAGATTCCATATGCTACGCTGACTGGCATACAGAGTTTTATATGCCAATAGTGGCATACAGAATTATTAACAGGTAATATTCCAAAATCAAGGAGACAAGGTAGGATAAAATCAAAACCTGATTCGTTTTAATCGTGGCTACCGCATTCCACTCCTGGAGTTTTGGCTCCGGACTTCACTTGGCTTCGCCTCGTGAAATCACTATGCCAAACTCCAGTCATGGCATACGGTGGCCAAGATTAAAACTCATCCAGTTTTACGATACTGCTGGCCAACTGAAGTCCCATATAAAATTAGAATGCTGCCTAGTACATCATTAATACAAGTATCAAGTGAAAATTAAAGCACATTTGTGTGAAAGCTATAAGATCCATATTGCTCTTCGTCAGATAATCACAATAAAGAAAAAGGATATGTCCTTCCATATCTCCCGAAAAAAACCATACAAGCTGTAACTGTAGCTTTCTGTGTGTTATACTGGTAACGTTGCTTTATCTGGTTCCACAAATCTGGAAAAAACAAAATAACAAATATTCAGTAATATTCTTCAAATAAGGTTGCCAAACATGAATATCAAAATGTAATGAACTATTTTTTTTATCTCTATCTTATACTACTTGAGCTTCAGTCATCAATGACCGATTTTTATTCTTTGTCAAATGAGGTATATTATATATATCATGATTGAACAAGTGTTAGGGCTAGAAATATGTCTATAGAGGAGTTCTTAAAAATTGACCTGTGATTCAAAAAGTGCCCCCCTCTAAAAAAAGATGGCCATAAAATCGTGAGTCCAAAAGATGAATCATATTGCTATCTGTTAGCTATAAAAAGCAAAGACAGGGTCAGGTCACATAGTAGCACAAGCAGAGGTACTACAGTAGGCTATAGCTATACCCTTAAGACCAATCGGTCACCTTCTCATAACCACCGTGAATATGTAGAATAACGTAACCTTTCTGCAGCCTCCTTGGTATTGACCAGTTCCTTGGAGTAGTAGTTCCAGAGCAGGTGTTTGTCTTTGAGGAAGAGGTTATTGGCGAGGAACTCGTTGAATGTAACTGCTGTGTTGTCTCGTCGCATGGCCGCCGACACCATCCGCGTATAAAACGTTGTCACCGTCTCGTGATAACCTCGTGAAATCTGTCAGTATTCAAATAATCATCACAACCTACTGATGAACCCCTCTCCAGAACTGTGATGTCATACTGTCAACAACAGGCATCACTATACTCATACGTCTGGGGCACAGCCCTTCAGTGAGGCAGCACTATAAAATGGACATAGGATCCCACTGCTACAAGCAGACCAAAGTTGAGTTAGTATACCTTTCAAGAACCAGATAGGTCAACCAATGAGTCAGTCTCAAAAAGACGTAACTAGCCTGCCGAGACATAAAACAACACTTACAGACAAACAAACTATACACATACGCCCTACAGACATGACTAAACTCCCTAATATCACTACCGTTTTCCGATTTCTAACTGGAGAAACTGAATATAATTTGGCATGTATATGTAGAAATATCTGAAATTTCAATTTCTCTAATCATATTTCCAATTTGAAGATATGAAAACCGTTTAATTGCAATGATTTTTTGATATGGCCAAAGGGTTATGACGATGAATATTTCAGCATCTATGGTAACACAAATATTTGTTTAACATTTGTTATTACATGTGTACATAAAGTTGAATCGGTCAGTCGATTTACCATAACCACAACTTTTGGCTAATAATTAAATATCTAAAAGGATAGAATACAAAGAAAAATATACTTTACCTTTTCTTTATTTTTCTCATTGAACCACTGAATACCCTTCCTGAAAGAATAGCAAGAAAGGACATATCTTAAATCACATTCGAAAATAGAAACCTATTATTTTTTTATAAAATCACATACAAAACTTTATCATTGTCCCATGGGAATGAGCAATAGTCGTTTTCTATCTCAAAATCTATCACAAAAGATCCTGTGCTAATTGCCTACAGATTGATATTTGTTTTATCTATCTAATCCAGCTTATTAAAAAAATATATTTATGGAGAAGTTTGTTGTTGTTGTTTGTTTTTTGGGTAGTTTAACGTCCAATATGTTCTATCAGACTTACTTTGGGTTTGAATGTGATTAAATCTATGAGATGAATTTAGGTAGAAATCTCACCCATAAACATTTACCGAGGTGAGAGTTATTTAGTTCCCGCACCACATAGACATGGTATGAGAAGGATTGGCCTTTGATATAGCAGTAAATTATTATGGAGAATACGAGGCATGTATTGATTCAGGGGTTGCAGGACGTTAGGGCCCACCACCTTAAAGTTGGGACATTAGGGCCCACCCTACACCGGGGGTGTGAAAGCCTCAGTCGCGCCTCGGCCGCACCGCGATGCCGCGGTCACGCCTATGGTGCCGGGAGGGAGATGTGGCATAAATAGAGTTAGTGCCCACCTAATTTTGCATAATTGGTTAATGTTTGAATACTGGAGAACACGACCCGTAAAAAACTTGACCCGTAAGGAACTCAACCCATTTTATATCTTCCCTAATCAAGCATCTCAACTGTGAATAAATAACCCTAACCCTAACCCTAAGTAACCCTAACCCTAACCCTAGGTTGGGTTTAGGTGGGCCCTAACGTCCCGATGAGTGGGCCCTAACGTCCCGACTTTCGGGTGGTGGGCCCTAACGTCTACATACCGATTCAGGCACAGCTACCACTTGAATGCGCTGCAGGTGACAGTGCAATGTGATCGACTGCTCACCATTGAACAGTTCCCTTGCCGATCAACGCGTTTCAAGGGGAATAGCTATGTTGGTCATTTTTTATGCACCCTGGGCGTGATGTCATGCCGGGGGTGTGATTGTTGTCCTAATCCAACTTATTTATTTCGAATTTGAACATCAAAGCAGCATTAATATCAAAGTAATCAGTATGGCAATCACCGAAATGTCCCAAAAATAAAAAAGAATATATCAGCACCTTAATAAGATTTCCTTACCCACTTAAACCATGTTAAATTAGTCAGCGAAATCCCAGTAACATCAGTTGTTCCTTAGCGATACCAAATACCACCAACACCAGAGGGAAAATCATAAACCAGACTTTAAAACAAAATAAACATGAATTGTGTTCATCAAAAGAAAACATTTACCGTAATTCCCGGCTGACTCTGCAAAATGCTAATGCTCTAACTCAGACGTGTCAGGGGACTAAAAGAATTGTTTTGATAATTTTGGTATTTGACAAAAAAACATGAAATTATGGTACATGATAATATACAGGGTGCCATTAATTACCAAGAATAGGAATATAATGTGTAAAAATAAATCTGAGAATATTTTATATAGGATATATCACTACGTTTAGTTGCAGGTCTAATGCTAGGTTTAGACCGTCACCCCGGCAGTCCCGGCAACCCCGAAATGCCGTCGCCCAAACTTGACTTGTACTTCCTAAGTCGTCATATCTCGACTCGGTTGTGAATCTTAACCCTTTCTGGCAGGGCAATGCCATATGGCATTCCCCTGGCCATGGCAGGACAATGCCATATGGCATTCCCCTGGCCATGGCAGGACAATGCCATGCATTCCCGTATGGAATGGATAAACCATTCTGTATTTGTTCCTTTGTAACTTTTAAAAAGATTATCACAGAATCAAAAAGAAAATATGGCATATTAGGCTTAGTGTTGCCAGTAAGCCTCAGAAATATCGGAAAGTTCTCATAAAAAATTACAAATTTACTGGAATTTTTAATTTTGTAATTTCTTTTAATAATATTGACTACAAAAGCCAGCCATACAAAGGCCACAATTGGTTCTGGTGCCTGCTATAGTATGGATACATGGTGAATGATGTGTAGCTCTTGAAGGGTTAACTGGACTTGACTGCCAGGAGGTTGCCGGGACTGCCGGGACAGAATTTCTGACTGTCAAAAAATCAGTCCCGGCAATCTCCTGTGGCCTTCGACTGTGGTGACTGCCGTAAGTGGTCGTAATTGGACTTAGTCCACCTACGTCCAAATTAACTTGACTTTGGTCAACGGGATGTAGGGGGCCGAGCGGGCAAAAAACATTAAAATACCATTAAAATACCATAAAAACACCAAGTCGAGTTAAGATTCTGCCAAAATCCATTGCCGGGACTGCCAGGGTGATGGTGTAAACCTAGCATATGTGAAAAGCCGCTGATTATGGTAAATGGGTGGGGTGAGGAAAAGTACTTGATTTTAAGTGCAGCGTCGTCGGGACCGTACTCCTTGATGTAGTTCCAGGCCATGCGCAGATGGGCCTCGTGCGTCCACTGTTCAAAAGGCAGCGTCCGGTTCTCGAAGGCGTCCATAAACATTTCATCACCAACTGCGCGGAATGATCTGAAATTATCATGAACTGTGACAAGAATTGGTTTACGACAAGGTGGGAATCAAACAACATGATCCAATGGATCCTGATTCACCGTCTTACGTCTGATACTCATATAGACAATAATCGATGGATATGTGGACAAACGGCTTTATACCACGAGATGTTAACGCGTAGTAATACAAAAGCATTAGCGAATGTATTACTACGTTAACATTGAGTGGTTTACAGAGCCGCCTGTTCACATAACCATTGTTTGTTGCAATTATTATCCATCTTTTTGAATAAAATCAAACCTAGTATTTGCAGTTATGGTATCTGATGGTATAACAATAGGCACTATTTTTTTGTTCCATGGCTCAAAGTGACTATTTTCCCATATATCATGGCTTTGAAGCCATTTACCACAGATTTGAATCTGTATAGGGGACAGAGCTATTGTTAGTTCATGAAGCAGTGACTAGGTGGTCGGGGGACAAAACCTGTATTCTGGCTTTTTGTTCTTATGAAATTCAGCTGCCTTTCAATGTTTTACCAAGGTTCCTTTGACTCTCTACACCCATCCCAGAGCAGGAAGATATAATGCTAAAATCCAGGACATGATCTTTTTCACATGGAACACTTTATTTACATATGTGAGCATGGCAAGAAAAGTGATATTTCCCAATTATCACTCACTTCTTTTGCACCTCCATTAGTGAAGAATAGCTACTTTTTCACCTCCTTTAGTGAGGAACACCTACTCGGAGGGTGTCATGGCAGCGCCCATGGATCATAGGCTATATGCAGTATACCACAGTTATGGTATCTGATAGGTTTTATATAATGGGTTGTGGTTTACTGAGTCCCAATACATTTTCAACAGGGTCTTTGTATACGATGGATGATAAAATGGTTAATAAAATTATAGTAACTCATTATATAACTTGTATACTAGGTGTCTGGTTATTTGTGATACCAAAAACTTCATCAAAGTCATTAAAGTTGTACAGTATTTGTAGTTTACTGGTTATAGTTTGGTTGATGTTATAAGTGTATGTGTTATAGAACCACACTTTTAATTAAATTGGTGTTCTATGGAAGTAAGAGTGAATTCTTCTCATGCCATGTCACGCCATTGCTAGTATCAAATAAAATTTTTAAAAAACACAACTAGTTTTAGATAATCATATGGGACCAGACGTTTGCCTCGTCTTCCATCTAGTTATGAATGATTATACATTCCAGTCTGATAGCCTCCGGAATGAGAATAGTGGAAATAACGCATACCTCATATAATAGAGTAATGGGTGTCGGTCATCGGAGCCGTTGTCTGTACTCAGGACCTCCCCGTACCAGACGTCATGATCACCGATCCCAGTGACGGAGTAAGCTCGGCATCTGAGCACAGAACACACATCCTCTATGATTGGAATCCCCTGGAGAGAAAAATGTGCCAGATATGTCAATACACACCATTATCATAAAAAAAAAGTCTGTGTTGTATCATTTGACGAAGCGTTCATTGAAACCATTCCGAGTACAAAAGACTCAGTGTTTGTGTGTTTTGTCATTGTTGCTGTATTCTTCCATACAACAAATTTCTAGGACTAAAATGTACCAGATCATCACTGGGTTAGGTACTGCTTTTCTCATTCGTGAATTGGGATACACCAAGCACGATTGACTGTTCACTGTCAAGAACCTGTTCATCTCTCAGGCCATAATTTTGGCGTTATTTGGCCGACATCTTTCTGTGACGGCGTCGGTGGAGAAATTATGCTTTTGTGAATCATTGAGTCTGGAGCAGCGTGGAAATAGGCTTTCCTAGCCTACCGTCTACCTCCAGCTACAATAAAAAGCTTTTAAAAAAAAGAAGGACTACCCCTCCGAAACGTCGGCTTAACTTGTGCAATACAGAAACTCGAAGTGGGCATGCCAAACTGTTAAGTGTGTCTGATTTACTTCATTGGGAGTTTGTGGGTATCTCTTATTTCGTAGTTTTTTCCATCATTCTATAAATGCCATGGAAATATATTCTACTATTGAAACCTCTATTCAAATCTCAGACATCATTATAACATCAAATATATAGATATGAAATAATTCATGAAAAATCATAGCTGATAAAAAAAAAAGTGGTAACAAAAGTACAGCATCGATTAGCCAGGTTTGATTTCCCTTTACAAATATCCTTCTTTGCTAAAAATTGGTTGACAAAAAGATAACATCCGAACAAAGATTCCCTTTGATAGAAAGCTTTACTTTGGTAGATTTAAAAACAAATTTTGATCGGAATTCTTTCTTTGGGTATTTACTATCATACTAAAGGAGATCTTCTCTTCTTGACCGTAACACCGTCAGTGTAATCACACCGATAATACTTCACATTCTGGGCCAATACTTAATTACCAATATGATTAAGAAGACGTGGCAATAACACCTCTTTGGCAAAAGAATAATGATAATAATTACCAATATGAAGCTGCATACCACATAGGTCACCTGGTTCAGGAATCTACATAATGTGGTGTTCCTGACTAATTACCTGTTCGTCTTGGTGGTGGCGCACTCCTTCAAATTGGTCCTGGCCTTCCATATGGAGATTTGCAAATTGTACGCCATACCCAACCTGTAATAAGAGAAAACGTAGTTAGTGACGCTATAGTGATTGCCGTTCGAGGTCTTTTGTCCCATAAAATATGTCCTGATGCCCGAGGCGGAGGAAAGTGTTAAACGGCATTGAAGAACGAAAATGTCTAGCCTATTGGAAATTCGAATATAAAAAAAACATAAAAAATCAACGTCTCATATCCGAAACAGGTAACGTCTTAACAGAGATGTCAGTTTTCCTGATCTCCGGGTTTTGCTGTAAGTGAGTCGTGGAAAGAATGAGGATTGGGGTATTTTCCCGTTTTTTTCTTTACCTCACTGGCATCTCAGCCGTCTAAAATAAGGGCGAATCAGTTTTTTTTCAGAGATCAGGAACCGATCGTGCGTGAAAAGCGAGTGGTGCTAATTCTATAAAAATGCATTATATAGATGCCTTTATCCTACCCCTAATAAAAAACGCCATAGGCTTAACATGGGATTTGTTTATATCACAGGTAGTGACATAAAGTTTTGTTTATGCCACTACTTTCTGATACTGAAAAAATATGGAAACGGGGTAGGATAAAATCTAGACGCCACTCGTTTGAGTTTGAGCTTATTCATGCCACTCATTTTGTTGGCTCCATAATGTCACTCGTCTTTGACTCGTGAAATTATGGAGCCAACAAAATGCGTGGCATAAATAAACTCAGACTCAAACTCGTGACGTCTCTTGATGATATTTTCAGATACAGTGTATATGGCTTTGGTTGCTGGGCATCGAATAGGTCAAGCTCTCTCTTTGTGCCTCATGGTTATTCGGAGCAACTTTGTCCGGTTCGCGTATGGACACAGAAAATAAACATGTTTGAAATCTGTAGAAGGCTGTTCTTGTCTGTTTTCTTGTCTGGTACATTGCAGTCTTCACCAATATGATAGATGACCAGAATAGTCTAATTAGTTTAATCATTAGGATTCTATCAATTGTTTGTTTGGATAGTTTAACGTTCAATTTGTTCACTTAGGATTTTTATCAATACAGAGCCGTAGTCGGTTTTAGAATTGAAATATCAATTTTTTTAAAGAAAATATCAGACGTGGCTATAACACCTCCTAGTAAGCCTGATGCTACCTTGATAATAAAAAAAAAGAGAATAAAAAAGTATTTTAGATTGATATGGTAAGTAAGACATTCATAAAGGAAGTGTATTAGTGCCTAAGCCTTGAGAATATTCTCATTAGGAATATTAGTACAACATTGGACAGAAAACTCACCTGGGTCCGGGACAATACGTGGACGGCGAACTGTTGAGCCTCCACCAGGAGTTGGTGCATGCGGCTGTGGATACAAATATAACATGTTTTTGAATCCAATTTAGACTCATTTGGGTGATTCTTTGAAATGTTTCAATTCTAAATGTTATTTCTTGTTCAAAATATTTTTTTCTGCGCCCGATAAACTATGTGCCACGTCCACTCTGAATTTTTTTTTTTTTTTTTAGCATCGGCTGTGGTTAGAAGTGCATATGCCACGTATTATTAATTGAATTTAATTTCTTGTTCAAATGTTGGGTAGCAGGACTAAATTAGCATAGTATTAATCACAAGATGCCCTTAATACATAGACTTTAATAATTCAGAATAAGTACAAAGAGAAAACGTAGTTACTGAGCTGAAGGGATGGCCGTTCGAGGTCTTTTGATGTCATAAATATGTCCCAACGCCGTAGGCGGAGGGACATATTTATGGTATCAAAAGACAGAAGACACTGCCCGACACTGCCAGGTAAAATAAATTGTGTTGGTGGTATCAGCCCTTGACAGTGGCTTTCCAATACAACCATTGAGTTCCAACTCACCTTGGGCGCCGGATGGCGAATGAAATCACAGGAGGAGAAATGGATATACTTGTGAAAGAACTACAAGTCAAACCTCTTTTAAACCACTCTCCTTTCTCCTTGTTATATTTCGCTGACGTTACTACCACAACTGAAACGAAATCAATAAGTTTCACCACCATATTGTTGCGTATGTTTCTCTCTTCCATTCGACATGATGGTCTATTTAGTAGCAAAAGATTATTACTATACTAACATTTTAAGTCAAAGGCTTTATGAAAAAAAACCGGGAGAGTTCATACATGTAAGTACAGTTACTTTATTGATAAAATGAGTAGTTCAAGCTAGTTGAATTAAATATTGCAAGGAATTTGATTGATCTATAGCTATAGCTATATCCTCTCAAGTATGAAAATAAATGGTCTCGGTTTCATTTTAAATATATCAATAACGAATAGGTTAATATTTACAGTTAACATAAATTAATTTCTAATATTTTGGTGATGGTGCCTATTTAAATTGTTACTTTACCTGGTTGAGGAACGTTTCTCATGAGGCTTGTATATTCATGACTTAATGCCTTATCTAAATCCGACTCTAGAAATAGGAATGAAAAAATAATGTAATTTCAGCTTATTAGCACATAAGGTAATATTAGGTATTTGACCCAAGCTACGAAGGCCGTAAATTGTGGTGAATTATATCAAATAGCAAAGTTCAATGAATACTTATCAAATATGTATAAGTCAGTTGGTAATATTTGTTCCCTTATCTCGCCACTGATGATGTAAATAGATTTATAAAGATCAAATTTCATGGAACGGATATTCATTAGTTCGTCTCAAGACACTGGCATAGACATAGTTAAATACTAGGAGCAAAAGTTATGTTCATCATTGATGAACGAGTGTACAATTATAAATGAAGAACAATTAAAAGGTATAAGGTTATATCATTCTAAGGATAGTTTTCTGTAACCCACTTGCACCCAGTCAACTTGCCATTTCTGCAACTGTCTAAGTCTAGGATCCAAACATATGAAGCACCAGTGGGTCTTGAGGAATTTCGGTCTTGAGTGATGGGTCATGGTCAGCTGGGTACACCTATAAGACCCTGAGACACTGGCACCCTGCTCCTTTCCCAATATCACAGCGAATATAACACAGATAGTGAAGGGATAATTTCTTTGCAGCACGCTGGAAGTCTATGTGCACAGCCTAACCTTTAGGCAATGTAAATTGGGCGAGCAGGCACGCTCTGATAATATTCCAACTGTGCCACAACGAGGGACCTACAACCTACAAGTGCATTTTCACTGGATTCTGGGAGTGATTGGGGAAACATGCATAATTTTGGTCGTAAAGGGTAAAACTGCAGATCTGTGGTCTCTAGCGTGTAAGCATAGGAAATGTCACTTTGCGGTCTCGTATCGGGCCGGGAAAGGCTTATAAGCTAGAGGCCACGGATCTGCAGTTTTACCTAGTAAAGATCTAAAGACTTAAAGGCATATTGGACAATTTGGCCTGAAAATTATAACCTATGTCATTTTTTTTGATAATTGAATATGATGAGCTCAAATTGTTATAGAATCAAACTTAAAAAGTGGGGGGTCATTGTGCTAGTTTTTGATTTAGAGGTTGATATTATTATAATATTATAAAAGAATATATAGAAATACTAAAAAGTTGTTTTTCACATTGTAAAACCCATGTCATCTTCCTGAAACTTTCAGAGAATATAACAGATGTATAGTTCTACACATTTCAGTTAAAAAAAACAACTTGCATAGATCACACATGTAAATTGGCCCATTTTACCTATTGCCATTGGGATCGGATCAACTGGGCACAGCATTGATTTACTCATTACCAAGTGGAATGAATCCCAAGGAACAAGTCTGAACTGATAATTTATAATATCTTAAAATCACAAGGTTGCACCACCATGAATTGTCTGATATGCCTTTAACTTAGTTTAAGGCTGGTAGTGCTAGTGCCTAGTAGTGCTAGTGGTACCACTGATACATGATTGGACTGGGCGGGTCTGGAGAAACACTCTCACTGTCTCACCTTCTTTGTGCGTGTAAAATCTGCAGCATACATTTTGTGTCGACCTGACGAGTCTGTGTAGGGTGAATAGTCGCTGAGTTAACATACTGTGTTTCTATATTGCCTGCAATTCATAAAATAGGATGTTATGAAGTCATGATCAAAACAACGTGTGTCCTTGTCAGAGTTTACGCGATGTCCGCCGGACGGGGTTTCCTATTGATATGACGTCACGCTGCAGGGAGATCCCAAAACACTCTCCTTACAGATTCTTTGTAATATTTGGGCCTACATTATGGCAAGATTCTCTGGTTGAAGAGTGATCGCGGGGTTTCCCTTATCGGACTTCGTGCTTGGTGTGTCCCCTGCCTGAAGTGGGACTCGGGAAACCCTGGACTTCAGATCAGATATAAAGTGGACCCGACTCTCTGACCAGTTCTCTGTTCTGACAATGGAAGCCAACATGAAGACTACTCGACCTTGGCACCAAATTGGGAGTTCGGGAGTTAACGCCGATCTCCAACGAGAGAGAAACACAGCAACATTTAATTCTTATGACTTGGCATGTTTACTCTACGGTGGTTCCGATACGTTGGGGAGAAGAAGGGCAGTCAGTAAGTCAGGGTTTTGCACTTCTAGTTCTACGACTTCTACCAGCTTCATTTTTTCCGAAGAATTGGATTAGATGTAGATCTAGATCTATGTGTCTGGCAACCAGTATGAATGAGACGCTCTAAATAGACTGTACAGTGTATGAAATTAAAGTCTTGCTTGGGGGAGTGAAGGGTACCGGTACCGGGTACCGTACCGTACAGAGATAGAGAGAATCGTTATTAAATATTACATGGGGGGGGGGGGGGGGGGGTACAGAGATTGAATGAAATGTTATCAAATGTTACATGCGGGGGTGGGGGTGTACAGAGATTGATAGAAGAGTTATTACAGGACTGTTCCACCAACCAGGCGCTAGCCCCAGCCGGGGCCATACGGGGGTTGCCTGCAGATTTGATTTGTTGCAGGTGACGACCGGCTCGGTGGAAGAGGTCCCTGGTGGACTTGTACCCTAGTCCCTGGGCCGTCGGTGCCAGGTCCTCATACCGGTAGAATATACTGCCGCCAGGTAGCCGGTGGTGGCCTGAAGAGCACTGACCAGCTGTACTAGCCACATATTGGCAAAAGCTCCTCCACTGAGCCAACAGCTAGGCAGGCCAATGTAAAATTTATGAATGATCGAATGGCCACACCAAATCATTCTGTGCTGTCTGGAAAGGATCACTGGCAGAACTTATTGGCAGAACCCATTGTTCTGCTAATCCTATACACCCAGTACACCGCTTTGGTGTAGGCTTTGGTGGCATCTGCGTTGACTGCTCCCCACCAACATTGCAATGGAAGCAGTCACAGTGTGCTATACGCATTCCTAACATCAGCGGTTATGTCTACCGTCTATTTACCATCATTGCCTCCACGTGATGCAGGCTGGATATGATTGCATGTATAACTAAAACGACCATGGTGGGGAGCTAGCTCAGTGGTAAAGAGCACTGGATTCTTTATACCAAGGTTGTCAGACTTTGTGTGTTCGAGTCCCACTGCAGCCACTTTTCTCCTTCGATCCCAGCAGTGGTAGATTTACTGTTATATAAAAGGTCAAGCCTTCCTATAATGTCTGTGTGGTGTGGGAAGTAAAATAATCTCACCATGTAGGGCTGAGATTTCTACCTGAATTCATCTCATAGATTCGGTCAAACCCAACGAAAGTCTAATAGAACATATTGGACCTTAAATTACTCAAACAAACACATCCCAGTGTGCACACATCCTGCAGCTGACCATCATAAGTCTGTAACCAGTTGCCATAGAACTGCAATCCCTGAGTGATTGCACTTAACACGCTTCATGATTGCAGTCAGACTTTCGCTGTGTACCATCATAGAAGTGCAATTTCCCCTGCACTTTTATGATGGTAGTATATACCTAGCCTATGTTCCAGTATATATTCACAGGGTTATATTTTCTACCCTTTGTAAGTAATAAGTGACCTATGTTGGCATATCATAATCTACATTAGTGATTTTTTCAAATAAAACTGCAATCTGACCATCAAATATTTTGCATTTTTATAATGAATCTGCATTGCTGTTTGATTGCATTGTACTATGCATTGTGTTTTCCTCTTGTAAATATAAAATATTTGATTGACATTTCCCAGATATTTCGCCTTATGACTATTTCACTTCTTGAATCAATGAAAATATCCATTCCTTTATGCTGTGCGATGAATCCATCAAAACAATTGCGCTTTTGATCTGCTACTCCTTTGCAGATTTATTGCACTTTCTTCCTAAGATGACAATTTCTGATAAATATCATATTTCAACAGTCATTTTTGATTCTATACCTAGATAAATTGATTAGGAACAAAATTGGCCACAAAACAATATATTTATTATTGAACTGCAATAATTCCATCAATATCTTTGCACTTCCATGCATCAAATATTTTGCAGTTTGTTTGCACTATCGAACATAAGTCTGTTTTTTTATAAAATTCTACTACTGTGCATATCCAACTATACTTATGATACAGGTATATTCTGAAGATTACCTAACTCTATGTTAATTGTTGCAATAACACACTTTGTGATTTAAGTCTTTCTTGGCTGTGTACCATCATAAAAATGCAATTTCCCATGCACTGTTATGATGGTAATATAATTCATGCTTGTATTCCAGTTAACATTTATATAGATATATATTAACCTCTTTTAAAAAACTGTAATCTAACCATCAACTGCATTGCACCTTTATGCTGAATATACATTGCTGTGTGATTGCACTGATGTATACATGAAGTTTTCCTTCTGTAAATATAAATGATTACATTGAAGTACCCATAATGTCTTCCTTTTGTAAATTACAATACTTCATTGAATATTTATTTACATTTTTACCAAGTTGATATTGAAAGCTATTGTTACATCCCTCCCTCTATTTCATGAGCAACTGCACCATCATAACCATTGCACTACAACTTCTGCATTTGTTTTGCACTTTGATTGCACTGTGATTGCACTTGGGTTAACATTGTATTCAATCATAATCTTGAATTTTGGGTTCATTTTATGATGAATTTAAAAGTTTGATACATGATAATTATCCAAATCATGTATTCCTTGATATGTGACACCTTCATTATCTAAGAACTGGCATTTATGCACATATTGAACCATGCATACTTTAAACACCACTTTTCTGGGTATTGCCATAGACACATATGTATCTTCAAAGATAAACACAAGTACACCTCCTACAGTGTCTAGGTACCTACACAGGAGCAAGCACCTATCTGTGATGTGGTTGAAACGTGATGAGAAGAGTTCCTTCTATATAAGGCATTCCATTTAATGGATGTTTTATAGGAAAAGGATTCTATCAACAGAAGCTTGAGTGGTACATGGCATTCATCATGAGCTGCTCTGTTCTGAAACCTGCAACGCTTTTCCTGAACTTGCAAATATCAGAGTAGATCAGAAATGTTCAATATAAGTAAGATATTGATAAAGATTGAAATATATGCTTTCACAGAAGTACACAGAAGTGGAAATAGAATGCATCAAAACTCTACAATAACATTGCATTAAAACACTGCAAAAAATGCATCAAAACTCTGCAATCAAATTGCATCAAAACTCTGCAATCAAATTGCGCAATTGTGCACTACACTTTTCCCAGTCAGGTTGCACTGCAATTGCGCAATAAGATTGCGCAATAAACCATCATCTAAAGTGCAGGTGTGCACACTGGGATTGGTTCACCACAGTATTCAATGGAAAATTGATGAATGTCCATCGTTACCATATTACCAATTTGGCAGCACAGTGCTTTACTCAATCTGCGTGTTTTACACAGACTGAGCTGCACAGTGTGTGGAGGCGTGCTCGACATGCCCCCTTTTGAATGGACGAGGAACTTGCTTAGCATGTTTGTGCCCAACGTTCACCAAATGGCATGCCAGTAGTATCACCTCCACCGGCACCGGTCGACTGCCCGGCTTGGTGGAAGAGGTTTCTGGGTGACTGCCTAGTGCCATGAGGCCCCTGTGTGGTCATCGGCTGGCTAGAATAAGAAGGTTGGTGGAAGAGCTCTGAGAATTCACACATTTCCAGCTGACCGGTTACCCAGCACTGGCTTAAACCTCTAGTGGGAGGGCTACGTACGGTACAAGCCTGCAGAACGCCTAGCTGGTGGAACAGCCCTTGAACCTGGGAAGACATCTGCTCAAAAAGTGACTGTCTGTTAACAAGGATGAAGAACGGCCACATTTAGACAAACAGTGCAATGAAATGCCAAATTCTGCAGTTTCTGAGAAGATTCTCTCCGTATAAGAGAAAAAAGATAGGTCTGTATCTGTATCACCCAAAGTTCAGCTGAATCTCGTTTTAGCGACCTGCTGAGGCGCCTGTTCAACACCCAGTTGGTGGAACACACTCTTTAGGGAAAGGCTATACTTCGTCGTGCTACAAAAACTATCCTTTCACTATTAGTTGGTGGGATGTATGTATTTTTACATAAACCTTCTACTTTGATGTTAATATTCCGTGTGGCTTATCCTGATTCTATGAGTTGTTTTTGTTGTTGTCTTTTTTTGTTTTACAGAAATGTAGCTCAGAAGGTGTCTTATATTTCAAATAGTTTTCAAGATAGTAACTTCCCATCAAACCTGTTTTTTCTGTTCTCTATTTTATCGTATAACAGTTAGCCGACTCTTCGAGAATGAGGCATTTGACCCTAAAGACCAGCACTTCCAATCTCTGTCGGAGCGCTATGATGCTGCAATAAAGAAAGCAGTCAACCTGCTTTCTATCGGATTCAAAGAGGGCTGGGAAAAGGAAGACTTTCAAATTGCTGTGGAGTAAGTTAAAAGATTTTTTGAGTGGGCTGATCCTCACATGTTGCCTGCCATTTGCCACACAGGATTCACATGCATTTTCTATCATAAGTATATATGCTAAAGAGATCATTATATCTGTAAACTACTCTATGTAACATTAACGAATTCGAATTTCTCCTTAAATTACTGGAATTAAGGAGTTTTTCATACGGTCTTGTATGCATTCTCTCAGTTCAGTGAATATAGTGCTTATAAAAAAAAGGAAAATTATTTCAGCCCATGTAGCCAACTGTAGCCAAAATACTAGTTATGTAGTAATCAACAAATAGATAACCTTATTTGTCTAATAAACATGTCTGACAAATCTTATCATTTTGATAGACACATAAGCCATTTTTCTTATCTTATTTCCCTCTGTGTGTATTTTTGAAAAATACAATGAACATAAAGCTATGTTTCAATAACAATTTGTTAAGCTATGAATATCTCCTATTAAGAATGGCTGCTTCTAAAAGCTTAAATTTAACGAAATCGCCTGGTTTGAGACCCACTCAGCAGATACCGTATGGGATTTAACCCAACCATCCGCTTAGTCTGAAAGAACAAAGTGGAGACAGAGGTTGCGGCTAATCTAGAGGATGGTATGCTTCCATACTCGTAGGGGTAACCATGGCAACCTACAGACAACTCGTACATATTCATTATTCATTGGTTTCCTACTTAACATCTAGATAAAACGTTTAGTACCTCTGTTGTACAACTTTAATTTAAAAGTAAAAAAAGTACAGGTTTATATTCGCCTAGCGAAAGATCTCAAGTGGTTTGTGTTTGAATATAACATGTGTGCTTCCTACCTTTTTACTTCAAGAGAATTTATTCTTAGCTTTCTTCTTGATACTTAGTGCAATTCGCAGTGATGTAGCCATTGGAGTTCATGCCATTATGTTCGTCCCAGCCATCGAAAGGTTAGCTACAGATGAACAAAGGGAAAAATGGCTGCCAGCGGCACTTACTCTGAAGATGATTGGAACATACGCCCAAACCGAGCTTGGACATGGTGACTAATCTATTTCTCATTACAATTTACTTTCAACTGTTCAGCATATCCTGCTGAACTATCAAAGGGTACAAGAAAATAGAAGAATGTACTTAAAAAACAGTAACAACATGAAAATGTTATTTGGAACTATTCCAAAGAAAGATATCATCATGTTTTTGAAAGACACAAAGCTCTTTTGATTGTTTATAAGATATTTGAAAACATTGAAAAGAATTGACTTAGATATGTCAACGAAAGGAAAAGCTTGATGGTCCCTATATACCCTCAGGGTCCCCTGGGACGTTAAACCACAGACAAACAAATCATTTTGGATGCATGTAATAAATGAATCACCTTGGGCATAATTCAGACATGGCTATAGTACCTTGATTACACTTTGATATATTGCCGTAAAGTTTTGTACCAACGGCTTCATTCATTTCTATTGTAGCCTGTTGTTTTACTTTCTAAGAGATTCCTAAAGAAAAATACTACTCACATTGAGAAAACGTGAATAAAATAACTGAATATTATCATTTTTTTGTGAATCGTCGTGTAACCTCTTAAAATTTATGATAAGGAACAAATCTCCGAGAGCTTCAGACAACGGCTACGTTCGACCGCGACACAGACGAGTTTGTGCTGAACACGCCGCTTCCCACGGGCATGAAGTGGTGGCCCGGTGGACGTAAGTAAAATGTTTACTAGTACGAAAGGAACTGAACAGCATCTGTAAATAAGTTCATATGGAATACCAACTTTAATATCTAACATGGTGAAAACGTGTAGGGTACATAGCTATAGGGAGCCAAAGTGAACCCGCTGAAACCACAGATACCCACCTACAAAACACCATTTCTGGTGGCAAGTAAGAACGAGGCTTAGTGCTAAAGCTATGGGGGTTTGAGGCTAGACTTATGTTTTTGGTCTCGTTTGTTACTTTTGAAGTGAAGTTTGTAACTATCGTCTCTGAATAACTTTGTTTCAAAACTATGATGACAGTTGTTAAGTTTATTAAAAGTTGGATCTAAAAGATTGGAGAATGACACATATAATCTCGAACCTACATAGTCTAAGTACTGAGCGCCTATACCCGGAAATAGTATTTTGTGACCGGCTATCTGTGGTTGCAGCGGGTTCACTTTGGCTCCCTATAGTGTTCTGGAGGCGGCCATTTTGGCCCCCTGACATCAAACAAAATACCAGTTGGAGGGTCCAGTTATGAATGGATTTTATTAAAAGAATGTGTTTTGGTTTACCATGGAGGGGTTTTAGCCTTGTCTCATGATTATCTATAGATTATTGGTGCTAATTTTTTCCGTGCGATATGGGATTCCTCCCTTCAACTCTTTGCGAGTTTATTCGGGGAGGCGTCATTTTCTTCGGGAAGAAATTAGATTATGACAGCAGAAAATAGTGGTCATCCCACGACTACTGTGGCGCTATCTTACAATTTCCTGGCGGATGATGGCACAACGGCAGAACTAGCAATCATTCTGTGCCCTATGTTGTTTTGTTAATTTTAGCCTTCATTTCAATACCCTATACATCTGAAACACAATGCTGTGTACTAAGATTATCTGTTATGTAATTTCATGGAAAACGTGCCAGCTGGCAGAATGAATAAAGTGCTGCTTCTACCAACACACAAGGTATAGCGAGATTTGTCACAATTAGGTTGTCTTGCTAAATATTTCTAGGTTTTAAATAATTGTGTGCATATTTGCCACGATGCATCGGTCTGGTTAAGCACTTCACCGGGTTCTTGTCACGTTGGATCATGGTATGCCACGATATGTCGGCAATAGATCGTGAGGCGTCCTGGTGGTAGAGCACCAAAATAACATTGCAAAATGGTATACATATTGCATGGGATGTGTCACGGCAAAGGAGGTATGACATATTGCAACGCTGTAAGATATAACAAGATATACCGATATATAACACAGCAAATCCATCATGTTGGTCGAATCAGCACTTAGGAGGTAGATCCCCCCCCCCCCCAAAAAAAAAAACCAAAAAAAAACAACGCTTTCCTTATATTGATTGTCTGAATTGCACACAGTACATATTCAGCCTATAACTGATGAAAGATCTAAATTATATAAAAAGAATGTTGTTAGAATAAAGTCACCAAAAGTGTAAAACAATGTCGCGTGGATACCAACTCTGACTGCTTTCAATGACAAATCATTAATAGTGCAACACAATGTCTGGCAATGACAGTAATTACCAAATACCTCTGGTAATCTTTTTTCAACAGATTAATTGTGTTCAACATTTTGGTATCGCTCTTCCACACAATAGATATAGATGGTGTACGTAATTAACAAATAGATGTTTCAAATTAGTAAGACGTGGTTATAACACCTCTGTAGTTAACAAAACAAAAAATTCAAATATATGTTTCATGAAAGAGCGCTAGGGTATTGTGTTAGGATAATTGGCGAAACACTGCGGTTCTGTTTTTCAGTGGGGAAGTCGTGTAACCACGTCATTCTGCTGGCACAGCTGTCGACGAACGGTAAGGCGTGCGGGATGCAGGCCTTCATGGTGCAGATACGAGACATGGACACGCACCAGCCCCTCCCCGGTAACTACCACACAACGAAAAACGAATTTTGTTTATTGAATAAAGAAGTTGTTTAAGATAATATTCCCACTAACTCGGTGATGGACTAGGCCTAGTTGGTAAATAATAAGGCTGTATGTTATAAGACTTCTTTTACTGACATGTTTCGGGCTATTTATGCCCTTCATCAGGGTGAATTTAAAGAAGTCTCTGAGCAAGTTGAGTTTTTCAGACGTCCATCATACATTGTTACTAAAATGTCCAGAAGGATGATTGATAATACGTGGCTATGGGTGTGCACTATTCGAGCTAAAAAAAAATGTCCAGAACTGGCAGAAGGAGGTCACAATATTTTCGCCATAAAAGATACAATTGGTGTGATGGGATGAATATGAATAAACAAGGAATATTATACAATATTGGGTATCTATGAATGTCCCCCCAGAAACTAATAACATGGAATTGGATGACAGGTCCCTGCTAATATTCTCATTTAAAGGCACATCCTACAATTCACAGTGGCGCCTGTCTAATGATTTTTAAATAATGTCATTTGTCAGTCAAAACTGGTTTCTTGGGATTCACTGTAATTCTAAATGAGTAGATTTAACGTTTTGTCCGGTTTATTTAATCTTAATAGGTAAAATAGGCCAATTTACATTTGTTTGATTTACATAGGAAATGTATTGAAGAATATGGTTTTCTTCAATTCTTTCAAAAACAAGGATGGTGACCTAGGGGTTTTAAAACCTAAATTAGTAGTACTATACTTGTACTATATTCTGTGAAAGTTTGAGGAAAATTACATGGGTTTTACTATGTGAAAAACAATCTTTTAGAATTTCTATATATTCTGTTATACAATTATCATAATATTTATCTCTTAATCAAAAACTAGCATGTTGACCCCTGATTTTAAAGTTAGGTATGTGTTCTTTAATACTTTGAGCTCATCATATTCTACCTTCAGGAGAATGCCATGAGTTTGCATTTTCAGGCCAAATTGTCCGATATGCCTTTAAAAATTGTTCCGACACAAATCCTTTCAAATTTAACCATGCATATCGTACATTCATGGGTTTCACTAGATAGCTTAAGTTTATGTGTTTTTTTCAAAAGCAGCTTTATTTTGTTTATGTGTTCTTTATCAAGAATCCTTTTGTAATAAAGGCCACTTTAAAATGGGATTTCTGTAAAATTTTAGCAGTACTTTAAATAGTGGAGAAAAAAGTCGGCCTTCTATTCAGATCTCCATAAAGAAGTCTGGCTGCCTCAACTGTCAATGTATCAAAACTGAACTGTATATCAAAACTTTTTTTTTTTAATTTTCGTTTTCATGGGATTCAGTTATAAGGCGACGGTAGTTGCTCTGCTTCTTTGACCCTGTACTTTATCTGACTTGTGTGAAGGTCTTGTTCTTACTTATAGGTGTTAACTTTGATTAAAACCTGTGTCGTTCTAGGCATTGAGGTGGGAGACATAGGGCCGAAGCTGGGGATTCACGCGGCAGACAATGGCTATCTTATTCTCCATGACGTTCGTATTCCAAGGACCAACATGTTGATGCGCTACAATCAGGTGGGTAATCAGTCGTAGGTTATGCCGTTTATCTCACCCCTGATAAGTTCCCCCATAGACTTAACATCAAAAACTCGTATCCAACGCCCATGGAGTATTTAGGAAAAAATATTGAATGGGGGATTATTCAGTGGGCAGTGACTCCAACTCAAATGAGGATATGAAGGTTAATTTACACGTAAGCCTAGGAATTATATTAACCCAGCACCTATGGTCCATTATAACACCAACACACATTGATGTCCCTTGTAGCATCCGCTATGGTACACCACCTTGACAGACCCACATATCGTGTGTATGTAGGTGGTAGCTATACAAGGATCTTTTTTCTTCAAATCTTTCCTTCTTATAAATTCTTCACAATGAGAAATCAGTCGGTACATAAAGGACCCATATAACCGTATGACGCCTTTATCTGTTGTTTATACCACGAAACAATACTTCTAAAAATACAGTAGGCCTCCATTTCCATATCTCCGCTGTCACAAGTTCATGATAGATTCAGTCGATTGCATCTATTAGGCTATAAAAAGGAATATTGTCCTTGAATTTATAGTTTTATTTGAGTTTTTTCAGATGTATTCCAATACATTTATAGTTAATTTTCGTCAACAATTAATTAATCTTCGTAAGTTTAAACGAGGCATTTAGTTATCACTCAAGACCACAGGTGAAGATAGGGGGCGTTTGTACGAACGAGGAACACTTTATAGAAGGAGTGGAAGTGTTTTCAGTTAGAATCAATGAGAGACCACAAATGTATATTGTCTTCATTATTGTGTATTAACGTTGTCTCCTGCTACTATGCTAGAAAAAAATACCGAGGAAATACCGCTTTACAATACAAGTGAAGTCACTTCCTCAAATATCGAGCTAATGGCATTCATTTTTAAACTAACAGTGACGCAGAATTATGACACCTTAAAACTTTATCCAAACAAATCATGGGTATCACCTGGGGTCCCTGACCTGGTCTTTTGAGATAGAGACGGGGAGCAGTCAAAGCTCACAGATACGTACCAGGTGAGCCGGTGCCGTCAGTAAAAAGCTATTAAATTAGCTTTTGGCCAATGATCCTTTGCAGGCAGCATGTATGATTTGGTGTGGATATGAGCTCATAAAGTTTACGCTGACCTGCCGACCAGCATGGTGGGAGGATCAGGGTTTTGGGGCATTAGGGCAAGCCCGCGTTCCTCGGTGCATCACTGGCCAATCAGCAATGGGACAGCAGTGGTATATTTTACCCGGAATGAGGGAGACAAACTAGATTGCAAAGTAGGTGCTTACTTTATTTGCCCCGGCGCAAGAAAGAAAAATTCAGAAAATCGGCAGTTTATTTTGGAGTTGGCCTCTGGAACTCATTATCCGCAGATGTCCAAGCTCAGGGTTCGAAATAAGCTTTTAAGAAAGGTGTTCTTCAGAAACTATTGGAAAAGTGAAACATGAAAGTACGAGTGACATGTGTGTATTGATATTGTTACGTTATGGAGCTTAGTGATCCCAAATGGTTCAGTAATGATTGCATTGTCATCTCTAGTTTTGTATTGTGTATCAGCTGTGCAGTGGCTAACTCCTTGTATGATCAGAGTTTGAACCTAATGAAAGAACCGATTGGTTTCGTACTTAAACGGATATAGATGAAAAAGAGATGTAACGACGCAATTTCATCTGTACATTTTCATTCATATTTGTTCGTCCTGTTCTTGTACCACATGCTGTTGCTGGAAGAGCGATTTATGTAAAAACCAAAGCAATAAAGCTTTTTGTTGTCACCTTTGTTATTCTTCCAATGGCCAGATCCTCACCTGCAACGGGCCCAATCTGCCGGTGACTCCCATGGGACATTCGTTTTACTTGATCATATTCCCAAGAATACTGTATAGATATCATATAACATTTTTGCTATCACCATTCTCATCCTTATCATACTTATTATTTTTATCATTTTCATTATTAATATTACTATTGTTATTATCGTAATTAGTTTCTGATGGGACTGTATCGGAAAATACTTGACCAATGTACGGTCCTGATTGAAAACCAAATATGAATTTAAATTCATGAAAATAGATGATTTTTTCCCCTAAAATATGTATATAACAGTAAGCCTATGTTCTCGTGCAGGTGACACGCGATGGTGAGTTTGTGACCAGCAGCGCCGCCACGCGGGCAACATACGGAACCATGGTGATGGTTCGCGCCAAAATCGTTGAACATGCGTCTGGGTTCGTCATGCATTCGTGCACAGTGGCCACACGTTACAGCGCTGTGCGGCGCCAGTCGGAACTAAAACCAGGGTACGGTCTGTGTGATATTAATCACTTCAAGAGCCTAAATCCGGTTTAGCTACATATAAGCGAGGCTCATAAATTTCATAGAGAAACAGGCTGACTGTCTCCTTACTGATAAAATACTTGGTAAAATCGGCGATCAGATGAACCGATGCCGAAGGTACAGGTTCATCTGATCGTCGATTTTACCAAGTATTCTATCTGTAAGGAGACAGTCAGCCTGTTTCTCTATTATTATATACCTTAAAATATCCAATTTTTAACCTTGCTTCTGTGGGAGTTTTTGGATTTTGCTGCCGTACATGCCCCGTACGCGACATACATACCCCGTATGTCACCTAGGTGTCGTACGGATATAAATACGACGTGGGTAGGAGCAGGCCGTATGTGTAGGATATACTACCACAGGTATATGATAATATATGGAAACTGGCTTACTGTCTTTGTACGTCAAAAATATGCGGTAAAATTATTGATCAGATACATCCTGATGCCGAAGGCAGAGGGATGTTGCTGATTAATAAGTTTACCAAGTACCATGACGTACTAGGACAGTCACAGTGTGACGTACGGCTATACATACGTCATGGGTAGCAGCGGGCAGTATGTGTGGGTCATACAGCCATAGGTATATAATGATACTAGTATTGTCTATGATTGGTCTGCAATCAAGATCGTTGACTGGGCTGTTATTATCCATTGTATACAAAGACCCCATTGAAAATGTATGGGGATTCAGTAAACCACGACTGATTTTATAAAACCAGTCGGATACTTTTACATAATTTTACACATATTATGTAATTCTTCTGTAATAATATCCCTTTTAAATTTTCCTACAACACAACGCAGCCCTTTATTCATTAAAATTTGCAATCTCTTCCTTTTAGATTATGTTAATAAACAATAAATAGCATCAACATATTCTAATTGTGGTAACAACATCTGTTTAAAAATCTTCAATCTGCTATCTTGAATTAATAGATATCCTATTTTCCTGAATCTAAATAGTTTCATAAGATAGTCTCTACTTATTTTGATAAGTTTTTACAATTCTTCGTCTAGAGCGGGCGAGGTCCAAGTGATGGATTTTCAGACCCAGCAGCACAAACTGTTTCCTAACATCGCCCTGGGCTACGCGCTCTTCTTCGCTCGCCAGTACATCTCAGAGACATATAACCACATGTACACCACCCAGTTCAGCAAGGGCGATTACTCCAACGTGCCCGAGGTATGTAGCCCTCTTTAATATCTCACCCTTGCTACCTTTTTCCCAATGACTTAACATTGGGAACTCGTACCCAACTTTCATGAAGTATTGTAGAAAAAATACTCAATTGGGAATGATGTCAGATATTTTAGCCAATTAGTCAGTGATAGAGGTGAGATAAGATATGAACCGCACTCGATCCATAGCCACTGATGATATGGCATTCATTTTGGGTTGTTACGTAATCTCACTGGGCTTTGCCCCGTGAGATCGATCCGCAACCAAAACTCGCGGCATATTGAAAATGGCTATGGATCTTGATGCAGTTCCTTATTAGTCTTCAGTGAGATGGGGTTTGCTATAGTTCAAAGGGGAACTATTATATGTAGAAATGGTTAATGTGCCTGAGTGAAATTTGTTCTGAGTTGTTTCAGTCGGAAATATTCAGAGAGTTAAAAACACGCGAATGTCTCCCTTTTACTGACCAGGAGTACGGATTCCATTCGTCACTGAGTGACGAAAGAATATTCATACGTCCCTCTGTACCATGTGACCAACGTAAAATGGCGTTTTAGATGATGACCCGGTGTATATGATAATAAGGATAGATTTCAACGACGAATGAAGAACGCCTAAAGGCGAATGTACAACGTCTTATCTCACCCCTGGAATAAATGTCCATAGGCTTAACATTGAGATCTCGTTCTCCATGCCCCTTCAAGTATTGCAGTCCATATTTTTTGGATGGCCCCTAATAAAAGATATGAAAATACAAAAAAACTTCTTTTTTTTTTAATCTTTATTTCACTTCTGTTTGGTGTAACAGTTCTTCCAGTGAATAAGATGAATTACATCGAGATTATACATCTTCTGGTCATCAATTACAAGGATGAAGTAAACGAAGATAATGATGAGGTGTGTTAGTACAGTATCCTATCGTGTTTTACTGGTTAGACTTTTGCGCTCTTCTCCATAATCGTAATTCATTGTTAAAAGTTTCCTTGGATCCGCTTTCTGTACATGCGATGGAAGTTCATTCCATAACAGAATCCCTCGGTGGAAGGGGCTTTTCTCGTAAGAACTACTTTTCCCCGTTCCCCGTTCTTTCTAACTTTCTCATCTGACCTAGTTCCTAACTCTCTTTCGTCTAGCAACGTGGTATCCTTAGACATCTTAAAGATTATGACTAACAGTTGCTCAGTAACCTTGCAACAAATTTACATTCATGGTGAACAGATATTTGATCCTGGGATTTCTTCATACTTGCTTTAAGCCGTACGCATTTACGTTTATACATTGATATTGTTATGTCCGTTGATATTTCCAAAATAAGAAAACTATAATGCGTAACATACTCCGATTCCTATAGATAAAAAACTTTTTCTTGGTCCCAAAAGTATTTTCGCGTTCCCGGTGGGGTGTGGACGACACTCTAGGAGAAATTTTTTTTAATTTTTTTTTACTCCGATTCCATCACGATCGAGACTAACATGTGATCAAATATCATAGGTTAGTCTCGACCTTTAATTAAAAAAAAAAAAAATTCTTTGCAGCTGCACAGCCAGACGTGCTGCCTGAAGGCGTTCAGCACGGAGATGTCGTGCGAGGCGCTGTCCACGCTGCGCCGGGCGTGTGGCGGGCACGGCTTCCTGCTGTCGTCAGGTGTCGCTGACGTCTTCACGGACGCGCAGGCCGGCATGACGTACGAGGGCGAGAACACCGTCATGTACCTGCAGACGGCCAGGTAGGCACACCTGTGCACGTCAGACTAATTAATCTATGCTCAGTGTATCAGACGTATATTTATTATCCACCTAATGCAAAGTTATTTTTCAAAAAAAAAAAGAAAAAAAAATCTAATACAAAGTGTCCATAGAAAACACATAGGGCATTCGTATGGACATACCCGGCGCATACGGATATGTTGTCTGCTCCGGGTGGCGCATACGGAAAAATAGTGCATATGGAAAAATAGTGCATAACTAAAACAAACTGATATCGACATGCCACTTGTCCAGAAAAGGTGGATAATAAATACAATATAGACTAGGTTTCAGATAAAAGCGGCCGGATGCTCCTTGGAGTTTACTCTGTGCAATATCCTCGAATACGTTCGGATATTACTACGCACCAACTACTAGGAGCATACAGCCGCTTGTATCTGAAACCAGTCAATATTGTGTATTTATGTATATATTACAATGCACAGTGGTTAAAACTATCATCGACGGCCTGGACATGTATGGCCTGCTTTGCCACTACAGGTGTCAAGTTCTGAATGCAGATATTTAGAAGGAAACCCATGAGATGAGAATAACTTGGTCCATACTAAACCGAGTTTGACTGCGGAGTAATCCACGAAGCGAAGCTGAGTGAATTACGTAGCGGTCAAACGAGGTGGAGTGCAGACCATGTTATTCTCATCGTGTGGGTTTCTGATTTTATCTCACCCCGTATAACATCATTTATTGCTGGAATAACTCGCCAACTTAGCCATTGAGTATTGGGTACAATACTTACACGGCCGTTGAGTACAAGTTCCTAACGTTAATCCTATGGAGAAAAATACCGGGGTGAGATAAGGAGCAGAAACGCATAGAATTTGAATGGATATGCCAGAAGAAACATGCATGTATTGACGCAATTTTTTTTATATAATCATATTAACGGTATCAAAATTGTAATAACGAAAAAAAAACCACACATAAAACGTCTGCATATGCGTAGCATGGCCTTAACCAGCATGAACGGACCTGGGACCCGTTTTTAGACGCGATAATCGTTGATAGCGATTATTAAAGATTCGAGATGGTTTTTAAGATAAATACAACGACCATTGGCCCCAAGGGTTCGATAATTATCGCCAAATATATGATAATTAGACTATGGTATCTAAACGGTCGATTAACGATTATCGCGTCTAAAAACGGGTCCCTGTTTCACTAGTTTCGGGCTCATAGGTGGTAATTCGGTGTTTACTTGCGTCTGTCATATAGTTCGCTATTTATCTGGGTTTTTATTTGCAAAACTTTTTCTGACAGTGATTTCTGATGGTAAATGAGATTATTGTGCCTGATTATAACTAATTAATTTTGATTCAACATTAAATAAACTTATTTTGAAGTGCATTGTGAATTGGACTCGTTGTGCAGGTATCTCATGAAGGCTATCGGGAGTGCCATGCAAGGCGAGCAGATGAGTGGTTCCAGTTCCTACCTCGGACAACAACTACGAGCAGTTCCCATCAACTCAGCTGCAGATTGTCTCAGCTCAGAACTGCTGAAAGCTGCCTTCACACAGCGTGCCCTATAGTAAGTGACATATGCTCAGCAATTATCAAATCAAATCATGTTTGTAAATATATATATTGCATGTATTCATTTGTTCGTATGTCCATTATAATTTTAATAGAGAAGTGTTCTATCAAGCAAGCCGCCTTGTCTTGTAAGCCTATTCATTATGCAGTTTAACAGCATGTAAAACAAGGAGGAGCAAGAGTCACCGAGGGAGAGGAAACATACATTCCCCTAGGTCTCGAAGTCCAGGGACCCGTTTTTTAGACGAGATAATCGTTAATAGCGACCGTTTTGAGGCCCTAGTCTAATAATCACACATTTGGCGATAATTATTGAACCCTTGGGGCCAATGGTTTTTGTACATATCTGGAAAATCGTCTTGAATCTTTAATTAACGATTATCGTGTCTAAAGACGGGTCCCAGGACAAGTTAGAACTTTTTAAGAAAAAAAAAGGTGTGTTGATATTTCATGGCCATTGGAAGCAGACAGAAATATCAATGAAAAGTAAAAGACTTGGTGTTGATATTCTACCAACCCTTTCCTTACCAATGATGACTGGAGGCACTAGGCTAGAGGTACCCGCTCGCAAGCCCCCCAGTCGTACAGTATGAACAGGGCTTAAGTAAAGAGTCAAGTCACATGATAAACAAAGGGACAGCGACATGTACGAATATGGAATTGCTGAAACCTCAATATGCATTTTTTAGAGCGTGCTGGCACGCGCTAAATACATCATCTAGAGGTTAGAGTGGTCACAATGAATTTCCAGTGTGCTTCCAGAAAATTATCCCTTTACTCTGCATGCTGTTCACTGTGATAGTGATAACAGAGCAGGCTGCCAGTGTCTCAGGATCTCAAAGGCATGCCCAGCTGACCATGATCAATCAGTCAACACCAAAATACCTCATGACCCACTGGTGCTTGATCTGTTTGGATCCTAGATAGGCAGTTGCAGAAATAGCAAGTTGACTGGGTGCAAGTGGGTTACAGAAAACTATCCATAGACTGAATCTAACCCAAACCTTTTAATTGTTTTTTTCATTTATAATTGCACGCTCATTCATCTATAATGAACATTCTATTTGCTCCTAGTTCTGGAATACATCATGATAGTTTTTACTATAGATATACTGAACTAATGAATATATGGTATATCTGATATGTCGCCCGCAGCATGGTGAGGAATGTGGCAGACCACCTTCAGCGGGAACTGTCCTCCGGAACACCGCAACACATCGCCTGGGACAACAATGCTGTGAGCCTTGTCAGGGCTGCCAAGGTAATTATCTGTTTAAGTAGAATCGTTCCATTGGAATCAAATGACTTTGTAAGGAATTACTAACTTTTTATATAGTTTCTAACTCACCAAACACGTTTAGTCAAATCTATTTTATTGCAATGTAACTGAAATTGTATGATCAATAAAAAAAAGAGCATTGCTTGTTATTAAAAAATAGGGATTAAAAAAAAAAAAAAATAGGGATCAAGACCAAGGGTATTCTTCCAAAAATGGTACTACAACCAAATATTACATTGTACAAGCAAGATATACTATTGAGTTTTCTACGGATTGAATGCACTCTGAAAATACGCTGTACTCAAAAAAAGTTTTGCCCAATGAAAAAAAAATGAAAAAAACTTAAATGGGGTCAACTTAAAGTGACGTCTTCACTTTATTTTACATGCCAGAACAGGTCAGACTATTATTTCAAAAAGATATTTCATAAACTGACTTCTACAATAATTGTTTCCTTGCAAAGAAAGCGAATTGAGATATTTTTATTTTCTACTTTATTGCAGGCTCACATTGACAGTTTCGTTGCTGTAATGTTTTTATCAGCAGTCGATGAAGTCAAAACAAAACCAGAAATCAAGAGTGTTCTTCAGACTTTATCAAGACTCTATGCCCTGAACAGAATCGTAGCCAATTCTGGCGAGTTTCTTGAGGTAAGAGACTTTACATATTTTCATAATTAGAGATGATATATATATATGTTCTTTATAACTGCATCGTGTTTCTAAGTATCGTAATAACAATCGTCCGATGTATTTGCTCCAATGAAAAACTGTTTGTCATTAAGATCATGAGACATGAGAATAGCATCACAATATCAGATTAATTACTTTGCAAATCCAGTTAGGAACGTATAAATCTCCATATGATGTCTTGTCTGCTCTCTGAAATCCTGGCCGCTGATTGGCCAGTTACTTGTGATATCGTCTCACATTACTGTGCCACAACCATGGGATAATATCGGCACTTTACCGGGGTGATTGTTGCATAAATTTTATTGATATTATCCCTATGCCTAAACTTGTACCAGGGGTGAGATAAAAGCATTTTTCCAACATTTCTGAGTATTTAACACTTACTATATATTTGGTAATGTATTAATGATATTCTTTATAGATACTTCATAGACACGCTTCCTGTCCTGCTTAAAATACAATAGAGTTCATAAAATATCCCACAGTTCTTGGCACTCTTATGATTTTTGTTATCACACCCGTTACCTGAAAGTCAGTGTAGGGGTATTGACAGCCTAGAAAACGGACATTCCCATAGCCAGAGGTTTGGAGGATCCAATATGAATTAAGGAAGCTCCTTTAATCACTTAGTCGATAAAAGGAAGTGTGCCATTCCCAACAAAGCTTCTTTAATTTACAGAACCTTTATTTGATGACTGTGCTATTACGAACTAGATTAACATTTTTATACATATATGTTTGTGGACATGGTTACGGTGGTTAGGTACGGTTCTTAAACTGTCACTCAAGGTAGCATCAGCCTAGGGAACAGACGTCGCCTCGTCTCATTTCTAGATTGAAACTTTTAAGAAAATTAGAGAGTGTATGTAACTAATGACTCGCATTCATCACAGAGCGGTGCGCTGTCCTCCAAGCAGATAGACATGATTCGGCAACAGGAGGTGGCTCTACTTCCACAGATCAGGTATGATATCTCCCAAACCTACAAGGGTCAGTGCCACGACACTGAAGTTTGTTTAGATTTGAGTTTAATCAAATATCACATTCTTACTCTGTTAGACTAGGAAATAAGAAGCGTGTATATTCAGCTATGTCGGTGTAAATATAATAAACCTTCAGTTCGAAAACATCCAACTTACTTTCATTCTGGCATCTACTTTAATCCAAGCTGACGTATTAATAGGGCGATATACATGTTTAACCCATCAAATTGGAGCTGGAATACCATCGAGAACGTAGCGATCGCTGCACTTCCTCTAGAAATGATATATACGGGAATCATAAACGTATTACGTTCTTACACTCAGTGATCCAATGCTAAAGAATACGTTGCCAGGTGTTTGTTTGGCTGCAGGCATTGCGTAACCAAACAGATAAGGTGCGAAACCAGCCTGTGGAAAATGGTCTATCCGCTTATCCCTCTATGACTGAATAGTTTATGCTCCTTGTTAATTACTTCCCCATCATTTTCCAGCTATTGGAGAGTGGCTTGCGGAAAGGTGGAGGGACGTCCAGAATTTGGCGGCATAAAAGGGTTTGGGGAGAGAGAAAGGGTCACTAAAAGACTGAAGAGATAGACTGGGGGAGGGAGTGGAGGGAGACCCTTTATAATCATTTGAAATACGTCATACAGGAAATGGATGAAGTAAGATTTGCTTTATTGTAGGCCAAACGCTGTAGCATTGGTTGATGCATTTGACTTCCACGACATGTCCCTCAACTCCACCCTGGGAAGTTACGATGGGCAGTGCTACGAACGTCTGAGAGCGAATGCCCTCCGCAACCCTATGAACAAAACAAATGTTAGTAAACTGAGAAGTAACACTATGAAAAATAAAAATAATTTTTTGTTATTTTAGGGATATGTTTTAACCATTTTCATTAATGGGACTGCTTATAAAAACAGTGAAAAAGCATAGAAGGAAGCTCACGAGATTAAAATACCTTGGTCCATACTCCACCCAGTTTGGTTGCGGAGTGATTTACGAAGCGACGTTTAGTGAAATATGTAGCGATCAAACGAGGTGGATTACTGACCAAGTTATTTTTATCGAGTGGGTTTCTGATTTTATCTCACCCCTTATACATGATCAGAAACATTATTGATAAATGAAATAACTCACTTAATTAGATTAATTGAGTATTGGGCATACTACTTTCACGGCCGTGGAGTATGAGTTCCTAATGTTAAGTCAAGAGAAAGATACCGGGGTGAGATATTTATTGGATATGTTTAGGTAATGACTAGTTATTAGAGTATCTGCATTCAATATAGAATCACGACTGACCGCTAATCTTTGTTATGAGAACCATATCTTCAATTGTATCCTGTCTTTAATGTAAGATTATCTATTTTAACTTTCATAAAAATCTTCAATTATCCAGGTTCACCCGTCGTACTTCAAGTACATAAAAGAATTCCGGAAGGCAGCTATATCGGCGAAGCTCTGAAGACCTCTCGAGAATAGAAAACCTAATAGAACCCTGTTATACAGAAGACTCCTTGAGCCAGTGTTCACGTTGATTCCAATTCATAAAACTACGATTCGTTGTGACTAACATTAACATTGTGACATTCCATTTAACATATAACATAAAAGGCGTTCAGGTATAGCATGTACCAGTCGGGTTGAAGCAGATGATTTCCCTCATTTATCTACTAATTTGTTTCGAATTTTAGAGAGGGCCTTGGATGGGTTCAATTGATTTGTTGAGATAGGAAGTATATTTTTTACAAAGGCGACAAACACGTTTCATAAACATCTCAGCATTTACAAAATCAGTCGACAATAGTAAAGACTGATTATCTGAGTCATTTTTCGTTAAAACCATGCATTACGAGTGTGAGAAATAGTTGAATATAGGAAAACTCCCGTATTCGTTGATATTATGATAATGATGAAGCCTAATTTTGATGTAACAGACTGTGATAGTAACTATATACAGTAAAACCCCCACCTAACGGACACCCCGCATAAACGGACACCCCGCATTAGTGGACATCCTTGCTCGGAACAGATCCCTCTATTAGATGTTTATTTTAATCCCGTGTAAGCGGACACCCCGTGTAAGCGGACACCCTGTATTAGCCGACACCCTGTATTAGCGGACACCCCGTGTAAGCGGATACCCGTATTAGCGGACACCACGTGTAAGCGGATACCACGTGTAAGCGGACACCATGTGTAAGCGGACACCCCATATTAGTGGACACCCCATATTAGCGGACACCACGTGTAAGCGGACACCATGTGTAAGCAGACACCACATGTAAGCAGACACCACGTGTAAGCGGACACCAAGTGTAAGCGGACACCACGTGTAAGTGGACACCACATGTAAGCGGACACCACATGTAAGCGGACACCACGTGTAAGCGGACACCATGTGTAAGCAAATTCCCTTCACGCGGACACTTTGGCCCGGAACGGAGGGTGTCCGCTTACGCGGGGTTCTACTGTAATAACAATATATGTTTATGTAAACGGCGATGGTACAAAGTTACCAGTCAGATCGTCTTATTGCCTACCCGGTGAAACCTAGCATCCCCAACTGATATCTCATCAGTCCGCAAGGGCGAATCCAGAATTTCCAATAGTTGGTCTGGCCTATTGAAGGGGGGGGGGCTAAAAGGAGGGCGTGCTATTTTTGTTTTGCCTAAAAAGTAATTTTTAAAAAATATATGTAAAAAAAAAGTTTTACCGTTCAGCGCCGCCTAATGGTGCGTTGTTTCGTTAGGTTGTCGCTCGGTCTAACACGGCTCAATGTGGCCTCGAGCCTATAGAGAAACACTGCAATCACACCTAGAAGGTCAACGGTGGGTGTGATTGCAGGAGTGATGAATTTTTGTTGAATATTAGACTGCTGGAAGAAACTAGGGCATTGTATTACCAAGTCTGGGTAAACTTCAGGGGTGATAATTATCTCGGTTTTCTCATGGGAAAAGATAGGTAATGGATGGCTAAGCACGCCAGTGTACTAGTGTCACTATATCACTGTATCTAAGGTATTATCTTACCCCTTATATAAAATCCCATAGGCTTAACATTGAGTTTCCGGATGCAATGCTGACTGAGTTTTATATGCCACTATTGGCATACAGAAGTGTAATATTCCAAAATCGATAAGACCAGGTAGGGTAAAATCAAAACTTGATTTGTTTTAATCTTGGCCACCACATTCCACTCCTGGAGTTTGGGCTCCAGACTTCCCTCGGCTTCGCCTCATGAAATCACTATGCCAAACTCCAGTCGTGGCATACAGTGGCCAAGATTAAAACTCATCCAGTTTTACGATATTACTGGGGGCAATATGCATTAGACCACCAAATTAGAGCTGGAATACCATAGATTACGATGCAATAACTGAACTTCCTCAAGGAATAATATTAGGTAAATGATTTGAGCTTCCAAACCCGATCATCCAATGATAAAGGATAAGTTGCTACTGAATGTTTGGCCAACCTGGGGGGTGTTTTTCAGTCGTAATGGTATGAGCGATACATGCGAGTGAGCACATGGGCAATAATTATTTACGGTAATATTCATCCCTCATTCTAGAGACATCCTCGCTCCTTGGATGGTTCCCTCACTCGCATTATACAAGTGCATTTAGGAGTGAGAATGGTCAAGCCCTAATAATTGAAAAAAGTTTTGGAAAGTCAGCCACCATGGGCTTGCCCGCTACCGGTATTTATCACTCCGACTGTCACTGGTGACATATGAAGTTAAAAACATGTGACAGGGTAGGATAAAATCTAAACATCACTCAATTTCATATAATTGTTTATATGCCATTCGTTGTCTTCTGCTATAGATATCATTCAGCTCTACTTCATGATATCATTCTGCGAGGACAACTCATGCAATATAAACAATCATATGAAATTTCGTGATGTTTCATGATAGTATTAGGTGGCTATATCTGTATGCTTCGGGTATGTAGGTAAACACTCCCTTTGTGTTTTATATGAACACTTTGTATTAGGTGGATATATCTGTACTCTCTGGGTATGCTGATACACACTCCCTGTGTGTTTTCTTGAAAGTAAATCTACACGGGTCCTTGGGGGGATTGCTGCAAGTGATATGTGACGTTGGTATTAATTATTCGGATTATTTTTCCTTTTTTTTCTTGCCAGAAGAGTTGTTTCTTCCCACGTTGTATACACCACTTTATCATTCTGAGAATTTAAGTATATCCTTTCTCCAAGTCATTGTTGAGAAAAATCTGAAGATTGAGGAACCCGATTTGACCAACCTCTATTATCATGGACGGTGTATCTCGTCAATGTTCATGCTATATTATGCACTAAGATACGCAATCTTTTATTGTTATTCTGATTTACAGCCATATTTAATATACCACATATATGTTTATCCTACCCCTCGTATAATCCCAATAATCTTGAAATGGTATGACTGCATGTCATGGTTATGCCATAAAATATTTATATGCCATGCTTGACATGTGAATTCAAAAACATGTGACGGGGTAGGGTAAATCTAAACATCAGGGAATTTCTTATAATTGTATACATGGTGTTCGATTTCTTCAGCTACAGATATATCACTCAGTTCCGCTTCGTGAAATCATTCTGCGAAGACAACTTACAATCATACGAAATTTCGTGACGTTTCTTGATGATATGGTCTAAGATATTAGATACCTGTGTTGCCGTTACGTGGTTCCGGTCACATTAGGATCATTTGTTACTGATGTCATTCCATGGGTAAATTTGTGTTGGTTGGCTGTTCCAACCAGATATACTCACAAACCGTACTGACAACTGTGGCTAAGCTATTCGAAAAGAGTTAGCATAGATCATTGTTCATGTCACGAAGAATGTGCAATTTGTCCTTATTTGGTCTAAAATGGTGGAAAAGTTTAGAGGGAAACTATGTTCCAGTGAGAGAAAGTCAAAGTTATGAGGTGAGGACCAGAAAAATTACTGCCCAAGGCGTCAACTGCGGGCAGTAATTTTCCAGGTCCTCACCGAATAAATTTGACTTTCTCTTACTGGTACTTGGTTTCCCTATTCCTATATACCTTCAAATATCTATAAGAATGGTTATTTCTTTACCTGAGATAGCCCAAGAAAAATGGCCACCCTTATCGGGTAACTGCATCAGCTATGTTTTTGTCCCTGCGCTCTTTATATCACGTGGTCAGCCCGGGACGAAAACATCAGCCTGGGATGAAAACGTCAGCCTCACTACATAACTCATGATTACTACACGCCCAGCAGCAGTATGTAACTATAGAGTGTTCGGAAATGGGTATATAGGAATACTAAACAGTAAATGGAAACTTCTTCCAACTAGCCTTATACTACAGACTGCATTCTTGTACAAGTTGAGAAAAATATTATTTATATTTTATTTAAAAACCTCAATTTACTGATTCGAGAAAGAATTATAAAAAAACGATAATCTTGTGCCATTTCTATTGAGTTAGAGAATTTAGTATAGAATATATTTGACTTTTATGCGTATGTCATCTTTGATTAGATATTTTATATTCACGAAAATGAGCGTGATTGTAAATGTAATTGGGTCCCCTTACAAAACTTTTCACACCAATCCTATTTTAGAGATTTACTAAGGTATATTACTCTATAGGATGGTGTAAAGTATTGAGATAATAGTCGTTTGATATATATTATACTTCAATGAACAGAATTAAGCAATCATTAGAAGATTTAAGTGCACTAAGGCAGTACCACTAAAGGTCTGAGAGTCATTATGATTAACGAAAATTTATTAGGCATTTTTAACAGTATCCAGCAGTTAGGAGCACCTTTCAGTCCTCCAATACCCACAGGCCCATATGATAGATAGATGACTTCATCATGTGATACAATATGTGATACTTGATATCATTTACCATTTCCATGTTAAATATGATGTTATAGACCCTATTGGGGTATCCCATAATTCAGTCTGTATACAGGAGCCAGTGTTTGCTGGTTGCCGTCGTTGTATGGTGAAAGACCCTTGACCCGTAACCCGCATTTATTACAGTTTAACGGTTTTTCTAAATCTTCAAATTGGAAATCTAATGTCAGAAATGGAAATTTCAGTTACTTCAACATATATATTTCAAATTCTATTCGGTTTCTCCGGTTATAAATCAGAAAATGATCGTTCATCAGAAGACAGGGGGCCGAGGTGCGGCCAGCCAGCCAGCCGGGAGCGGATCCTGTACTTACCCAGGGCTATATTAGGGAGATTAGTAACCTCTGGAGAGTCTATACTTACATTCATTCTGTGGACATTTCTTGTGCATTGATCAATTGTTGCCTATTCTATTACTAAAAATATTAATTTTGTAAATCTTGAAAAATGATGCCTCAAGCCATCACCTGGTCTGGCCTGGCGATGCCTTCAAGCATCATCATATCCTGTGTAGTGATGCCTCAAATCATCTCCTGCCCCAAAAGGGTTATGTGCCTGATGAAGGTCAGTCTCAAATAATATCCATTGTTGGTATGGTCAATTGTATTGAGATGTAGTATTTGACTACAATGCTTAACATTCTAGATATTCAATGTTATCATAGACATGGGTATTTTGGTAAAACAGAAACTGAATGGAGTGAGACTGCAAAAGAGCTTGAACTGTAACATTGATATATTGATAATAAATATCTACGCTGATCACAAACTACTCCTGTGTAAGTCTTATTTATGCACATGATTTTTTCCAAAAGATCTTTATAGTTAATTACCCGAGGTAATTACCTAGTAATGAAGGGGAATTGAAGTTCCTACGAGCCCGGGGCACTGGAGTGCCCTGGGATAACTTGAGAATCCACTGGCCTGCCTCCCATGCTTACGCCGTACATCAATGCAACCCAAAGATTCCTATAATCTCAATGATGCCACCTAGCAGCAATACTGTGTGCCAGTGGATTCTCAAAGCTCTAAGCCTAGTTCGTTAAAAATTCTTCTCCCATAGAGCGTAGTGAGAACCTTGTACAGAATACCACTTAGAGAGTGTGAGATCTTATGAGAGAGGGGCACCTGATCCTACTCCGAAATGTCCTGATTATTATAAATAGCGAATTTCCACGTTGTAAAAAGGGCAGAATTTTGCCTCTCCCTGAACAAGGGGACTTAAGTGGAATGATGTACTCGAGTCCCGCATGTGCACTGCCGGTACCACGAAAACTACTATAACGCATAATCCATACCCAGTTATACAATTTCATTGAAGAACGTAATCTTTTTTCAAACCCAAAATCAGCATAGTTTGAGAAAAAAAACTAGAAGCACGATAGGAGGCGTTTTTAAACTGGTCCAATATCTTTCAGAGGCTGACAATGATAATAAAGTTACAATAGCACTGGACATGAGAAAGTTTTATATTGTGACGAAAATATTGCACAAAATATCGAAATCAGGAGTAGGACCCAAATTGCTACATTGGTTCAAAAACTATTTGACAAATAGCAGGTGCTATACAAAAATTGGAGATACAAAATCGGCTGAAGGAAAAGTCAAACTAGGGTGCCGCAGGGTTTGATACTGGGCCCGTTGCTGTTTTTGATATATGTGAATGATTTACCAGACTGTATAGATGCTCGCAAAAATATCATGTATGCCGATGATTTCGTGATTTTATAAGCCGGAAAAGTCCATCATTACCTGAGACTGAGAGACAGGCAATTGTCAATGGACTGAGCATACGGTACACGGCGAATAGGTTAAGTTTTGACACACAAAAGACGAAGTCACTATATCATGGGTCTAAGGCCAAAATCAAGCCAGAGCTGAGGAATAAAATAAAAATAAATATTACAGAAATCGAATCATGTGAGGATATATACCTGGGGCGATAACAGATAGCGAACTAAAGTTTGATAAACACGGGGGAAACTGTTAAAGAATATCAATGAGAAGAACTACACATTTAGACGAATAAGGCGGTTTATTAATATGATAACAGATATTAGAATATTGAAGACATGCCTACTTCCCAGCGTGGATATTGCTCGTTTTTATTGGAGGGTACTAACAAAAGTGTGCACCAGAAACCAAATAAAGGGTGAATATATATATATATATATATATATATATATATATATATATATATATATATATATATATAAAAGGGTGAATATATATATATATATATATATATATATATATATATATATGTATATATATTAAGATTGTTAATATATAGCTGTAAGAAAATGGTACTAGAAGGAATGGAAGGTACAACGATGCCTATTATTGAATGTGAACACTAGTGAAAGCAAGATTATAGTTATCATAATCAGGCCTAGCGTCCACCTACTACGATAGAAATTTAGACCTACCGATATGGCACCGATAGAAAAGCAAATATGGGAGACATATTTGGAAGGTACAAAATCGTAGACATATATCTAGAAATGCCAATCCACCACGCATCGTAAGGGTTTGTTTTGATGCCTGATCACAGAAACGTAGTCAACTGCCCCGATATTAGGTGACCTTCTGACGCGATTTTGATTTTTTTATCGGGAGGTGCATCGTAGACCATATCAGAGCCATATCGTAGTAGGTGGACACCGTACATAATGTTCCGGCATGTTCTATTGCCTTGAAGAACAATTGTCAAGAGTCCAGTGGGGGTTCAATTGGGACCTATGTCATAAGCTGGCGTCCAACGCTACGATTGGAAAGCGTTTACGACAAGAATTCTTCAATTCCAGTCGTGAACATTCTCGAGGTTGTTGGGTACACTAGATAGTAAAGGAGCATACCTCTGACTGTCCGCCAGATAGCCAGAGATTCTCGGACTGTTTCCGTTGATCTTCTAGAGATTGTTGCTTCAAGGAGGTAGAGGCAGTGTCCAGGGAGGTGTTTTTAAAAGAAAGAGTGATACAATTATCGATCTTATCATGGTCTTTGTTACGTTGTCTTGATCGGTCTTCATGGAAAACACTCTTACAAGACGATCATGTATAGATCATTAAATATACATTTGCTCATATCATTCAATATATGTGTAAACAATAAGTATCTGGGAATATATACACCATTCTTACGAGATATCCATACCAATGTGGGATTGTCCTACACAGAAAAATATCATCCATTACAATCAGAAGGCTTCAATAATAACATCACTTAAAAAAAAAGGGAAAAAAAAGCTACCATACCTTTCCATTATCACCCATGTAAATCTTAATCATAGTCGTTTATTCAGTATCGATCTATCTTTTAATCCTTTCCAGGTTCATCGGTACCAGTGGTTACAGGGGCCAGGATGCCCCCGGGCTGTATGTCTCTGGGGGGGGGGGGGGGGGGCGAGAATGCATTCAGACATTTATTAAAGTTTCACTTGTCATGTGACTTAAGAACTCCTTCGTTACCATTGTTGAAGAGTATACAAAATGTATCAATTTCTGCACATGTATATCTTTCTGTATTTTACACAAACTCTAAATTTTCCCTGTATTTATTGAGACACTCCTGAATATATCACAAATGCTTGTATGAATTTTCGCCCCCTGTATACATAATGCCTGTAGGCATCCCCTCCCCCCATGTACATAATGCCTGTTGGCATTTTCACCCTTTTTTACTTTTTTTTTGTAAGTGTCTTTAATGCATTCAATGTTATACATTGTTCTTCCTTGCAAATGTGACAAAATAATGATAACCCACCACCTTTGGATATGGTATTTACAATGACATGACATGTGTACACTACTGTATTCATACATAAATATATATATATATATATATATATATATATATATATATATATATATATATATATATATATATATATATATATCATAACCTCTGTCATTATACATGATACTTGATACATTATCAATTTCTTTTATATAATATCTTCAATCTTCTCCCATACCAATCTTAGACTCTAACCTACACAGCCTTACCGGTCATATTTTACCACTATATTTTCATTCTGAGAGTTTCCTCAGTAACGCCTTTTTGAAACCTTCTTTCGTAGCTGGTTCTTGTATTTCTTTCGTTAAAGAGTTCCAAATAGTGATTCCCTTATATATACTAGATTTCCTGTATTTTTCTCTTTTTGGTCGTGCTAGCCGAATAACGTTTTTTTAGTGAGCCCCTCGTCTTGGGTCTCGTCAAGTCGTCCTGTTCTACCTCGATTTCCCCCATTTTAAATAATGATCGAATTATCCTAACAACAGCATTTTCTGAATGTGTTAAAAACACCCCAAGGGTTTATATTATAACACAGTCCTTCTCGGAAGATCGTCTAAAAAATGTGTGTCGGTTATCACCGGAGGGCTCAGAGATACTTAACCCTAGTAGACGACGGGCTTGACGAGTGTTTAAGAAACTGTCACTTTTGCGACGAGTGCACCTCTCCCTAAACTCTCGCCTCCGCACTGTTATTTCATCATGTATAGTTATGCTGGATATCCTCTCCTTGTCGTCTGGTATAGAACCCGGCTGGTTAGAACCCATATTCCCCTTATTTGATGCCATCGGAAAGGTTCTTAAACAGGTAACATTGTTTCTTATCACCCGAAAGTGACCATGATCTTCCACATTTCTTTCCCGGGTAACACTTAGAAAACTGTTTATATCGATGTTCAGCCCAGTGATGCTGTTCCTATTGATCCGAATACTTTCCCGATCGTCTGATGGACCAAACTGTTCATCAGTGGCCGATTTCACCACAGAAGTAAGAGGTCTTTTTTTTTCTTGTGTCAGATCTGCAGAACCCCTTTTAACAGTTATTCCTGCACACACTGGGAGACTTTTGTTACGACCTTTAGATTTTTTCGACCAATGATATATCCCGGGACTCATACTGTCAAGGCTCCTTCTCTGAGCCCTGGCTATTTTCGGGGTGTTTTCAACGTACGTTCTCACTTGCACTGCATCGATCTTTTTATAATAATCTTCTTCACTGTTATGCTCGACTGGAGAGGATTGGCAAGTCAGAGATTTTTGCCGACGCACTGGCATTCTGATACATTGGGAAGAGAACAGCATATCCAATTTGTTTTCTTTTGAAACACAACTGTTTTTTCGACAATACTGTCCAGTTCTACAATCTACATTTCCATCTTTTGATATTTGGCCGTACCGTTTGGAGCTGTGTTGTCTCGAAAGAAATCCCCCAAAAGTTGATAGACGGGGTCGCTGATAATGTTCATCGTTATCGTTATTGGAATAATCATCCGCGTCTCCTTCACTGTTTCTCCTTGTAGATCCTTCCCCTATGTGCACAAGTGACAGCCTGCGTTTTAACTTGGACCCAAATGATTCCCCTAACCTCTTCTCATCTATCGATTTAGGAGTAACTATGTTCTTGAAGAGTGTCTCGAAGACGACTTTCACGTTGTAGTTTTGCTTTGCACTTGCTTCTAAGTTCACGACTGAACTCATGGTGGTTTTCGTCTGGAGAATCTTTTTGTCGACATCAGGAACGTCCAACTTGTTCCCGCAAAGGCAAATCGGGACTTCATCTCCTGAAGACAATTATTTGCATTTTAGAAGCTTTCTCATTGTGTCTCAAAAATTTATATCATCTTTCAATTCCAGTAATTAGCAGTATCTGCTATATTTAATGTTTTTGTTGATAATGGTATGATACCAATGATCTAATCTTTAGGAATATTTTCTTTTTATTTCGAATTGAATACGGTAAGCTCTAAGGCACGAGGCAGCTACGAAAGTACTCCGGGACAAAATAGAGTGCAATTGGATCCATAGGCTAAAAACCCAGGCTCCAAAAGGTATGAACACCATGGATAGCAAGTTTGGATAGATGGGGACACAATGCCACGTCAAAAAAAATATTCCACGAAATGATGGAAAGAAACTTCCATCATAAAATGCAGACTAGCCCGATAGCCATCCAGCATTTTTAATAGAGCACAGCATTTATTTTCCAGTATACAGCATACAGTACATTCCATTATTTCCTTGTTGTCTTGTTCTCATATTCATCTGACGGTACATATGGTTACCTGGTATACCTCTACCCCTTACTGGACTACAACCTTCAGGTCTTCCTATTCTAGATTGCCACCATTTTTCCAATTTACTACACTGCTGATTCTCCATATATTTATCAGTCATTCAATATTTGATTTTCAGGGATATTCTATCTGTTCTCGTTAGCCTCCTTCTCCTTAATCGGAATACGGTAAGCTATTGACGTTTTCTTTTATCATTGTGAAGCCCTACTCGCTTGAAGGATGACTTAATTTGTGGCTTACCTTTTGTGGCTCTGACCAGTTCTGCCAATGTTATGGCATCTTGGAAGGACTTGTTATCATCGAAAGCATACACAATGATGAACCCACGGCCCGACTGTATGCTCAGTTGACGCATTGCTGGAAACTGGTGACTGCCCGCTGTATCTAGGATCTCCATGTGGAAGGATTTGCCCTCTGTGAAAGATAAAAGTACTTTTCACTTTGCTTATTTTTCCCTAAAAGAGAATGAGGCAGTAATTATATAGAACGTCCTGACCTTGCTGTACAAGTCACAGAACGAGATGGTAATTTACGGTTTGTACGGAACGAGGCATTTATGCCGAGTTCCGTACAAACCGTAAATTATAAAGACACAACAGAATGATATGAAGACACAACAGAATGATATGAAGACCAATTAACCAGAAGATTTGTGAACGTCCATAATTATTGCTTTGGGGAAGTCCAAGGAAGAATGACTTTGTGGATTGTACATTGTCCGTGTCCGTTTGAATAGAAAAAGGGAAAAATATAGTGTTGTAAGATTTGGCTGGAGCCTGCCTCCGCATATGAATCTGGAGCAGCAAATGTGTACGCACCTGTGTCTAATAATGGCACTACTTTTATCACAATTAACGAGATGTTTACAGAAAATTGAGATTCTCCTAATGATTTCCTGGGCGTTCAATCAATCATATTATGTCATGAGTTCTCTTAATGATTAGAGTTGGTTATTTTAGAGCGCCCCCACTAGCCAACATAGTGGAAATATTGATCTGGCATTTGGTCTTTGAATGCATATGTTCAAATCCGTGAGTGAGTTATTATGAACTCTGCTCCTTTCCCAATACCACAGTGAATAGCACGCAGGTAGTGAAGGGTTAACCGTCTTTGCTACACGCTAGAAGTGTATATGTTTATATAGCACTCTAACCTATAAGCTATCATTGTCAACCTTCACACACGCTCTGGCAGACCAGACCATATGGAAACTTATTCATCGTCAGTGGCTAATAGTGCTACAACGTGAGAACCAATGCCACATTATCAATTTTCCTCTTGTCAATATTTATATTCATCGGGAAATTGTTAAAGAAATCCATATCCAGTATATAAGATCGCACCATACCAGGTACGACATGAAAATCAAGTTGAAAATTCTCATCATTAAAAGTGAAATCTTGCATGCTTTAATAAAGGTATTATTCAAAAATTTAGGACCCCACACATTTTCTTGTCTATACTTACCAGGGAGTTGAAAGACGTACTTGTGCAGATCTTCCAGTGTAGGACAGTGGGTGTCTTGAAAACCTCCAGTGAGGAATCTGGCTATCAGTGCTGTCTTTCCAACCTGGCCAGCGCCCAAAACCACGACACGATACCGCTCCACAGGCGCCATAGTCTCTGCATGGAATGGTCAGATAACATTCATTATCTTTTAGCCTGCTATAAACGTCCATAGGCTTAACATTAGGAACACGTTCTCAGCGGGCTTGCGAGTACGGCAACTCATAATCAACGGGAGGGGGGGGGGATGTTTAACAGTTGAGACGATCTCAACTTGAGATCCACTAAGATCGATCAAAGATTCTGAAAGAATACTGATGAAGACGCGATCGGACCAACCACCCGCAGCTCCGTAAAGAAGAATATATTTTTAATGAGACCAAAAAAAAGAAATATTTAAAAAGTCGTGCGTATACACAGGCATAGCGCTCTGGAACTCATTATCGAAAGAGACTCAAGACTCTGCATCGAAAAGTGTGTTTAAAAGAGAAACCTTGAAGAAAATAATGGAAGTATAGATATAGAATAATACATTATACACCGATGTATGTTATACGGCTAGTGGCACCATCTTGTTAGTATTAAGTGATCGGAGACATAGGTATATTTTATAGTTTACAAAGGTATATTGTATAGTATGCAGAGATACTCTATATATTATAAAGGAATAACAACTAGGTCTCCTGCATACATTATTTATTGGCTACAATCTTATGAATCAATCAACCTCATTGTAAATATCATCTTTTGTCGTTTTGTTACTTGTTCATACATTGTCGACATTGTGCGGAAGAACGATTGTAAAAATCGAAAACAATAAAGACTTAAAAAAAAAAAATCCTGAGATCGAATTTGAGATCAATGGCGGCAAGTGTTTTTCAGACGTTGTCTCAAGTCCACACAGAGGATCCAGCGGCGTGTTACGCAGCCAGCTTGGTCAGTTAGGCAAAGGGATAGAATCTGTAAGTTTCACACAACGATATTTTGGAATGTAACATTATGTCTGTATTAACTACATATACTGCCTGCTCCTATGCATGGTGTACTTATACTTTTATTATCCACCTAATACAAAGTGTCCATAGAAAACACATAGGGCGTTTGTATGGACATACCCGGCGCATACGGATATGTTGTATGCTCCGGGTGGCGCATACGGAAAAAAAGTGCTTATGGAAAAATAGGGCATAGCTAAAACGAACTGATATTGACATGCCACTTGTCCAGAAAAGGTGGATGATAAATACAATATAGACTGGTTTTAGATAAAAGCGGTTGTATGCTCCTCGGAGTTGACTTTCCGCAACATCCTCGCTTACGCTCGGATGTTACTACGCGTCAACTCCTCGGAGCATACGGCCGCTTGTATCTGAAACCAGTCAATATTGTGTATTTATACCCCACTGTGACTTACGGGGTATGTGATCACATGACTAGGTAAATCTCGCCATTTTTAGGAGTATGATAATACAAAAATAGGCTACGGCATCGGGATGTATCTGATCAATAATTTCACCGTGTATTTTCGACGTAGGAAGACAGTAAGCCCGTTTCCGTATATTATCGCTAATTTGAACGCAGACTAACGAGAGGCAGTGCGACGTTTGAACGATGTGCTGCATTGAAATATTTCAGATATTCCCCAATTTTAATCATCATTTCAAAGTCTACATTATTCTACCGATGAATGCAACTGTGCTACTTGTGAATGGAAAGCTGGGTTGCGTCAATATTACCCACCACCATTCCCCACTAGATTTTGCATGTGAGTAGTACACAGAATTGGGGTTTTGACAATGGCACACTGATTTATCGAAGGCTTTCCAGTACATCTATATTTCCAGTTATTCATATTCACTGGCGTTTTAATGCTATTCCATTTAGTTTTAAAGAATCGTTTCCACTTGCAGCCGGGTCAGAGAATTCATAGATTCTTACACAAATTGTTGACAATTCTTTATTTTCAATGCCTCTAACGGATATAGGGTCTGTTGAATGATAAGTCTACGATAAAAAAATTATCGTACAAGTCTCGTTGGTGCCAAAACGTAGCATAATAAATGTTTGTAAGTCAGAGCCTCGCTCTCACTCGGCGGCAGATTTGAAGCAAGCTGAAAACTTTTACCAGCACCCGGCCCCCAACTATAACATGTATAGCTTGATAATGTATCCTACTAACTACTTATTTTCCGCGTATACACAACTTGAACTATAGTCTGACTTGTCGAGTAATAAATATTCTCTCAGGCCAATTTCCCAGCCCGTCTTTCGGAATTGCCAATTCCCCATGACCCCCAACATGCAACTATATAAGTAGGCATGCCTTCGACGACGAAAATAATAAGTCTACCAGAGGGTCTACCTATTACAGGAAAATATCACAGATATTTTTATTAATGAAGAGAATGATATTTCATAACAAAGGAATTCTGACTCATATTTTAGCACCACGGTATCATGGAATAATGAAATTCTCTCCCACGATGATGTTATCTATTAGGTCAGGTTAAATTAGAAAAAAACTCATTTGGCACTACAAAATCACAAGAAACCAATTTGAACGGATACATGTGAATATTCAAAAAGTACAGGTGACGCCACTGCGAGTTGTAGGATATGTACACAATATTACCATGATTTCGATCTGAGTGGCCGTATTCTCCGCCTAGTTGACGCGTAGTGTCAACCACAAGGAGAATACGGCCACACAGATCGAAATCATGGTAATGTTGTATTTATTCCTGGCCTTTTCGAGTAATTATTAGGAAAAAAGTTTGTATATAATTAGAAATTAGACCCTAGCGCCATGCTTTGTTTGTATGAATTAGTTCCTATAATGTCCGTCAGGTGGCCGAAAATGCCGTATTCTTCTAGGAGATTCTGGAGGTCCGTATTCTACTCAGTAGCGATCTGTAAGCTTCATAGGCTTAGTATGGAGACTCTGTATTCGGTGGGTAATAAATACACAATATTAATCTTTTTGATCTGAGTGGTCGTATTCTCCGCCTAGTTGGTGCGTAGTAATATGTAGTGTCAACTACAAGGAGGATACGGCAGCGGGTAGTATTGTATAGACGGTGGGCCGTAGCTATATACACAATATTACCATGATTTCGATCTGAGTGGCCGTATTCTCCGCGTAGTTGACGAGTATTGCGTAGCGTCAACTACAAGGAGAATACGGCCACACAGATCGAAATCATGGTAATGTTGTATTCATTACTCACTTATTTTTAGATTTAAGCAATAAATATGATCGTTAGAAAACTTTTCAACATCGTTAAGAAGTTATGTTGGGACTACTTTTATCTCAAAAATCCGTATCCTCCTAGGAGATTCCGCAGGTCCGTATCCTACTCAGTAGTGATCTGTAATCTCCATAGGCTTAGTATGGAGACTCCGTATAAGGTGGGTAATAGATAATAATCACAAAGCCTAATCAAATCATGTCGTCTGAGGTTCAGGGGGAGTGTCAGGTTACACCAATGTGGGTACTCCACACTAGACCAAACATCACTCCTTCTTTGGAAACCACCCCAATGTGGTCAACATAGAGCACAGATAAGTGAAATACATATCTGTATTCACTTTGTAGATGGTAAGATAAACTGTTACCAACCCACTTTAAATACACCTTTGATCAAGAACAAGCTGAAATGAATGCCTCCACTCACCTGTTCTCCAGATCCGCTGCTGACCTTACTGCTTGACACTGATTTCCACCAGTGACTAATTGCAGTGTGGCAGGACTGGAGATCAGTTGACAAGTGTGAGCTTGAAACCGCCTCAGAATCCAGTCCTGTTTGGTCTCTTTTGTGCCACTGATAAACCAATCACCGTAGACCGTTCTTGAAACGTTTGTTGGTCTAGGTCTATGCAGGTGGCCAAAAATCTGTCAAATGCACCTGAGTGATAATTCCACAACGAACGAGCAGCTGTCAGCCGCACCTCTGATCTATTCTCCGAATCACCTTTAATGAGCTTCTCTGGTGCACGGGGAATGCAATCTAGTCGGCCGTCGTAATTAAACCGTATGTAATTAGTGCATTGTTCTCCGTAGCAACTTTCTCCCGCCCCTCGGAGGTCCGATATGTGTTGGGTCGTCTTTTAATACACATTATGGATTTATAATGAAGAATTATTCTATTAGAAAAGAAAAGAAAAGAAATGCAATATCCTAGTTGATCGTAGAAATGGAATGAAACCTGGGAGGTATTTTGTATGATGCCTTTATAATTATCTCACCCAAGATATTTTTTCTCCATAGACTTAACATTGGAAACTCGTATCTAACACCCATTAGATATTTAGGAAATATATCCAATGGGGGATTATGTCACAAATGTTAGCCTATTAGTCAATACTAAGGGTGAGATAAATTCAGAAACCCATTCAAGTTTTGGGTCAGAGCTTGATCCCATCTCATTTGAATCACATAGCAATTCACGAGGCTTCGCCTTGTGAATTACTACGTGATTCAATCTGAATGGGGTACGAGCTCAGACCCTAAACTTTCATGGGTTTCTTCTATAGTATGGACACTTTGTCTCACCCCTGGTATATTGTATCCATGGACTTAACATAGGGAACTCGTATCCCAGTGTCCATGAGATATTTAGAAAAGAATATCCAATAGGGGATTATGTCACAAATATTAGCCAATTAGTCAGTGTGAAGGGTGAGATAAATTCAGGAGCCCATTCAAGATTAGGGTCAAAGCTCGATCCCATCTCGTTTAAATTGCTACGTAATTCATGTAATTCGTAATTTATGTAACTCCCTTGGACGATGGGATACAAGCTTGGACCCTAAACTTTCATAGGTTTCCTCTGTAGTATTCAATGTCAATGAAATCTAATTGAACAAATTGGACGTTAACCTATCCAAACAAACAAACAAATCAATGCCAATGTCATAAATGATCATAACAAAAGAGTGATTGATTGAAAGACCAATGCAATGAGATCATTTGGACTAAATGGTGACCAAATGATCACAACTCTGGAACCCAAAACAATGACCAAGACCTCACAGCTCTTCAGAATGATCGCTACTGTTAGGCCCGGCGTCCACCTACTACGATATGGCTCCGATATGGTCTACGATGCACCTCCCAATAAAAATTCAAAATCGCGTCGGAAGGTCACCTAATATCGGACCAGTTGACCACGTCTCTGCGATTAGACACCGATAAAACCCCATACAATGCATGGTGGATTGGCATGTCTAGACATATGTCTATGATTTTGCACCTTCCTGATATGTCTCCGATATTGACTTTTTGTATCGGAGCCATATCGGTAGGTCTAAATTTCTATCGTAGTAGGTGGACGCCGGGCCTTATGACCATTCAATGGAACGTGATGCCCTCTAAATGGTTGCTATCCAGTTACTATTAACGATTGTTACGACTGAAAAACACCTGTCAGGGTGCATGTTTCTATGTCATATTTGATTACATAGTATGATGTGCCATTATACACAGATTATTAATCACATCTATATTTATGTTTATTTATATGAATTTTAAATTACCGGTGCCATGCATGATGAGGTATAATCCTAACGGTTACTAATGACAAATAACATCTTATCTACAATTATGTAAGACTATCTGATATATAAATATATATATATATATATATATATATATATATATATATATATATATATATATATATGTATATATATATTATATATATGAGTATTTATAAGTTATCCTATTATGTTTTACATACGACATTTTGCCATATCATTATCAGAATGAGAATGTGTCATGTTAAGATATATGGTTGCATATTAGAAGGTTAGCACATTCTAGACTTATATTATCATAACACTGTACTGCTTATAGCAATATAGGTAGTTAGATAGACAGTATAGAGATACTTTATCAACTAGGTTACAATATATAGAAAAGTATACCTTAGATATAGTATCATCTTTACAATATTCGTATTCATCATTATAATCAATATACTGGAACAACTATTATTGGAACATATTTATATCTTTTCCTTTTTTATTCAGGTTAAGAAAAGGATACATATACAGTTTGCGGATAACACAAAACCATTTGTTGAAGGAGTTCACAATAGCAGTAATTGGACAAGTTGCCCATTCCTTGTCCTTTTGTGTCGCCAGTTATACAGTGTTTCTTTCATTTGCTGGCCATGTGACTCTACAGAAAGTCTACCGTATGGGCCTTATAATAAGGCAGGTACCGGATTTTTAGTCTTTCATCTTGCCATGCTAGAGATCCTAGGTAACAGGAACGGATGAAACATACATTAGTATATTAGTACAGTTTTATGTCTTAGGCCCGGCGTCCACCTATTAAGATTTAGACCTACAGATATGGCTCCGATACAAAAAGTCAAAATCGGTTGCAAAACCGTAGACATATGTCTAGACATCTACCACGCATTGTATGGGGTTTTTAATTGGTGTCTAATCACATAAACATGGTCAATTGCCCCCATATTAGGTGACCCTCCAACGCTATTTAGATTTTTTATCAGGAGGTGCATCATAGACCATTTCGGAGCCATATCGTAGTAGATGGATGCCGGGCCTTATTTAACTATTTTGGTGTTTCCCTGGTCACTTGACTCAGATAACCAATGCTGTGGTGTCACTCTGATATTTTAGTGTAAACATCAGGCCTCAGTTATTATTTTGCTAGGCTTTCGGGAGCACCCCTCTCTTTCTCTTAAGATCTCACACTCTCTAAGTGGTATTCGGTATTCCATTTCAAATAAAGCCACTAAGGCGCCAAGTACACAGTATTCATCATTGAGATTATAGGAACCTTTGGGTTGCATTGATGTATGTGTTTAGCACAGGAGGCAGGCTAGTGGATTCTCAAGGTTCTAAGCCTAGTTCATTAAGAATTCTTCTCCCATAGAGCGTAGTGAGAATCTTGTACAGAATACCACTTAGAGAGTATGAGATCTTATGAAAGGGGTGCACCAATGACCTGATACCATTTACTACTTTTAATAACGTTCTGTTTTAGGACATTTCATAAGCCGCCTGTTGTTGGCATTACTTCGAGTTATTGTCTTTTATTGTACACTCATAAGTGCCCACCAATAAATTATCTGTAATAAATGAATGGCTCGTCTATAAAATAAGGAACGCAATTTGCATTCCTCCATCATGTCAAGTGATCTATGCTTTATCTCACCCCTGGAATAAATGCCCATAGGCTTAACATTGAGATCTCGTTCTCCATGCCCCTAGGAGTATTGCGGTCCGTTCTCCATGGTCTATATCCTGTGTGTTGCCCATTCTTTTAATGTGTATAGGGGTGAGATAAATACAGAAAGCAACTCGTTTTGGTCAAAGAAGTCATTCTCCAACTCGTTTGAATGCTACATAATATTCACTCGACTATCGCCTTGTTCATATCACTCCGCATCAAACTCGTGGAGAACGACGACTTTGACCAAAACTTGTTGGTTTCTTCTTTACTACATGTCTGGATATTTTGTATACTGCTCATAGTCCATTGTTTACAACTACCTGTAATGTTTAAGGCCTGGCGTCCACCTACTACGATAGAAATTTAGACCTTCCGATATGGCACCGATACAAAAAGCAAATATCGGAGACATATCGGGAAGGTGCAAAATCGTAGACACATGTCTAGACATTCCAATCGACCACGCATTGTATGAGGTTTTTACCGGTGTCTAATCCCAGAAACGTGGTCAACTGCCCCGATATTAGGTGATCTTTGGACGCGATTTTGATTTTTCATCGGTAGGTGCATCGTAGAACATATCGGAGCCATATCGCAGTAGGTGGACGCCAGGCCTTACGGTGTTGTGTCGGGGTTGGGTAATAAGTTTTTTGTTTTTTAGTTTATTCCTGCCAGTTCTGCTACGAGGAGCAGTTCTTCCACTGGCAGTTCGTTAACACTATGCACAAGTTTTCGGATCATCAAATACATAACATCCATTGCAATGGATATATTCAATAGTAAATATACAGTAAATAACTGGTGCCTTACCATTACTAGACCAACCAGGATGATTATGAGTTAATGAGATGAGATGACAATGTGACTGACATTGAGTTGACCACACACACAAGAGTTCACCTGATTGCACAATTTAACTCGTCCACTCAAACACTGAGTAGATTTTCATGACCTTTGTCTTTTAAACAATCGTTTATCGTCAGTTTTCTGGGTTCTTTTAGACAAGAGATTCCCTAGTTGAATACCTCTCGCATATCGAGAATGTTCATATTTGCCTCCCAGATAGCCGCTAACTAAGCGATTGTGTTTAGCCTAATTTTAAAACACACCACCTGTCTCTACTTGTTGAGCACATGTTATGAACATGGCTTTTGATAGGGGTACCATTACGTAGGCTATACATGGATATATACTGACCATTTGTGTAATTTACATGAATTGTTGCGAATGCAACAGAACACACATAATTCACATAAACAATTTTTCGGCCAATGCGTTCTGGCACCTTCATATTGCTTTTCCAAGAATGGCAGGTTCCATGGCCCTCTTGCTACTTAAAATACAAACACTAACACCTGCTGAACTTTTGAGTTCTTTGGTTCCTGTTCCTAGAGCCAATACTGATAAATATTTCCAGATATTTTCATGCAAAGGCAACTGACTATAGCGGCATGGAATCCACACCGATTGATTTGTAGACCTTGAAAACCTAGGAAAAATGGTATTGCAATATTTCATAGGTCCATTTCAGACCAATTTATGGCATAGATTTTTGTGGCCATATTGGTAGCTTTATCTTAAATAGGTCGGACAAGGAGGTGGACTGCACGTGTCTGGCCCCACGTGGTCTGCTGGGGTGGATTACCAATCTGTTCACCCTCTTGGTCGCCTTGTCTCCTCATGGTGCAGACCGGATATGCTTGCACGCAAGCATAACAAAAGCGACCTGGGTGGGGAGTTAGCTCAGTTTTAAAGAGCGCTGGACTTTTTTGATTGGAGTCTCACTGCAGCCACTTTTCTCCAACCCATATCAAAGGCCAATTATTGATAATTGACTGCATTTTAAAATCACCAGGTGGCGCTACAGTGAATTGTAGGACATGCATTTAACATCACATTGGAGGGGCATCAGAACATTTTGAAAGTGGGGGGGGGGGGGGCGAACTGAAAAATTGCTAACTTTTTTCTTACAGGGTATGAAGTCAGACTTTGACATTGGCCTATTCAACTTGATTTACTGTGAATCTATGAAAAGTCTGTGAAAAGTCAAGGCTTGGCCACCATCACACGCTAAAAAGTCAGACTTTGACAGTTTTTTTTTTCACAGTGAAAAGTCAGGGCTTAGCCATCATTGCATGCTAAAAAGTCAGACTTTAATAGTTTTCCACAGTGAAAAGTCAAGGCTTAGCCATAATTGTACCGTATGCTAAAAAGTCAGACTTTGAAAGTTTTCCACGGTGTAAAGTCAGGGCTTGGCCATCATTGCACGTTAAAAAGTCTGACTTTGACATTTTTCCACTGTAAAAAGTCAAGGTTTAGCCATCATTGTACGCTAAAAGGTAAGACTTAGATATTTTTCGATGGTGAAATGTCAAGACAGTTTATACACTTGATTGAGTAAATTTTGAAGCTGGTGACATTTTATTGGCTGGCAGAAAAAGTGGGACGACAGTACCCCCCCCCCCCCCCCCTGACGCCACTACATCGCACATAGATATACATATTTACGTTTAGTCAATTACGTCAAGTAGGCTAAAAATAGGCGTCATTTCAGCCAGAAGAACAAAGAGGCTCTTGGAGATGCCTGGATTATGGTTTGCAGTACAGAGTGTTGCTGAGTACAATGCAACTATTAATTGTTACTGAGAAATGTATGAAGGAACTGCCAACATATTGTAACCAAAGCGGGACAAACAACAGAGAAAGCTGCAGTGGACATTTGCTAATAACATATGCTTTGTGATTACTATCGTAAAACTGGATGAGTTTTAATCTTGACCACCATATGCCACGACTGGAGTTTGGCATAGTGATTTCACGAGGCGAAGCCGAGTGAAGTCCGGAGCCAAACTCCAGGAGTGGAATGCGTTGGCCACGATTAAAACAAATCAGGTTTTGATTTAATCCTACCCGGTCTCCTCGATTTTGGAATACTATGTGATAACAATTCTGTATGCCACTAGTGGCATATAAAACTTCATATGCCAGTCAGCGTGGCATACGGAAACTCAATATTGTAACCAAAGCGGGACAAACAACTGAAAAGCTGAAGTAGACATTTGCCAATAACATATGCTTTGTGATTACAGGTGTTTACAGTCATACAGACCCCCTCTCCCAGGTCATCGAGCACCGCATCCCCATGTTTAAACAACGTGTTTACAGTTATACGTCTCATATGCGTCAACGATGATGAGCAACGTGGCAGCAAGCAGATATGGACCTTGGGAACTTTTTAGAGCGTGCTTGCACGCGCTATATAAATACATCATCTAGAGGTTATAGAGGTCCATATAGACTCTCAGGGTACTGCCTACAAACTATCTCTTCACTATCGGTGTGATATTCACTGTGATATTGAGATATTATATAGAACTGCATCGAGAATCGTATAAATAGACAATACTCGTTTGGATGTGCCATAATCGTCACTCGGCTTCGCCTCGATGACGATTCTGGTACATCCAAACTCGTGGAATATTGTCTATTTTACGATTCGAGTGCGGTTCTGGATTTATCTCACCCATGTCTATGATATTAGCATCAGAATATCAGAATAGTTCGAATATACCCAGCAAATACATATGAGGCATCTCACATTCAATACGCCACGGCCGTGGCGTAGTATTATCACTTTACGGGGGTGATCGTTGAGTATTTTTTCCTAATGTTATTTCTATGGCTAAGCTTGTACCAGGTGTGAGATAAAGATCAGGGAGCCAGTATCACAGTAGCTTAGAGCTGTGCCCAGCTGACCATGACCAATCACTCAAGACCGAAATACCTAATTGACCTAAGGGTGCATGATATGTTTGGATCCTAGACTCTGGCAGTTGCACATATGGCAAGTTTACTGGGTGCAAGTGGGTTACAGAAAACTTTCCATAGGCTGAGTTTAACTCAAACCTTTTATAGTTATTCATTTATAATTGCAGGCTCATTCATCAATGATGAACATCCTATTTGCTCCTAGTCTCTTAAAGGCATGTCGGACAATATGGCTTGAAACTAAAACCCATGTCATTCTCCTGAAACTTGAATATGGTGATTGTGTGAGTGTTGTACAATACATGTATAGCTAACTTTAGAATCAGGGGTCCCCATGCTAGTGTGTCATTTAGAGATAAATATCATGATGGTTTTATAATAGAATTTGAAGAAATTCTGTAAAGTTGCTTTTCACACAGTAGGACCCATGTCATTTTCCTCGAACTTTCACAGAATATAGCAGATGTATTTTACTATATACCCGTGCCGTATCTACTGTAAATACGAACCTTTTTGCACATTAAAGTGAAAATAATGTATGAAACATTGTTCCATGAGCAAAATATGGAACACTATTCTGTACACGTCATTTAAAACATTAGTTAGAATATTAGTTATGAGCAAAATTTGTTTAATTATTTTGTTGATTTTTGGTATATAGTAAATAAAAAAACGACCCACTATGCTTGCACAACCTACAAGCTCGATGATAATTTATTATTCATACGGAACTCGGCGTAAACGCCTCGTTCCGTTCAAACTGTAAATCATCATCTCATTTTGTAGCTTGTACAGCATGGTCAGGTAGTTTCATATAAGTACTAGAAATTTAAATTTTATAATTCATAGGTCACCATCCTTGTCTTTGTAAACCTTATTTTCAAGTAGCCTACATTTCTTATCTAAATCAAGCAAATGTTATTTGGACCATTTTACCTATTAGGATTGGATAAACTGACCAAAATATTAAATGTACTTAATTGGCATTAGAATGAATCCCAAAGAACAAGTTTTGATTGATAATTTACAATATTTAAAAACCACCAGGTGGCACCACCATGAATTGTAGAATATGCTTTTAATGACATTCCCCTATCCTACTTACATAAGTGAAGCAGCTAGTAGTATACGAAAATGTCCTTTGTGTGTAGGCATATTCTATGTACTTTAAAATGCGTTCGTCATGCACCTTTAGGGTTTTAACTAGACTGGCCTCAGTCCCTGTATCCTACCCCTCCACCCCTTCTGAGTGACACGGGTTCTGGTCTCATCCGTAAACGGCCGCGTAGACTGGTGCGATTTTGCGCCACACTCCGCAAGCAGAGGTCTGGCTACTGGTCAGGATATCTGATGGGAGATTGATACCCTCCCACTTTGATCTTAATCGGGTCACAGTCAGGAGTAGGCTAAATTTATTGCTATGACAACACAGGCGACCAGGGAACTGGAGGAGGGGGAGGAGTAGGAGTAGGAGGAAGTATAGGGTTACAGGTAGTGGCTTGGGGTCATAAACAGGAGATTCCCCTTTACCACAGTCTGGTTTTGCACCCAATCTGTTTGGTCATGCCACAGATTTGGATGACCTGGATTAGAAACAAGTCACTGTTGGCCTGCGTCTCAGCTAGTCCGTTCATGCACCGCGCCGCCTTCGGGTTACAGTACGTGAAGGTCTAACAGAGCATGGCCACTATTGGCCAGTCTCCTTCAGTGAGAGGAATATCGGGGTTGGCTGTTCTATTTAAAGTATCAGTTTGACAAGTAGAAATATGCAAGGCTGTCGAGGTAGAGTTATAACTCTCCAAGCTGATCTATTAAGTACATGCCCATTAAAAGATACTATAAGACCTATGCTTGAAGAGTAACACACTGGTTACTGGAAAATCACTCAGGGTAGCTGAGTACCAGCAGAGGCAGGAATTCCCACCTTAAAATGGCAGCGCATAACAGTCTCAGTTTGAGCCTGTGTGCCCTGGCCCTGGCGACAACAGACTGTACTAGAGTCTATGTCTCGGCATTATTGGTAGTTCCCGTTTTGGCCACCAGGAACGCCACAGTCGTGACTGGTAGCTTCAGATGAAGTCACCAAATTTGTGTCAGTTGTTTAGAAATCCTCAGTACACCTAGGGCCATAATTCTAACTGTTCTAATTAGGTGTTTACTTGGAATCGTTGGTGAAATCTTGGCCCAACCATGGAGTGTTTCTATTGATATACGAAGTGTGTAAGAAAAAGACTCAGTGTGAGTTTCATATACCAGACTTTTATTGTTATAAAGTTAATATAATTCGCTTTGAGAATGACCGTAGAAAAATATCATCAATGTGGAAGTTCATCTCATCATGGGATGGACATTGTCTTTGCCATTGTCTCATTGTCTACCATACACAATCATTCTAAGTCAGCCATTCATATCATTACATTTTATAAGTCGTCTTCTTGGCTGTGATGGAAGTCTGCAAATTATTGACTCAGTTCATCAAAGTATGCAGCAGTCTCAATGGACTATGACGCAACATGAATACAAAGCAGATGTCTAACTCTTGCAATACAAAATAAGTCGAATCATTTTACCAAACAAAAAACTGTCGCCACCTAGAATGGGGGCTATAAACCAGGCAGTCGTACGTGCGGTGGTAAAGTACCAGTGTTTGTGTCCAGTTCATGCAGTATAAAGGGCTGTTTCCACCAACACACAAGATGTAGCGAGATTTTTCATGATTTGGTTGTCTTGCTAAATCTTGCTAGGTTTTGAATTATTGCATCCATATCTGCTGTGATGCATCGGTCTGGTTAAGCACCTACGTCACATTCTTGTCGCGATATGCAGCGGTATGCTGCGACATGTCAGCAATAGATCTTGAGGCAACGCTGTGGTGGAGCACCAAAATATACACACATTATCGCGAAAAAGTACATGTATCATTGTGTGCGACATATTGCGACATAAGAGGTAAGATAAATCGCGACAATGTTAGATATTACAAGACATATCAAGATGTAACATGGTAAATCCATTGTGTTGGTGGAACCAGCACTTTACTAATTATTCAAACAATACTCATAAAATGATGTCTGCAACACACTTCAACGCATGTGACCATCAAAGCACATCAGATGATCATTCGTGCTGGCATTAATCTTCAGCCACCCAGAAGGCAAAAGAGCCAAGATCCTAAGGAACAAAATTGAGTTCAGTTGGATCTCAAAAGTCAGTTACCTTGGGGACTTAACACGGTGGATGATAGGTACGGCTAGAAGGGTAACATCGAATGGAAACTTCGTCAAAAAATGTTTTCCAGCAAGGTGTTCGCAGAAGCGAATGTCGGAGAAGATTGTCAACTCAATACTCAGCTATCTTCTTTAGAAATGCCATGACATGGTACAATGTTCATCCCAGGTATAGCAGGGGAATTTCGTAAGTTTGCCCCCTGAGGTCCTTGCTTATTGGCAAGTAATAATTCACAATGTTCAGCTGTTTCAAAATTGCCTCTGTAATCTCACAAACTGTCCCACCTATTGGGATGATGTTCTTCTGTAGTATCAGAGTATTCACAGAAATAATGATATATCCATATTACTATATACCTGTAGGTGAATGTCTCACTTTAACTGACCAGTAGTACAAAGTCTGTTGGTCACTGAGTGACGAAAGAAGATCCAAACGTCCCTCCGTTCCACGTGACCACTCATTCTACTGTTTAGTGAGTTGTAGAATGACATCTTTGATTATTTCTAGGTATATAATAATAGGTATATAATAATCATTCCAGCCACACTGGCTGTTGCTACCACTTAAAACTGTGTCCTTACCTTAATTACACAGCCCCTGACAGTAAAACCTCTTTACTGCCAGTCCAAATAGAATGGGAAGCCCATGTTCAACCTTGCAACATCATTTCCCACTTTATTTATTTCCCACTACAAGTGGGAGAACCGCTTAGGAAGCGTAGGGAACTCCTGCCACTTGTTAGGAGACTTAAACTCCCCCCCTTCCCCCCCTAAAATCGAGCCTGAAGAGCACCTAGCGAAACCGCTTAGAAAGATCGGGTCATCCCGTTTTTTCACCCCTCACGCATCACACCATATATGGGAAAACCTCTCCCAATCCGGTGATGTCACAGTATCAACAATCCGAACGTTACTATACAAACGACTCGGTTGTTAAGGTCGCCAAGGTAGCGAGTGGTCTGACTATAAATACCGGGAGCAAACGATCTGCTCCTCACTCTTATGCGGTAGCTCGTTCTGTACGCTTTGCCACGTTTTCAGAAAAAGGTATATAATAATAAAGAGACAAAGTGAGTGGGACTGAATTCCATCTGTTCCTCGATATTTTGGTCAGAAATACTCACCTCGTTCTTTGAACACGGTGAGTATTTCTGATCAAAATATCTGTGAACAGATTCCATTTAGTCACACTAACTATGTCTCTATATGGTATATTCATCTCTAGAAAACCATTCATGATTTATCTACGTACAACTAGTTCAGTGCTTTATATTAGAAGATGAAATAACATTGTTTCTCTATGATATAGAAATAGATTAATCTACGATCTACATATCACCACGACGATGTATCACAGATGAAACCTACTTCACAAGTAAAATATGTGTATCTTTTATCATTATATACTTATAGTCGAATGCCTTATACAGAATATTTCTGACCAAAACAACTCGGAACAGATTCCATTCAGTCTCACTAACTATGTCTCCATATAATGCTCAACCAGTCTTTTTGCAATTATGATTTAACAATAACCCTTTCACTATTGACTTTCAATACATATTCCCGGCTTCTCAAACGATAAAGGCACAATCAATATGTTCACGGAGGCATGAATTCATGCTATAGGGAGCCAAAGTGAACCCGCTGCAACCACAGATAGCCGGTCATAAAATACTATTTCCGGGTATAGGCGCTCAGTACTTAGACTATATAGGTTCGAGATTATATGTGTCATTCTCCGATCTTTTTGATCCAAATTTTTAATAAACTTAACAACTGTCATCGTAGTTTTGAAACAAAGTTATTCAGAGACGATATTTATAAACTTCACTTCAAAAGTAACAAACGAGACCAAAAACATAAGTCTAGCCTCAAACGCCCATAGCTTTAGCACTAAGCCTCTTTCTTACTGGCCACTGGAAATGGTGTTTTGTAGGTGGGTATCTGTGGTTTCAGCGGGTTCACTTTGGCTCCCTATTTAAAGTAACATCACCTAAGTATAGGGCACATAGTTATTGTGTTATGGAGACGGCCACCTTGCCCTCCAACGTTAAACAAAACACCAGTTGGCAGGTCCTGTCATATGTATTTGCAGGGGCCCAAATGGGTCGGATTCACGGCCAGTTCAATGTAACACCTGATTTAGGATTATAATTTTACGAATCTATATTTGGGGAATTTCATCACAATGTGCATCGCGTGTTGATGCTGGCATTGTCGGGACTGCCATCCGGGTTAAAGGCTCTCCCAGTAACCATTACCAGTTACACATGCAGTTCCATTGGTATAACGTGCGGATATTGTTGTAAATAATATGGAGAAACCAAACAAGAGCTAGTCATGTTGTTGTTTATCGCACTCCGGCAAGATCGCAATATTACTGCGCGAGGCGAAGCCGAGAGCAGTAATACGCGATCTTGCCGGAGTGCGATGAACAATAACATGACTAACTCGAGTTTGGTTTAGAATTTATCCTACCCCGCCCGTCTAAATTACTTCTACATTAACAAATGACGTCATTTGTCAAGTGTATCCCACTAGAGCGATATTTTTCATTTTTCTGAACTCCAGACCCAATACCACTAGTGACCCAATGTTAAGCCTATGGTGTTTTTTATTAGGGGTAGGATAACAACAATATCCGCACGATTCTGAACATTCAAAAATCGATTATCACGCCATATAGAGGAAATTGGTGTTGATATCACCGTATAAATTATTGATGAAAATGACAAAGACACTCTAGTATGTCAAAGATATCATCAATAGTCCTGAATTCAGGATACTAAACCATCACTTAATGACAACATGATGTGACAAATACCATATATTGGGGGTGATCTAACATGTATGCCGGGGAGGTCATTTGGTGTACTGAAACAGTAAGATAAACATGTATACATAGTAATAGTACTCTATAACATTTGGTAAATCACATACATAATTTCTGCTTATGAGCACCATTACTTTCTTAAGAGAGTGTTCCACCAACCCTGCGCTGCCCCAGGCCGGCGCCCGTACGGGGGTCGCCGGCAGAATGGGTGCGCTGCTGGCGGCGATCTGGCCGGTGGAATAAAGTGCTGATTCCACTAACACAGAAGATGTAGCGAGATTAGTCCCGATTTGGTTGTCTTGCTGAATCAACCTAGGTTTGAATAACCGCGTGCCTAATTGTCACGATGTGTCTTGAGGTGTCACGGTGGTGGAGCACCAAAACTCACACCCGACACCGCATGGCTAAGTTTCGTGACAAAGGAGATAGGACACATCCCGACACTGTAAGATGTAACAAGATACACCAAGACCTATCACGACAAATGCATCCTGTTGGTGAAATCCGCACTTAACGTGGCTTCTGTCCCTGGCAGCACCTGGTGAGTTACTGAAAGATTTCTGACTATTAGTACACTTCCAGCCGGCCGGTCACCCAGCTCCGAGCGGGCCTGTTCAAGGCCTAGTTAGTGGAACACTTGCTTTATTCTGATAATCTTTTCCGGTTTAAATCTGAAGGGAGATAGACCACAATACTCTTTATATGATATTTGATAGAAGCACAGGCTTGTAAACAAGCGTCATTTAATTCAGTGATAACAGTAATCAGCAAAGATTAAGCGGGAGGTAAATTATTAATGAAAACAAAAATCTATATCCACGCTTACAAAGATATTATATAACCGGTATATAGATATGAATTTATATGTGACTCACAATCTCGGCTCAATCAAAACAAATATCCATATAAAAATATATCAACAATGTAAATAACTTTCCAGATTCTTCCCCTTGGTAGACAGGCACATATTGGCAATGATGCCTTTCGTTAGAAGCACCAAGAATAAGTATCTGCCGGATATTTTTTCCAGCGTGCCTATTGCCACGTCTTGAATACCCTAAGATAAATCAATGCATGTCCATTAAACTCTAACCACCCAACAACGATCAAGTGTACCATGCAGGCTGTGGGATACTATCATGAAACATCACAAAATTTCATATGATTGTATACTATCATTTACCCTACCCCTAATATAAAATCCCATTGGCTTAACATTGGGTTTCTGTATGCCACGCTGACTGGCATACGGAGTTTAATATGCCACTAGTGGCATACAGAATTGTTATCATGTGATATTCCAAAATTGACGAGATGGGGTAGGATAAAATCAAAACCTGATTTGTTTTAATCTTGGCCACCGCATGCCACTCCTGGAGTTTTGGTTCCCGGCTTCGCCTCATGAAGTCACTATGCCAAACTCCAGTCGCGGCATACGGTGGCCAAGATTAAAACTCATCTAAATTTACGATAGAAACATCACAAAATTTCATATGATTGTTTATATGGCATGAGTTGTCTTCGCGGAATGATAGCACGAAGCGGAAGACAATGAAAGGCAAGTAAACAATTACATGAAATTGAGTGATGTTTAGATTTTATCCTACCACATCATGTATTTTTAACTTCATATGTCACCCGTGGCATATAAATATTTTATGGCATAACCGCGGCATACAGTCACACCATGTCTATGGAGATTTATATGAAGGGTAGGATAAATACACAATATTGACTGGTTTCAGACACGAGTGGTCTGCTCGGTGAAGTTGATGCATAACAATACCAGAGCACATGTGAGGATATTACGCAGAGCCAATTCCACGGAGGAAACAACAGCTTCTATGTGAAGCCAGCCTATATCATATTTATTCCTCACCTTTCTAGGTATGCACTATTTTTTCGTATGCCTACTTTATCGGAACCCGGAGCATACAACATATCCGTATGCTCCAGGTATGGTGATACACACTCCCAATGTCTTTTCTATGGACACTTTGTATTAGGTGGCTCTATCCGTATGCTCCGGGTATGGTGATAGACACTCCCAATGTGTTTTCTATGAACACTTTATATTAGGTGGATAATGAGTGAGTGAGTTACTTTTATATACACATAAAAATAGCTACTTTGTATATATAAAACAGAAAATGCATTTCAATTGTATAGCTACACTGCAGACCACATAGTTTACCGTACCCCAAAAAATGATACCTGGTTGGTTTTATCTCACCACATATATATTATCAGGAACATTACTAATCAACAAAATAAGTCACACAAGTAGCCATTGAGCATTGGATACACTACCTTCACAGCCGTGGAGTATCAGTTCCTAATGGTAAGCTTATGGAGAAAACTACTGGGCTGAGATGAAGTATATATAGTAAATAGCTATATAAAATAATATATCTTGAATATTGCACCTTTTTTTTCAAGATGAAAACTATAATTCGACAAAATAAACCCAAGTACTGAGTTCTCAGGCCTGACTGACAAGTGATTGGGTAGATCATATGAAATCTCTATCCTGGCACTTTTCAAATCAGATTGGCAAGTTCTTAAGAATATCCTACGGTTCACAGTGGCGCTACCTGGTGATTTTCAATCACTATTGAAGTACACGTATTCTAATGCCTTATGAAAACAATTTAGAATTTCACCCAGTATGTCATAACCAAATTGGTAAAATGGGGATATTTATATTCGCTTGATTCATATAGGAATGTAATAAAACATATGGTTTTCTTCATATCCTTCAAAAATAAGTTTTTTTTATATTAAAATCTATTGTACTAAACATGTACTATATTCTGTGAAAGTATCAAGAAAATGATATGTTTTTCACTATGTAAAAACAACTTTTTAGAACCTCTATATACTCTATTAGAATATTATCATAATATCAATCTCTAAATAAAAAAACAGTACGGTTACCCCCGATCTCTAAGTTAGCTATGTATTGCAGAACACTTTGGTATCATCATATTCAATTTCAAAGGTAAATTGTCCGACATGCCGTTGAATTTGTCAGAAAGTGTTCAGTTTGTTTGTCCAACAATGGACGTGAACCCCAACGGAAGGAAAAAATGACAAAAACTTGTTTGTCCCTGGTCACCATGGTAACGAGACGCCTATAAGGTGCAGATCACGTCATGGACGGGTATGGAGACGGCGCCGGCGATGGAGACGCCCAGAGAATCGCCGACGCAGGCCACGCCCATGCTGAACTCCCGGTCCTCCTCTTTCACCTGACCAGGAAAGGTAGAATAGTTAACTAACTATCCGAGGTACATACCTATTATTATATACCGGTGCATGAATGTCTCATGTATATGCCCTAGTAGTAATGATTCCATTCGTCCACACAGTGGCGTAATAAACATAATACTACCCTCCGTACCACGTGACCACTCATTCTTCTATTTAGTGAGTTGTAGAATGTAAGCTCATGATTTCTAGGTATATAATGATAAAGAGACACAGTGAGTGTGACTGAATTCCATCTGTTCCTCGATACTTTGGTCGGAAATACTCACCTCGTTCTTCAAATTCGGTGAGTATTTCTGACCAAAATATCTCTGAACAGATTCCATTCAGACACACTAACCATTTCTTTCTATATTATTATATACCCATGCAGTATATTTGATAATTACTATATACCCATGCCGTATATACTATAAATACGCACCGTTTCGACAAATAACGTTAATATACTGTACAGAACACTGTTCTGTCCAGTAAAATATGGAACAGTGTTCCGCACGTGCTGAATAAAACATTGGTTATTAGGCCAAATCCAGTTAATATTTTTTATTCATGTCGGATATATCGTAAATATATAACGACCTACCATGCTTGTACAAACTACAAAACTCGAAGATAATTTACAGTTCATACGGAACTCGGCATAAATACCTTGTTCCATACAAACCATAAATTACCATCTCGTTTTGTAACTTGTACAGCATGGTTAGGTCGTTCTATAATTATGTACTGCTGCTCCCTATGCAGTATAAATTATGTGCTGAACCCTGTGTAGTACACTGTTACCTCCTTCAGCTTAGCAGGAATGGTAGAATGGTTAACTACCCGAGGCACTTAACTATTATTATTATATACCTGTGGTAGTATATCCTACACATACTGCCCGCTCCTACCCATGCCGTATTTATACCCGTACGACACCTAGGTGACGTACGGGGTATGTATGTGGTGTACGGGGCATGTACGGCGGCAAATTCCAAATATTCCCCCAGTAGCAAAGTTAAAAATTCGATATTTTAAGGTATATAATAATAGAGAAACAGGCTGACTGTCTCCGTACGGATAAAATACTTGGTAAAATCGGCAATCAGATGAACCTCTGCCTCCGGCATCGGTTCATCTGATTGCCGATTTTACCGCGTATTTTATCCGTACGGAGACAGTAAGCCTGTTTTTCTATATTACATACCCATGCAGTATATTCGATAATTACGTACTGCTGCTCCCTCTGCAGTATAAACTGGGTATCGAACCCTGGGCAATAATTAGAAGGAAACCCACGAGATGAAAATAGCTTGGTCCATATTCCACCGAGTAATTCACGAAGCGAAGCTGAGCCTCGTTCCATAAAAAACAACAATACCCCCATCTCGTTTTGTAAAGTGTACAGCATGGTCAGGTCGTTCTATATAAGTACTCAGGGGAAATTGATGTTCCTACGAGCCTAGGGTACTATTTCAGTACGATAAGGCAGAGAACTAGAACCCCTGGAAAGCCCACTCACGGCCGTTCAGCGTTGTGCCTATGGGGCGAACTCATGGCGAGCCTCGTTTTCGAGATACAGGGGAGGTGGACTTCCGGTTGGCTATTTGATGCATGTAAACAGTGGCGGGGTATTGATAGATTTCCTCCTAGATCAGCAAATAAAGTACAGATTTTGTTGTAATTTACACCAAGCAAGAGCCAATCGACTGAGTTATATCAAATGAGGAATGACATTCACTTTTACTGTCTCAGTGTCTGGTTTACCCCTGAGATTATTGTAAACACAGGCGATCGTAGTCGAACATCAGCACCCGATTGACAAGTGGATAGCTTCCACTTATTTTGTCAACAACAATTTTGTCAAGTTCCGCAAATAATAAATATTTTGCAGAGAAATTCTTGTAGTAGGCCTACCATCCGACTTATTGTAGAATGTCTTCTAACTCAATCCCTAACCCTACTCTAACCAGTAGCAAGTAGAAACGGTTCAGAGTAAAATTGGCCTGGTATCATCGTCCTGGGCTACCTGCGAGTGCGAGTAATCACAGCCCACCCCCTATAAGTGTAACCACGGCCTGATATTTTTGTAAAGATTTATATGAACTTTTTCGCAAATATGTTTGACTAAGATGATATATATATTATTATATATATTCCGGGAGTACGCAGAATTTCCGGAGCTCCCATGCCAGTCTCACCGGTCCCGTAGAGAGGTGCGGGGAGCGGGCTGGCAAGGACCGGCTGTCAGCGTGCACACGAGGCTACTAGCCGTATAGGGTACTTAGACGATTTGCGTTATAGCTAGGTAGGGCCGCCAGCTAGCTGCCGTCATTTGCTGTCAGGCCCACTGCCGACCCGTTCACGGCCTATCATCGTTCACGTCTTACACATCTGTACACATAAACAAATGGGACAAAATACTTTTTAATTCCAGGGAGAAAAGATCAAACTATTCATTAAAATTATATCGACTATTGGAGGCGTCAGAACGATGTAAACCTGACTATCACTTGCTATGGCTTCGAGTCTAAAGTAGAGAACTGCCACCAAAATATATCATTATGCAAATGGCTCTGTAGCATTAATAAAACCAGTTGAATGAAAACACGTCCACATATAGATCATCTACAGAATATTAGGGTTATTCCCATCTGTATTTTGTTAAGTTTCATTTGGCAGAAGTATTAAAAACAGACAAACAGATCCACTATCGCTTCGGGGATTCACCCAAGACTGTGAGTGACTGGGTAACCGGATGTTTTGCTCCCCTGTAAGAAACGGCGCATGCGCGCCACTAGTTCACGGCGCTGCCCAGTGAGTGGGATTTCCAGGGGTTCTAGTTCTCTGGATAAGGATAACATGGAAGAGGACACACCTTCATGCGCCAGTTATAGGGGACAGAGCCATTGTTAGTTCATGAAACACTAGGTGGTCGGGGGACAGAACCTGTATTCTGGCTCTTTGTTATTACCAAATTCATATGTCTTTCAATGTTTTACCATGGTTCTGTTGACTCTCTACACCCATCCCAAAGTAGGAAGATATAGTGCTAAAACCCAGGACATGATGTTTTTTACATGGAACACTTTATCTACATGTGTGAGCAAGGCAAGAGTTGTGACATTTCCCAATTATCACTCACTTCTTTTGCACCTCCATTAGTGAAGAACACCTACATTTTCACCTCCATTAGTGAAGAACACCTACTCGGGGGGCGTCATGGCAGCCCCCATGGATCATATGCTATATGCCGTATAGAGCAAGTACACCCATATATGAGACTTTAGTTAGGAGGAAAATGATTATATACATATTAACATATTTAAAGATTTCTCTCTCCATATATAGTGCCAAATTCCCAAGCACATATCAAATAGCGGAATTATTTCAGTAAGTGGTAGTCTGGGGAAGGCTGGTGGGTCCCGGTTATCCTTTGGGTACTGAAAAAGTATGACTACAAATGTCAATTTTCATAGTCATTTTAGTCTTGATTGTTATATTTGGTTAAATAACTAAGTACCTGATGTGGCACATTGACGTTAATAAAAATAAGTGCGTTTGCACTGCTGAATATATTTCCAAAAGAAGTGACCATGAAATTAATTTCAAATTGGTGCCCATATCCCACTGTACTTTTAGAAAATATATACCGAAGGATTTGGACTGATTTGTCGATGCTGTTCTAATTAAAGTACATACCTCTTCATTGATGGTGTAGAATGTGTTGACATAGGCAGACCCACCTAGCAACCCTTCATACAAGATGATGAAAAACACAATCCAGATACTCGGCACGAACTTGAAGAATATTTGAAACAGTAGCAGAGCTACATTCAGTATCTGGAAGCAGGAAAGATGATATTTTTCGTATCCATCATGTACTCATATGAAATTAGATTTATGAGTTAATTCTAGAATTATTAGTTATCATCATTAGAATTATCATTATTATTGTTAATTCTAATTAAAGTAGTAAAACTGTGTTTGCATCTGGGTATGCTAATGCGGTTCGTGTAAATATCAATGTTTGTTTGTTTGTTTTTGTTTTTAATTTAGTAAGTATCAATCTACATGTTTTTAGGGGATCAGAAAATTATATATAGTTTGTAGCTGACATTCTGACCGTAACCTGATATACATGTATAGGGCACAAGTTATTGTGTTATGGAGCGGTCATCTTGCCGCCGACACTGAACAAAACACCAGGTGGTGGGTCCAGTTATCAATGAATTTTATCAAAAATATTTTTTGGGTTTTCCATAAAAGGATTTAACTTTGTCTCATTATAGATATATAGATCTATAGATTATGACTGCACAAAATATTAGCTGTCCCCCGACTGCAGTGGTGCTATCATACAGTGGAACTAGCAAGCAGTCTGTGCCGTATATATACATAATCCTTACTCGGTCATATGAAATTAACAGATAAAAGAAATACATTACAATATCTGTACAAATTAAAAATGCAGTAAGTTGTGACCCGTAGCTTGGTGTGACTGGACGAGCAATGTTCACAAAGCTGGCGCGGTCGCCAGTTAACGATATGTTCACCTCATAACGAGACAGCCATTCTGTAACACGTTGTCACTAACCTGCAGGACTGGGAGAATCCATAATTTCCGTATGCGAAAGCAGTTCACAGATGACCGCGATATCAAAACTCCAACTTGATAAATCACTTGATACCTGTAAATAGATTTTGACAGGATGTTAAACCTAGAGGCCTAGACTAGCTAGGCGTAGACCTTCAGAATCAGGGAGTCAGAACTCAAACACAGATGGGCTAGGTACTTCTATGAGTCAAGAACTTAACTGATTTAATAACATGTTCTTCAGCTTATATACATACAACAGGTGGCATCTTGCTAGAGGGTGAGCTTACAAGCTCTGTGCTGTGATTGGCTGTTCACACAACAGCCAATGAGAATTGGACAGTCTTGTTCCGGTCTGTCGCACATGAGGCCGCTCATGTCAATAACAACTCAGGTGTCATGTCAGAGTCCCCTGCCCCCATGTGAGCAGACAGGGAACTAGAGCGAGGGCTAATGAGGTTAGACATGCTATTCATTACATGGCTGCCATACTTACAACATCAAGACAGGAAGGACCTGCTACAAAATGGTGACTGTCTTAATGCAGTCATTTTGGTACTAATGAATACAGACAATTTAGAGATGAGTAATCTCTTTGCATAGAAACCAATATAATTGATCATGACAGGGATGGATAGACTGCAACAATGGGTTATTGAAGACAGTTGGCTTTGTCATCTGAGGTGAGTGTCTTTTTGTAATACCTGGCAAACACATTAACATTAGTCTACCTGGCCTTCCTCAGAATGATTTACATAGAGAAGTCCCTCAGGGCAGCTTTGGACTTGGCTGCTCCCCTGGTCAAGTGAAGCCCTGACCACCGAACACCTGTGTGTTTATACTAGCTTCTGCCATGGTAATTGTTATCCACCTGGCCATACTATCTTTCATTGCTGGGTGTGGGTCCCCCAGTGTAATCCACAACTGTGTTTGCGGACCTTTATGCTGCTTCATTTCCGCTATACTGCTTCAAAGCCCTGTAGGGGCACAGTCTCTTATTCTTAAACCTAGCGACCATAAAGACGGCACAAAGATGTATTTACTGTAACTCCTGCTTGTGAAAACCTGCCTTCAGGGCCAGTTTTGTCGTAAGCACCGGTGATATCACACAGCCCATCATGGTACGAGTCAGTGACCTAGTCCTCGTCCAGAGGGAGTTGACTGCACTCTAAAGCATGTGATCCACTGAATCGAGGCTCAGAGATGACCAGAGGCGGCTGGCCGGCTGGTTTTTACAGGGCCGGCTGGCGCTTATCTCTGTTGACCTCTGACCGACCAATAATAAGAAGTAGACTTTAGTTGATATGCGAGCCATAAACATACTGTTACTGTCTAGATTATGTGAAATATCATGTTATACATTCATATACATACCATCTGTATTGTTGAACCACGGGAAGCCAGATGTTTTCAAAGTAGATAAGTTCTTGCTAGAATAAAATATAAGGTCATACAATTAATAAGAATTGTTTTATAAGCATAAATATATCAACACCCAAAAGGTCACAGAGATGAACCGAAGATTGAACCGTCAAAGCCTAATAAATTATTTTTCGCCGATTTACTGTTGCCAACTGCTGGTATTAACCGGGCTGGTATTTTACACACTATACACATGTTGGGCACACTCCTGGCAGTATGGAATATCGCAATTTCCTGCAATCTCGTAAAATCCCAATTTAAGCCTGGACAATGAAAAAGATATACAACATTTGTAGCACTACTCACCAATCCCTGGTTGATGAAGTACTCAGCAAGGTAGACCAATGAGAGCGGAATCATATATGGAAGCAGGGTCTTCATGAAAAGAATGGAAACAGCATTTCACCAATGGGGTAAAGTATTGAGTAGGCTAAATTACTCTGTGGAGAAACCAAACAAGAGTTAGTCATGTTGTTGTTTATCGCACGAAGGCAAGATCGCGTATCACTGCGCGAGGCGAAGCCAAGAGCAGTAATACACGATCTTGCCAGAGTGCGATGAACAATAACATGACTAACTCGAGTTTGGTTTAGAATTTATCCTACCCCGCCAGTCTAAATTACTTCTACATTAACAAATGACGTCATTTGTCAAGTGTATCCCACTAGAGCGATATTTTTCATTTTTCTGAACTCCAGACTGAATACAGGGACTCAATGTTAAGCCTATGGAGTTTTTTATTAGGGGTAGGATAAATGTCTTGATTCAAAGGTAATCGGCACCTAGGTGTGTAAAATGTGTGCTGTTTATTCAATATAAAAAATGATATTATAGATTACTTATAAGTTTCAATATAATCAATATGTTGTGTTCATTATAGGAAGGACGAGTTTGAAAACGATGCCTATGTCTAATTGATACATATCGATATAAAATATATAAATAAATAAATAAATAAATAAATAAATAGAAATTACATATGTATTTCAATTTCTATTTTGTTTTATTTTACTCACCACAAGTACGTTGAGGTTGTATTTGAACTTCTCCAGTGTGCCATCTTTACCTTTCAGAGAAAATACAGTGTTTTGTAGGATACGTTATGATGACGAATACCAAGTAATAGGGGACCAAGAGAAGTGAACAAACTGTCCAACTCTCACCGAACGGACGGATGACCACTCCAGCATTAACGTAATGCCCGGTTCACACTGTGTGACTGGAGGAACCTAGGTACGCCTAGTCTCAGACTGGAGGTACGTGTGAGCGTGTGGCGCAGCAAATCACACAGTGTGAACTGCGCACTTCCTGCTAGCCTGCGACTGGGTGTACCAGGTACCTCCAGTCTGAGACTGGACGTACCTCAGGTACGCCCATCCCCAAGCATGTTGAATATCTAACATTTTTTGATATTTGGTACAGTTAGTCGCCGACTGGTACGCCCAGTCGCAGGGGTTCTAGTAGCAGGTTCACGCGCAAATCTGATCGTACCTTGTGACTGGACGTACTGGAGGTACCAGTCGCAAGCAATTTGGAACATCCAGTCTCAAACTAGGTACCACTAGTCAGTGACTAGAAGTTCTCAGTCACAACCCTTCTAGTCGTACAGTGCGATTTAACCATAACAAAACAATTTACTACTTTTTAAGGCCTCCAAATAATGAGAGTTCAATAGAATACTACTGTAACAATAGGTATAAAGGTTTCATGATGCATTATTTGTTTGTTTGGGTAGTTTACCGTCCAAGTTGTTCAATTAGACTTTCATAGATGCATGCAATGGAATGCCGTTTCAGTATTATAGTTTAACAACATTCATAGTATCCATCTTTCCTATAGAGTTCTTATAGAAACTCTCAAATATGGAAATAGATTAAGTTTTAATTACATTTCAGGGAGGTCAGGAAAAAAGAGAAGAAACACTTTTCATGAGGAATTTACTGCCACAGAGAGACTGAGAAAACATGGAAAACACATTGTTATTGGCCATGGAATGTGGCTGGGGTGTGTGGGGAGATTTGAAACACTTTTTGTGGTGTGAATAAGGCCCAATTTATTCTCTTTGTTTTACACACAAAACACATTTGATGAACTGAAAATGAAAACAAGGATTTCCTTGGAAAAAAGGAAAACTGCCAGCTCTGTCATTTACGTATGTATGTGATAAGATGTGCAGTTCGTGCAGCCCGGAGCATACAACATCTATCCGTACATGCGCCGGGTATGTCCATGCAGAGATCCTATAGATTCACTATGGACACTTTGTATTAGGTAGACTAGCGACTTTGTCGAGTCCGAGTTAAGGGGAAAATATTGAAAAATGAGGTCTCGGGCTGCCGATAGCTGGGTTCGAACTGCCGACATTCGCCTTCCCAGGCAAACACCCTGCTGACTACTCCACAAAGTCAGAAGCTTTAATGGGGTTAAATACTTAGGCTGTTGCTGGGTGGGAGGAATCATCAGAGTTTTAAAAGTGGGGCTACCAGCGAAAGTTGAGATCTCATTGGTTTTTCACGAGAAAAGTAAATAAGAAAACTACACTACTAAACATCGATTTCAGCATGGCTCGAAATAAATCATAAGAGAAAAGATATTTCTGCCAATAGATCTACAAAAAAGAAGAACAGATTCTAATATTTTCCTCCATGAGATTCTCACTCTCGTGGCCCCTCACTCTCCAAGCCTAAGTCTGGTTCACTCTGTCCTTTTGTGCAGGGAGAAGTCCAAGCAGATACTACCAGAATCGTAGTTTTTTAGATATAGTATGTAATATTAAACTAAAGCTTTTACGCTACCCTCACTATGGATGCATTCTCAGTATGATTTACACTTCAGTTTAAACATTCACGGGAATTGATCTAGTATATTTTGACGTGTACTAAAATGCCAATACGTATAAACTTTCACTAGAGATACCGTGCAGGGATGTCAGTTGGGGCCAGAAAAAAAAAGTAAAAAAATATATTCATGTGGAATTTGCTGCCTCACAGAGAGACCGAGAAAACATAATAAACAAATCATGGAGCTGAGGGTTCGGGGGATTTCCCACCCTCGTCTTTAATAGTGGTATGAATGAGGCTTAGATATTTTATAGTTTTATACAAGGGAAAACAATTCATATAATGAAAAGAAAAAAAGTGCCATTTCTGTAAGAGATCTTGAAGCTTCGTTTTGTCTCAATGTCTCTTATTCGCAAGCATAAAGGACGATTTTTTTTTGACTGGCAAGGTTGTGCTGTGTCAGCCCTTAACAGGACACAGAGTTTGTACGATGGAAACTAGAGAAAACCTACGTCTTGTAGGCTGTCGTAGTAATGGTGAAGTGTCATCGACTTCCGGCTCCGGGTCGTCAGTCGGGGGTTCCGGTTCCGGGACGTTGTTAGTGACAGGAACATTCACTTTGACGGGCTGGACGAGCAGCAAGTAATACCTGAAAAACACAATGTCCAGCAGGGCGTCGCACACTTTGCGACCGTTTCCCGTTTTTAAGGGAAAATTTGGCGCAAAATTCCCTTGCGATATTTTCCCAGTACAATATCTCAAGGTGTGTCTCCCTTTTCCTCCTGCTGAGAGGGAGTTTGTTGCCGACTCTTTCTTGTTACTTTCCTTGAGATTTTCGAATGTTTCATCTGTTCTTGAGATTTGTCCCTTTTGGACGCAACCTACCGCTGGAAGGGTCGCTGGTCCACCCTCTTGCACTTCCCAGACCTTTAACTACTGGAAGAAATGTCTGAATACTGGCTTGGGCCCTTGGCTGCTCTTGGTTAACCTATGATTACCCGTTTGTCATAATCTATTGTAATCCTGCCATATTATATTTCTCACACATTATAATACATTTATACTTCATACTTAACAATACCTAATACTAACATACTATTATATACATGTATTGTACTTCAACCTTCATATTCTAAATAATAACTTATAGTTCTTAATAGTAACATTCATTTTTAGTATGTTTTTTTTAGTTATACACCAGGAAATCCATGTTGAGATTTCTTTCTCAGTACAAAGGATAAAAATCCCAAGGGAAAATCTCAAAGTGAGTACAGATATGCCTAGAAATATTCCACCCACCTCCTGCTGGGGTGACCGAAACCTGAGCAGATCTTGTCGCCGACTTTTACCACCCCCCTGCTGGGTTGGCAACATCCCTTTGCAATATTGTTGGTACAAAATCTCAAGCATATCAAGGAAAAAAGTCGCCAAGTGTGCGAAGCCCTTACTCAACCTTGTTATACTGAATTCACAACTTATACTTTGCTGAATAGAATTGAGAATGTCAAGCCCACCTCATCACTCCAATATTTTATTTAGATAACAATAATTTAACAATAACAATTATTGATGTAAACACTGAGAAGAGTGATACTATGATACTCATGGATGAAGTTAACTCTCCTACAGAATATGGAATAAACATTATTAAAAAAACAGGGCTGTCAGTTGGCATCAGAAAAAGCATTGAATTCTGTTTACTGCAATACAGGGTTTATGCATTACATACACATTACAATGGGGAATTAAGGGAAAGCTTAAGTTTTTACTTCGGTCAGTGAGGAGGTTCAGTGGGGGATCATGGGCTGTGGCTAAATTGGGTACTTTAGCAGTTGGTATATCAATATTACATGGGTAATTGTTTTTTTATTCTGAAAATGAAAACATGAATTTCAAGGGAAATATTGAAAACTGGCATCCCTGAAAAAAAGTCTGGTTGGTGATATACTTACGTCAGGCCTAAGGATGCAGGGACAACCATCATCAGGAATAGGGAGTTCCGTGATGACAAACCAATGGCCAGGAGTCCAGCGTAGGAGAGCGCCCCGAACACACCTGCAGCCCCTGTGCCGGACGACCAGGTGGACACCACATTCCTGCAGAAAGATGACATCATGTTAGACGTTGAGGAGGTAGGAAGCTGGCTTTCTGGTTCAAAATGATCTGCTCTAAGCCGGTGTTAGTCTGTGTACAGACCGCACCGCCCAAGGCTTACAGTCTGTAAGGGTCTAACAGAGCACAGCTCCCATTTGCCAGTTGCCTCTGGATGATGGGAGGGAGAAATTTCATGATTGGTTGCTCTAATTTTAGCACCAACTCAATGCTGAGAATACCACAACTCTGGCGAATCATTATCACTCTCCAAGCTAATATATTTGGTACCTGCCCAATAAAAGCTACTCTAGGACCTATGCTTGAAGAGTAACACACTGTTTACTGGCAAATCACTCAGGGTAGCTTAGTACCAGCGGAGGAAGGAATTCCTGACTCAAAATGGCACCCCCTAACAATCTTAGTTTGAGCCTGTGTGCCCTTAACCCTGGCGATAACAGACTGTACTAGAGTCTAAGCTGGTGTCGGAAATGCCGCCAACAAGTAACATCAATGTCTTGAATGCTGTGCCATCAGCACTTCTAAACCTAAAGAGGCTCTTCCACCAGCAGACAAGATATAGTGAGATTTGTCACGATTTGGATGACTTGCTAAGTCTTGTTAGGTTTTGAGTAGTCGCGTGCAATTTTGCTTTGAAGGATCAGTACAATTAAGTACTTTTGCAATTCGTATAGCAATAGACTGTGAAGTACCATGGTGATGAGGCATCAAAATATACACACATTATCACAAAAAAGGACACACACCATTGCATGTGACATATCGCGGCAAAGGAGTTAAGACGTATTTAAAAAAAAAAAAAATTTATTCAAGATAAATAGACACAAACTGTCGTCCAAGGACGTTCTTCCCAGTAATGGTCAAACAAGATACAGGACACAACACACAATCATACACATAATAAACTTGAAATACTGTAGGTATAACAAGACACACCATGTCATAATACAGCAAATCCGTTGTGCTGGTGGAACCAGGCCTTAAAGAGAGTGTTTCATTGACCCAATAAAAATAGTGCGAACTTTGTCTTTTCCAAGTTTTTGTTGGGTCAATGGTATGCCCCCTCTAATCATGTTAATTACCCTTAATGGTTTCACAATTACACTATGTCATCATAGATTATGTTCATTCAGTATTTAATACATTGGATTGGAACATAGGTGCTAGTTAATAGGAGGGGTTCTCTACTTAAAAACCTCTTGCGGGGGAAAGCAAGTTAATATGACATGGGGACCATCCAGGGTGTATGTAGTGAGTGGGTGAGGGCAGTAAAAAAAACTTCTGAAATTTTGACTAATGGAAATAAGAGCAAACTTACTTGTCAAAGAAAGTTGACAGACTCAGGAAAGTGATTTCGCCCAAACCCGAACTAATACTTGCACAAACAACACCTGTAATAGAAAAGGTCCTTTATTAATAATAGGGTCACAACACAAAGAGCAAAGTGTTGCTGTCACAAATAAAGTAAGGTTAGAATTTGCATCGACAGACTCTCGAACAATAAAATTCATTGATCGGATACTGAGGCTTGTGGTTATTGTCTGTTTAAAAGATACACAATATTTTGAATTTTTCGGAATTTATAAACATTTGTTATGACAGTCTAAATGGCAATTTAATCTTCAACTGTTCAAATAAACCAAACTACAAACTGCAAATACTACTGGTTTTAGCCTAAATATTATCCTAATATAAAACACATCATGTCGAAACTATAACTTTTCAACGCCGATGTTCTTGCAGACTAAATAAAGATTGTAAACCACAAAAAATCATTTTGTGAATCTCACGAAGAATATTAACGAAAGAATCTACTAGAGTGCAGGTACTTTCATGCAAAATAACAAACTTACCAAAAAGACTAACCCACACTGCATGTGACAACGCGACAATGGGCATACTACTGAGACCGAAGAAGACCGTAACCGCCACTCGTAACCTGTGCGAAATGAATTTATGTTTCAACTGATACTAACGATCCGTCACAAGTCGCTAGCATGAACATTGATATTCCAGGTACTATCTATAAAGAAGGTGGCACAGTCTGTAATAAATGCCAACATTCCTATGATACCAATTTTGTATCATCTTACTGCATACACTTTTTAAAATATAAACAATACATATGTACAACTTAATTAAGGTTTCTAAATGGCTGACGTTACTCAATGCCTCCATTTTCCTATTATGCAGTCAGCTTACATAACCCTAGATTTTAATATATCGTGTTGGGCACACAGGTCAGGGGAAGAGTCAGGTTTGAGGGAGGGGGGGCTCGAAGAGGGTGGCTACACCTCCAATGCCCAGCCCTGCCGGAGTGCCGTCCCCCCGCTTGACTGTTCCCCCGCTTCACAGGTCCCTCATTTAACTGTTGCCCTACTTTACTGTTGCCCTGCTTTACTGCTCCCCCACTTCATGGGTCCCCTGCTTTACTGTTCCACTACTTTTCGAGTCCCTGATTAATGTTCTCTTAGTTTAGGGGTCCCCTGCTTTACTGTTGGTTTGTTAGAATGGCTAGTTTAACGTCCAATATTTTCTATTACACTTCTGCTTTATTGTTCCCCCATTTTATGAGTCCCTCGCATTACTGTTCCCCTGCTTTACTGTTCTCCTGCTTTACTGTTCCCTTACTTTACTGTTCCCCAGCTTTACTGTTCCCTTACTTTACTGTTTCCCTGCTTTTCTATTCCCCTACTTTACTATTTCCCTGCTTTACTGTTCCCTTACTTTATTGTTCCCCTGCTTTACTATATACCCATGCCGTATATACTGTATATACGCACCGTTTCGGCATATGACGTAAAAATACTGTACGGACCAGCGGTCCGTACACCAAAATACGGACCACCTTGCCATACAGGTTTATTAAAAAATTGGTTAAGCCAAATAAAATTGATTTTTTTTTAAATTTCGGGCATATAGTAAATATATAACGCTCAACCATGCTTGTACAAGTCACAGAACTCGATGATAATTTACCGTTTGTACGGAACTCGGCATAAATGCCTCGGTCCGTACAAACCGTAAATTACCATCTCGTTCTGTGAATTGTACAGCATGGTCAGGACGTTCTATATAATTACTGTTCCCCTACTTTACAGTCCCCTGCTATACTGTTACCCCAATTCACGGGTCCCCTGCTTTGGCGCACTTCTGCTTTTGGATCTCTCCACTTTTGCGTTCCACCGCTTTACCCAAAGCGAGGGAAGGAGGGTGACCGTCCTTTGATGTCACGGCTCTGCTATGAATATGGCGTGTACTGCAGAGTTAGAGGCATTCTGGTGATCCAGCTATCTGGGAGTGGATACCACCCGACCCACACTAGCCCCCACTCGAGAAGAACTTTGAGCTTTCATGTACAGATAGGCAACCTTGGAGTAGTATTTGATTTGTGTATTTATTAAAAATCTGTAATAAAAGACCTTTAATAATCTAGGATCTTACATGAAGACCTTTTTTTCTGTACCTCGCACAAGGGTTATCGTTTAATGATATCTAAGTCTGTTCGCTAAGACAGTATTAGCCGTCCATAAGGTCTTCCGTAAGTGTTGAATAAAGTTGACCTACATGGTCCCTGGGTCTCTATGGCAAACACAAAAGGGAAATCATGTCACCATATATCATCCCATATCATCAACATTTATTTCTATCAATACTTGCTAGCATTATTACCAATAATACTAGTTGTTTCAAATGGTTAAAAGTATGGACATAATCGTTTGATAAGCGTTGTGCTGATGTCGCCTGATAAAGTAGGCTCATTGAAAATCAAATGTACATTTTAATGTGCCTAATAAAAAAATGAAAAAATCAAAAAAATCTTGATGTACGATCCTTAGTTATTGAACGGGCCCCAGATACTAAGGAAGAAACCAACAAGGTTTGGGCTGAGTCGCCGTTCTCCACGAGTTCAAACGCAGAGCGATATTCACGACGCGAAGCGGAGTGAATATCGCACAGCGTTTGAACGAGTGGAGAACGGCGACGAAGCGTAAATAGAGTAGCTCTCTGTATTTATCTCACCCCTCCACAATTAAATGATTGTATTCCAGTATTCGTCGGTTGCCATTGTGAGTGACAACTGACGCTCTCTAGAGCCAGGACTATATTACACTTACTACTGCGCGCTGATTGGTTAGCGAATTTGACGTCATAGCGTGGCGAATAATCCGCAATTCTCGTAGGGGCGTGGAGAACGAGTTCCCAATGTTAAGCCTATGGACATTTATTCCAGGGGTGAGATAAAGTCATATTCGTTTTACATTACCGTTACACTGTGATTTATTGCATCTTCCATCATTCATCTCTTATTTCACCTTACATCATGGACTTTAACTCATTGGTATTTTTCTACCTGGTGATGATTGGTCAAGCGGTACGTTCACGAAATCATACAATATAATGTGAATTTAATGAGCTTCAATAACTTTGTATATAGATTTTCAATACAGTAAATAAACACTTGACCCCGAAAGATGAGCGTATAAATTTACCCCACAAACTTGTCTATTATTCGCACATGCCATGAAAGCATGGAGCCTTAATATGCCGATGACAACATTGAAAAGCGCCCTAATCGGGTGAATGTACGTCTTGCTTCTTGAATATGAAAAAAAGGAATAAAAAAATCTAACGTACCAGTAGGGGACATGATGTATGCAGAACGGCGCCAGAAGTTTAATAATGAGCGTTGGAAGGACATCTGCGAGCAACACGGCCTAAAAAGATGGAGATCAAAATTTAAAATAGATTCAACAGATGCATGTCTTTAACCCTTCCACTCCGGTGATCAGATCGAGCAATATGCTGTACATCAACAAGTTGTCTGACTATTGTTTAATGTAGATCACTAGCAAGATTTTATAACTGCTAACTGGTTCGAATGGGCAGTGGTCTGCAAACAGAGGATAAGTACGGCACATAAAATAAAAAAAAACCCACAAAAAAGACATCTACTTCGTAGTAAGCGGCCCGCGAGTTTGGTAGGGCATAATTGGTATCACAGTAGTGCCTAATCACACTCCACTCCACCATAAATGCCATTAGGGACTTGGATGAGTTCTTTGGAATTGCATGAATTGCAAAAAAATGCAAATCCTTGAAATTGACCGCCCCCTCTCCCCAGTAAGTACCCGAAATAGAATGGCGAATACTGGATTGTTCTCTAGTATATTTAATCGATATGTTTTACAGAAAATTATAGTGGAGGAGATGAGAATGTGAAGTTTGATATTTATGGCACATACCCCTGTACTGATTGAGTTGCAGCGTGGTACTAGTTTTCCGCTGCGGTTTGATGGTACCGCTGGTTCCGTCTGCTGAAATCATTAAAAAGAGACTTTATTATACACCCAGGGATGTCAGATGGGGTCAGGGAAAAAAGTGGAAACATTTTTCATGTGGATTTTTCTTCCTCAGAGAGACAACCTTGAAAACCTTGATAATTTGTCCTTGTTGGCCAAGGCATGGAGCTGAGAGTCTGTGTGGAGGTCCAAACCACAGTTTCATTGGCGTAAATGAGGCTAAATCAGTATTATCTTTGTTTGACACAAGGATCAGCAATTACATATACTGAATATGAAAAAGTGGATTTCCACGGAAAAATGGAAAACTGACATCTCTGTCTGTAAACGTCGGTCCTATACTTACTAACCTATGTTCAGTGTATAATACGTATATCATATAACATTTTAAGAAGTCCTACATGGCTGTTTTGTGCTAAACAAATGCCATGGAGGAAGTTTATGAATACTCAGGGCCTTTTTAATTTGGAAAAAATAAATGAATTACTAACGTGTGGAATTGCGATTCATAAAAGCGCTCTATGGAAAGGTATTGAGGTGATCTATACCATGGAATTTGGATGCCGAAATTTGTATCTTTGTATTAACACCTTGTATAAATGACGTGTACACAGACACCGATACATAACATTCATGAGGTAATCAGATGTTAACATAAAATCAATAGTCATAAATCTGCTATAGAGTCCTTGTATATTTATAGTCGGTTAAATAAAATATTCATGAAACAATTTACCATTGTAACGTACATGTCTTACTAGTGAATAAATCATTCATAATTAAAGACAACTTACGTTATTCGTTGTCGGAGATTCCTCTGTCAGTATATCATGTGCAGCACTCAGCATAACTACATATCCAAAGTTATTACAGAGGCCAAGTATCCTAAAGAGACAGGAGGAAATCTGCTTTTGATGCACATCATCGACAATCATTCAAACGACGGGATGCTAGAGAACTCAGGGATGTCAGCAGTCCTTAATTAAAATCCATGAAATTATTGTCTGGGACAACTTCCACCCCCCCCCCCCCCCCCCCCCCACAAGACTACAAGCTTACTGGGAACTGGTGTGGTGCCAAAATTGGTAACCCTGCCAAAAGTGGTAATTATCGCTCACTCTATCCCAGCATGTCTCTTCCCGTCCAGTGTACCGCTTAGATTTCACGAACTATTCCAGTGCTTAGTGCGCATGTACAAACTTGCACTCTCCCAGCAGATCTTTCGTGGCGCTATCGCTTGCCATCGGCCGCAGGAAGTAGAGCGCTGGATTTCTGCTTGGAGAGTAGCAAACTAGTGGTTCGAGGGCTGATGAATCTGTCACTCTCCAATCGTGGACTGCAAGAGTGTGCATGTTCGCGCATGCGCCAAAGACAATAGTGAGCGATAATTACCACTTATGGCAGGGTAACCAATTTTGGCACCACACTGGAAAATGTTGAAAACTGTTCCCTGGTGAGTAGGACTGGAACTACAGTTGCTGCTCTCCAAGCAGGATCTTACCTTCCATGTCCTATTGATGTTAAACCAAATATGTGCAGGCGAGATTGTAGTATGAAGCTGGTTCCTGGTGTTATCTATGTATTCAAAGTGATTTGTATGGTAACACTAAAGGGTTTCAGGGATTTCAATCAATGCATTATCTATGGGGAGCTTTTCAGGGAAAACCCTGAAAGTCATGGAAGTAATGATGCACACATTTATAGAGAAATGGGTATATGGGGTTCCTGAAACACTAAGGATTTACATACACATGTTCTTTTGAAGCTTTTGAATAGTGAGGATTTCCCTGAACTCTAACATCCCTGGGACTACAATGGGTTAGGACGGGTACAGGTCGAAAGGTTTACGGCTACTTATAAATATAAAAACAGTGATATGAAAGACGTTTGATGTATTTAACCGATCATTGCTCAATCTATTTTTAGTTTTAATTCAGAAATATTGACTAGCGATTCAACATATACCAACACAATTTTAGTCTAGATACTATAAAGCAATAAAGTTCGATGACTCACCAAAATCCAGTCAAGTTTCTTAATCTGTCCGACCTTGTTTGCGGCTCTGGAAAAGTGACAAAGGTAAGTCAAATTCTCCCCAAACATTACCACATCATGTTTATCGGGGTTTTAGACTATGGTTCTACCACCGTTAGTATGTTGACTTCTTTGGTATTTTATCAAAAAGCTAACAGAAGAATAATTATAAAACTCTGTCCTATGAAAATCAATACTATAATTAAAAAAACCTCTCTGAAATTACGAAGAAATTCTGTCTGTAAATGTTTAAGATAACTTACCCATCACTATAGAAGTTTTGTACTGGGCAAATATAAGAGAAAATAATGAAGAGGTTCTTCCTTAGGTAGGTTCGACTGATCCCACGCGAACTGGAGTGACATCACCTATTTCAACAGGAATTTCACATTATATTTATCAAAATAATCAACCAGAAAATATACTGCGAGGCGAAGCCAAGAGCAGTAAATACGCGATCTTGCCGGAGTGTGATGAACAATAACACGACTAACTTGAGTTTGGTTTAGAATTTATCCTACCCCGCCCGTCTAAATTACTTCTACATTAACAAATGACGTCATTTGTCAAGTGTATCCCACTAGAGCGATATTTTTCCTTTTTCTGAACTCCAGATCAAATACAGTGACCCAATGTTAAGCCTATGGAGTTTTTTTTATTAGGGGTAGTATAAATAGTTAAACTGGCTCCAGTCCCTGCATCCAATTGCTACCCTCCTCGCTAGGATACAGGGACTGGTACAATCAGTAATGGTGTTAGGTTTCTGGCGCTGTATAGCGCCAGTATTTCCAACACTCTCCATACAGATATCATGGCTACTGGTCAGATAACTGATGGGAGATTGATACCCTCTCACTTTGATCTTAATCGGATCACAGTCAGGAGTAGGCTAAATATATTGCTATGACAACACAGGCAGTCAGGGAACTGGAGGAGGAGAGGTGGGAGGGGTAGGAGGAAGTGTAGGGGTACAGGTAGTGGCTTGGGGCCATAAACAGGAGATTCTGTTAATAGTGGACAAGTCTTTGATTCATGGGCCAGTCAGAGAAGGATACATATCTCATTGACATCCCTACACCGAGAAACAGACTTCGGTCAACATGTTTCTCATGAGATTTAAGAGAACTATTATGTATAATTGATTTAGCAGAGATTTCAAGGAAAACCTTGATCTGTATGCTGACTACAGACTGTATACAGTACAGTTACACTGACGACCCCCCCCCCCCCCCCTTCCGACACGCCCCCCTCCCCCCCCCCCCCCCCATCTGGCACGACATGATGGGAACGATAATCCAATCATAGTAATTCCCACCAACATTTTTTAGATGGGTGGATGCTCGGGTTCACAGAGAGGGCTCAACCGTGAACGGTCCTCGTGAGGGCGTCCTGAAGATCTAGTGCCATAGTGCCAATAGTGGGGTCAAGTTAGGTCAAGTGAAAGGCAGTCAAGCGGCCAATCCCCTTTCAGGTTTTATATCTAGATCTGGTAAAGCTTTCCTCGCCAGAACTAGACTAAATATCTGACTGTCACTGTGTCAGGATTCAACACAGAACAAATGAATCGGGAACTCACCTGTTCATCTGCTTCAAACCAACAACAACATAGACTGGGCTCCAGTCTAAATATCACCATCATATAAACTTGTGCCAACGCTAGGCCCGGGTACCAGGCAGAAGAAAACAATGAGTAGCGCCATCTATGGAATTCTATGGAATCTTTTCTCATATTCTAAAAGTCCAACATTTTGCCTAACTTTTAGCATGGTTTCAGAGAAAATATGACAAAAATGACAACAGATAAATCACCTCAATAAAGTCAAAATATATATGACAATAAAGCCCATAATATCTGGTTTAATATGGTATCCTTTGTAAATCTGTATCTCTTTTACAGCCTAAGTTATGAGAATATTTGCATTTCAAGTAAAAAATAACTAGTTTTCAGTCCCCAATATGGTTGCACGACCTATAGTGCATCAATACTGCGCCGCTCCGGGTACTGGGGTCGAGCGATGCAGTGTGTAGAAGTAGACAATCTGTTTGGAGAGTGTCACACGTTTATTGTAGTACAGCCAGTTCTCACCAGACGGCGAGCTCTCGCTTGACCCTCCACCCCTGTTTACGCTGAACTGCGGCTTGAGATCCTGCAAATCCATGTGAAAATTTCAGTTCAGTGTAGACTTAAGGGCATAGACCTCTACTCCCTTAAATTGGTAGTAGAGATCAATGGCAAATCTAAGGTGGGTCCCAGTGGCCAGGATATGCTAGGAGAGTGCCGCAGAACACTCTTCAATCAGATATCTCCTTCTGTGGAACCTGAAGTATCTGTCAGGAGAGTGATGAGCCCACTACTGCTGGGTGCCCGTTCAAAAGGCCTGTTTATCTTTCCGTAACCAGTGCACCGGAAGTATAGAGTTAAAGATATCAAGCATGAGAAATCATCAACAAGGTAGGAATTGATAGATGCTAGTTTTAAGGATGTACAAAGTGTAACTCTCCATCTTTGTCTTTTTAACTGTCGTTGATTTGTTACGCCTTTCGAGTATTTTGAATTTGATGGTTGGTGATACTTGCTGGGCGCCAAGCAAGTTCGTGTTGTTATTGCATCTCGAGGAATCTTGCAAGTTGCAGCTGGACTCTGGCAGTGGCAGCTAGAGACAAACTTACTTGATTGAGTATGGTTTTGTGGTTCGGCTCCTCTATTTTGGTTTAGTTCCATGGTTGTCGAGTCACGAGATCTGTGGAAATCCACCAAGAGGGAAGGGTCATTGAGACTTTCAAAATGAAATATCAGTTGTCTGCACCACATGTTCAAAAACATCTTTATTATTGACTTAGACTAGATCTAGACCTTGGTAGGCGTATAGACTATAGTCTAGACTAGACCGACTAGATGGAGTCATCTACTTAGTCTCAGTTGTGGTCACAACCCAAACTGCCAGGTCTCATGTATTTGGTATTGATAGAAATGCGTTGATTTAAAATAATGACAATATATGTATTATTTCGAAGTTATTCAAGATCCTTTAGTCTAGAAATATTGTTTCTTTCCTCATATTTTGATGGTAGCGAGAATTTCTCCGAGTCATCTGGCGACTTCCGGTTTAAAATCCCCTCCAAATTCCCTTAACAACGGGTATTTCCGCCATCTTGCTGGTGACCACAAACTGCTGTCAGAGTGTAGAATGGTGAAAAAGAGCTGCTTTCAACACTTTTATGTGCAATGTTTACATGTATTGTTAAAATAGGATTATTTCCTTTACCCAGACATGATTTAAATGTGCCAACTCGAAGAAAATCGGTTGTTTCGACGATTTGTTGACATCGCGTCTATGGTCTAAACTGGGGCCATCACATTCTCATATGATCTGAAAATTTCAGGGAACTTTGATTTTATCAAGAGAAGGGACTCAGTAGTACTTTAAACATCCTCACATATTAGATAGTATTGTAAATGAACGTTCCATAGGCCTAGCATTGCGAAGTTGCTTCTCCAAGATGGCCGTTCCCCTGTCAAAAGCAGGGTTCGTAGCGCCACCTACTTCCAGGCTGACTCGACGACATTCGTCATAGTGTAACTTTGTTGCTACTAGTATGTGACCTAGATAAGATTATTCTGTTTCTTGCTGGCAACTCAATTAGATATTGCTCAAGTTCAAAATCACCTTCGAATTCAATCGTCTCCTTCGATAGACTTAAGGTAAAATATTCACTCATCGCCACATTGGAATCATAGCAAAGTCATCTTTACCCCTTACATCACATCAACACTGATCCTTAAGTACTAGATTCATTACACAGAAAAGTGTATTTTGTCCTCCCCCCAACACAGAAAACTAATTGTATTATGTTTAACAATCTCTGATTTTTTTTGTATATTAAAGTATACATCTTTAGCTTTTAGAAAAATGAAATAAGATTCATATACTGTGAGTAGTTTAACAATAAGCAATGTTTTGTTCTGGAATGTTTGGTTTGAAAATGTGTTATTCTTTACAATTTCCTATAACACCGATGGAAATGAGTGTTACCACCTTACAAAATGTTCTGATTATAGCTAAGTATTAAATGTAACAGCTTGTAAATATTAATTCTCTTACCTTAGTATGAATACTCATTTCTAACCATAGGTAGCCAAAGTGAAGTCGAAGAATCTCAAATCTTTTTTTTTTACCCATTTCTTCGAGTGGCCATAGTTAAGTAAAACGTACCAAATACATTTAAATGCACCAAAATACAAAGTTAATTATATGTCCTTTTCACAGAAATCAATGCCAATACGCTAAATGGAATCAGAGGTACACTCACATTGTGGGGGGGGGGGGGGGGGGGGTATATGAAAAATACCAAACATTCCCTATGATATCCACAGAGCCGAAAGATAAAACGTTTTACAGCAAAAAACCACTGTTACTCTTAGTGAGCATGTCAAATATCACCATATAATGCTCTTCCATGCATATATACATCCCCAAACAGCTTGGTCCAGGTGAAGTGAAAAAACCCATGAAATATTAATCTCTGATAACGAAACCCTACACTAATCGTGAATAATGTAGAAGCCTCCCGAATCTCCCTGCATCATTGTATACATGTCTACTCTTGTAATACATTCCAGCAGTGTCCAAAAAAAACCCCAATTACTTCTCTTTTTTTTTATTGAAACAAAATACACCAAATTTGGTGGCATTCCATTTTTGCATGTACATGTGCTATTATAGAATGACACTTCCATAAATTCTCGTTGAAAATCCAAATAATCCTAAATGATATACCAAACGTTCCATATCGTAGATCTTCAGTAGCACCACAGAGTTAAAGGTCAAATGTATTTTTTAGCAAAATTCAATTGTTACTCTCAGTGAACATGTCAAATATCACTATAGAATGCTTTTTGAGGCATATCTACTTGTCACTTTCATGGTTACATGACAAAAATACAGAACATTCCACATTGGCTATAATATTTATCCCATTAAGAATGTGCAGTCTTTGGTCACGTTTTTGCATACATATATTTTGTAAACATCACCAAAGACTGAAAAATTCAGGCAATAAAGGCTGTTTTAAGGGCATTTAGTTCATCAGTGGCCAGAGGGAACCACTTTCAACATCCAGATCCTGTTTCTGTCATGGTATGTCTAAAGAAAGTGTCCTCAAGAGAAACCTGCAGGTGGTCAGGACATGTTAGTAACTTAAACTGGTTTGCCCACAGGGCACATTCTGAATGCTTGAGAAAGTTTACAATGTGCTCTTCCTCTGGTAGAATAGATTCCACCTGCCCGATGTACCATGTTACCATGGCCACCCAGGAAATGATTACTTGACACAGGAGCAGGGGACAGAGCAGATGCCACAGGTGCCATTGAATCTTGCACAAACAGAATGTGAGTTTCCCAGCCATCACACCCATAAACCCACAGGTTCTTAAGTATGATAAAACATATTGGACGCTAAACTACCTAAACAAACAAACCCAAACCCAAAGGTTCTCCTTGAAGCAACACAGCTTGAAACATGATGTGCCTTTCCATCTCCAGGAGAAACATACACCTTCATTGTGCCAGGCAGTGCTTTTTTGTGGGATAATTGCTGAAGGTCGAGCTATGCTTGTTCAATCTGTTCACTCGGAATGTGTAAGTTGTCCATCCTACTGGCTGTATCTGGACTGTTCCCTGTGGCAGTGAAGTCAGCAGCAGTATGGATGATCTTGTTCCATTGGACGGTGTTATCTGCTATGCACTTGGGCGCTGCACCCGCCCCATCACAAGGTCCTTTTCCGTGTCCTATTTCAAAGTACAGCCAGGCTGCTTGAACACTGAAGAGTTCTTTGTGTTTGACCACTACTGATATACAAGCAGCATCCCAATACTGTGAGATGGGACTGTCAGTGATATAATGCACCTGTTGGATGTTGGGATGGTGCTACCTAAGATCCACGATGACTCTCATGTGAAGGCATACACTGCTCCAGAATCATGTCTCCTGTCATCAGTTACAAGGATGAGGAAAACAGGTTCCCCAGTGCCAACTTTCAGCAGATGGATCACAGCTGGGTGTACAGTAATGGGCTATTTTTTTTGGCATAGTACACTGACTGTGGCTCCTAGGATATGACACAAGCTAATTCTCTGAAAAGTCCATCTGAATGGTACAGGTATTTTCGGTGAGTGTGTTGCAGAGGAAGCAACATGCATAGTACTGCACATAGACACAGCATTTTGTTCCTACTACTGATAAATGTGTCAATGAACACTTCATTCGCTTTGCCTAACTAAAGAAGATGGAGTTTGTTCGTATCCTTCCCATCTCCATAGCGGACCACTACCCTCTCCCACTTCTGGTAGTGAATCATGGGCTGAAGGTCCCCTTCCTCAAAGCTGCAGGAATGTGTCTGGGAGCAATGGTAGTCCCAGATCTGTTGATCATCAAAGAAAAGTTTTAGTGCCTCTTGACACAAACACACCCTTGAGTTATTGCAGGACACAGGCAAAACATATCAGTTCCTCTGTTTGATCTTCATGAAGAAAGACAAGCTCACTTTTATCTGGGGGTTTACAGCAACAAACTGTCCTTGGAGAATGTTCAGGATTTCTGTCAACTGGTATTTCTGGTTTTTCTCCTTATTAATGATTACAAGTGTCCTTTTTGCTAGAAAGGCATATAGCGTTGTCAGGGCGTTTGAGAAAATCCAGAATAACTTGCTCACAGTGTTTGAAATGGGTTGACCGTTCTGACTGCTCCTGTTCTTTGTAGCTAAGATGCATACTATCATGACTGAGATCTGCAGCCAGATTTGATGTGCAACCAATCTTCTTCAATCACTCTGGGCTGCCAATTTTCTCAATGACTTTTCTCTGTTCGGGCTTTGGCAACTTATGCAAGCCCCCAACTAGAGTGGCGTATTGCATTGACTTCATCTCACTGCTGGTAAAACTACACAAACAAACAAACAAACTGCTGGCAGAGACTTCAGCAGTGCTGGTTGTACGGACACTTGTCTTTGTGGGAGTATCCTCTGTGTCCTCCCTCTGTAGGTCCTTCTTAGTGTCTGTCAGTCATCTTCAGCATAGATGAAGTGGGACTTATCTTGGCTAGAAACTCATGGCACATCACTTCTTGGTGGGAGGATGTGCTAGTAGATTCATTTCGTGTTTGCATCTGCCAACAGTCGTTTCAGGGCACATATTTTGTTTTCATCTTTACGTGTAGATGACATATTGAAGACACAACTTTCTAGGTGTCCTTGGCTTCCGCTGCCCTTTCCTTCCTATTTTTGGTGTACACCCTTCCCTTTAACTGGAAAAGAGGGAAGTGTGAATTTTAGTCTGTAGACAAATGTTTATTATGAGTGTGTCCTCTTGCAGTATTTATATACTGCCACCAGTGTGTTAGGGATAACATGCTTGTTGAATATTTCCCCCAAAAAGAAAATATTTTTCATGTGTTATCTACTGCCTCGGAGAGACTGGGGCTGGGATGTGTGTGGGGCGATTTGGACTGCTCTTTAGTAATGTGTATGAAGCTCAATTTATTCTCTTATAGAGTTAGAATTTTAGGAATGTTAAACTCGCAGAGAGGAATGATCACCGGCTGTCTAGAGTCCTTTCCGGGTTCAGGGATGGAATTGGAACACTGACAGAACTTCTCCTCGTCTGAGGAGTTGGAATTTTCTCAGTGTGTAACACAACTCAATCGATGTTTTCATCTGGGTCAGACTGAAACATCTATCAAGTTGTTTTGTAGACGTGTGTGATCTGCTTCAGCTACTGCTGGTATAAGACTAGACTCTTCCCGCTTCCGCGTTCGGAATGTTGGAATTATGTTAATGTCCATTGTCAACCTGATCATCATTGGTTCTGTGTGGTCACATGTACCTCACTCTCCGATGTTATTGGTCCAACTGTTAAACACACAAAAAAAATTCTTTTTTTTTTCTAAAAATAAACGGTCTCCACACACCCCGATGGGGAAGAGGAGATTGACACAATAAAGAAAGAATTTTTCTCTCAAATCTATCAAGTTGTGTTAATACTGGACTGTCCCCATGAAACGGAACAGGATCGTATGAAGGAACTTATAAAGTGGTGTTTATGAACTGGACCTACATATGTTCATGGACTTAAATGCAACTGATTGTATCAGAATAACTCAAAATGTATGATTGAGAGATACAATAAATTGCTAATCCAGGATTGTGAAAGTTCATATGTGAACTATTTTCATAAGATTTTATCCTTATGGATAAGTCAAAGGGAATTACTGAAGGTTGGTCGGACAGACACCAATGGTTTCTTGAATGTAACTGTCCACATAAACACATTTAATTCTTAAATGAACTCAGTTTCTACTAGAGGCAAATAATGAGGGCAAAATCTCAATAGCATTATACATAGATATTAAAAAAGCTTTCGACTGTGTAAATCATGAAATTTTATTATTCAAATTAGGGGAATGTGGAGTTGGTAATTATTTGATAAATTGGTTAAGATCTTATTTAGAAAACAGGAAATGTTACACTTATTATGGGGGTAGGAAATCTGCATCCAGGGAAGTAAAAGTTCGGAGTACCACAGGGTTCCAGACTGAGCCCTCTGCTTTTTATCATATTTATTAATGACTTGCCAGATGCCATTCCAAATGCCCAATGTCTCATGTACGCAGATGATCTAGTAGTTATATCAAGCGCAAAAACAATAGCTGAGGCCGAAGATAAGACAAGAGAGGTTGCACAAAAATTAGAGGAATGGTATACAGCTAATGATCTAACAATTAACGTAGGAAAAACTAGGATGGTCTATCATGGCCCAAGGGCCAAAGTAGATGAAAAAACAGAGGGAATATCATAATGTTAGGACAGAAGATTGTATCGGTAGATCATATGAATTACATAGGAGCTATAATAGATTCAGAATGGAAATTTGAAAAACATGCTAATAAATTGATAAAAACACTTAATGATAAATGGTTTTTATTCAGGAAAATTAGGAAATATATAGGAACACAGACAGCCATAATGGTCAATAAAACGTGCATTCTCCCTTTAGCAGACCACTGCGCATTTTTAATTGAAGGTGCTACTGAGAACATAAAGCTATCACTAAATAGAAACATATACAAAATCTTAAGAACTACTCTGGGAAACAAAGCATACATAGGGGAACGACCGATCAGCACAGAGAAATTGATAATCGAGTGTAAAATCATACATCCTGACAAAAGGAGAAAGATATTAATGATGGGAATAATTCGCAGTTTAAGTAAAACTGATGCCTTGAAAAGAAATGGAACCTATAGGTGAAAACCGAAGAGTTACAAGAAAACCTATTTTTGTGTCGCCCTAAGAAAGAAAAATATCGAAAATCAGCCATATATCAGGGTATTTCCATTTGGAACTCATTAAGTTTTTATGAACAGAAAACAGAATCGAAAAAGGAATTTAAGAAAGCAGTCATGAATAAGTTGTAAAACGATGGTCATCATACTAAAGAAGAAGTAAGTTCATTTGTGATTCGTGTATACTCTGTCATCTGCAATAATTTCATCAATAATGGTAACACTAAGACAGGAAATGTGTGTAAATAACAAGACATATGTCTAGACTGTAAATATCGATGAACTGTATGTGAACCATAAGTTAATACTACGCCATATAAGACTTAAAAGTGTTTTAGCACCTGTCTGTCACAATATTTATTGTATATTTTATAAAAGGTAACAACAAAACTTGTAAATGTAGCACTTTCCTGTATATATATGCACATTTTCATGCCTGGAAGAACGAATCATGTATTCGAATTCACGAAAATAAAACCTTTAAAAAAAACCCCCAAAAAACATAAATGCTTAATTAAAATATTTATGAAACCGCCATTAACTGACTCTTTGTCTCTTACCTAGAAGATTACTCTAAACGGTTTAGAGGGAATATCTTGTTAATTCAATCTTATCAAAATATGCTGAACTGTAGCGATTAGTTTGTCATACCTCGTCTTGGTTGAGTGTGTGGTTGCCGTTCTCTGCTACCATTATGCCAAGTGAGTGAGGAAATATCTAGAAGACTCTACCCTAAGACTGATTAGCAGTTATTAATAGGTAATTATCCAATGAATTAAGGTTCTTGCGAAGCCTAGGGACACTTTTTTTTTTTCTAAACATTTGTTTTACATAAAAAATTATTGACTTTGAATATTCACAATTTACTCAGTGAGCCTACAGTAAATAGAAAAAAACTTGGAAATTTAATAATCACGTAGATTGTCCAACATAATTGAACCAACTGATTTAGATTTATTTTGTTCAATTGGTTTCTTGTAATGTCGGGCCATGGTTTTCTCATTTTTCCATGACCCATACTGTAGCAGTGTGTTAGTGTCGACCCCTAACTGGGCTGCTGCTGAAGTTCCAGTCCCTCTCGTAGAGTGGGCTGAGTACTTTGTTGTGTTTATTCCTGACAATTTTAGGACATTTATAACATATCTCGAAATTGTATCTCTGTGTACAGGGAAATGAGGCTTTCTAAACGAAAGTATAAGCTGCTGATGTTTTCTCAGATCTTTTGTTCTTTCAATGTACGTTTTTAACGTTCTTACAACACAAAGTCTTTTGTTTTTGTCGAACGGGTCGAGCGTTACTGTTTGTAGTGCTTGACCTGTTCGTGCCGTTTTCATGATCTTTGTCAAGATGAATCTTGCCTGGTTATTATCTGTAAAGGACAATTTATCTAGGGAAAGGGCAGGCACCGCTTGTCCTCTCTGTCCCGAAATCAGGAGGAATAGGACCATCAATTTCTGAGTGAGTTGCTGTAGAGATAAATCTTTTGTTTTTCCCCAATTTTGTAGAAATTTGAGTGCTACTCCTACATCCCAAAATTCGGAGTATTTGGGATGTGGGGGATTTCTGAGGTAGGCTGTTCTTACTGCCCTGCACACCCAGAAATCCTTACCTATAGTGTCCCCATTTTCTAGTCTCGGTAAGAGAATTGATAATGCACATCTTGCTGCGTTGACTGAACCATAGACGTAGTTATTGTCGGAAAGCGATTTCAAGAATCTTGAAAATTTGTTGGTGTTCTCTGATTTATATTATGCGTTATGCAAAAAGTATGCCACTTCCCAATGTAAGTGTCGTAAGTGCTTTTGGTACTAGTCTGCTAGGATTCCATTGGGAATTTGGCAGTATCTCTATCGCAACCCTCCTCCTGCACTAATTTTCTTTTTAGAGCAGTGAAATAAGAAGACCTATTCCTAGAGGGAAACTTTTTTCTTGCGATTTCGGGAGCGAGAGGTGTTTTTTCTTTCTGCCGATCGCTTTGATGTGCTTTGCCTGTTTCAACAGTGGTGCGTACCAGGTTGCCGTAGGCCAATCCAGCGTTATCATGATGAATCGTTCTGGTTTGTCTTTCCAAACTTTCCTTAAAACACCTAGCACAAGACTGCAAGGTGGAAATGCATAAGCATTAAGGTTTTTCCAGGACATGGAAAAAGCATCTATGTAAATGGAATTTGGGTTTGGCTTCCATGAGGCGTAGGTTGGGCATTTGTTGTTGCGAAATTATGCAAAGAGATCTATTTCGGGTTGTCCAAATTGTTCAACAACTTTTTGGAAGAGCGATTCTGAGAGGGACCATTCTAAATTGTCCTTAAATACTCTAGAGGCCTCATCTGCCAGGCAATTGAATTTTCCTGGTAGGTAAGAAATTGTTATCCAATTTCTGTATGATTCAGCCCATGTCCAGATTTTTTCAGCGATATTATCTTATGGGGGTGATTTTACTCCTCCCATCTTCGACACGTAGCAGAGTGCTGTCGTGTTATCAGTCTGGACATGAATGGTTTTGTTTTCACATTTGAAAAAACTTGTTAATCCCAAATAAATCGCTTGTAACTCTAGCACATTTATATGATCGATTTCCTTTTCTTCCACCAATGGATATACCTTGGTGGTCGGCGCCCCAGCCTTCTAGGCTTGCATCTGTTGAAATTGAGAAAGTGCTATGATCTGAATGAATCTTTCGTTCCAAGAGGTGGATGTGGTTTAACCACCATTCCAAGTCAGCGAATCCGTTTTCTGAAATCATCATTTTTGCGTCAAAATTTCCATGATTTTTTGTTAGAGTTACATTTTTGTCTTTTTCCAAACGTTAGATATGGGCTAATCCATAATCTATATCGGGGGAATAGGGGATCATAAGGCCTATTATCCCCGCGACTTCACATTTGTTGGCGAGTTCTTGTCTGAAATTTCGTTTGCCATTTGTACGACCTAAATCTCTTTTCATCATTAAGCGTGAGGTTCATTTGAATTGAATCGAAGTGAAATCCCAGGAAATATAGATGTGTTGATGGAATCACTACAGATTTTTTCGGGTGAATCACAAACCCTAGCTTGTCCAGGGTTTGCACTAGTTGTTTAACAGAATCTTTGCATTGTTCCAGAGTTTCTGTCATTACAAACGGATCATCAATGTAACCGAAGCATTGAATTCCCTTTTTTCTCAAATTTCCAAAAACTGGTGTCAAAATTTTTGTGAAAATTCTGGGTGCACAAGCCAATCCATTCGGTAAAACCGTGAATTGGTATAGTGTATTATTCCAAAATTTCCAGTGATGCTTACAAATACTTGTGGAGTAGTAAGCATCTTTCAGGTATATTGAAGCCATAAAAAAGTTCTGTTGGAGCATTTCTATGGCTGTTGTAAGTGAAGCCATTTTAAAGTGTTTATATTCAATAAATTTGTTAAACTGCGTTAAATCTAAAACCCATTGGTCTGAAGAATATTCTGCTTTTTCAAGGATTTGCTTTGATAACATCCTTTGCATTTCGGAATCGAATTTTTGTCATTCAGCACAAGAGAATCTATATGGTTTTGGTGTAGTTTCTTGTTCCAGAATTTGTATAAAAGGGATTTTTACTCCTTTAATCGAATTATACACCCAAGGATCATTTGTTTCATTTTTCCACAATTTCACATGATTGTTTTGTCTGACCTGCTACAAATATTTCTGGAATGTTTTTCACTCCCCAGTTACAAAGTGTTTCACAAACCTCTACTTTTTCTTTTGACTCTGCTGTTGTTGTTGTTGTTGTTGTTGAGGACGGTTCTGCCAGTAGCCGTAGCCGTACTGTTGCGGGCAGTTGGGGTACCACGGTTGGGGGTTCGACTGGTACTGGTTGTACTGCTGCGTTCCTGGGAAACGCTGCCCGTACTGTTGCCGACGAAACCTCATTTGTTGTCTGCGTGGGGATTTCTGTTGTGGTTTTTTCGCTTTTTCCATTTTTTCTGGTTTAGCGAAGATCCGTTTAAGTAGTTTTCCATCCTTGTCTGCTTCTTTTACAGACTCATGGACGGTTTTGGCAAATAGAAAGTTCGGGTCTATCTTGGATGTGATCACAGTTTCTGCCGTATCCTTTGCTAACTTGTTCCGGAAAGATTCCCTTCTTCTCTGGACGATGGCTGTGTTAGCATAAAATAACAACCTAATGGCATCAACCGTTGAAGCAAGAGTGTCCTAGGGTATCAGGGAGATAGTACCGTGTAGTAATCAGTCGTGAGAGTGCGAATGCCAGGAATATATAATTATATGGGGAAAAAATTTATCTGTAACTAGGGAGTAAGTTTGTTTTTTATTTGTTGTGTGGCTGAATGGGGTTGGTTGGTGGGTCCCTGATACCCTAGGACACTCGCAACTGTCCCTAGGCTTCGCAAGAACCTTAATTCTCCTTCATACTTAACCAAGGTAAGTAATCGGATAATTACCTATTCTTACTCGCGCTAGGGACTACTTTCTTCATAGTTCCTAGTGCATCCGGGAGTTGCTTAAAGCCACAAAGACAAATTTTTCCCCTTTTTTTTTTTATAAATGATGGATTGCCAATACACGTTTTTCAATGTTGAATTTTTATTCTCCATAATGAAATAAAACGAGATCCTGTCATATCCTCCAGGGATACATATAGGGCACCTTTATGTTACATAATGGGTGCTTTTATGCTTTGAATGGTAAAATATCTTGTTTTACCTTTTTATATGTAAATGAAGTAAATTTGTGTTTTGGTCTCTCTGAGACCTAAGTACCTATAAAAATATAGGTTAACAAAATGATATATATTTATGCAAGACGCCCAATACTTTATTTGGGACTTTTAGGGTGTATTGCCTCTGTAAACATGATTAAATGCATGACATCTGAGTATTCTTATAGGAAATCGCTAAACATTGCGCGATTTTTACCTTTTTTCCCAGTACACTGGACCTTGAAAAGGGATTTCTGTCGGTGGGAAAAAACCTTATGACTAGGGGTATTGACTTCATTTTAAAAACCAGTTAAGAGCATCTATACCTTTATCTTCTTATACCATTTGGATAATAAGTAAGATTTGTTTATAACTATGAGTATTCACAATTAACTCAGGGAGTTCTTTATCACATATTTGGGAATAATTTTACAATTAAGATGAAATTTTCCCTTAATATTTACAACAGTGGGCTGTGAGTATTCCTTATTCACTCAGTGAGCCGTTAGATAAAAACGATCAAATTTAGAATAATCTAATAATCACTCAAGATTTTCTTAAATCGCTGAACCCCCAGAAACAGGTTTCTTTTGTTCTATTGGTTTCTTGTAGTGTCGGGCCATGGTTTTTTCATTTTTCCATGACCCGTATTGTAACAAAGTATTGGTGTCAACACTTAGTTTTGCTCCTGCAGAAGTTCCAGCTCCTCCTGAGAGAGCTGAGTACTTTTTTGTATTCACTCCTTCAGATTTTAAGACATTTGTGACATATCTTGAAATCGTGTCTCTATGCACCGAAAAATGTGGTCTTCTATATGATAGTATAAGTTGCTGGTGTTTTTTTATGTGCTTTGTTCTTTCCACATAAGATTTTAGTGTTCTAACGATACAGAGTTTTTTGTTTTTGTCGAATGGGTCAAGAGTTACAGTTTGTAACGCTTGACCCGTTCGGGCCGTTTTCATTACCTTGGTCAGGACAAACCTTGCTTGGTTTGTGTCTGTGTATGTCAGTTTATCAAGTGATAGCGCAGGTACGGCTTGTCCTCTCTTTCCCGAAATCAAGAGGAATAGGACAACTTATTTCTGAGTGAGTTGCTCAAGAGATAGATCTTTTGTTTTACCCCAATTTTGCAAAAATTTAAGTACTACTCCTACATCCCAAAATTCAGAGTATTTTGGATCTGGCGGATTTTTGAGGTTCTTACTGCCCTGCACACCCAGAAATCCTTTCCTATGGTATCTCCATTTTCTAACCTCGGTAAGAGGATCGAAAGTGCGCATTGTGCCTCGTTGATCGAACCATAGGCGTAGTTTTTGTCTGATAGCGATTTTAAGAAACGACAAACTTGAAAATTTGTTGGTGATTTTTGATTTATCTTATTTATAATGCAAAATGTGCGCCACTTCCCTATGTAAGTGTCGTAGGTGTTTGGGGTTTTGGACTTCTAAGATTCCATTAGGAATTTGGCAGTATCTGTATCGCAACCCTCCTCCTGGACTAGTTTTCTTTCTAGAGCAGAGAAATAAGAAGACCTATTCCCTTTGGGAAGCATTTCTGTTGCGATTTCGGGAGAGAGAGGTGTTTTGTCTTTCTTCCGATCGCTTTTATGGTTTTTGCTTGGTTCATCAGAGGGGCGTACCAGGTCGCTGTTGGCCAGTCTGGTGTTACCATGATGAATCTTTGAGGTTCGTCCCTTCGCACCTTTCGTAGAACTCGTAGTACGAGGCTGCAAGGTGGAAATGCATATGTGTCAATGTTTTTCCATGAGATGGAAAAAGCATCTACGTAGGTTGAGTGTGGATCTGGTTTCCACGATGCGTATATTTCGCATTTGTTATTGCAAAATGATGCAAATAGATCAACTTCGGGGTTTCCAAATTGTTTCGCGATTCTGATATTGACCATTCTAAATTATCTTTGAAGACTCTAGAGGCCTCATCTGCCAAGCAATTGAATTTACCTGGTAGGTAGGATATTGTTATCCAATTTCCCAATGATTCGGCCCATGTCCAAATTTCTTCTGCGATTTTATCGCATGGGGGCGATTTTACTCCTCCCATCTTCGACACGTAGCACAGTGCTGTCGTGTTATCGGTCTGGACATGTATGGTTTTGTTATTACATTTGAAGAAACTCGTTAGGCCTAAGTAAATTGCTTCTTATTCTAGGACGTTTATGTGGTCAATTTCACCCTCTTCCACCAATAGATGTTCCCTGGTGGTGGGCGCCCTAACCTTCTAGGCTTGCGTCTGCGGAAATAGCGAAATCGCTTTCCTCTGCGCGAATTTTTCGATCAGAACTGTGGATGTGTGTTAACCACCAATCGATGTCTGCGAATCCTAGGTCAGAAATGGTCATTTTTGCATCAAAATCGCTTTTGTTGTTTACGAAATTGCAGTTGTCATTTTAACGAATTTTGATCTCTTTTCATCATTTAGCGTGAGGTTCATGTCAAACGAATGAAAGTTAAACCCAGGGAAATATAACTCTGTTGATGGAGTTACTACTGATTTTTCCGGTAGATAACGAATCCAAGTTTATCTAGGGTTTGTGCTAATTGTTTTACACTTTTTCTGCATTTTCCCAGAGTTTCGGCCATTACGAAAGAATCGTCAATGTGACCAAAACATTGTATTCCTCTTTGTCTGAGATTTCCAAAAATTGGTGTTAGGATTTTTGTGAAAATCTGTGGTGCACATGCGAGGCCATTCGGCAAAACAGTGAATTGAAAAAGAGAGCCGTTCCAGAAAAACCGGAGATATTTCCGGTGATGCTTACATATAATAATGGGATAGTAAGCATCTTTTAGGTCAATTGATGCCATGAACTGATTTTCTTGGATCATCTCAATGGCGGTGTTCAGCGATGCCATTTTAAAGTGTTGGTATTCTACGAATTTGTTAAGTTCTGTCAAATCCAAAATGATTCTGATTTTTTCCCCCAGGTTAAGGTCGGGTGAAAATATTAAAAACCCATTGATCCGCTGAAAAATTTGCTTTTTCAATCACATTTTTGCCCTACAACTTTTGCATTTCTGAATCAATCTTTTGTCTTTCAGTGCACGAAAATCTGTACGGTTTTGGTACTGATTTTTGTTTTGGATAACTCAAAAAAGGGATTTTAACACCTTTTACAGCATTTACTACCCACATATCATCTGTTTCATTTTTCCAAGTTTTAACATGATTTTTCGTTTGACCTGCTACAAAGTTCTCTGGTATGTTTGTTACTCCCCAGTTAGCAAGCTTTGCCCGGAATGATTCCCTCCTTCTCCGGACAATTGCGGTATTCGCATAGAATAATAAGCGAATCGCATCCACGGTTGAGGCTGAAGCCTGGTTTAGCTCCGGGTCATCCTCGGCATGTTCTAACGCCAATTCAATGAACGGGGTTAGTGAAGTAATGGCCGCCATCATCGCTTGTGTGGCGAATACCAACTGTTGATCAGCCTTTTTTATGGAAGTATCGACTTCCTTGCTGGCCTTTAAACTTTCCCCCATCACTGGGGGGGGTGTTTGTCGATCAAATCTTTCCCTGCTCTCATGTTTGAGGTGGAATTGAGAAATGAGTCAATCATCTTTGCCAATTCCGGGTTTAATGACGTGATGCTGCCTTCTTGTTGTCCTCTGCCATGGCCGTAATGGCCGCCGTTGTGATTAACCCGGGTTTTGTGTTTGCAAACAAAGGCAGTTCTTCATTTTTGTCAGGTTTTTCTACGGGAATCGTTAACTCCGGTATTGTACCCGAAGTTCCTACTGAGCCCTTGTCCCAAGCTAGAAATAAATCTAGGTCTTCACAATGCGGGTTAGGCAGTGCGTAGTCCGGCTCTGTGGAGAGGGGGTAGTTCCACACCGCGTGGGTATCAGATTGCGCGTCCCCTTGGCCGCCATCCAGGTGGTCGCTTTGCGTGAATGCAAAACGGCTTAACCCTTTCAGGGCGGATAATGCCTCAAGGCATTCCCCAGCATAAACCTGATAATGCCTTGAGGCATTATTTATGAAATTTAGTAATATTTATCATCTTATTGTTTTATGAAGAAATAATTGATCAATATATCTGTAATTTTCAGAGAATATACTTATGATGTACTTATGATGGACACATATCCACTCCCCGGACTGGCTCCGGGGGGGCAGACCACAGAAGAGTACCTACCACACTTAGCCTGATGAGACTGGATAACAGTCGAAACCACGAGAGAATATGGAGTGTGATCACACTCGCTACAATAATTTCTGATGTGAGCTACTCGGGTTGGCGGGTCCAACAAGAAATAGTAAAAGAAAACCACCGTGTGTATGCGTTGGGGAGCTGACCGGGTTGACGTCAAATCAACAAGAGAGAGCAAACACAGACAGATGGGACAGTGAAACTGTCAAGTCACTACAGCAAACCGGGCTGAAGACACTCAGCAAGGCTAAAACATCACTCACCATGGCTTTCCTCCCTGTTCTGACTGAACTGGGCACTGGGGCAAGCACAAATCCCGGTTTGGGAGTTGTTCTGACCGAAAAACTCCATAGGAACTGTGTGGACTGACACACAGCAACCCACAAGCCGACACGATCGGGCAATGTACACACATCGAACGCAGCCGGCCGTAAAAACGACAACATGGGTCACATGACAATCACGTGACATGCCGTCACGTGACCATGCCATCAGAAGCGTCGAACCGAATATGCTAATGAGGCCGCGGCATCGTCCGCGGTCCGCTTCCCACTTTTCTCTCTATTCCGTGGTCGCTACGTGGTGGGAAAGGAGCTCTAGCCCTGCAAAGCCCCGTGACAAAACATACTTATGATGTAGTATTTGATATTATTTGGTAAACCAAATAACATAAATAAGAATAATGTGTCATATCACGTGATCAAATAATGGAATATGGGTTTAGACAAAATTTGGCCCGTCCCCTGGAGTTATGCCAATTCAAAGTACCCGCCCCAACCAACAGGGCTCTGTCACAGACCCCCACCTTGAAAGGGTTAAATCCGGATTTTCTGTTTTTCCGGGCAAACACTGTCCGATAGTATCGTTGACGTAGGTTTCTTTCTTTTCCTCTGCATTCTATGTCTCCGTAGAAATTTGAGTGAATCGGATTCGGGGGTGAATCGGATTCGGAGGCTGGTGGATTTTCTTTGTTTTGATTGTCCGCCATTTTGTACTTATCCGGTTGTGTACATTGTACCTGCGAATCAGATTTATCCATTTGCAAGATACTGTTAATGATCCTTGACTGTTCCTCCAGAGTCCTAGCAGTCATGATGAATAGTTTGGTAGTGTCCACTATTCAATAATCCAACGATTCAACACTCGTAGTTTGAAAACGTGGGGTGCACTCCTCCGTAACGGCCGAGGCCTGGAGCAAGGATGTCGGTATTCTGCAAGTATAGCAAAAAATTTGCTTTAATTAAATAAAATCAATTAACTAGATCGAGGCCCCACGGGGCTATAATGAAGATAATTGCAACCAAACATCCTTAATTAATCAATTCATTAAGGAAAGTGGTAATTACCTGGTCTCTCTTTGTCTGCACGTCTGTCCACTCCGGGTATTTGCGCGTGACTGATTACTTCGCGGTACTATCTCCCGGATGCACTAGGAACTACGAAGAAAGTAGTCCCTAGCGCGAGTAAGAATCTAAATACTATGGTCTCTCAGAGACCTAATCATGTACCCATCATTGGTATTTTTAGATTAGAAAAACTGATATCCTTGGCTAATTAGCTACCTACATTCATCTCATAGATTCGGTCAAGCTCAAAATAAGTATAATTGAACAAATTGGACGTTAAACTACCCAAACAAACAAATGAACAAATCTTAGGTAGTTATGGCTAGAGCATTGCTTAGTATATTATGGCTGATGGGGCAAGCAGAGGTAAAACATGAGATAATGCACCTGGAAGATTACTTTAACAAACTTCTTTCAACCACAAAATTTCACAGGTTTGGTTACAGGCCTTCAATTCTAAAAACACCAAAGCTGACACTTTTGACAAGGTATTATAGACCACTACGATACTTTGCAAAAGCTCATGTATCCATCTACACAGATCCCTCAGCACTCTACCTCCAGAACAAGGAACTGACAGTCCAAAAGGAAGTTAAATTCCTTGGACTAGTGTTTGACAGAATACTGTCATTCAAACTACATGTTGAATACCTAAGACGAAAATGCCAAAAGGCTATGAACCTTCTGAAAGTGTTGAGTAACACTAACTGGGGATCTGACACAGAGATCCTCCTAAGACTGTACTATACATACATCCAGTCACGATTGGATTATGGATCGATAGTATATGCTTCAGCAGCAAGGTCTTACCTTGACTGGTTGAAACCAATTCAGAACCAGGCTCTTCGGCTTTGCCTTGGTGCCTTCAGAACCACACCTGTTGCAAGCTTACTTGTAGAGGCAGAGGTCCCTCCGCTCCACTTGCGGCGAAAGAAATTGGCTCTACAGTATGCAATCAAAGTCAGGTCGAATCCAAGAAATCCACCATATGCCTTATTATTTAAGGGAAACAGAAACATCTACAGAGAAAAACCAAATGCTATAAAACCCTTCCCAGTAAGAGTTAGGGCTCTCTACAGGTAAGCTAGCATACCAATACGCAGAATACAGGTGGAAGAACCACCTGACACCCCTCCATGGGATGTCGAATCACCCCTGGTCATAATGGACCTTGCTAAAAACACCAAAGCTGACACTTCTGACAGGGTATTTGTAGACCACTACGAGACCTTGCAAAAAAGATTCAAGGATCATGTATCTATCTACACAGATGGCTCAAAGGATGGAAAGCGTACTGGTTATGCCTTTCACACACCCTATGGATACCTGAGAATGGCCCTTCATGGCAGAAGCAGTATTTTCATGGCTGAGGCTAGTGCAATACTGCATTCCTTGTCATGGATAAAGGTGTCAAAACATGAAGAGTTCATAATCTTCTCTGATTCAAAGTCCTGTCTGCAGGCCATGGGCCAGCACAATCCAGGAAATCCCATCATAAGAGACATAAGACAATCGTACACAGAGTTGAAGAGAGAACATGGCAAGGAGATAGTCTTCTGCTGGCTACCCAGCCATATCGGAATTGAAGGCAATGAAGCTGCAGACCATGCAGCCAAGGAAGCACTCGGCAGACAATATGGAGCCCAAGCAATTCCTCATACAGATCTGAAACCAATGACTAAAGAGCATTTGCAAAAATGCTGGCAGAACATCTGGAACAATGCCAGAGATAATAAACTGAGGAATATTGTACAGTCCATCAACCATAATTTCAGAAAAGAGAACCTGACAAGATCCGAACAGGTGAAGCTGACCCGTCTGCGGACCGGTCACACCAAACTGACACATGTACACCTTCTAAAAGGTGAATTAGCACCCATGTGCCAGACATGCCAAACACATCTGAGCATTGAACATCTGATGCTCCATTGTCAGGTAACAAAGAAGAACCGGGAAAATTTCCTGAAGAATACAACATCAATTCGCAGTGCCTTCCACAGCACTGGTAGAAAAGAGCTTCTTGAATTCCTAAGAGAATCCAAGATATTTGAACAGATATAAGTAACCCGAGGCCTGGACATCCAGGCACACAACCCTATCTGAGAAATAGGGAAAAGGAGAAAAGTTTTTAAGCCATTGTAAAGTCTGGGAAGAGAAATTCTAAACTGACTGGACGTAGAATCAACCAAACCAAACCAAACCACAGATCCCTCAAAGGAAGTCTAATTGAACAAATTGGAAGTTAAACTAAACAAACAAACAAACAAACAATCCCACAAAGGATAGAAAGCATACTGGTTATGCCTTTCACACACCTTATGGAAACCTGAGAATTGCCCGTCATGGCAGAAGCAGTATTTTCACGGCTGAGGCTAGTGCAATACTGCATTCCATGTCATGGATAAAGGTGTCAAAACATGAAAAGTTCATAATCTTCTCTTATTCAAAGTCCTGTCTGCAGGCTGTGGGCCAGCACAATCTAGGAAATCCCATCATTAGAGACACTAGACAATCACAAACAAACTTGAAGAGAGAACATGGCAAGGAGGTGGTCTTCTGCTGGCTACCTAGCCATATTGGAATTAAGGGCAATGAAGCTGCAGACCATGCAGCCAAGGGAGCACTGGTTAGACAATATGGAGCCCATGCAACTCCTCATACAGGTCTGAAACCAATGACTAAAGAGCAATTTCAAAAATGCTGGCAGAACATATGAAACAAAGTCCTTGATAACAAATTGAGGAATATTTTAGTCCATCAACCATAATTTCAGAAATGAGAACCTGACAAGATCTGAACAGGTGAACCTGATCTGTCTGCAGACTGGTCACACCAAACTGACACATATACACCTTCTGAAAGGTGAATTAGCACCCATGTGCCAGACATGCCAAACACATCTGAGCATTGAACATCTGATGCTGCACTGTCAGGTAACAAAGAAGAACTGGGAACGTTTCCTGATGAATACAACATCAATTCACAGTGCCTTGTGCCAATGGTCTGCAGCACAGCCCTCCAGTGAGGCAGCATTATAAAACGGGCATAGGGTCCCACTGCTACAAGCAGACCAAAGTTTGAGTTAATATACCTTTCAAGAACCAGATAGGTGAACCAATGAGTCAGTCTCAAAAGGACGTAACTAGCCTACCAAGACATAAAACTACACAAACAAACCAAACAAGCCTTCCACAACACTGGTAGAAAAGAGCTTCTTGAATTCCTAAGAGAATCCAGGATTTTTCAGATATAAGCAACCCGGAGGCTGGACACACCACCTTATCTAAGGAATAGGGAAAAGAAGTGCTTAAGCCATTGAAATGTCTGGGAAGAGAAATTCTAAATGGGACTTTACATCAACCAAACCAAACTTCATAAATGTTCAAGTCTAAAAGAACATATTTGACATTAAACTACCCAAACATTCATTCCATTGTTTGTTTTGCCTTCACCATACTAATCCGGTCAGCAAGCTGTTTGTCTGTGTAGTTTTACGTCTTGGTAGGCTAGTTGTGTCCTTTTGAGACTGACTCTTTGGTTGTGTTCATGGAGTCTTGAAACAAACAAATCAGCTGGGGCTTGGTGTGCCAGGTGTACTGGTACCTGCCCACTGGAGATACAGTGACAACTGTGTTTTCTTCCCATTTCATGGACAGGTGTCTCAGTCCTCTTAAGGATGATGCTGGCTACCATAGGGCTGTGAGAGGCCAGTATCTTTATCCCTTTTTGGCATTGAAAAGGGATGCCACTCATGACACCAGCATCTCCTTCCCGTCTGATGTACTCATGGTACCAGCTTCATTCCCATCAGTGCTCCTGGATGAAGTCAAACCCAGGCAATAGTTCATGTCCCATTGGCTCCTGTCCCACACTCAGACCTTCTCCCAATCTCCAAAGAGTATAATAAACATGAATGGCAGAGCCGATGGAGCCCAAGCCAGGACAACAAATTACATGCCATTGAACCATCAGTTGGCAGAAATCAAGACTATACAGACTTGACAATGTTGACTTCTCTGTACGGTGTGTAGTAATTTCCCCCGGGAAAACTTTAATTGGTCACATCCCGGGGTAAGACTCCGTCTTTAGTAACAGGATAATCAACTCAACTCAATGGCTAATATGTTTTTCCATTGTCTGCCTTTGGTGGTGTTCAGTTGAGTGTGTATCCCTGTTCTCCCTCCCGTGATGTGTGTGTGTATATTGGCAGAGACTTTATTTATACAGATTTTGCATAAAGATTCCTCACATACATATCCTTATTTAGGAACGGCAAGTAGTGGTGCGGCTCAGACCAACCAGATCTTTACCTTATTTAGATAAACCTTGTCACAGTCACCAGACCTGTCCATTCCGTATTAGGGAATGGAACGCATGATCACGTGGTGACTGGATGTCTCGCACGAGCTGCTCCTCCAATCGCTCCTCCAGGATTTAGATGTCAAGAAAGTAAAAAATCTTGAGTGTTCCTCTACACAGGTTACATAGATCAACGCATATACAGATTACAAAGTTTTTAGGCATAGACAGAAACATTAAAGGTACAGGAATAATTACATACCAATATGTTGAATACATGGCTGTCTTATTAATAAGTGCCCAGTAAAATAAAGTATACATATATGAGTTAAAAGAGGAGCAGTTTATCTGCTTGCCATACATCCTTTCCTCTTAGTGAAGCATGGGAGAACAGGATACAGGGCAGGGCTCAGACACTGAGACACTGAGTAATATGATTTATGATCCTGTTGTTTTCATTCTTACCGCACAGATCTAGGGCAAGCCTTTTAGATATATCTTTGCTCATTGCAAATGTTAAAGACCAATACACACTCTGATGACCATAATATTGGGTGAACGTAACAGACAAGAAGTGAAGTGACAAGACTGACGCGTCTTCGGATAGGTCACTCACTGCTGACACATGGGTACCTCATGTAGGGTGAGGAACGACCCACATGCCAGCGTTGTCAGGTGCCTCTTTCTGTTGAGCACCTACTGCTTTACTGTCATGGAACAAAGAAAAGCATTCAATCACCACCCTTGTGGTGTAAAAGAACCTTGGGAAAGTCTGGTGAGAACCTGCAATGGTTAACTGGACGTTAAAGCAAACCAACAAACAAAGGGATAAGTATATTCAATGTGCAACATCCCTGTCCAGTATTTTCAGCCACACTGGGAAGAAAGAAATATTGAAGTTTCTTCGGGAAACAAAGATTTTCGAAAAGCTATTAAAAAAGAACAAAGAACTTATGTGGCCAAAACAGTCTGGTATGGGAGGTTGGCAAATAAACTGTCAGCTGGATTGACCTGTAGCCAATTACAGGGAGCAGCTTCATACTTGTCAGATTGCTGACCCGATTGGTATGGTGCAGCAATTGGTTTACCGTTGTCAGTATAATGTGACCGGTGGAGTGTTGTGTCCGTGGTCTGCGGCACAAGCCTTCAGTGAGGCAGCACTATAAAATGGGCATAGAGTCCCACTGCTAAAAGTAGACCAAAGTCGAGTTGATATGTCTCAAAAGGACGTAACTTGCCTACCGAGACATAAAACTACACAAACAAACAAGTCCTTATACTCAACTGTAATGATGGTTTGGTCGTATCCCAACAACTTTCCGTAGTCACTGCTTTCACATGTAACATTTTTAGGAGCTTGTAATCCTTTAAACCTCATATTTGTTTTCTTCTGGTTTCATCTTTTATTCAGGCTTTTTTTAAGCTTTTGTGGAGGGGTCCGTCCATCTACCAGTTTCTTTGGGGCAGAGCCTGTGGATCTTTTCCCTGGTTCTGTCTATGATTTTGGGGTCTCTGGCTCCAGCATTCTCAAGCACAATGGCCATTCCTTCCACAATTATAACACACTCTCCTGATGGTGATTACGCATAACGGTTTGCTTCTACACTCGACAGCTCTATGCCCCCTCTTGTTAGGGTCTGCTGGGGTGGACCGCAATTATTAATCTGTTCACCATCTTGGGTGACCAGGGTGGAGATATAGCTCAGTGGTAAAGGGCACTGGACTTGTAATACCAAGGTTGTCAGCCTTTGTTGATTGGAGTCTCACTGCCGCCACTTTTCTCAGTCACCCCGAGCAGTGGTAGATTTACTGCTATATCAAAGGCCAATCCTTCTCATACCATGTCTATGTGGTGTGGGAAGTGAAAGAACTCTCACCTTGGTAAATGTGTAGGGGTGAGGTTTCTACCTGAATTCATTTCATAGATTTGATCACCACCCTTGTGGTGTAAAAGAACCTTGAGAAAGTCTGGTGAGAACCTGCAATGGTTAACTGGACATTAAATCAAACCAACAAACAAACAAACTTGGTCGCCTCGACTCCACTTGGTGCAGACCTGATTTGCTTGCAGCAACAAACCACCAACAAACAAATCTTCAGAGAAAAACCAAATGTGATTAATCCCTTCCCAGTAAGTTTCGGGGCTCTCTACAGGGAATCTAGCATACCAATGAGCAGAATACAGGTGAAAAACCACTGACATTCCTCTATGGGATGTCGAATCACCCCTGGTCATAATGGACCTTGCTAAAACCCCAAAGCTGACACTTCTGACAAGGTATTTGTAGACCACTATCAGACCTTACAAAAAAGATTCAAGAATCATCTATCCATCTACACAGATGGCTCAAAGGATGGAAAGCGTACTGGTTATGTCTTTCAGAACAGATGCCATATTGTACAATGGAACTGTCGAGGTATTAGAGCAAACAGAGGAGACTTACTCAACCTAGTCACAGACCTCAACCCAGTTGCTCTATGCCTCCAGGAACTGAAAGTAATGCAAAAGAAGAACATTCCTGTATTAAGGGCTACAGGATATACTCCACAATACCCAATGCTGATCAGCCACTGGGTGGGGTAGTCCTGATACATAACAAACAATACCATCAGAGACATATAGGCCTGAACACCACCCTACAGGCTGTTGCAATCCAAGTGACTATTAACAACCCAGTCACAATGTGCTCTTTGTACCTACCACCAAGTCAAAGAGTCGCATACAAAGATCTGGTATCTCTAATTGTGCAACTCCCTGCCCCATGCATACTGCTGGGTGACTTCAATGCCCACAGTACGGTGTGGGGTTCAACCTACACTGATGGGAAAGGCAGAATGATTGAGAAATTTCTTGACAAGAAATCTCTCTGCCTCCTAAACAATGGGACACCTACCTTTCTCTGCAGATCAGGCAACCGGTCTGCCCTGCATCTGACAATCTGCCATCCAGCAGTGTATTCAGAATATGACTGGAGAGTGGCACCTGACCCTCTGGGAAGTGACCATTTTCCTATCATACTGCACACTACAAAAAACAATACGAATGATAGCCAACCCCACCGATGGAAGACCCACAAGGGAGACTGGGAGCAATTTCAAGACCTTTGTGAGGTTTCTTTCCTACCCTGGGAGTTGGCTAAGGAAAAAGAAGACCCCCACACAGTACTTCACCGAAACCCTCCGGGAAGTGAGTACCATGTGTATCCCAAAGACCTCAGGTAATGCTCCTAAAAATTCCTGCCCTTGGTACAACAACAAATGTTGCAAATCCAGGAGGGATAGGAGACGAGCCCTGAGGAAGTTTGAAGGCAACATGGACCTCACCAACCTCATTGCCTTCCGTCAACAACAAACAAAGACCAGGCTTGTGTATAATGAAGCAAAGTGAGAGTTCTTCTGTGAATATGTCAACACCATTGACAGTTCTACACCCTTGAAAAAGGTATTTGAGAGGGTCAAGAAACTAAACGGCAAGTCAACTCCTTTGCTCAATCACCTGATAGTCGGTAATGAAACCAAGGAGACTGCTGAGGACATTGCAGATACTTTTGCAACTCACATCAGCAATGTCTCCTCCAATGAGAACTGTTCAGGAGAGTTTCTCGAACACAGAGAAATTGGGAGAATTAAAGCACACCCTTCACCAGGCTAAGTACTCCTGCCCAGGCCCAGATGACATCCACTACTAGATGCTGAAACATTTACCAGAGCAACAACTTTCACTGCTCTTGAGTATATGCAACAGTATCTGGACAACAGGCAAGTACCCACCATCCTGGTCAGAGGCAGTGGTCATACCAATTCCAAAACCAGGGAAAGATATGAACATAGCCTCCAGCTACAGGCCCATAGCCATGACTAGCTGTCTGGCCAAAACAATGGAGAGGATGGTGAACAAGAGGCTGGTATGGTATCTAGAGTCCAAAAACTTGTTGACTCCCTACCAGTCAGGATTCCGCAAGGGTCGTAGTACCACCGATCATCTGATTCGGCTGCAAAGCTACATCCGAGAAGGCTTTGCCAATAATGAACATGTTGTTGCCATATTTTTTTACCTGGAAAAGGCTTATGACACAACATGGAAATTTGGCATCCTTCAAGACATGCATAACCTTGGACTGCAAGGAAGACTCCCACTGTTGGTGGAAGGCTTCCTTGCAAGCAAAACATTCAATGTCCGCCTTGGTGTCACAGAGTTGATGAAGGTCAACCAGGAAATGGGAGTACCACAGGGATGTGTTTTCTCAGTAACCCTCTTTGGCATCAAAATAAATGAGATAACCAAAACTCTGCAGTGGGATATAAAGTGCTGCCTGTATGTAGACGACTTTGTCATCTGCTACAAAACCAGCCATATGGCCACTGTAGAGAGAAAACTACAACAGACTTTAAACAGTCTTGAAACTTGGAGCACTGAGAATGGTTTCAAGTTTTCAGAAACAAAAACAACATGCATCCACTTTTGTCGGAGGTGGTGGTGTCAGGAGATGCCCGCCCTTACTTTCAAAGGGAAGCAGCTCAAAATAGAGAAGGAGGTAAAGTTCCTTGGACTTGTGTTTGATCGCATCCTGTCTTTCAAACCCCATGTTGAGTACCTCCGCAGGAAATGCCAAAAAGCAATGAATCTCCTAAAAATGCTCTCCCACTCACAATGGGGGGCAGACAGGGAGATTCAGCTCACACTCTACAAGACATATGTCCAGTCCCGCCTGGACTATAGGTCAGTAGTCTATGCATCAGCTGCTATCTGGACTGGCTTAAACCTATCCAGAATCAGGGACTGAGGCTGTGTCTCGGTGCATTCAGATCCTCACCAGCTGTAAGCCTTCCCCACTTGATCTTTGGCGTGAGAAGCTGTCTCTCCAGTATGCCATCAAAGTGAAGGCCAACAAAAGAAACCCAGCATATGACACAATCTTCAGAAATGATCACAGTGTCTATGGCAGAAAGAAGAATGTGGCAAAACCCTTCTCGGCCCTAGTGAAAACTCTTATCCGAGAGGCCGGTGTCCCCATTCACAAGGTGATGGAAGAAGGTCCAGCCAAGTCCCCTCCATGGAGAATGGCATCACCCACCATCATCTTTGATCTATGTAAGAACAAGAAAGCAGAAACATCAGCAAACATATATGAAAATGAACTAGCCAAAATCCATCACCTCTATAGAAACTACACAGAGGTGTATACAGATGGCTCGAAAGATGGAAACCGTGTAGGCTTTGCTGCGCACACTCCTTATGGAAATTGCAAAGGAGCGCTATATCAAAGAAGCAGCATCTTCACTGCTGAAGCACATGCCTTGCTGAGTGCTTTTGAATGGATGAGGGTGTCAAATCACAGAGTATATCATCTTCTCTGACTCAAAGTCATGCCTACAAGCAATTGGTCAGCATGACCCAAGGAACCCTGTTATACAGGCGATAAGAGAATCCCACTCAGAATTGGAGCACCAGGGAAAGGAGGTTTTGTTCTGCTGGCTCCCTAGCCATATCGGCATAGAGGGAAACGAGGCCGTTTGGCCCCTGTCCCACACTCAGACCTTGTCACTAAACATGAATGGCAGAGCTGATGGAGCTTTCTTTTCTAGATGTTCATTAGTTGCTTATTACACACTTGACCTGTCATAGGGTCCTATAGATTCTATTTCCCTAATGGATCTTTGTCTAATTAATTAATTAATTACAAACTTGGCTTTAAATGTTGAAATGTCAATGATTATAGGTTTGACTATTTCATCAACAAAATCAAAATGTCTTGATTTGTAAAGTCTGAAAGTACAGCTGAAAGTTTCTCACTGTTAGTGTATCCAATAGTTTTTAACAGTAAGAGCTATTAATGGCGTCATCAGACACTTATCAGACATTCATCCGGATGTGGAGCTTGTTCACCGACACAAAGAGAGCCATTACTTAAGACACCAGTATGCCCTCTACCAGTACCACCAATTTGTATAGACATGTAGGGGACTTGTTCACATGTTCTCACTAAAAGGTATCATGATTCTCAATCTCAAATCACTTTCCCCTGTGCGTCATAAGTACTAAGAACCAAATGGTGTACTGACAAGTATTTCCGGTATACTAGCTTTCTCTGTTGGAGGATGACGATTAAACCTCACCAGCTGGCAAAGAATTATAGGATTCTCTCTACTTTTCAACTTTAAACCAGCTTAACCCTTTCAGCCAAACCTTATATGATACTTAACCATCCAGTTAACAACCTCCCTTATGTTTTAGGGGGTTCACTACCATAATCTCAGTAGTCTCAATTCTAACTTTTCAGAAATACATACATTTTGCATTATACATCGTCAAGTCTTCAGTTTCTCTATAAAACCTCTATGATACCTCAATCTCAGTGAATTAATCAATTATCATGCCTTATTTACAATAACATCCACAATTATTTCAAATCAACTTTTTAGATTCCTTTAAAATACAAAACCAACAGTCTATACCAGTAGTGGACAGCTTCACACTTCTCAGAACTGCTCACTGTGGGCGCCCACCTCTCAGTAGAGTTTGTTTGTTTGGGTAGTTTAACGTCCAATTTGTTCAATTAGACTTTCTCAGTAGAGAGTTGGAAGGGGGGGTTCAATACCTTAATTACCACAGCTTCGATTCCAGCTTTCAAAACACATACACATTACATTATACTCTTCTGATTTCTGTACATACTGTGAAGTCCTATAAACACTTCTTATGTACCCCACAAATCATTCCCTTTTTAGTTACTGGTCACTATATGCATTGTACATTCCCATAGAGTGCCACATTTATGTAAAGTGAAAGTTTCGACAGCATGTACCCCTAGTAGGCACCCTCATGCCCTTCTTAGAATTGAACTCACTGCTGTGGCCGGCACCAGCTACTCATAAAAACAACAGGCTGAGAGCAGCATCCCCTCCTCCCACCGGGTATATAAGAATACAGTGAAACTTCCATAGGAATCTTCAAACCTTCATATCTTCCTTAATAACAGGCAGATTAACATGATTCAAAAACCAAATTACCCAGCGATCATAGCTCTATGCGATAGGCACAATAAATCATAATAGCAAGATGCTATTTTTAGTCTCTCCACGTTGGTTTTCAGTCTCAATTAATACACACAGTAAAATTACTTTTTCCTTCTTGCTCGATAAATGTTATGGGTGGTTTCTCAGTGCTCAAAACGTTTTGATGTTATAGTGCTCAGGTGTTTTAAATGGTGCTCAGTAAAGCCCACTACTCACAGTACTTGGTGTAACATCTTGATGGTCATCTGGTGGTCAGCTGGAGATCATCTTATGGAGATTGTCATCCACACAGAGGTGTAGGGGATCCTCAGCTTTCAGCTTCCAGCTTGTTGCAGAGTGAGTCCTTCACCAGAGTCAATAAACAGATTTATGGAGAAATCTGTCATAAATCCTGGTCACGGCACCATAATGTATGTAACAAAGTACATACACAAGTTTCAGGTTCATTATAGATCTTTAATGGTTGTACGTCTTCATTGTGTTACATTGTAGTGTGTTCTGTGAGAGGCAGGCAGCACAAAGCGGCTGTCAGTACCCTGCCTGCTCCTCTCCCGTGGCCGGCTGGTATTCGACTCCCCGACTGGACATGGGATACGACTCTCTTTATAGGAGGCACATTCCAGGAACATTCCACATCTCCAGTCGTAGCCACACTCTCCACACATATTACACATTCTAATGGCATACTGTGTTACAAGCCAATTACAGGGAGTAGCTTTATACTCATCAGCTTGCTGACATGATTGGTATATTGCAATGACTGGTTTGCTGTTGTCAGTATAATGTGACCGGCCGAGTGTTTTGTCAATGGTCTGTGGCACAGCCCTTCAGTGAGGCAGCACTATAAAACAGACATAGGGTCCCAGTGCTACAAGCAACTTAAGTTGAGTTAGTATACCTTTCAAGAACCAGATAGGTCAATCAATGAGTCAGTTTCAAAAGGACATATTAAGCTTACCGAGATAAATTACACAAACGAATAAACAATGTGCCAGACATGCAACACTCTGCTAAGTGTAAAACATATCATGCTACATTGTCAGGCCACCAAAGAGAGCTGTACTGGAGAGGGAATTAACATATTTATGGAAGGACTTTCTGCCTTGTATGTTTGTACTGTTTTTGCACAGGTCTGGAGGTATTCATGCATATTTTCATCTGTGATGTCATTGTTGAACAGGCTTTGTGGCATTTGTCGTTAAACCAGGGAGGGGTCTCCTCTTATTTTCTTGGGAGGTTTTCCCCAAACACATACTACTTACTTCCCTGAGGGTTTCTATAAAGTACTGTGCCGGGTCTGTCTTCCTTTCTTTTATTAGTGGCCATGAGCGGAAGGAGGTGTCACACAGGCCTTGGAACTGATCCCAGTTGGCTTTGTGGATCTTCCATCTTGGTGGTCTTTCTGTATTGTTGCCACTTTTTTCCATTTCCAAGATTATTAGAAAGTGATCACTGCCACATAGGTCATGATACACTCTCCATTCATAATCTTGGAAGATTGTGGGGTCAGTCAGTGTCAGGTTGATCGAGCAGAATGTGCCAGATGCTGGGTGGAGGTAAGTTGTGCTATGGGCATTGAAGTCACCCATCAGGATGTATGGGGGGTAGAAGTTGTTCTATCAAGCCTGTTAGGTCTTTCTGTGTGACTCTCAGACATGGTGGTAAGTACAGGGAGCACACTGTCACAGGGGTGTTAATTGTGACATGGGCTGCAACAGCTTGAAGCTCTGTATTTAAAGAGATTTCACACTCTGGATGCTGAGGTTTAATGAGTATGGCCACTTCACCAGCAGGGAATTGGCCATCAGGGATTTTTGAGTATATATTATACCCTAAGATCTTTGTTCTGATCTTGAGTGTTTATTTCCTGGAGGCATATGGCAACTGGGTCAAAATCCCTGTTAAGTAGCTGCAGGGATTCAAGGTTTGCCATAAAACCTCTACAGTTCCACTCTAAAATTCTCAATTTTCTTGTTGTATTCATCTTATAAAACTGAGAATTTATTGAAACAAGTAAAGGTCCTTGTTTGGATGAGGCTATTTCTAGCTCCATCACCTGTTTTTGTTCTTTGTCATACCAATACAACTTTTCCCTTTTTTAATTTCTCGGGCGTGGATGTTTTAGAATGACTTTTCTGAGGGCTTTTAACAGCCTCAGACCATGACATCCCTGAAGAGAGTGTAGCCATGGCAACATGCCCTGACTTGGTAGAAAATGTCAAAACACAAGAAATCTGTAGTCTTCTCCGACTCTAAATCTTGTCTACAATCCATTGGACAGCATGATCCAAAGAATGCTGTCATCAGAGACATCAAACTGTCATACACAGAACTGAAGAGAGAACATGGCAAAGAGGTGGCCATGTGTTGGCTGCCAAGTCATATCGGAATATAAGGAAATGAAGCTGCAGATCAAGCAGCCAAAAATAGATTAAGCAGAAAAGTTGGAGCCCACATGGTTTCACTTACAGACCTGAAACCAATGGCCAAGGATCACATTCATAAAACTTAGCAGAAACTCTGGAACTGCACCAGAGACAACAAACTATGAGAAATTGTAGTGGCTACTAGCCAATACTTTAGGAAAGACAACCTGACACAAACTGAACAGAAGAAACTGACCCGTCTGCGGACCGGTCACACCAAACTGACACATGGGCACCTCCTAAGAGTTGAAGTAGCACCTGTGTGCCAGACATGCAACACTCCTTTGAGTGTAAAACATCATATGCTACATTGTCAGGCCACCAAAGAGAGCAGGAAGAAATTTCTAAAAAAAAATGTGACAACAATGCGCAGTGTTTTCCATGACACTGGCAAGAAAGAAATTCCTGACTTCCTAAGGGAATGTAAGATTTTCGATAAGATATGATTGAGAAAAGTAAGATGCCTGGATCAACCAGGCAGCATAGCTTATTTTTCCAACAGGATATGCAAATTTGAGTAAACCAAAGTAAGTCTAATTGAACAAATTGGACGTTAAAGTACCTAAACAAACAAACTGTTGAGGGTGCCGCAGCCTTTTTACTTTGGTTCCCATCATTGGAAGCAGCCCTCTCATCCTGCTGTTTGCTACAGCCAGATGTAGAGGCCTCTTCCTTTTCTTGGCCCTCAGTGTCCTTAAAGCCAGAGCCTGAAGCTTTTACCTGGTAGATGTCTTCAGGGGTACGAAACACTTTTGGCGGGACACTTTTAGGGATGGGTCCAGTGCCATCCTTCACTTTTTTATGTCTCTTACTAGTTTTTTGTTTGTTTTTTACTGGCAGGTGTTCACTGCCACCAGTGGCAGGGACATTTTAGTTACACTGGAGTCCATCAGCCGAGTTTGGCATTCTTGCTTTTGGGTTTTCTAATTGGCTGCTTGTTTTCATAGCCACAGCATATGTCTTCTCAGGATTTAGGGCCTGGGTAGCTTGCACTACTTTCCTTGCTTCTGTGTAGGAGATCTTTCTCTTTATTTTGATGGCCTGAATTGTTTTCTCCTGCAGGAACATTGGGCATTTGCAGGAAAAAGCAGGATGTCCTCCTCTACAGTTGCTGCATGAGGGGGTTTCCTTCAGGAATTTCCATGAGCTTCCTCTCCACAAATCCCACACACTGACCCTCGGTTGCACCTTTTGCCAGTGTACCCAAATTTATAGCAATTGAAGCACCTCCCCTCAGTACCTCATTTCCACATTTGATAGTTTCCTGTGGAATGGGCCGATCAAAGGTGAGAACATATGTGGCTGTTTCTATGTTCTTGCCGTTTTTGTTGGCCCTCATTTGGTGGACTTGGGTCACACCAACACTCTCCAGCTCCTCCTGGATTTCTTCAATTGGGGTACCCAGAAGGTCCCACCAGTGGATCACACCCTTGGAGATGTTTAGAGTGTGGTGTGCCGACACCTTTATTTCTGTTTTCCCCAGATTTTTCATCTTGAGGAGACCTGATGACTGTTCCTGGTTTTCAACCTCGATAGAGAGGCCCCAGATCTAGGTTTCTTTACATGCTTAGGTCCATCGAAGTAAGTCTAATTGAACAAATTGGACGTTAAACTACCCAAACAAACAAAATAGGTCCATTGACCTCAGCAATTAAAGCTTTGTTTATGGCAAAAGGGGAAACTTTTGCCATACTTTCACCAAGTGGAGACTCTACCACCAGTAACCTAGGCTAGTTCCTGTTGTTAAAGATGGGAGTTTCCACCTGTCTCTCTTTGTTTTTGGTTCCAGTAGTTGAAACGCTATCTCCAGCCTGGTTCCTTGCTGGGGATACGTTGGTCGTTGTTGACCTGGGCGACGACCGATCCGGTATGGATTTTGTACTTTTTCCAGTCATAGTTTTGGTTTGTTTTTGGACAAGTACCATAATGAGGTTGTCCAACTTCCTCCTATGGGGATGATGCTTTGGTTCCCTGGATTATCCTACAGGGGGGTCGCTTAAGTTATGCTTGCATGCAAGCATATCCGGTCTGCACCCAGGGAGGCAAGGCGACCAAGAGGGTGAACATAATGGAAAGTGCTGTCCACCCCAGCAGACCAATGCAGAAAGTGTGGAAGGAGGTGAAGAAACTAAACGGAGGCACCTCATCTACTGTTCATCATCTCAAGAGTGATGGGGAGATATTAGAAGCGAACAAGGACATTTCAAATGCCCTTGCGAACCACTTCAGCAATGTCTCTTCATGAAATAACTGCTCAAACACCTTCCTAGAGCACAAAGGGAGGCTGGAGGCAGGGAGTCTTGACTTAACCTCCAATAACAGGGAAACCTATAATAGGCTTTTCACCATGGAGGAGTTGAGACATGCCATTTCCCAGGAAAGGGACTCCTGCCCTGGTCCTGATGATATACACTATCAAATGTTAAAACATCTTCCAGATGATGCTCTCAACCTGCTCCTGGAGGTGTTCAACAACATTTGGACAACTGGCAACTATCCACCATCCTGGTCTGAGGCAGCTGTGATAACAATCCCCAAACCAGTGAAAGATCCCAGTATCGCCTCAAGCTACAGGCCAATAGCTATGACCAGCTGCATGGCAAAGACCATGGAAAGAATGGTGAACAACAGACTGGTGTGGTACTTATAGTCCAATGACTTGTTGACTCCCTATCAGTCAGGCTTCCATAAAGGATGCAGCACCACTAACCATTTAGTCTGTCTGGAAAGCTAGATCCGTGAGGGTTTTACCAACAAAGAACATGTGGTTGCAGTCTTCTTTGATCTGGAGAAGGCATATGACACTACCTGGAAGCACAGCATCCTGAGGGACATCCAGGAAATGGGTTTGAGAGGAAGACTGACGGGGTTCATTGAAAGATTCTTCTTGAGCAACAGGACATGCAATGTTCGCTTTGGAAGTGCAATCTCCCAGAGAGTCGACCAAGAAATGGGTGTACCCTAAGGCTGTGTCCTCTCTGTCACCCTGTTTGGCATTAAAATCAACTGCATTTCGAAACAACTAAAGAAGGATGTGAACTGCTGCCTTTATGTAGATGACTTTGTCATCTACTACAAGGGCAGATTCATGCACACAGTAGAAAGAAAACTACAGCAAACTCTAGACAAACTTCATGTTTGGAGTGACAAAAACGGCTTAAACTTCTCTGAAACAAAGACGTGCAGTTCACTTCTGTTTTAGACGGGGATGCGTGTACAAACCTTCCCTCAGTCTCCAGAACAAGGAACTGATAGTCCAAGAGGAATTCAAATTCATAGGACTGGTGTTTGACAGAATACTATCTTTCAAACCACATGTTTAGTATTTGAGGAGAAAGTTTCAGAAAGCCATGAACCTTCTGAAGGTCCTCAGTCATCCTGACTGGGGAACTAACTGTGAAACACTGCTAACTCTGTACAAGATGTACATCCAATCCTGACTGGACTATGGATCAGTTGTGTATGAGTCAGCAGCAAAATCTTACCTGCACAGATTAAAACCTGTCCAGAACCAAGGTCTACGACTGTGCCTAGGAGCACTTAGAACCACACTTGCCCAAAGCTTGTATGTAGAAGCAGGAATCCCCCAAATTCATCTGCAGTGGGAGGGACTGTCTCTACAATACTCTATTAGAGTTAGGGCCAACCCAAGAAACCCAGCCTACAAGTTGATTTTCAAAGAAAATCAGCAAATATATCAAGACAACCCAAATGGCATTAGACCATTCGTAGTCAGAGCACGAGCTCAGTACCGAGAAGCAGGCATCTTAATGAAGAGAGTATGAGGTGAGAGGCCACCTGAAACACCTCCATGGGATCAGGAAACACCCTCAATCCTCTTTGACCTAGCAAAAAACAAGAAAGGTGACACCCCAGAAAGGGTCTTTCTCAAGGACTACGAGACCATGAGGAAACGTTTCAAAGACCATGTACCAGTATATACCGATGGCTTAAAAGAGGGTAACAGCGTCGTTATGGAGTCCACACACCATACGATGACCTGAAGAAAGTCCTCCATGGCAAGAGCAGCATTTTCACTGCTGAGGCCAATGCTATATTGCATGCCTTTACTTGGATGAAAATGTCACAACACAAGAAATTTATAGTTTTCTCACACTCTAAATCCTGTCTTCGAGCCATAGGACAGCATGATCCAAAGAATGCTGTCATCAGATACATCAAACTGTCATACACAGAACTGAAGAGAGAACATGGCAAAGAGATGACCATGTGTTGGCTGCCGAGTCATATCAGAATGGATGAAAATGAAGCTGCATATCAAGCAGCCAAAAATGGATTGAGCAGAAAAGTTGGAGCACACACAGTTCCACATAAAGACCTGAAACCAATGGCCAAAGAACACATTCATAAAACTTTGCAGAAACTCTTGAACTGCTTCAGAGACAACAAACTATGGGAAAATGGTAGTGGCTACTAGCCAAAACTGTAGGAAAGACAACCTGACACAAATCGAACAGGTGAAACTGACTTGACGGGTCACACTGGTCTGCTGGGATGAACAGAAATTACCAATCTCTTCACCCTCTTGGTCACCCCGTTTCCTCCTGGTGCTGACAGGATATGCTTGCTAGCATGCATAACTAAAGCGACAGGGGAGGGTGGGGAGTTAGCTCAGTGGTAAAGAGCATGGGACTTTGTTTATTCGGGTCCCACTACAGCCACTTTTCTCCTTCACCCCCCAGGAGTGGGAGATTTACTGGTATATCAAAGGCCAATCCTTCTCATAGCATGTCTATGTATGTTGCAGCGACTGGTTTGCCATTGTCAGTATAATGTGACAGGCGGAGTGTTGTGTCAATGGTCTGCGGCACAGCCCTTCAGTGAGGCAGCACTATAAAACGGGCATAGGGTCCCACTGCTACAAGTAGACCAAAGTTGAGTTAATATACCTTTCAAGAACCAGATAGGTGAACCAATGAGTCAGTCTCAAAAGGACGTAACTTGCCTACCAAGACCTAAAACTACGCAAACAAACACACAAACTTAATGTTAACCTACTTTTTGTACACCAGTTGCTTAACTATTCAAGTCTATTTGCATTTTATCCTCCAAGTCAAGTGTGTCTCCTCGTGGTGCAGACCGGATATGCTTGCACAGAAGCATAACAAAAGTGACTGGGGTAGGGAGTTAGCTCAGTGGTAAAGAGCACTGGACTGGTGAAGAACGACCGGATATGCCAGCGTTGTCAGGTGCCTCTTTCGATTGAGCACCTGCTGCTTTACTGTCAAGCAACAAAGAAAATCAGGGATAAGTACATTCAATGTGCAACATCCATGTCCAGTGTTTTCAACAACACAGGGAAGAAAGAAATTTTGAAGTTTCTTCGTGAAACAAAGATTTTCGAAAAGCTATAGAAATGAACAAAGGAGAACTTTTAGTGGCCAAAACTGTCCGGTACGGGAGGTTGACAAAAACTGTCAGCCAGCTTGACCTGTAGCCAATTACAGGGAGCAGCCTCATACTGGTCAGCTTGCTGACCCGATTGGTATGTTGCAGCGACTGGTTTGCCGTTGTCAGTATAATGTGACTGGCGGAGTGTTGTGTCAATGGTCTGCGGCACAGCCCTTCAGTGAGCCAGCACTATAAAACGGGCATAGGGTCCCACTGCTACAAGTAGACCAAAGTTGAGTTAATATACCTTTCAAGAACCAGATAGGTCAACCAATGAGTCAGTCTCAAAAGGACATAACTTGCCTACCGAGACGTAAAACTACACAAACAAACAAACAAACTTGTAATATCAAGGTTGTCAGACTGTTGATGCGGGTCCCACTGCAGCCACTTTTCTCCTTCACCCCCAGCAGTGGTAGATTTACTGCTATATCAAAGGCCAATCCTCCTCATACCATGTCTATGTAGTGTGGGAAGTAAAAGAACTCTCACCTCGGTAAATGTGTAGGGATGAGGTTTCCACCTAAATTCATTCATAGATTCGATCACCACCCTTGTGGTGTAAAAGAACCTTGAGAAAGTCTGGTGAGAACCTGCAATGGTTAACTGGACATTAAATCAAACCAACCAACCAACCAATGGTGAGAAAGAGAACAGCATCATCTGCGTAGAGTTTCACATGAGTAATTGGGATTGCTTTTTCTAGGCTATTTATGTAGGTCAGGAATAGGAGAGGGCCTAGAATGGAGCCCTGTGGGACTCCATTCGTGATAGGCTGTGGCTCAAAAACATGTTTGTTAATTTTGGTAACTTGTGTTTGTCCACTGAGGTAGTTTTTGATCCAGTTTTGTTGATTGTTGTTTATGCCCATATTTGATGATTTATTTAATAGGATAGTATGTTTAACAGTGTCGAAGGCTTTACACATATCTATAAAAATTGCTAAGGTAAGAGATCTATTATTGATGTTATTGAGTATATTATCAGTAAATTCAGCTGTAGTTAAGATAGTGGAGTGTCTTTTTCTGAATCCCCCTTGGTCTTTTGAAAGAAGGTTATTTGTCTCCAGGTGCTCCATTAGTTGGGAATGGATTACTTTTTTTTGGAATTTTCCCAGGTAATGGGAGGAGTGAGAGCGGGTGCAGATTGCCGACAGTTTTGTTAAAGTTAGGTTTAGGGATTGGCATCACTGTGGCTCCTTTCCATTCTGCTGGGAAAATGGATGCTGTTAGTGTCAGGTTGTAGATATGAGTTAATTCCTGCAAGAGAATCTAAAAACAATGTTTAAGGATTTTTGTAGGTAATCCATCGATCGCAGGAGATTTAGATGTGTCAATTTCCTTGACAAGGTCTCTAACTTCTTGGTTTGTGATGAATATTGGGTTCATAATTGGTGGATTTACGTGATCCTCATCTTCCCATTCATCAGTAAAGTTGCATGCTAGCTTATCTCCAATCCCCGTAAAGAAGTTTTTGATTTAGTCTGCCATGTTGATTGTACAGTCCATCAACCATAATTTCAGAAAAGAGAACCTGTGAAACTGAACTGTCTGTGGACAGGTCACACCAAACTGACACATGAACACCTTTTGAAAGGTGAATTAGCACCCATATGCCAGACATGCCAAACACATTTGAGCATTGAACATTTAATGCTCCACTGTCAGGTAACAAAGAAGAACCGGGAAAATTTCCTTAAGAATATAACATCAATTCCTAGTGCCTTCCACAGCACTGGTAGAAAAAAGCTCCTTGAATTCCTAAGAGAATTCAAGATATTTGAACAGATATAAGGAACCCGAAGCCTGGACATCCAGGCACACCACCCCATCTAAGGAATAAGGAAAAGAAGAAAAGTTATTAAGCCATTGTAAAGTCTGGGATGAGAAAATCTAAACGGACTGGATGTAAAATCAACCTTTGCCTATAGTATCTCCATTGGTTAATCGCGGTAACAAAATGGAGAGCACACATCTAGCAGCTTTTACTGTACGTACGTGTAGTTGTTATCAGACAGCGATTTAAGGAATTTACACACCTGGAAAACCGTTGGGGATTTTTTTATTGATCTCATTTATCAGACAAAATGTTTTCCATTTAGAGACATATGTATTATATATTCTCTTTGTGTTGTCCTGCCAGGATTCCATTAATAATTTTGCAGTGTCTTTAATGCATCTCTAATTTTGTACTATATTTTGCTCTAAATCAGTGAAGAACGTAGTCCTATTCCTCAAGGGAAACTTTTTCTTTGGGATTTCGGGAGAAAGAGGTTGGCGATTTGTTTCCCTATTTTCTTAGAACTCGTGTCTGTTGTAGTAGAGGGGCGTACCACACTGCTGATGGCCAATATGGTGTAACAAAAACGATTTTGTTTGGTTTGTCCCTCCTTGCCTTCCCTAGGACTCTGAGAATGAGGCTGCAAGGTGGAAAGTCATAAGCATTTAAATCTTTCCATGAGAGGGAAAAAGCATCCACATCGGTACTGTGTGGGTCCAGTTTCCGTGATACATAAGTTTGACTCTTTTTTTTCTGAACGAATCAAATAAGTCAATGTCAATTTCACCAAAATCTTTCTCGATTTTTTGGATTAGTTTATATGAAAGAGACCATTCTAGGTTGTCTTTGTACACCCTTAAGGCTTCATCTGCCAGGCAATTGAATTTTCCTGAGAGGTAGGATATGTTTACCCAATTTCCTGTCGATTCTGCCGAATTCAAGATCAGTTGTGCGATTAAATCGCATGTTGGGGATCAAACTCCACCCATTATAGATACATAATCAGTGTTGTTGTGTTAGCGGTCTGGATTTTCCATTTCCTTTGCAAAAACTGATGAAACCCAGATAAATCGCTCTCAATTCTAAGGCGTTTATAAATGTTCTTTCTCATGCTGAACCCATCTTCCGCCAATGGATGTGCCATTGCAGTGGGCGCCCCACCCTTCAAGGCTTGTGTCAGTAGAGATTGAAAAATCGCTATGATTTTGTCTGAATTTTCTTAGTGAATTTTGGATAGTGAACCCACCATTGGATGTCATCAATTCCACTTTGCGATAGTGACATATGTGGGTCAAAAGCGCCTTTGAGGGTTATCAGAGCATCGTTTTTGTCTCTTTCTAGTCGCTTTATGTGTGCAAGTCCATAATCAACTCCTGGAGAGTAGGCGATCAACAGGCCTGCTAGTCCAGCACATTGCCGAATCGTGATTTTTTTAAAGATTTAATCAGAAGTGATGTCATTTCTAGAAACTTTTTGATTTTGTCTTCATTCAGAAACAATGTCATTGTAGTAGAGTCAATGTAGAATCCCAAAAACATCAGTTTTTGGGTGGGTTCTATAACAGATTTTTCAGGATGCACAACAAATCCTAACTCTTTCCTAACCCTAACAGCCGACCCATATTGATCTTACCGTTGCACTCGAAACTTGCAAAGCGATTACTACACGGGCACTTAGCGAGGGTCCTTGATGAGAAGGGACATATCGAAAATCATAACTTTACCTTCCGCATGTATGCTGATGACCTAGTGTTCTACTACTCTGCAAATAATGAGAGCGACGTGGGGGAATCCCTCCAGGCAGGCCTTGATAGTTTGTGGGAATGGACGAGAGTAGATTATCTGAGTATCAATTGTAGTAAGACAAAAATTGCATGGTATGCCTTAAAGGCAAAAATGTGAGGAAAATCCCTACCGGATGTATATGCCGGCCTGGAAAAACTCCCTGTAGTCACAGAATATGCATACCTTGGTGCGGTGATAGACTCCCAACTAAGTTTCACAAAAAACATCAAGCTGACTATGCGGAAACTGAATCGTAAAGTCTACATGTCGTGCAATATAAGGTACTTGCTTACAACGTCTTCGGCATGTAGGTTCTACAAACAGGTGATCACGCCAGTGGTCGACTGTGCAAGTATTCTGCATAGTTGTGCCCCGAAACACCTTAATGCAAAACTACAGCTGATTCAAAAATAGGGCCTCCGGGTGTGCCTGGGGGTGGGCCCCATGGTGTACACTGTCGACGAGCTCCATCAACTTTGCAACGTGACAAAAATAGAAACCCAGCATAATACACTGAGACTAGTATTCAATGCAAAAATGTGCCAAGGAGGGGTAGTAACCAGTTGGCTGAAATTGGCCATGGAGAAAAAGGAGGCCCTGAAACCAGGTATTTAGCCTCATGAGACCAAAGACGGCGAGCTTGTCAAGCGATCCCTATCATACTGTGGCGGGGAGATGTGGAATACACTTCCTGAGCAGAAAAAAATGGCTGACTCCAAACCAGCTTTAAAAAAATTGCTGATAAAGCACATGATGGACTCATGAACACAGATATGGTTCTGAGATCAGAATTGAACAAACAAGGTTACTACATGTAATGGAGAAAACAAAATAGTAAAAGTACTAAATAGATGATCACTATCAAGTGCTAAATGGAGAATAATACATGACGGACTGCGCATATTACGCACATGTACACACCTTATATCGATTATTTAATACCATACTATTTATTTGGATCCACGGACATCGCGCGGATGATATGTTATAAGAATATTTCGCATTATTGGAAGCTAACTACTATTTATTGGCGCTTACTGCTATTGTTAAAATCTCACTGTAATCTATTCTCCGGAGGGGGGAATTTGTCTATCAACACTTTTCCTTGTCTCATGTCAGCTGTTTTGTTTAAGAAAGTGTCAAAAACTGCAGCTAATTCCGGATGTAAAGTAGCTGAATAATAAAGTTGTTACTAATGTTCCCCACAGGGGAACGTAACCCTTCCACTTTTCTGTTTGAAAATCAGTTTCATGGTTTCTGAAGGTACTTTCGCTACACATTCCATGAGATCCAGCTATGGAGCCAGGGCCTTTATTTCTTGCTTAGAGGTTTGCCCTGCTCCTGCAAGAAAAGTAATTGCCTGCCGTTCAGGTGTATCTGAGACGTTCAGTTGCTTCATCATATCGTAGAACTTCCTCTTCATCGATTTGTTCTGTTTTTCTCGTGGAGCTCCTTCGTGGCTGGCACACCTTCAGGGGACAACTCTGGGGTAGCTTTGTCTGTGAACCTGTGGAGTAAAGTCGAAAGCTTGTTAAATATGTTTGTTTTTTAAACCCAATGGAATCTTGGTCTAGATGTATAAATACTGATAACTTTTGTGAAAGAAACCCCTGTCATTGAGGTTCTGTAAAGAATTTTGAGACCAAAAAAGCTAAAACTTTTAAACATCCATGAACACCCTCAGGATAGCCTGAGACTTTAAACAAACAAGCATACTGATGTGTACGCTATCGATTTTTAGGTGAGAAGCGGTAAGAAATGCCGCGGAACAGACAGGCGAATGAGGGAGCGGAAATCGTGTGAAAACGTAGCATGGAATCGCCGAAGAGAAGCTCCAGACTAGCTGTCAGAAGTCCAGTATTGAGAAAGAGAGGTCGGCAAAAAGAAAGGTTAAGTCAGGAAGTTCCCGCAGACGTGGGATGCCCACAGCCTAATACTAGTAAAGTCGATGCAGTCGAAGTGGTTCAGGAAAAGGTTGTCAACAAAAAAAGAGGTCGCCCAGTGAAACACACAACAGTAAAAGGAACCTCACAAGCAAGTACTTCAGGGCGAGGAAATGTAATGACACAGGAGAAGGTTGTTGAGGAAAGTAAAGCCACATTTCCCAAGTCATTGAAGAGACGGAGAAAGCATTCAATAGTAACTGATGAAGATACGACGCCAACGAATAATACAGAAAGACCTTCAAATGTAGAACAGTCAGCAGTCAGAGACTGTCAAGAACCCAGTTTGTCTTTAGTACTCTCCAGATGTGAATTGCTGTCTACAGCAAGTGAGGCTACGTCAAATACAACAGAAGATAATAGTCGAGACTCCCAGTCTTTCATATCTGAAGGATCCTCTTTATCTAAGGGGGATGCAGAGAATACAACACAGACCACACAGAAGTCCAGGACCCGCTGTCAAAGAAAGACATCATTGTCCATAGTAAAATCAGAAAAGAAAAAGGTAAAACAAAAAGCCAATTCTCCTTTGTTAAAAGTCCGTCTTCCATACAGAAGATCTCAGCGTAAAGACAAATCGGAGGAATGTCCCGTAATCTCATCAAGTGAGGAATCCAGTCCGGGATCATCAGATGATAAACTCTCTGCGTTACCATCAGACAAAAACATTAGATCGAGTGCCTCTGATCTAGAAGATGAGGGCAAGTTTAAGCCAGAAAATAACTTAATGAAACAATCAAATAGTCCAGCCAGTACTGATTCTATCAATACCGATAGACAGATCAATAGCACTGTTTGTGACCTAGAAAATAAAGAGAAGTCCCCTTCAGAAGAGCTCCACCGACCACCGGTTGAAGTACCACATGAAGAAACCACAAGCAAACAAGAAGTCAAGTCGGTCATGGCACCCACAAGACCTGCACCGCTCGTGAGCGAAAGAAGTAAATGGGCAAATCAGATTATCGGTTTAATAGGTTGTATGCCTTTATCCTGTAAACTCGACATTCCAGACCAACATGGGTCTTCTACGCATATACGTCACGCATCGTTATCGTCCTCCAAACTCGATTCGGCAGTTTTAGCCGAGTGTCTCACGCTCCTGGAAAATGCCGATTTGCTGAAGATTGAGTACCACGGCTTCCTCATAGTGAAGGAGGGCGCTGGAAATGTTCAATTACCGAATGTCGAACTGTGGCGTTTGATAAAGCTGCTAAAGGATGTGCGGGAATATAAGATCTCGTTCATGTTCGGGAATTCTTCAACAGAGATTGTGAAGACGAAACTCTCCAAAGAGGCTGGAGTTTCAGCGGACCAGGGGGATGAAAACATGCAGATGCTTCTCCAGAGTTTAGAGCAAATGGAGCAAGTAAAATTGAATTTCACTCAGGGTCCATCAAACGTGGCTTTGAGCAAAACTTTGCTGCAATCAGAAAAGGTGGCAACAGACCAAAGGAGGGCGGCTGACGGTACAACTGTGGTAGAGGCTTCAAAAGCCAGCAAGCAGCCTTCCAGCACAACACCGACAACGGCTGATGTCACCTCAACACAGTGTGATATTGACTGTGCCCCAACAGAGAGTGCAAGTGAATATCATCATGCACCAGCTTCAAGCAAAGACGTCTCGACAAAGATGGGAATCACCATTACAGAAGTCTCGCCAGTCGAAGCTGTATCACCAGTCAAAGCTGTACCACCAGTCAAAGCTGTATCACCAGTTGGATCACCTCCACCGACTTCTGAGGAATCTCAAGTAGAAGCACAAAGACTACCCAATGAAGGTTTCTGTGACAGTTCCAGATCGTCCTCTGACAAATCCAGGACAGAGAAGTGCCACGTCGTCGAAACTACAGAGTCAGATGTTACAATTACTGATTCTCACTCACGAAATGAGCTCCAAGAAGCTGCTGTGAAAGTCACTTCTGCTGGGCCTGTGAAGGACAATAGACTGGAGCATCCCCCTGAACAACCCAGTAAAAATCCCGCAAATAGAAGTGGGAAAATCTCAAAAAGAAGAGCGTCCTCAAAATCAAAACCGATCACACTTCCAGTTGTAGAGAAAGGTGGGGATCCAGAGACAAATTCTAAACCCCAGAAAAAGAAAGTTAATAGTGAAGGCGATGCCCCATCAGATGCTGCAGATTTAAGACAAAAGAAAATAATACAGGGACAGAGTTCACAGTTCTCTCTGGAGCCATGTTATTATGGGGGATACATTGGGCACAACCGTATTGAGATCCATACGCAAGATAAGGTTTATACCATGAAGGCAACATCCCAGGAAAGTACGGAAGCACCCATTGCCCGTCCATGTGAAATGACTGCCTGCCCATCAGTGATGAGTTCTGATAGTTCTCCTCATATAACAAGAAGTTCAGAATTGGACACTCAAGATTTTGTGGGCAGAAAATCTCAACTCCAAACAAATGAACAGATACATGAACAGTCACAGGTCCAAACAAAGCCGCTGGAATCTCTGAAATCCAAAATGGTAAATATGCCCCATAACTTAAAGAAAGTGGAAGTTCGTTTGAAACCCTTAAAGTCATACTTCAAAGGATTACCAAAAACATGGGCCCGCATCCAGAAGGATAGACATTGTGATATGAAAAGATTGATGAAGAAGGGAGTGAATTTCAGTGACGATTCAGTGACCACTAGGAAAGAATCTGCGAAATGTACTGAGGTTGTCGAAGAGTGTAGCGAGAAGAGGTTGCATCCTCCTCCATTGCCAGTGGACAGCGAACCGTCTCGAGACGAGAAGGCCACTGGAGGACGTCAGTCTGACTGTCTTAGCCCTGGAGGAGAGCGCTCAGAGGTAGCATGTAGTGCTACGCCAAGCTCAGCAGACATAGATGCAACGAAAGTGATGAAATCGAAGAAGAAAAAATCTAGGAAGAGTAAGGATTCCTCAGAAAATATATCCAATAGCAGTCCAAGGAGGGAAAAGGATTGCGTGACGCCTTCTGTTGTACCCCAAGAGCATACATCATCAACGGTTTACCAAAAGGAAAAAAGTTCTAATAAAAGTGTGACACCTTCTCTGCTACCTCAAGAGTCAGCAGTTTCTCAGAAGGAAAACAGTTCCAAGACTCACCCTGGAAAAATAAAGCCTCCCAAGCCAGCTAAACGAAAGCAGAAACCTGAACAGAGAGAAGAATCGGTAGGTCCAAAGGAATTTGATATCAGTAAATATGTTTTTAAACAAAAGCAACTGGAGACATCACAGTTTCGCATACCTAGCAAAAAGAGGAAAAATGAGAAGGACAAGGATTCCGCTAGCTCGAAGAAATCTAAACAAAAAGAAACCACAAAAGCGAGAAAGATGGGAGAAAAAAAAGAAAAATCACTAGCGAAGAAGACAGAAGAGGGGTCCAAGAAGCCTTCACCTAATTCTGATCAGGGGAAGAATAAACCTTCAAAGACAATCGCTAACCAGACAGACAATGTTCCCGCATCGGAGGACGAGCGAGAGAAAGACTCTGGTTTCTTTGACAGAATGGTGAACTTTAGTGCAGAAAATGTAAATCGTTTGATGTATCAAGAAGAACTGACCTCAACCGATGTGCGCTTTCCACCAATAGTCGATGTGTCGACTCAGAATAAACCAGGAACCGAACCAGTTGAAGCCTGCGAAACTGTTTCTCCGCTATGTTCTGAGACCAGAAACCCTGATCTAGGGAAAGAACCGGAGGAAGATAGTGTCAGTAGCACCAATGAGGTTCCCCCAGAAATCATCCAGGATCAAGAGGATCTGGAAGAGGGAGAGCTTGTCGATGATGGTAAACAAACTGATGTCGCCGATGAGAGCAATTTGCCGTCTGCTTATCGTGGGTATGGTTTATTTGACGACGAGACAAAAGAAGATGGGACGGAAAGTGGCTCGTCCGGGACCGGAGTCTTACGCAAACGCAAATGGCGCTCTACGCACCGGCGAAGTTCAAAGGAGAAAAGAAAACTACGTAGATCTTTACAGCATGTGGATGCATTTACTCCACTCGACAAAAGAATCAAGACGGCTTGCGCTCAGGTTCTCCCCGTCGCTTCAGTGCCGCCGATTAAAGCTCCGACCAACCCTGAAGCGGGAGAGACTGAAGTGATCGTAGTCGCTCATGACGACGAGGAAACCACTTCCAGAAAGCAGATCAAGATAGGTGCACGGACATACCCAGTGAAGAAAGCCCAGAAGGAAGCTCAGGAAGAAGTTCAGAAAGATGTTCAAGAAGAAGTTCAGAAAGAATCTGGGAGGGAAGATGGCGACCAGCAAATTGAGAAAAAGGAAGAGCAGATTGAAGAAACCAGATGCCGAGTCGATAACACCGACCTCAATAAAGACAATAAATGTGAGACAAGAACAGAGACACCGGGTGGCCAAAGGATCCTCGACAGTCGACTCCATACAGTAACAGGTATTTGTTTTATATCTACATTACCTTATTATTATTATCATTATTATTATTTTTGGATTGAAAAAAATATCTACATTACTTAATTATCATTATTATTATTGTTATTTTTGAATTTAAAAAAAATCTACATTACTTGATTATCATCTATTGTTTTCGCTGCTATAGAGAGAACACCTAGCGAAGTCTTCAGAATACATTACTTGATTATTTTAAATAATGTTTCCACAGTGTTCCATGCTATGAACAATATTCGTATCTCTATCAAACTATAACTACCAAGATTGTTCGGATATATTTCTGTACATTAATATAATGTTCCATGTAGTTCTAATAAGGCGCTGCAAACATTAATTTCATGTTCCATTATATAATCACGAATAGGACAGAACTAGACTTTCTTTTTACAGACACATTTGAATAGTGATTAGTTTGGAGAATACGATAATAAAGTAGATTTATGGGGGAAAAGTTATAAATTTGGAGAATGAAATGATTAAGTAGATTTATGGGGGAAAAGAATAAAGCAGATTTGTCAGTCATATTGACAATTTTCTTACGAGAATCACAACTTGCCCCGCAGTATTAACAGGCCGGGAGGAGTTGCTGCTGCGACATTTAGAAGACACGGGCAATGCATCCTACTACGAGGAGGATGTTCTGTCCATCTTCGCGCCCTCCGAGGACTCCTTCCTCTACGATGAGATAGACGCGTTGGAGTTCCAAAGGTAACTACACCTTCTTGTAAGAAATGTGAATAGTTTTTGTTTATTTTTAATTATCATTATTGCAGCGTTTATTTTCAAAGAAAACAATCCTGACATGTGCTTCATAGTAATCAAAGATAAGAAATGTGAATGTCAATGATTTTTTTTTTTTATAATCCCAAGGTTGTCTGACTTTGTGGTTGTAAGTCCCACTACTCCAGCCACTTTTCTTCTTCACCCTTAGCAGTGGTAGATTTACTGCTATCTATCTCAAAGGCCAGTCCTTCTCATACAATGTCTATGTGCTGTGGTGTACAGCCATCTTTTTCCTTCATCCCCAGCAGATTTACTGCTATATCGAAGGCCAACCAAAAACAACAATAAAAAATGTTAATGAATACTTATTGACTAACCTACCATCATGCCTTGTCAGTGCATTATCTCATGTCTGATATGTTTAAAATTTGAAACTTTTCATGCAAGGCCCCCTTTCTGACTTTTTGCCAAACGATTTAATAAGCAAGATATTCCCTCTAAACCGTTTAGACTGTTCTTCTAGGTAAAAGACAAGGAGTCAATTAATGGCTGTTTTATAAATCCAACATGTTTCGGTGCTGATGCACCTTCATCAGGGATCGATTTAATTTGTGATCATTTTACACTCTGAGGTACATAAACGCTGAAATCATAGAAGGTCTGGTAACCCTTAAAGGCATATCCTACAATACAGAGTAGCGACACCTTGTGATTTTCTAATTCTGGCAATTATCAAAAACGCAAAATATGCAATTACATGATTTGGAATTATAAACTGAATACATTGGTTGCTCAGTAGGATTCATGTTTCAATGTTATCTAATCAATTCCTTTATTTATCGAGTATGTATATGTGTGTGTGTGTGGGGGGGGGAGGCGTTGAATAGTATTTAAATTATTCATCACTTGTATGTTTGAATTTTTTTTATAAAGAGAAGCGCAAATGCGGATAGCAGCAATCCCTTCCCAGGTCCGATTCCAGAATTTCATGATGGACAAATCCTTGAGGCCAATTGAATCATCAACACCGGAATCGAAAAAGACGTCTACACAGCCACCGGCCCCAGAATCGACAAAGACCACGATACAGCCACCACAGGCCCCAGCATCGACAAAGACCATGATACAGACGCCACAGGCCCCAGCATCGACAAAGACCATGATACAGCCGCCACAGGCCCCAGCATCGACAAAGACCATGATACAGCCGCCACAGGCCCCAGCATCGGCAAAGACCTGCACCCAGTCTCGGCCTTCTGGGGCCAATCCTTACGAGTCATCTGGGATTTCCGGAAATATAATAACCACACAAGCTGCAGAGATGGAATCTAGGCAACCTATGCTGTCTTCACTGATCACGCATAGGTCAACCTTCCAACCCAATAATATTGGTGTGACTTTACCAGGGGAGAGGGGGAAGGGTGAGTGGGTACAGGAGAACATGGCGGATATCTCATACCGGGCATCGCCACAAGGTCTCCCTCTACTGCCAGCCCAAGCCCTCCCTCGCCGGCCACCCTTACTGCCCACTCCCCCACACCCTCCCGTTTCTCCCCCGCCCCCGCCACCCCCTCCTTCCCCTCCTCCTCCTCCCCCTCCTCCCCCTCCTCCCCCGCCCTCACTTCCACTCCGGCAGTCTACCCCACCCCCAGCACCCTGGGCCAAATCACCGACACCCACACAAACTTCACCGGTACCACCGCCGCCACCCCTGCCTCCTGCCTTTCTCCGAACCCAGCCCGCGCCGCTTCCACGAACCCTGGCCTCTGCTCCTAAGAGCTCGTCCGGGATGCCACCTTGGCAGATCAAGCGGGCACTCGGGAGAATGAGAGATGAAAAGGAGCAGCGAGAAACGTTGGGAAAGTCATTTACAGTGAGTGACGGTTAACTTGTATAGACTTGCATGTGTTGTATGGTGATTTTTATTTTATTTTCATAATTATAGTTCCATGGTCATTCTTCAATGATGATCATACCATTTGGTATTAATTGATTAAAAAAATTGTTTTTAGTTCTTTAAGTAGGCAGAGATGTCAGTTTTCCATTTTTCCGTGGAAATCCACTTTTTCATATTCAGTGTATGTAATTGCTGATCCTTGTGTCAAACAAAGATAATACTGATTTAGCCTCATTTACGCCAATGAAACTGTGGTTTGGACCTCCACACAGAGTCTCAGCTCCATGCATTGGCCAACAAGGACAAATTATCAAGGTTTTCCCAGTCTCTCTGAGGAAGAAAAATCCACATGAAAAATGTTTCCACTTTTTTCCCTGACCCCATCTGACATCCCTGAAGTAGGTCCTGATATGATAATCAATCGAAATGGCATCCTTGACTTTTTGTTAGTGCGACATCACAGACATATTTTTGATTCACTTCAGATTTCCCAAGAAACGCAGTCACTCTAGCCTTGATCCAATAGCTTTAGCCAATTTTCAATTTAACGCGATATATGGTGACTGAATTACATTGACAATGATGTAGATTTCATTTGCTTACATAAGTCATTGAAAATCATTTAATCTTTCTGATATTGATGTCCTTTTATATGTTATTTTATACCATAGAATTTATCTTATAATGATACGTTTAGTAAGTCACTGAGGGCAGAAGCTGAATTGTTTTTAATTGATGTCAATTTATAGTGTCCTAATTGAATATAGAAGAAATGAGAATTGGTGTTTGGTCTCGTATGAAATCGTTGAATGCATATAATACTTGAAGAGATTGAGTTACTAATTTATAGCCTATTTATACTTTGTATTATTTTTGTATCCAATAGCCTGATCTAGAAAAGACCAAGGCGTTGGAAGATGTCATTAAGGTAAATATCATACTATATTATTGAGATTTTCAATGGTTTCCTGGTCTCTCTTAGGCAGCAAAGCCATTGAAAAATCATGGGTTGAAACCTTGTATCTCTGCCCCAACCTGCCTGTTTGGGCCCAAACCTGGCCCCTACGCCAGTTTTTGAAATATCCCAAATTCTGAGGGCTTTTGGGGGTATTTTGTGTTCTACTTGTAAATAGATAACATAACATATTTATATGGTAAATAGAATACTCTCATATCTGTTATCATTTATTTCAAACCAGACACAGTCTCTTGGATTACTTTCTACAGTGGAAATCACCTCATGTGTTGCAGGGTTGTAAACATAACACATGTGCTCACTTGAGGGGGCAGTCTAATAAACTGGATTCACATTATAAAATGGTTTAAGTCTGAAAAAGAAAAAGTTGCATTGTCTGTGAAGCTCCTTTAACAATTCCCATATTTCCATACTCATGATATGTGAGTTGTTTGACTTGTATAACTGTTGACAGTTGCCTTGTTTTGAATCTGAAATGATCGCTGGTCTCCCCTGTCCTTAGTGGATACCCAGGGAACAGGCTTTGGGTTTAGGCAGAGATTAAGCCAGTGCTAGCACCGCGAAAGATCTGGGGGGAGAGTGACCTGAACTGTGTATGGAAAGTAATATGCATATTCGACATGGCTATCAGTCTAGACTGAATTCTAACCAGTTTCCTTTAATGATCATGCTTTCTAAAATAAGTTGTATTTGAACTAATTTTATCTTCCGTAATGCTATATTTTAAGTAATTTTGACTTAGGATGGAAACCAAATAATATGACGGAAAATAGGTGCAAAATATCGATTCAAATATAGTTGTCTTTTATAACCACAGAGGGCAGCACTCAAATTCGAAAGTGGTGGTGGTAAAGTATTTCAATGTTTTTTTCTTACCCCTACTGACATCGCTGAAAAATGACTCCTTTATTAAACAGAAGACTAATGATTGCAAAACCTGGTGTCTTTGCAGTCCCTAGTGGCAGACGGCCAACGATGGGAGGACTTCACCAAGTTGTACACTGAAGTGCTCACAGACAAGTTACTACCCATGAACAACGTCTTGAAGTGCATCAGCGACACCATACTGAAAGGCTACAGCGACAAATATGAATCTTTTGTCGAAGGTGTCTTCCAGAATCTAGGTAAATACTGCAGGGATTTTAATCAAAATGTATATTTGTCATTCTTACTTCCTTCATATTATCTGTTGAATAAGGTAGGAATTCTATTAATGCACATCCCTTCAGAATTATTCAGGACATGTATACTTTGTAGGAAAAAAACAAATTGTAAGAACAATGACGAATTTATCATCAACATACAGAAATAATATAATTTACGCTCATAGTACTCTTCCTATGAGGTATACAGGGATGGCGATTTTTTTTTACTCTTGCAATGAAATACTTGTTTTCATTTCCTATACGATTATAGTAGATAGTATAAATTGATTCTAACTTGTGCCGATGAAAGACTTAGTGTTAACCTATCCACACACTCAACCATGTTCCTTGGATAACATTGGTTTGTTTTCCATGTTTTTTTCTATGTCTCTGAGGCAGTAAATTCTAAACGGGTTTTGTTGCTTTTTGTTTGCGAAGCCCAACGTATACCCCTGTGTATGATCCTAAGTATGTTTTTAATTTTGTATGTGTCAGGTGGAAAGAGTGAAGCTCCTCGTGCAGTGTTGAAGAATGTAACCGGAGTTGGAGTGAGTCTATTTGTGGCGGCACAATGTCGGAACAAGGTCTACCTCGGGTACAAGTAAGTTGTTTTTTTGTAAATCTGCTTTTTCATTTTCAGAAAACAAAGGGGTATTCCTAGGGTAAAAAAATGATATTAAGAGTAAACGTAGTTATTAAGTTCGTCTTCTTTAGGTACAACTGTCGAGATCTTCAGTACAATATGAAATACATTCTGAGGCTAGAAGTGGAGGGACGTATTTATGGTACAAAAGGCCGAGAACGGCCATGCCTACGGTCTCGGCCACTACGTTTTCTTATTATAATTATTATATACCTAAAATTGATTGAAAAAAAACGTCATTTTATTCACTTACTAAGTAATCGCTTCATAACTGATTCAAGACATCACGGTGGGCCCGATCATTATTTATACTGCACCCCTAGCAGCGGGTATTTTTTTTATAGACGTCCGACCATAGGTGTATAATGATTAATCAATCACAACAACGAATAATGGTTTTAACCTACCTTCAAACCCTGGGCCCCTTGCCGTGGGAGACATTATCATGTGTTCCATATTTCTTCGTTCTCGCGGGAGCGGGGAAATTACAGACGATACTTTTCCAAATTTTGCCCGATGCCAAATGACACACCTAAATTGAGATTAACGTAATATCTTGTCGAAATGCTATAAGCCGATTCTTGGGGCATTTCAACTTTAGGAAAACCCCGGTTATAAGCCGACCCCCCACTTTGGGGTCCTGCCCCTCCCCATTCTTCCATTCCCCCAACCCCTCCCCCCACTCTAAACTTTTTGTAAAGTTTTGTACCAATATAGGATACTACATTCTATCTGACAAATTACTGCCATTAATTGATTCACATTTGTATATATTTTTTTGGTACTTAATTATAGATTTATACTGATTTTGGGGATTTCAGAAATCTTTTTTTATATAAGTTATAAACTGAACCCCGACTTAGGCAAAAATTTATAAGACAATTTTTTTCAGATATCCCTCAAAAAAATTCGGCTTATAAGCGGGGTTTTACGGGTATTGACTAGATACCTCATACTGAGATTGCTTTCTTGCAGGATATTGAAATGTCTCCACAAGTTTGAAATGTCGTACGTGGAACTTACATCCTCGCCAAGTTTCCCCAAGTACGAGTTGCTCTACCTCGCTGTGGAGGCAGCCATCAGCCAGGGAGACTTCGACTTCGCAAACGTAGTCTTGAATGGTACGTTTTCACATTTTCACATTTTCAGTTTCAGTTTAAGAGATTATTTGTTCTTGTGTAAAACAAAGACTGGATGAATTGGGGTCTCCTTCACACCAATAAACAGTGGTTCAAACCTCCCCACATACACCCCAATACCATTCCATGGCAAATAATTATATAGAACTACCTGACCATGCTGTATAAGCTACAGCACGAGATTTACGGTTCGTATGGAACGAGGATTTTATGTAGAGTTCCTTACGAACAGTAATTTTTTTATCGAGTTTTTTTTTTTTTAGCTTGTACCAACATGGTAGGTCGTTGTATATTTATTATATACCCGAACTTAATTTGAAAAAAACCCACCAAAATATTTAATATGGTGAACCGGTGCGTATTTACATTATAAATACGTCCTGCGTATTTACAGTATATACGCTAGGGGTATATAAAAATGCTATATTTGCCATGCCTTTCTGAGGTAGCAAATTCCACATGAAAATTATTTCTTCTTCAAATTGAATTACATGTACGTGTAGTATGTTTTCTGGATCTTTCACCTTCTTTCCTCAGAATTCAACTGGCTTGTGCCGGAAGTTGGACATAAAGGAGAACGTCGTTTCAGGGAAAGGAGGGGCAAGTGCCTGCAGAATCTTATCGAACATTTCCAGGAGAAAGCTGAAGATGATCAAAGGATACAAGAAATTCTAAGCAAGATCTTAGATACGCTGCTGCGTACCTACAATGAAGGTGAGGAATCCGGCTGGATCTATCAATCTGTTTTTGGCGGGTGTTTTTAGCAATTCCTTTATTTCACTTCATAGCTTACAATTTGATTCACTTCCAGTGATTTTCACCTTACATTTATTCCATTTGTTTGTGGTTTCGATGTTGCTCCAGTTTCTTAATTTTTATCTTTTTGTTAAAAAAGACCTTACCTTCTCTAACGCCTAACTGACTCTAACTCTTACACAATTGACACCCTTTTGATTTTTCTCATCACTGACTTCCTCTCCAAAGGGTATTTTTCTTCTCGGGTTTATTGTTTTTCATAATCAACATTTACCATGCCAGGTCCAAAGTCCATGTACAAAGGGCACATTCAATTCACTCTAAACTCTAAATTCTTGGGGGCTGTAAAGATTAATGCTTATTACTTCACATCATACAAGTCACAGTAAACCAACACACTGCCACCTCAGATTAACATTGGATACAATCATAATGATACATTTAAGACTAGGCAGGATATAACAATGGTGTTGCATCTTGACCCCCTTGACTTGAAAATCTTTTCACTCCCACATTATGTTACCTGTTTCCAACCGGTATTCCTTATGTCAATCTGTTTTTGAAGTAACTGTTTCTTTAACAATTCGGCCTTATTCCGTATTACATGTAGTTGTATTATATAATTGAATTATGTTAATAAGAAATGGCTCGTGCACTTGAACAATTAAGTTATTCGGGTCTGACAGTGTGTAACCCGCAAGTTTGCCACTTGGAAAAATCAGGGGAAAGTATTTTATCAACGTCTGTTAATTCTCAGGGAATTTGGAAAGTTGTTAGAGAAAATAAGAATCTTGAAAAATACCAGGGAAATTTGACTCTTGTCTGGTAAAGCGGGAACTTCCGAAACTACCCATGAAGAACTGACCAACTCCGACAGCCTCGAAATCTGTAAATGCTATTGAAAATCATATGTACCCAATCTTACGAATGTAAAGAGTATTTCTTTCTAAATTTTCAGATCAGGATGTGGTTTCAGAGGTCATAAAGGACAAAGGTAAGCTGTACTATGCGTATCCTCAAAAGTGGAGCGTTCTCTTTTTGCAGTAGTATTCGAGAAGACCAAACAGAATTTGTCGATATCTGTACGGAGTGTATGTGAATAGAACTAGGAAACGTCCTTACTGTGGACCAAACGGTTCCCGTTCTCGTTCAGTCGCCGATTTCGTATGGCCTGACACCATGTAGTTTTTATGTAATTCTAAAATAACTTTATATAAAGTAAACCTACTTCTTTACGTGTCTTTGCTTATTCTTGTCACTGAGATGAAATAGTTTGGTAAAAACCTGGTTTTCATTCATCCTATGTTTTTCCTGAGTCTTATAGAAAGGATGCGTAGAAAATCCAATCAGTATACAAATTTTAAAAAAAAGAAGAAAATCCAAACATTTTGGTCGTAAAATACCTGTAAGAATTGCATATTTAAACTCATCAGCATATTCGTATTCTTTTATTAATTTTTAATTATAGAGATTACACATGAATGAGATGTATGTTGCGAACTTGGAAGCAAATTTTTAATATATACTCATTGCCTCTCGTTTTAGATATCCAGAATTTGATGAACCTCCTCCTGAAGGCAGTCATCAACTCCAAGAACTGCATGCTGGCTTGGCTGGTCACCTCCCTCCCAGCCAAGTACAACCTGCTGCAGTTCGTTCCTGAGAGAAACCTAAGGCAGCAGCTCATTTATTTTGTCTACAAGTCGAGTAAAGACGACGCGCGGTGGCTCGATAAAGCGGGCATGTTGGCCCTGGACGCGGCGCCTTCGGTGAAAAACCCACACAGATTGTACCCGATCCAGACCCCGAGCGAGAACGTGCAGAACTCGCACATTAGTCTCTCCCCGTACATGCCCGACCTCGACATGGCTCTGCTCATTCACGGCTTCATGGTGAAGCTCCTGGATCGCGTGCTTAAATCGAAACTGGAAGGGCGCATGGACCACGTGGAGTTCCGGCTGGAGATCGAGCTGGTGCGGGATGATCTATCTCCGAACCTCGGGGTCGTCGCCCACGGCTCGGTGCTCGACGCGCACGAGCGACTGCGTGGCGTGCTCAAACACCAGCTGAAGCCGCCGCTCGAGATCTTCGACGCCAACCTGGATAGGTTTTACATCGTCAATGACAGTTTGAAGGAGTATCTGCAGCACGTGTATAACCAGCGGCGGAGTGACGAGCACGCCGCCGACACGCTGTTCGCTGCGGCGGGGCGGGGGGCGGCGGGGCCGGGCGGGGGGGAGCCCGGGCCCGGCGGCGACCACGCCCCGCGCCCGCCCCGCAACGAAGACCACCCGAGGAGAGACTCTGGTGATACCTCCAGCCGACGACCACCGCACCCGAGCTATGCAAAATGGGCAAACAGGGGGGGCCAGCGGGGGAGTAAACAGGGGTGGAGAGGGGACTGGAGGCTGGAGGGCGGCTGGCAGGGACCAGGAGGCAGACGGGGCGGGTATCGCAGTACTCAGCCCCGCGGGCCGCCGCAGAGGATGTCGCCAGCCGACAGGCATCCAGGATCGAGAGCGCACCGCGGACAAGTGGATCCACGCATGTCGCAGCGTCAGAGGCACGAGGCTGGTTTCAGCTGGCCGGAAATGATGATGCGGAACAGCCGGGACAAGGAACAGTGGCATCCAGGGAACAGCTCACAGAGCGACAGCATGCTGATGCCACCCCCACCTCTACCCTCACGGCCTCACTCGGCCAGCAGCCAGCCCCCATACAGGCGACCTCACGAGAGGTGATGACACGATGCACAACGGAGTGCACCATAAGGGCTGGTTCCACCAACACGATGGATTTGCCGTGCATATCTTGTTATAGCTTACAGTGTCGCGATATGCCAAACCTCCTTTGACGTGATACGTAGCGGATGATGATATGTGTACTTTTTCGCGTTCTTGTGTGTATATTTTGGTGCTCCACCACCGCGACATTTCAAGACACATCGCGTCAAATATGCATGCGGTTATTCACTACCTAGCAAGATTTAACAAGACAACCAAATTATGACTTATCTCGCTATATCTTGTGTGTTGGTGGAATCAGCACTATACAGTGACTGCATGCCACAGTGCCTCTCTTCTCTTGGCTTAATTCTGGTGGCAGCCAGCCAGACTTCAGAAGACTGTTAACTAGGCGATGCAGGACTCATTCGAGGATGTTGTTGTACAACAGTCAAACATATCCTGGCTATATTCTGATACATCTGTTTGACGACCAGAAAGTACAGAATACGTCACAAAGTGGCGGCTTTTTTTCTTTAATTTAGCAAAACAGCAGATCTTCCACCCAAGCGTTCCCCTCAAAGGGGGGTTCTTGTGGCACTGAATCCTATATATATGACGATAGAGCCATTCGTATCTCACCCCTGGTATTTTTCCCTCATAGGCTTGACGTTGGGAACCCGTACTCAACGCCCATGGGGTATTGTAAGATAATGCTCAATGAGGGATAAAGTCACAAACGTTAACCAATTAGTTAGTAGAAGTGGTGAGATAAAATCTGAACCGCACTCAATCCATACCCATTGAAAATATGTCATTAACTTTGGTTTGCTGTGTATTATCACTCAGCTTGCCTCATGAGATTACTCCGCAACCCCAAACTCATGGCATATTTTCAGTGGCTATGGATCTCGATGCAGTTCCTTCTCATTGCGTCATAAGAAGACTTTGTTTTATAAGTGCCAAAGATATCTGTAATCGTGCTCAGATTTTGAGAATCTTTGTGTTCATAACAGATTTAACTGTGATTGCCAAATGCAGCTGCCTGTAAAGATTTCTTACTATAAATGATCCTCAGTTTGTTGAGAAAGTCAATGTCAGAAGCTGTAAACTTTCACCAGGTTCTCCAGACAACGGTGTTTTGTTTTAGGACTTTGACATTATCTCGTTTTCAGGGATGCTAGTTTTGAGACTCGGCGGAGCCCAGATTGCCCAAGCTATCCCTCAGTATGTGTAATATAAGTTTGAAGAAACTCGTTTTATCTTGAAATTGTCCTAAGTCATATGCTAACGGTTAATTGTTTTGATTGGATCAAATTATGTACAATGTAGTTTGAACGTGTCTTACTGTACGCTAACACGACAAATTCTGTACATTGTGCGACATTTATTTTTCAGATAGGCAAATGCTAAGATAGAAACAACCATTTACGTTTATAGATCTCTTTGCGCCATCTCAAAATATGAGATTATAGATTTATTGTTTTCTTGACTTTCCTTAGTCATGATTTGTTATACGCATGAAAGCACTCACAGCGTAATATTCATGTACATAGACAATAATCGATGGTTTTGTGGACAGGTGGCCGTAAACCACGAGAGATTGGCGCGTAGTAATACACGAGTGAGTGGTTTACAGAGCCGCGTGAACACAAAATCATCGTTTGTTGCATTTATTATCCATCTTTTCGAATAAATTAAACCCAGTAATTGCCAGATTAGCGGGTATAACAATAGGAACTAATTCTTTGCTCTATAGCAAAAGGGACTATTTTTCCCATATACCATGGTTTTGAGGCCGTATTCACCTCTTGCACATAAGCGTGGCGTGGCGATCGCCGTGATAACGGGTTTCGCTGGTTCTATGTACTTGATAAAGTACCAGCCGCGCACCAGCGAAATTTCCGCACTTCAGAACGAGGCGTGCGCTGTCAGAGTGAAGCAGGTGCCTAATACCTCTATAATAATAAAAATATAAATCGCTCTTCTGTCATGGATAAATGGCCAAATTTTATAATCCAAACATGGTTAGAATGCTGAGACTTGGGCCTATCTGTTGGTACTATTTATGATATATCTGTGGTATGGGTAAGATTTCCTCTCATAGATGGAAAATCAGAATTGTTTTAGGTAAAAAAACCTAAAACATGTTACCTTCCTGTCTTTACACTGATTTCATGAAAAATCTATCGCAATGACCTATGGAAATAAACATCCTATCTTATTAGGCTTTTCAAGACGATTAAAATGATACCATTATTACCAGGCTGTGATAGATATTTCCTGTGATAATGGACTATTGAGACAGATGAAAAAGTATCCAAAACAGTACTAAAAACATAGGTTTTTTTATATCTGTCTTAATGGTCGATTATCTCAGGAAATATCTATCACAGCCTGACAGTATAGGTATCATTTTAATCGTCTTAAAGTATTTAAGAAGACGGGATGGTTATTTCTATAGGTCATCGCGATAGATTTTTCATAAAATCACGGTGAAGGTAGTAAGTTAACATGTTTTAATATTTTTTACTTAACAAATTCTAAAGTTCAAGCTATCACGGGAAGGCTTAGCCAAGGAATAGGTTTATAATATGTATACCAACAAATAGACCAGAGTCCTAGATTTCTAACATTAATTTATCTATGAAGATCGGCCTGTTATTCACAAAGCAAGAGCAATTTTCATTGTCCGAGTTAGAAAAAACATAGGTTCTTTCCAAACCATACGCTCAGGAGTAAGGTCGCACGCCTTGTTTTAGTGTGACCTACTTAGGCGGCCATTACAAAATGGCGCCAGTGTGAAGAGGTCTATACCACAGGTTTGAATCCGTATACCACAGTTATGGTATCAGCCAGGTTTTATACAATGGGTAGTGGTTTACTGAGTCCCCATACATTTCCAATGGTGGCTTTGTATACGATGGATAATAAATCATTTTATACCCTATGTATCCTTCAGAATGTAGTTATGAGTATTTGTAACACGGAGAGGGGAATTCATTGATGTTATCACAATATTCCCTGCTGTGACATTATTCCGCAAAATACATGATATTCTTAACAGACTTGGTCATTGGGTCCATTATTTTTAAGGGAATATTTAAAAGAAACCGCCTTATATTTTACCATGGGTGTTCTGCATGAGGTAGTGTATGTCGAAGTCTCGCCGGTGCTATATTTTTGTTAACACGACTGTTAAGTAGTTTCCATTAGTAAGATGTTCATGTTCAAGTTGAATGAATAAAAGAGGCATGTTTTGAGAGAAAGTGTTGTTACGTATAACTCTCCCCTCTTCTTTGTAACCTTCTTCACATGATTCTGCACAATTGTACAATATTTGATACTGGGTAAGATACGTAGTCTTACAACATGTTCAAGTAGTCAAGTGCAGTTAATGATGATATGATATTATTGTAATTGTTTGTCGATTGTCAGAGTCCAAATATAATAAAGGTTCTAGTTTTACATAAAATCACGACAGTGCTTGTTTACTTGTAGGCTGCTTCACGACCAGGCCTAAAGCATGATCGATTTATTTTTAGACTTCCAGGGATGGAAGTTTGCCGGAAAGTGACTGAAATCCCAAATTTCGAAATTTTCGATATCATATTTAGAGATATTTTTTTCAATATCAAATTAAAAATTACACATGAAAATTCAGCAATATTTACACAAACATCACTCACCAGTGGGAGGCACCCGATGTTAGACCGTCACCACTGTAGCCCAAACCATCACAACCCACTTGCCTTTTACTCGTACATATGCCAATGCCAGACATGCAACACTCCGCTGAGTGTAAAACATCTCGTGCTACATTGTCAGGCCACCAAAGAGAGCAGCAAGAAATTCCTAAAGAATGTGACAACAATGCAGTGTTTTCCATAACACTGGCAAGGAAGAAATTCTTGACTTCCTCAGGGAATGTAAGATTTTCGATAAGATATGATTGAGAAAAGTAAGATGCCTGGATCAACCAGGCAGCCTAGCTTGTTATTCCAACAGGATATGCAAATTTGAGTTAAGTAAATCAAAGTAAGTCTAATTGAACAAATTAGACGTCAAACTACCCAAACAACAAACAAACATATGCCAGAATACTTCTGTATTTTTTTCAAAGTTTGTAATTTCCGATTTATCGCTCAGTCCCAATTTTCATCCCTGGACCTCGTACACTGCTCTCCGGATTCGGAGCCGGCACAAATCCTACTCCTTAGGATAGAGTGGAACTGGATGTTAAGACTCCGAACACAGATCCTTTATGGCCTCAACCCAGTAGACGCTCCGAACTGTTAGTAGTCTTCTGACCTCTTTCTTCAATTCACAAGATTTTGAAAACGAGGCGAAAACACTTCTATACCCAACCGATGCTACCTTGAAAGTGACAATTCCTCAGGAGAGACAGTAGATTCCTAAACTTGATTAAAGGTTAATAAAGTAAAAATATAAATAAATAAATAAAATAAAGTAAAAAAGGAGAAAGAGCAACCCAAACGGGGAACAATACAAAAAAAAATCCCTTGGTGAAGGAGAGGGTCAGGGGTAGCTCGAAAAATTTAGTGTGCCACTAATCTGGTAGCAAACATTTTTAGATGAGATTAAGAAGGAAGAAGGGTTTTTAACCCAAGTGCTAATAGATAGGAGCATCTATTAGGATTAGAACATACGGGATTTGGGTTCTTAAAAAAACATCTTCTTAAAACTAAAGCCTGATCGATGTCTCCAATTTTAGCAGGAGTTTTAAAAGAAAGGCCCATTTCGATTTCAGCTGAAGTGAGAAAGCTACTTATAATAGGTGAAAATTCAGCCCCCCCCCCCTCCAATATTAAAATCCCGGATTTTCATTTCCAAATTTATTACATCTCTCTAGTGTATATCACAAGTGAGACAGGGGAATGACTGAAGAGATTTGTCTCTAAGTGGAATCTATATTAAGCACTAGACATAAATTAAATCAAATCTTTGGTAATTCTTTTGCATCATGTTTTATTCGTACAAATCTTAAATCGTTTCTTACACTCATACCTCCAGCCCAACTATGTTACATATCAACAAAAAGTAATAAAAAGGTCCCTCTTCTTACATTTTGAAGCAATATCGGATCAATATACACAGTAAAGAAATGTTTAAGCTTATTTGTGGGCTTAGTTTCTTAAGAAATACTTGTTTGACCAGGACTTTCCTCATTTACTTTAGGATTTAACCGGGAGTTTCCTATTATAGGCCACCTTTAACTTCACATCCATGCAAGCATTTCTTTTCCCAACTCAATTGGAACGATTTCCAAACAAAAGACATTTTAGCATGTTTTTATTAGAAAAATAAGGCTAATAAATACTGCTTACTATATATCATTCTACCACCATGCGTAGAACTCTTCACGGCGTGTGGTAATACTTTGTAATGGAACAATTGTTAATTTTTGACGTGAAGAATATAATAGTTTAAGTATTAACTGAAATTGAATAATCTGCGAGCATCAAAGTTCCGGGTGTGTTAGCTTGATTCAATACACTTTCACAATAGAGATTATGCTAAAGTTTCCTGTGCATGCAGTAGTATTTTCTCTTGCAGGTTTTCTTTATAAAACATAGGAGAGTTCAGCAAGTAGAACGTTGCACGACAATGTGGAACCATCCATTAAGTATGTACGCAAAAAAAACACGAAAATGTTCACCCCCCTACCCCACTCCCTCTCAACTTGTACGTAATGGAACAAAAAAGGGGCATATGCAAAAATTCCCGAAAATCTTGACCCCCCCCCCCCCCCCCCATTCTGAAGAGAACAAAGAAGGAGCATATATGCAATATTTCCGAAAATCTTGACGCCCCCCCCCCCTGGTGCGTACGTACTTAATGGATGGCCCCCGTCATGGTAGACTAGTAGCAGATAATTCAGAAGTATCGATATTTGCATTCGCAGAAGTAACGAGCATTAATCAGTGTCTGGAGTTCAGTTAAATAAATCAGCTTCTGTTTCTCAACGTACACCATCGGTGTAACATTATCGTGGGGCGCCGCTGAGCCCCTTCTATTCAGTGTGGTGATAATTATGATAATTATCTGAGGTAGTACCCGGGTTAGTGTTTCAAACCAATGCCTTGTTTATATAACCCAAGGAGAACAGAAACAATGCGTATTCATAAGCGGGTACAACAGGAGTGAGTAAATTGACATTTAACGTATCATTGCGAGAACTAATTTCCTTTCGGGATGCGCCTATTATTGTACTTTTCATTCGCACTCATTAAATTGGCCCAGTTTTTTTTAGTTTAAAGGGCTGATTCCACCAGCACGATTTCTATTGCCTGGCAAGGTTGGTGTTTTGCAGCATCTTGATGAATTGTGACAAATCTTTTAAGATCTGGTTGTGCACTAACCACTATGTGTGTAGCCCCTATTATCGCTCAAAGGGCTATTCCACTGCAGCGATTCAACCAGATATTCTCACGCGTTTCATCCTGACCTGACGAGTCAACAAATCGGCCATGATCGACATATATCGCATGTCCTGGTGGAATCCCCCCTTAACAGTAGTAGATACTGTGATTTCTGGTACTGGGAGAATACGCAAGTTCGTACTGACAACTCCGACCACTGGACCTTTGTTGTTGAGCTAGAAAAATCCAACATCTTAATTCTCTCAATAGAGAAAAACAAAACATAGAAAGGAAACTGTTTCTAAATTACCCCTTTTATATAGATCAGAGATAGCAGATAACAGCTACCATACGTCTGGAAAATAACTGTCCGTGTGCCATTTGCCAATCTAGCCCCTACATTGTACTCAGCGTGAGGAAGTAGAACATCAAATACCGTACATATGTTATCACATTTTCTTTTCACAATGGCATGAATAGAATGTAAACCCTTGCAACTTCTAACACCATTCCAATGCAATTCACAACCGCCGTGATTATGCTTCCATCAGCAGAAATTGAGTGTCGGAACAGTTGAATACCCTTCTCAGAAAGGAAATTACTTTCACTACAGGTTTTGATTTATATTCGCATATCACATTATGCGTACAGTTGAAAGGAGTTCCTTTGTGGAACCAACGAGTATATACTGGTTGGTGGAACTCATGAAAACTGTATTTTGTACACTCACATACACGTCGTACTCTATACCATTCGGTGTCTGGCAATAACTTCCTCCTAAGATTTGGTTTTCTGTATACATGAAAGAAGCAGAAGGTTCTTTGGATATTTTCCCCTATAAATGTTATTGCTATATCTTTCAATGTTACTGGTTTTGCTTTCGAGTGGGCATGGTGCTACTAAGAATTAAAGAATTATTCAAAAACTTTATATCCATCTTACTACTACCAAAGTAATCATCTGTCTTCAATAGAGTACGTTCCCCGACTTGTCACGGGAGTATAATACGTTTTTGATAGTTCTAAGCATGGATAGTCTTGGTGTTCTCTTGAATCCAAGACACTATGCTTCGTAGCCAGCACACTTGGGACACTACACTTTGTGAATTGGACGCTACGCTTCACTTCAGCAAGACAGCGTGATGGTTGCCTTGGGCACTATGCTTCATATTTTTCTTGTGTTTATGTCCTTGTGACAATCAAACCGGCTTCTAAAAACCCAATCTAGTATCTGCCACCTTCTTAGCTGCAAGACAGTTGCTATTTGAAGTTTCTACATCAATTATATACAGAATTCTGATATAAAATTAAAGGGGTGGCATGACAAAGCGTAGTATCCACCGGTCACTCCTAAAAAAAAACAAAGCGTGCTGGCAACGAAGCATAGTATCCAGATACCGTTCTCTTACTTTCATGTTCTCATTTTTGTTTTCGAAACAAACGATGGCCTACAGTATGACCCATCTTGGTTTATTCATATGAACCCCACTGTACAACACCAAAGACGGTGAACATGTCAATATATATGCATATACACTTATTATTTTACAGGTGATAGCTTTCACTTGCCTTTATCTACATGTGCTCTCTCAAAGCCTATACACACACTCCTCTCCAGGTGAATATGTTGACAACCATTCTCAGCCCATACCTGCACCTTTTTGGAGTTACCGAAAATTAAAGTTAGCACCTTACTATTAGTCATTCCACCACTTAAGCAACTGTCCTTTTTTCTCTCTCTCTCTCGCTCCAAATTTCTCTACATATTTCTCTAGTTGGTATCACTTGTGGGGAGTACAGAAAGTTGTTCAGGAATTTTCTCGGAAATTGTCGTTATATATTTCTCAGCCCGAACTAATCCTACCAGCGTTGTGCTGTCACATTTGGCTTACACTGTTTTGAGGGGCACTTTGGAAGATGCATATGACAGGCTGGAAACTGAAGTTGGCATAACATTAAAAGAAGACATTGATATGACACTTTGAATAATGATTACAAGTATGCCGTAGTCTAGACACAGTACAAACTTCATAGAAGCACACCGGTGCAATGTAGCATCGTCGTCTATTAAAAAGACACGCCTGTTTTATTTCCCTTCCATACGCAACATTATCTCACCCCGGTATTTTTTTCCCCATAGGCTTAACATTAGGGCCTCATACTCCACGGCCGTGAAAGCAGTATGCCCAATACTCAATGGCTAATTGGGTGGTTTATTTTTATCAATTGATAATGTTATACGGGGTGAGATAAAACCAGAAACCCACTCGATGAAAATAACTTGGTCTGCACTCCACCTCATTTGACCGCTACGTAATTCACTCAGCTTCGCTTTATGAATTTCTCCGAGGTCAAACTCGGTAGAGTAAGGATCAAGTTACTTCCATCTCTTGAGTTTCCTTCTAAATATCCATCCCTTAATGTAAAAATGTCATATAGTCATATGATGTGACAGAAATGTCTTTTTCATTTCATCACATGCCTTTAAATTGGTATATATGATACACAATTTACAAATAATCTAATTCTGATCCCGAAATTGCCAAAACTCTACACATCACACAGATGAGATAAAAGCTTTCAACGAATTATTGATATTTGAATGCACCTAATGCCTCTTTAACCTGTTTAGATCAGTGGTGTTTCAGATCTACCATATAGCCCCTAAACTCTTTAAGCTGCACTGGTGTTACTCAACCTTCAGGAGATTCCACGTTAATGTTAACTCTGAAGTTCACCTATGAAGAATTCAGGTGGAAGAGAGTACACTAATCTGTTTTAACAAGACGTGGCAAAACACCTCTATGGCAAAAAAAAAAAGAAAAAAAAAGAAAAAAGAATACAACAAAATAATAAAAAAATTTGCACTTATATTCTGAAGCTGACACTTTGTACATTCCACATATGAATGTTTTGGTCTCTTTTTTTTGTGGTTCAGATCAGTTTTGTTAGATCCTCACATGACTCCCTTCTCGACGTTTCTGCTGCGCGATCTCTTCTATTTTTACACCATGCACCATGCGTGGAGCTTCCATCTGAAGATCGTGCATGGTTAATATTTACAACGTCCACCGATCGAGATTCACAACGCACCAGTGATGGACACCAAGCCGAGAATCCGAGAAAAAAAAAAAAGAAGAAAAAAAAAAAAAAAGAGAATCCGAGATACCACCAGAAATTAATCGAATTTTCTTGTCCTAATTGCTCCCACTCCAGCTGTGGCGTGCTCCAATCGATGCCTTATCAGTTTGAAGCAGATCTGTCGGTTAACTATAGTAGAAGAGTCAAGCCCGGGAATGAACTAAATAAAAGTCTCTCAAGACATTTCCGCAAGGAGGGACCTGGCCTGGCACACTACACCCACCAACACAAGGATATGGAGATTAGTATATATACGCGTGTACTTACAACTAAAAGTAACCGCTTGCCCTTCAAGTTAGAAGCAAGCCGACCTAGCGATGAACCTTGGCTGATCACTTTGCACATATGTAAGAAAACATTACAAGATTATCGTATAGTTCACTGCCATCACATCTATACAATGTTATCATCGTTTTTCTTTAGGGTATTTACACAAATATGACGCATGTACATGGGGTGGCTTATGAAAATTTGAACGGGAAGATGCAGCGATGAAAGGTAACAATTTATGATGATGGGCCTTCAGTGCTTAGTCGAGGTAACTTGCTGGCTGGACTTGACTCGGATACTTCAAGGTTCGCACGACTGGAATCACGCTTTTTATTAGCGTTCTGAATTGAAAAGAAACGATCGAGATTTAGAAGACGTGGCAATAACCCCTCAATGGCAAGCCGATGCTACCTTGAAAATAACAGTTTCCTGTCTGTTTTGAACTATGTTGCTATTATAGTGTCCCCCCCCCCTCCCCCCCCCCCCCCTCAAATAAAAATCGATTATTTTTGTTCCCCTTTATCTCCAGAGATAGATGCTCAGTACTTTGAATATATAGGTTCGAGATGATCTCGAATCTTTTAGATGCATTTTTGTTTACACACTTAACAACTGCTTTTGTAGCTTCGAAACAAACTTATTCAGGGACGATTCTAGTAAAGTACACTTCATTAGAAGCAAATGAGACCAACAACAAAATTCTAGCCTCGAACCCCTAAGGCTTTAGCACCAATCCTCGCTGTTATTGGGCTCCAGACATGCACTCTGTCGTGGTTATTTCAGTAAACAACACGATTTGTAAGTAGTACGGAAAACTACTATATAGGGGACAGAGCCATTGTTAGTTCATGAAGCAGTCACTAGGTGGTCGGGGGACAAAACCTGTATTCTAGCTCTTTGTTCTTACGAAATTCAGCTGCCTTTCAATGTGAAACCAAGGTTCCTTTGACTCTCTACACCGATCCTAGAGCAGGAAGATATAATGCTAAAACCCAGGACATGATGTTTTTCACATGGAACATTTTATTTACATATGTGAGCAAGGCAAGAAAAGCGACATTTCCCAAATATCACTGACTTCTTTTGCACCTCCATTAGAGAAAAACAGCTACTTTTTCACCTCCATTAGTGAAGAACACCTACCCCGGAGGCGTCATGGCGGCGCCCATGGATCATAGGCTATATGCTGTATACATATGCATAACTAAAATTCAAAATATCGTATTGATTATAAAAAGTTGGGTTAACTGTTTCCATGTCAGAATTACACTCTTTAATAAAAGCCTAATCATAAATGTGGGTATTCAGCTTGGTCTTAGACACGACATAGTTAATACAAACATCGTATTATATGTGATACATAGGTTATGAATCTTTAGAGAAATTATGTAAAACACACCTTTTTGTCCCATTGTTGGTGAAGATACCGGAGGAGGATATTCGTCTTTTCTGTAGTAATTACTGTCAAGAGAAATCAAATACCATTAAATACTGGAATGCTGTCCTAGTTCGCATGTCAATTCGCTAAATCAGACTGATATAATTATTGATTCAAATAGAGATCTTAACTATAACCAAAATAGGATTTCCATTCTGGAAATTACAGGAAAATAGTATCGAATAGCTTAGTATTCCAAATTATCTACAACAATCACTCTTTCTGAATTGCATCTACTTTTACTTCTATGAAGAGTAATTTTGGGGGCTCAAAATACCTTGTTCTGCAGGGTGATCCTTTGTTGATATGTAAACCGCAGGTCTCCGAACCTACAATATAATACTTTCATTTAAAAACAAAGGTTTTGAGAGATATTTTCTACTTTTATCATTTATTGAGTATAACAACCTTATAATATATCCATGCTCGCCATGTAACATCGGGGTTCCAACAGAATTCTGGATAGACAATTTCATCATTTGTCGAATTTCCAGGTATCATATCTTTTTTAAAGGATTTTATCTATACTGGAGTTAGGCTTGGTGTATCAGGCTCCCATCTTCACAGGATCCAGTTATCACCCCACTATTTTCCTCCATAGGCTTAACTTTAGGAACTCATACTCCACGGCCGTGAAGGTATTGTACCCAATACTCAATGGCTAATTGGGTGAATTATTTAATAATCAGATATGAAGTCAAGATATTCCCTCTAAACCGTTTAGACTGGTCTTCTATATAAATGACAAGGAATCAATTAATGGCGGTTTTTAAATATCCAACATGTTTCGGTGCCAATGCACCTTCATCAGTTATTTATTGATCAATAATGTTATACGGGGTGAGATAAAATCAGAAACCCACTCGATCCCACTTGGTCCGTACTCCATCGAGATTGACCGCTGCGTAATTCATGAAGCAAAGCCGAGTAAATGATGTAGCATTAAAACTCCGTGTAGTTCAGACCAAGTTATTGTTGTTGTTGTTGTTGTTTGGTTGTTTGGGTAGTTTAGTGTCCGATATGTTCTATTAGACTTTGATGGGGATCGAATCTATGTGATTAATTTAGGAAGAAATCACACCCCTACACATTTACCGAGGTCAGAGGTCTTTTAGTTCCCACACCACATAGACATGTTATGAGAAGGATTGGTCTTTGATATAGCAGTATATCTACCACTGCTGGAGGTGAAGGAGAAGAGCAGCTGGATTGGGACTCAAACCCACACAGTCGTACAACCTTGGGATTACAAGTCCAGTGCCTTAACCACTGAGCTAACTCCCAAACCCCACATGAAGTTGTCTATTGGAATACTTACTGTAGACTTGCAGCTGGAATCAGCGTGGAATCGTGTGAAGTTGGTCTCATTATAAGACGGCAGCTCTTTCAAGAAGTCCGCCTGGAATGACGTAAAATTATTCATTAGATCCACGCTTCTATCTGCATTTCCACGAAATGATGTGTACCTTGTTTTATCCTACCCCTAATAAAAAACACCATAGGCTTAACATGGGAATTGTTTATGTCATGGTTGTGACATAAAGTGTTGTTTATGCCACTACTTTCTGATACTGAAAAAATATGGAAACGGGGTAGGATAAAATCTAGACGCCACTCGTTTGAGTTTGAGCTTATTTATGCCACTCATTTTGTTGGCTCCGAAATGTCACTCGTCTTCGACTTGTGAAATTATGGAGCCAACAAAATGCGTGGCATAAATAGACTCAGACTCAAACTTGTGATGTCTCTTCATATTATCAACCACCTAATACAAAGTATCCATAGAAAACACATGGCGAGTGTGTATCTACATACCTGGAGCACATAAAGATATGTTGTATGCTGGGGGGGGGGGGGGGGGGGGGGTTGCATACGAAAAAGAATAGTATGTACGGGATAATTGCGTGACCTAAATGAACGTATATCAGGAAAAGGTCGATAATAAATACAATATAGACTGGTTTCAGACAAAAGCAGTTGTACGCTCTTCGGAGTTGACTCTGTGCAATATCCTCGCATCTGCTCGGATATTAATATGGTTTACGGTTAGTTTAGCTCCCCACAGCTGTGTTTAACATATATACACTTTTATGTTTTGGTTTCGCCTCTGCCAGATTCCACCATCATGTAACACACAATTCTGTACAACTGTGAGTATTAAACACTAAGTACTCAAACTGATTCCCATGTTCACTTCATGTTGTCAGAAGTGGGGTGAACATCTCGTGACAACTCTACTGTGTTTAAAGCCACGACAATCTACGTTTCACTATGGAATCATTTGGCCTGCCCCAACCCACTATGAACTGGGAATCTCCAGCCCAAAATAGAAATTGTTGGCAACAATTACTGCTATCAATTTTGAGTCTCAGAGAAATGAGGACCCACCATTCAGACAAGGAGACCGTGTTCCAGTAAAGAATTTCAGCAGGATTAAAAAAAAAAAATTGCATTTTTGGTCTCCTCAAGCCCAGGTCTGTGTAGGACCTGGTACATGCATTGCAGGCTGACCAGAGTACCCAACAACCTGCCTAATCACCAACCTGCCTACACACCAACCTGGCACCCCACCCACCCATCCACCAGTCTGTACACCCACCATCCTACCTACTTCTTCACATATCGACCTTCTGACCCACCAACCTGCCTACCTACCAACTCACCTATTCTCTATCCTGATCACCCACCAACCAGCCTGCACACCTATCAACTTGATCATCAACCTGTGCACCATCCCACCTCCTGACCTACCAACCTACCTATCCACTGACCTACCTACATAACACTTACCCAACCACCAACCTATTCACATTACAACTTTCCGACCCACCAGCCTGCCCACCTATCTATCTAACGATCTACCAACCTGTCTACCAACCAACTATCTATTCACCAACCTTCCCAGCTCAGCCTACCTACTGTCCAAGTTCCTCACCTACGAACCTCCCTAACCATCAACTTACCTACATACCAACCTACCCACCCACGGACCTGTTCTTATAGCAACCTTCCAACCCACCAATGTGCCCACCTACTGCACTACCTACCCACCAGCCTGCTTATAGACCTACCTATCCACCAACCTACCCCTAAACCAACCTGCCCAGCCAGCAGCCTGCTTACCTATCAACCTAACGAACCACCAACCTGCCCACCTACTCACTTACCTATCCTCTTAACCTACTTATCATTTAACTATCAACCAACCTACCTATCCATCAACCTGGCTACCAACTAACATGCTTAGCCAGCAGCCTGCCCACCCAGCAGCATGCTCACCTATCAACCTGCCTACCATCCTAGTTCCTCCTCTACCAACCCCCTATCAACTGACCTACCTACATACAAACCTGGCCACCCACCATCCTATTTACATATCAACCATCTGACCTACCAACCTGCCCACCTACTGACCTACCTACCCACCAGCCTGCCTATCAGTCTACCAATCCACCAACCTGCCTACCAACCAAACTGACCACAAACCAACCTGCCCAGCCAGCAGCCAGCTTATGTATCAAGCTGCCTAACTACCAACTTGCCCACCTACCTATCCACCAACCTGGCTACCAAATAACATGCTCAGCCAGCAGCCTTTCCACCCACCAACCTGCTCACCTATCAACCTGCCTACCGTCCAAGCTCCTCAACTACCGCCCACCCTATCTCCCAACCTACCGACATCCCAATCACCAACCTGTTCACATATCAACCTTATGACCCATCAACCTGCCCACCTACTGACCTACCTATCCTTCAAACTGCCTACAGACCAACCTGCTCACCTACTAACCTGTCCACTCACCAACCATCTCACTCACCATCCTGCCTATCCACCAGCCTGCACATGCACGGAATAATGGGATACCTTGAGTGCTTGTGTGAGCTAGCGTGAAAACGGTGGAGGGGCTGGCTTGGTAGTGTGTATGTCGGGGGTGGGGCGGCTTAGGAACGGGGGCAGTTCATCAACTGTGAGTATTAAACACTAAGTACTCAATCACTGATTCCCATGTTCACTTCAGAGATGACCAAATATAAAGCCATGGACATGGTAACATACTTACCGTACCTTACTACTAATGTATAGTATTTATCTACAATTTTATAGATAATCGTATTCGGAAGATTTGAAAACAGTTGAGTTCATTCCGGGTTCTTTGAGTTCTTCTGTATTCTTCATTTATATATTTTGATATATGATTCTCTGGAGCGGAACGTTCAATCCAAAATGAGGCTCTGGTTGGCAAAGGGTTTTGCCATTTTCGAGCACCCTAGCTTTCTGGTATTATCGCTAGACCGGCGTAACATAAATCAATATTTGAACTCACCATACATAATATGCGTAATTATGCGTAATTAAAGGTAATTTGATGTGTTTTTAACAAGATATGTCAATAAACTTTGTGAGATAGTAGTATGAATCTGCAGATTTATGTACCTTTGAGAAGCTTTTTATTTTGACATTTGTAGCAGCCTGTCATCTGCAATTTCGGCGGATTGCTGGAGAGAACACCAAATTAAGCAATCGTTGTATAACAAATTGATATAGAGGAACCCACCCAGTGTCACTGTTCTTTCCCTACATGCCAGTTTTTGTTTGGCGTCTCTATGTTGGATATTTATGGAGTTACTACAGAGATGTACAGTGGGTTTAACGCTGGTTTCAATGGCATGAGAAGTCGCTTAACCCTTCGTGGTGTACTGCACCGCTCAAGCAACTTTCGAAAAACAAAACAAAAAAAAAACCCTGCAAAGCGAGAGAAACGAGCGGTGCAGTGTATCTTCGTGGAACCGGACGTACCCGTTACTACGTTACGTGACATCGGCGCCGCTCCCGAGATTATGATTAACTTTACGACTTGAGAAGTTGAGTCATATAATTCCGGACTTGTAATATGGCCATTTATCAATTCAATGGTAACAATTTCTGAACTGCGCAATGACCAATCTTTGTTAGAAATTAGTACACTTAGTTATATTTGGACCTTGTATCACTGCTGCAAGATTTAGATCTAGATCTACATTAGAGATCTAGATCTAGATTTATGAAATTTATAGGGTTCGATTTATTATAGACACCACCAGCCAAAAGTACCACCCTCGTAGGGATATATTATATTTTTTAAACATACAAAAGAGTATATAAATAAACATAACTTGGTAAGGAATATTGCACCGCATATAGAGTGTGTGACACTGTAATGTTACCTCGATTATCTAGAATGAACATTACAAGTAATTGTACGCGTGTCCATGAAGACTGAACATCAAAACAACTCTCCCCTACCCTCCCTAACCTACTCAACCTGAACAGAGTTGTCACTGTCAGACGAGTTGACACTGTACATTAACGCACCCTGTCTTCAGATTTGGGAGGATATCTAGACAAAACATCATAATCAATGTCATAGAAGATATGTATTCTAAGCGTGTATTACGTGTGCATAGTTTTGCTATTCAAAATATTGAGATAATCGGCAAATCTTTTAAGAGAAAATCTATGTTCTACCTACCATATTGAATATATTAGAGCCGGAAGTGGACGCGAGAGGACTCTGCGGGTTCGATCGCGCATGCGTGGACGAGTGTTTGCAGCCACTGGCAAGATGTCGGACGGGGAGGATGATTTCATGTGCGATGATGAGGAGTATGACCTGGTAAGTGGCGACTCAGCCCACAAATCGTAGTGCATGACTTTGTTTTTAATGGCCTCCATGTGGAGTCGTTAAACTTGTAAGGATACATGTCATACTTGCAAAGAAATACTGCACCTTCCGGCATGATACCCCCATTTCTTCGCCGTCAGTCACTCAACAACTAAACTTGGCACACACTCGTCTTTGAGTGATTCATCATGTTTTGTTTTGTAAAAATACGCTGTAACGATCCATGCTATATCCTAATGCTACTTATATAAATGATTTATGGATTAGTGGTCACCGTAGATGCATAGTGCCACTTGTAATAAATCATGCAGTGGAGAAAAGGATCCCACAACAAAACAAATCGCTGTCACACGGAGTTGGTTATACTATGACTGTCAATACGTGTCAACATTTCCGATACCCCAAAAGCGGCTGTCAATGGACTCCTGTCAAAGTGTTTTAGCAATATAACTGGTAATATGTGCGTATTGATCAGGAACACCTATGTTCACATATCTCTCAACACATTTACTAATTAGTTGTTTAGCTTGGTTGACTGTCCCTGTCTGTGGTTGCAATGGTTTGCACCATTTTAGTTTTAGGCACTATTATGATAAATGAAGCACTCAGAAAACATTATCATAATCCGTACTGCATATGACCTTAAAACAAAATAGAATAAATCTTTAAAACAAAATACAGTTTATACATAGTATGTGATCGTTAACAATAGATGTGACAACTGATGGCAACAGTTATGTCCTCCATGACTTGGTTCCATGACTTAAGTTATGGAAGTAATGTAATTACTGGCACTAGGTACTAGTAAATTGGCAGAACGAGGTGAGGCCTGTCTGTGCTCCTCTGACGCTACAAAAAAGGTACTAGTAAATTAGTGTTGTCCAATAATGACAATATCCATGGTACTACATACATTAATAAATATGATTAGGCTACTGTGTATTAATGTTGAAGGATATTCCGCTACAGTAGGGTGTATATGTATACATACGCTTATATTACTGAACTGGAAGTAACCCAATCCAATGTCTTTGAAGGTAACAATTAACATTAATGAATTGTCAAAGCAACTGAAGATGACAGCCTATACCTAGTACAATAGTAAAACCCTGATAAAGGCAGCAATCACTGAAATGTTGGTTACCTAAGATTACCATCTTGAAACTTACAACAAATATAATGAAAACCACTTCAATCAAACCTGGTGGACTTATGGTTGTTTTGTAATTCAAATATTCAAAACAGATAGCACAATAGTAATGGGATAAATTATACCTAGTAATGACATAAGTCACGGTACCAAGTCATGTTGGACATGACTGTTGCAACTCAGTACTACCATATTTAGAATACCAATGCTATCAGCATTACTGGCCCATGTCCATTTACTGGCCCCAATGTGCATCCACCTCCCCACAGTTGGTTCGGCCCCTACTTTTGCTTTCGGTGTGTTGTTCAGAATTGTTTTCTCGCAAGGTCAGGATGTGTCTTTTAGCACCTTGCTGCATCTTGATGAATCTGGATAAATCCTGTAAGATCTGATTGTGCACTTATCCCTATGTGTGCAGCCCCTATTATCGCTCAAAGGGGTTATTCCACTGTCCTGACTCAACCAGATATTGGCACACGCTTCATCCCGACCTAGCAAGTCATCAAATCGGCCATGATCGGGATATATCCCGCGGCTTTGTGGATTCACCCCTGTAGGCCATTGTTAAGTCAAACATGGCTTAATCCACTGCAACCGCACCTAGAGTGTGAATGCTGGGTGTAATAATTGTATAATCTAAACCATATCTAGAGTATTACTGAGGCGATCTGCATGTTTAACCCACCAAATTTGAAATATAATACTAGAGTTGGCAGTTTTCCACTTTTCCAAGGGAATCCTTGTTTTCATTTCCTGTTTATGAAACGCCTTTTCTTGTGTAAAACAAAAATAGTGTAAATTGAGCCATATTTTCACAAATAAACAATGGTTCAAACCTCCCCAAATACCTAGTCCCATTCCATGGCCAACAACAGTGATTGGCTATTCTGATTCCTAATCGATCTGTAGTTCATTTCCTGTTTTCTTGTCATTTTTACCTCCTTAGGAATATTCAGAAGATAGCAATTCAGAACCGGATGTTGATTTAGAAAACCAATACTACAACTCAAAGGCACTGAAAGAAGATGACCCAAAGGAGGCACTCAATAGTTTTCAAAAGGTAAGAAAATTACAAGAGTTTGAAGTAAGGTCTCCTCTTTGGTGGGGCTGGTAAATGTAGCTAGAAAGCAGACCGGTACATAACAATCGACCTAGCTGTTATCACCGTACACTCAATGGATGCAATTCATATACAGTAAAACCCCGCTTAAGGGAAACCCTCCGTTCCGAGCAAACTGTCCCCTTAAGCGGGGTGTCCTGTTAACCCTTTAAGGATGGAAGCCTATGGCAGATCAAGACACTTGGGGACGGCTACTAGAGACTATGTACAGTTCTAGGGGACGGGGGCATTGTCCTCTGAACTCAAAATTCGAAGGTTTATCACGTAATATAATTTTCCTTAATATTTCTACTATTTAAAATTCTATAATATGATGTTATACCTACATTCTGTGCAAATTTGAAGTTTATTGTTAAAATATTTCCTTTTCAAAAGCAATTTCGTAAATATTCAGCAAATGATGCCTTAAGGCATCATCCGCCCCCAGCCGGGTAATGCCTTAAGGCATCATCCGCCCTTAAAGGGTTAAGCAGGGTTTTCAGTCTGCCGATGGTTAGGCTATGTAGTATATATCTTCATGTAATTGATACTATGGCATAGAGACACTGTTAAAACCACACAGACAGCCCACAGATGCCCACCCAGATCCCTACAGTAGCCTACGTAGGCTGTTGCCTGGTGTCTGATCATCTAGACATCAGTCTACCAGCCTCATACACACACCATAAACAAGCATTCAATATAATCTAGAGTGATTCAACCAGATATTTTATAGATAAGTTATACCTAGTAATGACATAAGTCACGGTACCAAGTCATATCTAGAGTGTTGTCCCTACAATGTCCCATCAGATTTGATAAGGTGTCCCCCAAAGTATCCCCTTAAGCGGGGTTTAGAAGCATTCTGTACCGAAATAATTTATAGGTTACTATAGAGGAAACCTATGAAAGTGTACGGTCAGAGCTTGTATTCCATCGAGTTTGAATAGCATAGTAAATCACAAGCGAGGCCGCGTCAGTTGTAATGATTCAAACAAACTGATTGCATTGAAAGATCAACCCATTAAAAATCTGTCAACCTTATTGCGGTTGGTTTGTCGCACTTCTCCCATCATTATTAATGAAATACAAAGTAGAGCTCTGCTAAGGGTTTCTGGTCCATACTTACTGATTCCCTACCTCACTCCAGACCCCCCCCCCCCCCCCCCCATCGTATCAAGCATAGATATCCTGCTGAATTGTTAAAAAGGTTCAAAGAGGCAGAAACAAATACTGGAGAAATAATAACAACATGGAAATGTTATTTGAGATCCAAAGAAAGATATATTTAGCTTTTTGAATGAGACGCGCCTGTTTGATGGCTCATAAAGTTGCTGAATGATCTCTGTATTCAATGCTACAAATGACACACACCTACCTTAATTATTAGGGATGTATAATTGTTGTGTAATATGTGAAGCTCTCAGATCACAAGTCACACAGAAGATCCCACGGATAGTGCTTTACTATGTGTTTCAACAATTGACCAGTAACCGAAGAGAGTGAACATGGCGCTGACAACCCCTTTTATAGAGGTGGGGTGGGGGGTAGTGGAAGTGACATCACTGGGTACTACCAGTGACTTCAGCCGTCCAGTGTGAGGTTGTTTGTTTGTTTGGTTTGATTTAAGGTCCAGTTAACCATTATAGGTCCTTACCAGACTTTCTCAAGGTTCTTTTACACCATGAGGGTGGTGATCGAATCTATGTGATGAATTTAGCTAGAAATCTCACCCCTACACATTAACCGAGGTGAGAGTTCTTTTACTTCCCACACGACATAGACATGGTATGAAAAGAGTTGGCCTTTGATATAGCTGTAAATCTACCACTGCTGGGGGTGACTGAGAAAAGTGGCTGCAGTGAGACTCCAATCAACAAAGGCCGACAACCTTGGGATTACAGTCCAGTGCTCTTTATCACTGAGCTATCTCCCCACCCAGTCGCTTTTGTTATGCTTGCATGCAAGCATATCCGGTCTGCACCACAAGGAGGCTAGGCGACCAAGAGGGTGAACAGATTTATAATTGCTGCCACCCCAGCAGACCGTCCAGTACGAGAGAGGTATAGGGAAAGAAGTATATAGGTTGGTGGCATTCCCATTGCACCTGACTGAAATAAGTCTACAAAAGTGAAAAGATTATCTCTTCAGGGCTGATTCCACCAGCACAACTTTTTTTGTCTGGCAAGGTCGGGCTGTGTCTTATAACATCTTGCAGCATTTTGATGAATTGTGATACATTTCGTAAGATCTGGGCGTGCACTTACCCATGTGTGTAGCCCCTATTATCGCTCAAATGGGGCTATTCCACTTGAGCGCTTGAACCTGATATTCTCAGATGATTCATCCTGACCTAGCGCATCAACAATTCAGCAATGACCAGTATATATCGCACGTCCTGGTGGAATCAGCCCTTTATTCCCTCAGGCTCTCCTGGGACCTGAAACCAAAAAAAGGTATCCCTGTCCCTTTAAATCGGAGAAACTCGACCTGAAATACCTTCCATTTAATATATATAATCCTCAAAAGTTAAAACTTGCTCAGGGATTGCAGAATTTACCATCACATACATTAAGAGTCGTGATCTTGTCAATCTGATTACTTTAGAATTCAGAATGGAGGTGGACAGAAACTTGAATACAATTTGTTCCGATACTAACTTTTTTTAAAGTAATCATTTTTAGATCTGGCATGACTGCTTTGTACGTGTGGAAGTAAAGGCGCTGGATACACAGCTCTGATGCTGCAACTAATCTCAAAATTGTTTATAGAAGAAAAATGTAAGACGGACATTTGCAGTAGCGGCCCTAGCTCGATGAAGTGTGATCATAATCTTTTTTGTTTTGAGACCAGAGGTGCATTTCACCTCGTCGCTTGAATCTGTGATTATAATATTGTTTAGAATTCTCTTAATTACACTAAACCTATGTAAATGAAAACCATAATTGACCATAAATTAGTAAATCCGACATAGGAGTCATCACGCAATTGTGTTAAACGTTACTTTCTTATGGTCTTGAGCTAAATTGATTGATAATACCTGTCCATGCGAATAAACCACAACATTGTATTTTTTCTGTAGGTTCTAGAACTGGAAGGGAAGGAAAAAGGAGAATGGGGGTTCAAAGCGCTGAAGCAAATGATAAAGATCAACTTTAAGCTGGTGAGTACATGCATTTAAAGTTCATGCTATTAGGCCACTCAAAAAAAACCCTTGTTTCTCATCACCGCGCGCATCTGCAAAAACGATTTTAGAAGATTTTTTGTTGTTGTAAAAATAAGATAAGCCTCGATAGAAATTATGAAAAGTATGTGTATTTGGTATCAAATTAAAGCTTCTCATGCCAGGGATGCTTTCAATGTATAAGCAGTATAAATCTGAAAACCCCGCGTATGCAGACACCCTGCATAAGCGGACATTTTGGCCGGAATGGAGGGTGACCACTTACGCAGGGTTTTACTGTATGTCTAAAGCCCATTTTATGACACTTTTAAGCCATCTTTGATCCAGCAAAAGAAAATATATATTTATATTTTTTATGGCTTGGTGATGAGAAACAAGTTTGTCTTTTTGAGTGGCCTTATACTGAATTTTTCCAGTCTCGAAAGGGGTACCTTTACAACTTGACCCCCTCATGATACATCTAGAATAATGTTGTATTATCTGGCTACATCGTGTGTGTTGGTGGAACCATCCCATTAACCTTCCTAACTGAGTTTATGAAGTAATTTGATTAATTCTGATATTGTGATGCTATTTAATGTCATTGAAAGGGTTACTTCGCAGGTTCTATGTTTTGCTAATTTACCCTTAGAAAATGTAAAGAGGTTAGCTTGAAGAGTTTCCTTGAATGTTTGCCTAGATATTCTAACACAGGTATTAGGGGGTATCACAAACGATCGTTTCTTGCCCATCTCTACAAGAACATGGCATTGGAAAGATACTCTGAATCAATAATTCCTGTCCTGTAACTCTTCTACGAGGTGTTTCTGTGTCAGATATACGATTTACAGGGATGCCAGTCTGTAGGATTTTGCCTACATGTAGGATTTTCATTTTAGTCTCAAAGAGATGAAAATTTCAAGAAATTGCATGATGTGAGAACAATACACACTCCAGGTTCCCTAAAATCTAAATCTTAGATAAACCTGTTCTGTAATCTTTCAAAATTCTGAATTCAGCTACCCCCAGCACACTCAATCACAGGGCTTATGGATCCCAGTGCTCCAACCTACGTCTGTAGGATGGTCGGATTCTTGTGGGAAATGCTCCTACGGATAAGGGCAAACTTGTATACTGACATCTGATTGGCTTAAAACATGTACCCACTCTCATAGCAGGCACCTAGATATCCTATACTGCCAGTCGATGCCCAAGGATCTGCTAGGAGAGTGATGGGGATTTCCCCACACACCATGTGCGTTTTAGGTGATACATAGACTGGCCTCAGTCCCCATGTAGGAATTTTTCCTGACCCCCACTGGCATCCCTGGATTTAAAATGAACTGCACTTAGATTCAAGTCATGTCGATCTATTTAGCTCATTTAGAAACCCATTTCAAACTGATTTGTGTAATCTCCATATTTTAGATTTCACAATGTTAATGTCGAGGACTTTGAGGGGGCTGACCTCACGACTTCATACCGCCTACCAAGCAGATCGCTATCACGCACAATTCCTGTATTATTCAATTTGTATTCCAGGGTAACTTTACAGAAATGATGACACGATACAAACAACTTCTCCTGTACATCAAGAGTGCTGTGACAAGGAATTACTCAGAAAAGTCAATTAATTCCATCTTAGATTACATTTCAACCTCAAAGCAAGTAAGTGATCACAAATTCTTATTCTAGTGTGGCTTCCTTTCAGGGGTTTGTTGGTTTGGTTTAACGTCCAGTCAACTAATATAGGTCCTTACCAAACTTTGTCAAGGTTGTTTTACACCATAAGGCTGGTAATCAAATCTATGTGATGAATTCAGGTCGAAATCTCACCCGTACACATTTACCAAAGTGAGAATTCTTTTAATTCCCATACCACATAGACATGGTATGAGAACGATTGACCTTTGATATAGCAGTAAGTATACCACTGCTGGGAGTGAAGGAGAGTAGTGGCTTGAGTGGGACCCGAACCCACAAACTCTGACAACCTTGGGGTTACAAGTCCAGTGCCTTAACCACTGAGCTAACTCAACTCAAGTATCCAGCTAGATTGAAAATAGTCTGGCTGGGGGAGGGGGGGATATCGAGGAGGCAAATGATTTCAGGGATTTTCTTCATTGGTTGCTGACATCCCTGCATTACATATTCACTTTCTATAAAACCTACTAAGATCAAACCTTTTCTGGTAGACTTGATGGAGATACCTGTGATCTTCATTTTCTCCCCTGTCTTTTTATATGAAGTTATATGAAGAAAACCTTGGTGAATATATACTACTTTCTTATCAACAAATTCAAATGATACGGCAAGCAATATACAGTAGAACCCCGCTTAAGGGGAGACCCTCCGTTCCGAGCAAAGTGCCCCCTTAATCGAGGTGCTCCCTTAAGCGGGGTTAAAATGAACTAAATAAAGATTTCTGTACCGAGAAAACTGTCCCCTTAAGCGAGGTGTCCCAGAGGCAGGGTTTTACTGTATATGTATATATATATATATATCTTTATTTAGTGAACGCTTCTTAAAGCAGACGTAAACAAATGCTTTGAAAACATTAATCAAGACCCAAAATCATTAATTCCAATATTATTTCAGATGGAGCTATTGCAGAACTTTTATGAAACAACGCTAGAAGCTCTGCGCGAGGCGAAAAACGATCGGTTATGGTTCAAGACTAACACGAAACTGGGCAAGCTCTACTTCGACCGCGAGGAGTACGTCAAGCTGCAGAAAATCTTAAAACAACTACATCAGTCATGTCAGGTAGGAGCCCTATTTGTTTACAGTTCACGCATGCATGGGATCATACAAGATAATATAGATTAAAGTTTGCATCTGAGAACCAGTAACTCACGAACAGACTCCTTTCTTTATGATTGAAATGATGTGGTTTTTAAGTATAGCTATTCCCAATAGTGATGCTACCTTGAATGAAGGAATGGTTGATTCCAGATCCATGCGGTTACCATAGCGTGCTCAGGCTGTGACATCATTGTATCAGAGCCACAGTGATTTCCCTGGATATGCTTGTGACAAACAATTGCATACCAGGAAACCCAAAATTGTGTCCATAGGTATAGGAAAGGGGCCATCCTTAAAGTATGTACACAGAATTTTGGAGAGAGAAAAAAGGAATCCCCCGCACCACCCCCACTGTTGCACAGAACACATTTTGCGTTAACCCACCCACCCTATTGCATATGAACATATTCTGGACACGCCCCTCCTCATCGACACTCAATAATAGTGAGTCATTTGTGGCAATGATGAGGTTCTTCACCTCCCTCCCCTCTAAGGACTAGTATGGGTATCCCCGATCCTGTAGACAATGCTGCCCACCATCCTGCCCGCAGGGAAAGGGTTGACACCATATGGCCCTGTAAATCAAAGTAGTGGGAATAATGTCTTATAGAAGACGTTAGGTGGTGTTAAAACAACATATAGTTACCCCCCCCCCCCCCCCCCCCACACTCCAGTTTATAATGAATCATAAGAATTTTTAGACCAGGCAAATGGGGAACCTAAGGAACTGGGTGATATGGAACGTTTAGCAGGGTTCGCACAGAGCCTGGAAAACCTGGAAAAGCCTGGAATTATACTTTTTGGTTTTCCAGGCCTGGAAAAGCCTAGAATTTTCACAGAGAGCCTGGAAAAACCTGGAAGAGCCTGGAAAATGTAGTTGGGTATAAAAGCAATTCTTTTAGTCCATGAAATTGTGGTCAATATTAGCTTTCCTTAACTACGGTACCTGACTGCCTATGAAATTTCAGTGACTTTGATTGAATAGTTCCAAAAATCCTTTATTTGACCATGTATAGCAAATTGCTAATAATGTAACATGGATTTGATTATTTGTCCTCCTATTTAAAAGTGATAAAATTAAATTAGAAGTTATCTATCCCAAACCAATGAAATTCCACAGGTATCAAGGAAGATGAAGACAATTTTAAATAAATTTAGTGATGAATCAGACATCACTTCAAAACCAGTGACCAGCTGTGCCTGGAAAAAAATATTAGAGCCTGGGAAAAGCCTGGAATTTTATTGGGCCATCTATGAACGAACCCTGGTTGAGGTTGCTCAAAATAGCGTTCGTATTTGTGAGAGAAATCAGAGACTGACACTGAACCTCAGCTATGAGATAACACTGGCTGCTGTGTGACGTTAGACAACTGTAAAATAGACTAAATTTAGCCCGTTTTATTTTTTCAGGAGTTTGTGTATTATTGACATTTTGCATATTTTTCTTTTTTATGCAGACGGACGAAGGAGAGGATGACCTAAAGAAAGGGACGCAGTTGTTAGAAATCTATGCCTTAGAAATTCAAATGTACACGGCACAAAAAAATAACAAGAAACTGAAGGTTAGTTTTGAGATTCAACATGAGCTTGAGATTTAAAAAAAACAACGAAATACGTTTTATTATATACCTATGACCGTATGACCTACACATACTGCCCGCTGCTACCCATGGCATATTTATAGCCGTACACTGTGACATCACATGGTTAGCTCAAATATCAGTTGTAAAGCCATTACTATGTACAGTTTTTGCACACAAAAAAGAGCCATGAAAATCAGGAAAAAATGCAAATTTATTATGAAGAAATATTATGATAACACGAATCACTTGCACCAGAAATCTTTAGTACTGGTTTATATTGCAGGCACTGTATGAACAATCGTTACACATCAAGTCGGCCATACCACATCCGTTAATTATGGGAGTTATTAGAGGTTAGTATCATTAATCATATCTCGGATATCTCTTGAGGAAGAACAACGTTATTTTTGTATTATGCCATATTTGAATAGATACAAATATCATAATAGGCAACTATGAAATGTATATTGTTATAAAGATATGACTTACATCATTCTAATTATAGAAAATGATTCTATGGCAACAAGATGTATAGTTCTGTACAGGTTGCTACCGTTAAGTTATCAGATAAAAGAACTGAGCTTGCCCAGATTTTGGTATGGTAATTTTGGTTTGGTAATTTTGGTATTAAAAAAAAAATCAGATTTTGGTAATGATGATACTTCACATATATAAAAAAAACAACTCGTGTAATAACAGGAAAGGTCACGAAATTCCATATGATTCTTTATATGGCGCATCTGGTACAGATGCAGTGACTATTAATACAGTTACATGCAGGTGTTGTATGCAATCTTCACTATTCCCTTCAGAATGTGGCGGTAAAATGCATCTACGAGAGGGTGAATACGAGAAGGCACACACAGATTTCTTCGAGGCTTTCAAAAACTATGACGAGTCAGGCAGTCCAAGGTAATATTATACAGAGATGTCAGTTTTCTATTTTTCCATGGAAATCCACTTTTCCATATTCATTATATGTAATTTGTTTTCCTTGTGTCAAACGAAGATAATATTGATCTGGCCTCATCTACACCAAAACAGTAGTTTGAATCCCTCAGCCCCATGCCATGGCCAACAAGGACGCATTATCCTAGTTTTCCCGGTCTCTCTGATGCAGAAAAATCCACGTGGTGGTGCCAGAAATGAAATTTTCAGATAGCTATATATGTACATAGCAAATCATAGCAAATCATATTCATTTTCTCCAGCTATAAATCGAAGTATTCTGGTCCAGCAGGGGACAGGCGGCCATGGTGCGGCCAGCCAGTCGGGAGTAGATCCTTTACATACCCGGGGCGATATTAAGGAGTTTAGTAGCGTCTGGAGGGCGTATGGAGAGAAATTGGCACGTTTGGCATCGGTGTTAATCTTGAATAGGCTGAATGATTATTATTGCTTTTTTTTAATCAGATTTTCTGAATTGCGGTGTCCTTTAACCCAATTTGAAAAATTTCCACTGGAAAATAATTCCGCCGAATTATAGAAGATACACTCCCCCAACTGGTCGAGACAACTCTAACAGGAAAAAATATTCAACAACTTTAACCCAATTTAGCTTTCGAAATCCTATATTTTGAGATTGATCAACGGAAAAATGATAACCAAATCTCATGAGCGAAAATAGGTGCAAGAGACCGAGTCAATATAGTTATTATGAGGGCGCCACCAAAATGCAAAGCCAGTGCCATGTGATTTGGATCTCATTCATTGGAAACCGCTTGTTTGTTTTTAGGAGGACAACGTGTCTGAAGTATTTGGTTTTAGCCAACATGTTGATGAAGTCTGGAATCAACCCTTTTGACTCTCAAGAAGCTAAACCTTACAAAAATGACCCCGAGATTCTCGCCATGACCAACCTAGTGAGGTGAGTCGCACTTGTCTGTTCAGGATGACGATGGATTTAATGAAAGGCATATCCTACAATTCACGGTGGTGTCACCTGGTGGTTTTCAAGTATTGTAAAATATCAGTCAAGACTCGTTCCTTGGGATTCAGTCTGATGCCTATTCACTAAATCTAACGTTTTGTACAATTTATCCAATCCTAATAAGTAAAATAGTCCAATTACCATTTGGAAAATATGTTTTTCAAAAACAAGGACAGTGACCTATGAATTTTAGAACTTAAATGCCTATTACCACACATCTATATTCTGTGAGGGTTTGAGGAAAATGACACAGGTTTTACAATGTGGAAAGCAGCTTTATAGAATTTATATATGTTCTATTATAAAATGATCATAATATTGTTATGACCCGCGATTTTCAAGTTTGATTAAGAAAAGAAAAAAAATAGATATGTGTTCTGGAACACTTAGGGATCATCATATTCAGTTTTCAGGAGAATGACATGGGTTTTAATTTTCAAGCCGCAATACCTGTATGCAATTATCAGTGAATTCCATGTATTAACAAAATGTATCAAATTCATGCTAGGAGCTATTTATACAATTTATTTATGTGAATTTTAAAATGATATTTCTAGGGCTAAAATAAAAATGAAGCTTTAAAGTTTTAAAGTAGAACTTGGTAAATAGGGGGGGGGGGGGTAAGAAATATGCCCCTTTCTAATATCACACTAGTTTATTTTCAAAGTTGCCCACTTGAATGTGTTAAAGATAATCTAAATATCAAATTATCACTATTTGTGGATTGGGCGAAACCTTGTTATTTTGTAGTAAAATTCTATAGTCCTAGTAAATGATGTTTCTTCTTGTTTATCGTCGCCAGTGCCTACCAAAACAATGATATTAATGAGTTTGAAAAGATCCTGAAAACAAACCGACAGAACATCATGGAAGACCCATTCATCCGAGAACACATAGAAGGTAAGCTTTCATTACCACACCAAAATTTGAGTATAAAGGAAGGTTGAAGGACGTTAGGGCCCACCACCTTAAAGTCGGGACGTTAGGGCCCACCCTACACCGGGGGTGTAAAAGCCTCAGTCGCGCCTCGGCCGCACCGCTATGCCACGGTCACACCTATGTGCCAGGAGGGAGATGTGGCATAAATAGACGTTAGGGCCCACTTAATTTTGCATAAATGGTTAATGTTGGAATACTGGAGAACTTGACCCATAAAAAACTCGACCCATAATGAACTCGACCCGTTTTAAATCTTTCCTACTCAAGCATCTCAACTGTGAATAAATACTATATTTAGTAGTAAGTATAAGTAAGTAACGCTAACCCTAACCCTAACCCTTATCCTAACCCTGCCCCTCTCCCTACTCCTCTCCCTAACCCTAACCCTAACCCTAACCCTATCCCTAACCTTAACCCTAGATTGGTTTAGGCGGGCCCTAACGTCCCGATGAGTGGGCCCTAACGTCCCGTCTTTCGGGTGGTGGGCCTTAATGTCTACATACCTATAAGAACATGGATATAACGTGTAAGAACTTATAATATATAACAAAGTACACCAAAGGATATGAAATATCACGCATAGTTATGCACAGCAACGATGATGGGTAAATTATAAAATATAAATGAAAATAGTTTCATTTAAATAAAATATCTAGGCTTAATGACTACAAGTAAGTCAATTCAGTCAAATATTAGAATAAAGCAGCATTGTATTGACTTTCCTTGACATTCTTCAAGACTGGAATTAAGCCTATAAGACAGCGACACACCGATTCTTCATGATCACACCTATGTCAGACGGGTTCGTCAGTTCGGTCAGAATCGGTGAACTTTATGTCGCTGTAAGCACTTCACAGATCACCAGCATGGGGTTAATGACCGACTCTGCCCGACCTTAAGATTGTCGCTGTACGCACTTCATCGACTGTTTCCTGATGTCATGAATAGCATAAAAGTTATCAAACTTTGTATTATTGTTTATCCTAAACCTCATATAAATCTCCATAGACTTAACATGGAGTGACTGTATACCACGGTTATGCCATATGATATTTATATGCCACAGGTGACATATGAAGTTAAAAACATGTGAGTAGGGGTAGGATAAAATCTAAACGTCACTTAATTTCATACAATTGTTTACATGGCATTCGTTATCTTCTGCTACAGATATCACTCAGCTCCGCTTCATGATATCATTCCGCGAAAACAACGCATGCCATATAAACAATTGTATGAAATTTCGTGACGTTTCTTGATAGTATTAAAGCCTACCACCCGGCCCTGGCCCAGTCCGGCATGGACCTTTGATTTTAATTGTGTGAGGCTATAAATGTAAGACGTGTGATCGGTACGAGTCGGTGTGTCCCTGTATGAGGCTACAAGACAACGACATTATTGTTCCCGAGAGTATTCGTCGATGGGATCAGTGACAATCCGCGGCAGATGTCGCTGTCTTATGGGCTGAAGTTTGAGGTTCCACTTTTGAGTGCCATTGGAGCATGTGGACACCCTCTGTCGCTGTCTCTCACTCGAATTCCAATTTATTTTCAGATCTTTTAAGAAATATTCGGACTCAGGTTTTGATAAAACTGATTAGGCCGTACACACAGATTCACATCCCCTTTATATCTAAGGTAAGTTCCATGTTTAATTCATAATTTAAAAAGAAAAGTGAGACGAAAAAAATCAGCTCCATTTGTTCTCGTTTCTTTTATGCATGACAGAGCTTCGGGGAAATAAGAATGACAACTATTAAAAGTAACTTTTTTTTTTGTATCATTCTTTAACCTTTTTGCCTCATATTCTCATGGAGGTTTATCGGCAACGTTCGGTGGGCAATTTCCCATCGGGAAAAACTTTGATATTTTTGCTCGTTAGTCATCTATTAATAGCAATCACCTTGAGCATATATTCTGGGTGCACTATTTTACATTTCTAGGATTTATCAAGGGGATAGCAGTTTAAATGTAACTGTATATGTTTGTTCATTTGATTCGCATTTGAAATATGAATATGCGTGTGATCTATGTCGTTGTTCTTGTTATACTTCACAGGAGCTGAACATAGACGTAACAGAAGTAGAAAATCTCTTAGTTTCCTGCATCTTAGACAAGTGAGTCAAGTTTACCTCCTTTTATTGGATGGTTAGCGTCATTAGAGGGAAACTATGTTCCGGTGGGAATAAGTCAAAGTTTACGAGGTAAGGCTCGAAAAAATTACTGGCCAAGGCATAGCTGTAATTTTTTACTTATTTCCACCGGTACGTGGTTTCCCTATTCCTATATACCTTCAATTGTCGGCTAATATCGATAAAAACCGAATGTCTCTGAACGTCAACCTGGGCAGTAAACTTCAACCTGGGCAGTAAACGTCAACCTGGGCAGTAAACAAAAGTTATTCCACCCCCAGCAGCGTTAAGTAACCATAGGTTGTTCGCTCATAGGTATATAGGAATACACGTTTCTCAACAGTTTGGTCCTTGGTCACTCAGCGTACTTATATAGAACTGGATCGAGAATCGTACAAGTAGAAAATACTCCACAAGTTTGGATTTGCCGCAATAATCATCGAGGCGAAGCTGGATGACGATTACGGCGCATCCAAACGAGTGATATTTCATATATTTTTATATTTTGGATATTTGATAGATATAGAACGACCTTACCATGTTGTACAAGAAACAAATATCGCTGGAAATTTGTGTTTGCAGGGAACTCAATTTCTTAAATCCTTAATAATCTGAAGGGAAAAGAAGCTTCGGCAATACGCCGGTATGTTTGGCTTGTTCCAGCTTTCTCCGTACAAAATTATTTATCTAATAACAATTATCTCACCCCTAATAAATAACGCCATAGGCTTAACACGGGATTTGTTTATGTCACGGGTGTGATATAAAGTATTGTTTATGTCACTTCTTTCTAATATTCAAAAATCATGGAAATGGGATAGGATAAAATCTAGGCGCCACTTGTTTGAGTTTATTTATGTCGCACATTGTGTTGGCTCCGTAATCTCACCAGTCTTTTGACTTCGACTCGTGAGATTACGGAGCCAACACAATGCATGACAGAAATAAACTCAAACTCAAAGTTGGCTTGGCTCCGTAATCTCACGAGTCTTTCGACTTCGACTCGTGAGATTACAGAGCCAACACAATGCGTGACATAAATAAACTCAAACTCAAAGTTGTCTTGGCTCCGTAATCTCACAAGTCTTTCGACTTCGCCTCGTGAGATTACGGAGCCAACACAATGCATGACATAAATAAACTCAAAACTCAAAGTTGTCTTGGCTCCTTAATCTCACGAGTCTTTCGACTTCGACTCGTGAGATTACGGAGCCAACACAATGCATGACATAAATAAACTCAAACTCAAAGTCGTGACGTCTCTTGATAGTATTAGCTGGAAGATAATATTTTCCACCCTCACACTTGCAGCACAATTCACGGGCGGATCGACCAGGTGAACCAGGTATTGGAGCTGAACCGCGAGGCGGCCGGAGTGGCTCGCTACAGCGCCCTCGACAAATGGACTGCTCAGTTGATGTCCCTTCACCAGTCGGTGGTGAACAAGATGGCGTGACCCGCGGCCAGGGACACTCAGTAGGACTTTATACCGGGAGGGGACGGGGGGAGGGGGAGGCCCTCCCCTCTGGGCCTGCCCCTGAGAAGGGAACGAATCGAGGTGGCACTGTACACAGGCCCGTTTGTGATTTCCTTGTGGTATTGATAACTGGGAATAGAAATTATGGAATATATATACCACAAGATGGACTGGAAGAATGCAACTGCAACTCACCCCGAACACGGCTGCAGCGGGCAACCTTGGCATGAAACTGACTTTACTCACGCTTGTACGGAACCAGATCGTCTGTGGCCAAGTCCTGCTAGATAATAATGGTCAGTGGGCGCCAGCACTGGAGATCTGTTTTATGCGAGAACGATGACAAGAAACACGAATTGAATACTATGAAAACACGATTTTAGAAAGTGGGATTCACCTAAAATACATTCTTCTAGATGATTGGGTTCAAATTTGTCTACACACACACAGACACCAAAGAGATGCATTCCCCAACATTAAATATACCTATTTTAGGCTGCAACACTTTTAGAGCCCGATGCACTGTTATTCTCTAATAACGGTCTTTCTGGGAAAAATAGTCTAGAATTATCCAATGTTGTGTTTGAGTTCTCCTTCATCACTTCACACATTTCCCGATGTGAGTTCCTTTGGATTGTCTCTCTTATCTAGACCTATGCGAATCACGGACACCAATAACTTGGAGCGAATTTCGCCCCTCATCCAGTACATATTGTGGAATAATAACGAATTACACGAATCTCCTAACGGTTGATTAAGTTCTCATTATATGTGCATTATTTATTTCACTACACAACAGACCCTGCTAACGTTGCCAGTATCGCTCTAATGCTTCAAAGCAATTGTAACAAGGAAGTCCAGTATCTCTCTCTTGCTCTCTCTCTCTCTCTCTGTGACAGCAGGGATCTTAATAGGGAGCCAAAGTGAACCTGCTGCAACCACAGATAGCCGGTCACAAAATACTATTTCCGGGTATAGGCGCTAAGTACTTAGACTATGTAGGTTCGAGATTATATGTGTCATTCTCCAGTCTTTTAGATCCAAATTTTTAATAAACTCAACAACTGTCATCGTAGTTATTCAGAGACGATAGTTATAAACTTCACTTCAAAAGTAACAAACAAGACCAAAACATAAGTCTCAAACCCTCATAGCTTTAGCACTAAGCCTCGTTCTTACTGGCCACCGGAAATGGTGTTAGGTAGGTGGGTATCTGTGGTTTCAGCGGGTTCACTTTGGCTCCCTATACCTAACGCATGAGGGATAATTGCCTGCGACCTCCCTCGGGAATCTCCACATGTGTGTGCTTAAAACATGTCCGAAGCCAGCAGCGCTTAACTGGATGCCACTACCCACGAAATAAAATAATCACAAAGCAGTGTAACCAAGATGTCGAGCAGATTACTCTAGTGATGAATATAGCAGGCGTTAGAGGTCAGGGCTATGCTGTTCTTTTCCCTTTACTTTGTTGAGAAAATTGTGCTTGATTCCTTTACGAAGCCTGTTTGCCACGTCGAAATGCGTGTATGATGATCATTTTGATCTCCAAGAACAATATGTGTAAATATTGTGAAAATCTGACCTGATATTAAGACAGTAATCGCTTGCTGGCCACTTGCCCCTCAATTCATCGGGGGACGTCGGGTTGGACTAAATTTGCAAATAAAACTTATCTTTTTCATGAATGTTTGTCGTTCTTTCTGTCAGCAAGTTAGCATCGGAGGGACAGGGAGAACAAGGCTTCTGTTCACTATTCAGGTGAAGAACTAGAGAATCGGAAGTGTATATTTTTCTTGATTTTGCTAATTATGTGAATACCCCTTTTTATTATCCATGGCACACAAAGTACCCATTGAGAATATATCGGGACTCGGTAAACCACTGTTGAAAAAGATACCATAACCATTGTATACGGGTTCAAATCCGTGGTGTACAGCCACCAAGCTATAGTGTGTGGGAAAATGGTCCCTTTGTGCTATAGAGCAAAATAATAGTCCCTACTGATATACCCTTTATTATGACAATTCATGAATTTAATTTACTTGGGAAGATTGATAATAGATTCTACAAACGGTGGTTTTGTGAAGAGGTGGCCTTGTAAACCACTCGAGGTTGACCTTATAATACACTCGCTAACGCTCGTGCAATACTACACGTCAATCTATCGTAGTTTACGGCTGCTGTCCACAAAAAACATCGCTTATTGTCTATGAAGCAAACCAAATCACTCTGAATCTTATTACATTAGTATTTGAGCAGTTGTAGACTTGAAACCAACCTCACACCATCTTATAAAAAGGATGCAAGTTTTCCGACAAAAGGAATCGCCGCATAAACGTTGACCTCTAAATACACAATAATGACTGGTTTTGTTTATGAGTGGCCGTAATCTCTGAGTAGTTGACGCGTAGTAATATCCGAGCGACAGCGAGGATATTACAGGCATCGACACAAAGGTTGATGCGGTTATACTCACTCACCCCAGAGGGCACCACCATCGCTGCTCACCACCGCTTACTCACCCCCTGCCGTCCACGCAGCAGGAGAGTCACTTCTCACCGGTGCGCACACAAGCACATACACAGAGACTTAACCGGATTTTTCTTTTTGCTTATGTTATAAATTGTTATGTTATAATAAATATTGGGAGGATATGACCACGCCTCCAATGGCCCATTTGTCGCCTTGTTCTATCCCGCCTCACCAGATGAGTATTACCGTACGTTGTCAACTACGAGGAGAGAACGGTCACTTGTATACAAAACTAGTCTTTTTTGTATTTATTACTCAGTTGCCTTAAGAAGGCATTGGATTTTCATCGATCTTTATATGGCCCAAGGTCGTGAAACTTGAAATTTTCCTTGTGCTTTTGAGGTTATTTTCTTGATTTCATAGTTTAATGGAATCAAGGCTGCCATGAAAAAGGATATTTTTTGCATATAGAATTGACTGCCTCAGAGAGACTGAGAAAATATGGAAACACATCGTTATTGACCATGAATCAGGCCTGGGGTCTGTGGGGAGGTTTGAACCAGTTTATTGGTGTGAATGTGGCCCAATTTATTCTCTCTTTGTTCTATACATGAAAAAGGAGTTTTATAAAATGAAAACAAGGATACGAAAACTTCCATCCCTGTGGGTTTACATCTATCATAGCAGTCGCCCCAGGACTGGCAGTCAGAAAATTCTCATGCCTGTTTACAAAACGACAAGGACATATATCGGCTTGGTGTGAATATACAAACTTTTGTCAGAATAACCTTGAAATAACTTAAATGAACGTTCGTCTTTGATGTGACCGTTTTAACAAATTTGGTCTGGGCCCAATCCGCAATAAATCAAAACACTACGATGTATGTACCTGATATAAACGAAATTATTCAGCAACAAGAAATATAACCAGAGAAGCATTAGCATTTTATTCTGCTATTTATTTCAGTAACAATTTAAGAGGCTCACAAAGAAAAATCAAACATTCTGATAACAAATCTGAAAAGGGTATAATAAAGTAAAGCTTTTTAGTTGGAATGATGGTCTTAAGATCAGAAACAGATCTTTACCGCAAACCTAATTACAATAGGCCTTTTGAACATACTGTTCTTTTAGAGCAGCGGTGAAAACAGAGAAAACAATACTAAAATCCTTTCTTTAACAAAGATTTGCACATTATGCATGATTGGCTCTTCCATGATTGGCTCTCCCCCCCTCCCCAAAAAAAAACAAAACCTATTCAATTGTGATTTCATCACATCTTGATCTACCATAATCTTCAATATCCTTTCTAGGTTATATAGACTAGAGGCTAGTATCCTAAAACGCATGTTACCGTTTTCTCTCATCTAAGAAATAAAACTTCCTCAATTGTATGGCCAGTGGAACAGGTGCAGAATCGTCACAATTTGCAGGCCTTTGCATAGGACACTTTTCTTTTTGTCCTGCCTACTTGAAAATATCACAAATCCCAACATGTGAGCTACACAAACTCACCACTCTCCTCTAATAGAAAAGTAACCACAAAAATATACTTTCAATATAACAGTAACAATTATCCCCCATTCACCCATCACTCTCGCAATGCGTATATCCAGACTTCAATGAGCAAAAGCGCTGCAATACAAGCTGAGGTGGCAGTGGCAGTTAGGAGTCGTTCTCATGTTTCTTGTGGCAGGCGATAACGTCTTCAACATCGTCTTTAGAGCCGAGGAAGACCGGGGTACGTTGGTGGATGGTCTCAGGCTGGACGTCCAGGATGGGGATGGTACCCGTTGTAGCCAGACCACCTGCCTGCTCCATGATGTACGCCATCGGGTTACATTCGTACATGAGTCGCAACTGAAAGAAACCCAAATATTCACATTATTTTTTTGTATCGCCTTGGAAATATACACTTCCAGGCTACCTTAACTACCAGTAGTACCCCGTTTCTATTTATCCATAGTTTACTTTTCCCAAGCATAGGATTTGGAAATAATAAAATATCCGGAAGATGAGTGCCGGAGTTTGTGGCCTGTATTTTCAGATATTTTAAGAGGATTTCTGTCCTCAGTTAAATGGCACTGATAGTAAGGATAGGCTTACTGGGATGTCGAAAAATTCGGAAATTTGGGGAAATCCTACGGCTGTTTTCTTTTAGGGGTCTCTATCACGTATTTTAGGAATAGCTCACTTCTTTTTGGTATAACTGTATCATGCATGTTCAGCATAGCTCACCTTTCCTTTGGGCGTTTCTGTGGTGGCGGGGTAACCAAAGATTCCTCCGTAACAAAGTGTGCGGTGTACGTCAGCCACCATGGACCCGATGTACCGAGCTCCGTAAGGCTTGCCACTCTGTCAGTGAAAACACATACATACGTATACTCTATTCTCATCTCTTTTTTGTTCACCATATTCTATATACAAACTTAGTGTTTTTCTCCTCTTAACGCAAATATTTTTAGCTTGTAAGCATTCTAATTTAAAGAATCAAAGGCATGGACAGAAAAGAACTAAGCACGTTTGGTTTTCCCTTATTAGTAAACTATGTTCTAGCTACAATCTTATGTAGATAATCACAGATAGCCAATGACAAAGGCAGATTTGGTAGTTTAATTTCCGATATATTCCATTAATTACTCTTGGTTTGATGTTAATCAAATTTGATAAAAATTTAGATAGAAATCACATCCCTACACATTTACCGAGGTGAGAGTTCTCTTACTTCCCACACCACATAGACATGACATGAGAACGATTGGCTTTTGATATAGCAGTAAATCTACCACTGCTGAGGGTGAAGGAGAAGAGTAGCCGCAACCTTACAACCTTAGGATTACAAGTCTGGTGTCTTAACCCTTTAAGGACGGCTGCCTGCCGCCGAGCTTCTCCCATAAGGAAGGGTGCTGGTGGCAATTTGTCCCTAGAGGACAGGCACATAATGGTTAAAACCCATAATTCAGGTTTGTATCCATGCAATACAATATTTTGTTTCTTTTGAATAGAAATACTAAATATGATGTCATATCTACATTTTGGGAAGATTTCACGAATATTGCTCTAGTTAAACCCTTTCGTAAATATTTGAGCAATGATACCTCAAGGCATCATGCATCTTTAGCATGGTGATGCCTCCAAGCATCATGCGTCCTTAAAGGGTTAACCACTGAGCTAACTCTCCCCCCCCCCCTTCCCAACAAAGGTAGATCCATGTAGATTCAGTGTGGATTACCTTGGGATTCTTCTTGCTGTCCACGTAATCCTTGACCGGGTCGAACCAGAACTTAGCGTAGCCCTCGTTAATGGAGTAAATCTTACCCCGCGGCTTTATCTTCATGTTCTTCTCAGTCAGGATAAATTCTCCAATAGACTGTAACACAAAATCATCGAATGCACTTGACAACAAAGTAGTTGATGACAAGGTTTCATTTCATGCGATAGCATGGCGCCAGTCAGTGACCTGTTTTTGCTTTGTAGAAACTATTTACAATGGCTGAATTTTGATAAAATTAAAAAAAGATTTAAAAAAAAATCTACATGAATAACAAAATGTTAAAGCTTCTTTATCTTTTACTGTGCAATTTAGCTGGCCAAGAAAATGTTGAATGAGCCTTGAACTTTATTCCGTTTTCATCTGGGAATCCAAATATAAAAATATATGAAATTTTCATTTCTGGCATAAGGACAACGACGGACCAGTTAACATAGGATCCTCTAAACAGATACCTCAATATGGTCTATTAGATAGTCAAGATAAAAAGAAGATATGAAAAAAGATCATATACTCACTGGGTCTAACATGAATCCGTTGACGCCGTTGCCTGTGGACAGGACGATCATGGTAGCGCTACCGTATAGCGCGTAGCCCGCTGCCACGATGTTCCGACCCGACTGGAGCGCATCTTTCACCGACGCTGGACCTTCTGTTGTCTGCAAAGGCACAAGTCATTCATAAAATGTATTGTTGCTCTATGACTACAATAAGGAGCCAGAGTGAACCCGCTAAAACTGCAGAAACCCTGTGCTCAAAACACCACTTCTGGAGGCCACTACTAAGGAGGTTTAGTGCTAAAGCTATTGGGGTTTGAGGATAGAATTTAGTTGTTGTTCTCATTTTCTACTATTGCAGTGTACTTTACTACAATCGTCTCTGAATATGCTTGGATATGGCCAATTGCCACCGGAATACGGCCCAGTTATGGCCAGATACCAAAGGGCCAATTGCCACTGGGATACGGCCCACATATGACCAACTGCCACTAGGATACGGCCCAGATATCCCCGGGTGCCACTGGGATACCTGGTATGGCCCTGCTATGGCCAACTACTACCGGGATATGGCCCTGCTATGGCCAGATACCACCAGGATACGGCCAAGATATGGCCAATTGCCACCGGGATATGGCCCAGATATGACCAACTGCCACTGGGATACGGACCAGATATGGCCAACTGCCACCGGGATACAGCCAAGATATGGCCAATTGACACGCGGATATAGTCCAGATATGGCCAGATACCACCAGGATACAGCCCAGATATGGCCAGATACCACCAGGATATGGCCAAGATATGGCCAATTACCACTGGGATATGGCTCAGATATCCTCGGGTGCCACTGGGATACCTGGTATGGCCCTGCTATGGCCAACTACCACTGGGATACGGCCCAGATATGGCCAACTGCCACCAGGATATGGCCCAGATATGGCCAATTGCCACCAGAATACGGGCCACATATGGCCAGATACCACAAGGATTCGGCCAAGATATGGCCAATTGCCACCGGGATATGGCCCAGATATGACCAACTGCCACTGGGATACGGCCCTGCTATGGCCAACTGCCAATGAGATATGGCCCAGATATGGCCAACTGCCATCGGGATATGGCCCAGATATGGCCAATTGCCACTGATACGGCTCAAATAAGGCTGGGTACTAACAGGGTTCTCTCAGAGTCTGGTTGGGGTATGTCTTGATGCAGCTTTCTTGCCAATAAATCTGATAGTATAAAGCTTATTTTTATCGTTCCAAATAAAAAAACTTCAGATATCAGTATCCCTGTTTCTTTGCGAATGACATCTTCAGATAATAATGAATGCTGCTAGTTGTCTACAGGGTGGACTAGATTAAACTTACCTTGCGGTACACAGAGAAGATGGTTCCGATGGAGACGAGGCAGTCGATGTTAGAAGACCCATCCAGAGGATCAAAGCACACAATGTATTTGCCCTATCGAAACAAAATATAGTCCGGATTACTATTACACACAGCACAGACAGCATGCATTTAGATTACAGCAATATTAAGTGTGCATAACAATCTCTTCTGATATGAGTTAATAGACGTAACAATCGAAGGATACCAGTAAGTATATCTGAAAGTCATATTATTAGGTATAATACAGCTTACAGTTTCCAAATTGGATATATATACTAAATATTGATACTTGTTTGCATTGACTAACATCAGCTGTTCAAAATATTTGAAATAAATATAGGTTCCTACTAGGAATCTTGTGAGAATATCAGCACATAAATTTCAGAAAAGATATATTTCTCTTCTTGTGGCTGCACATAAATCAAAGGCGGCATTAACATTACAATTGATCTCCTTCAAATTTGGGTGTATTATATATGCTATTGGGTTACCGCCATTTAAATATGGTATGCAATTTATAAGATATGAATAAGCATCTGGATATTAACACTCTCATAAGATGCATGCTTAGCAATCTATGGAAACGCACACACACATACGCGAAAATACTAAAAATACAAATGATCACCTTCAGGAATCAATAGAAAACAAGCTTGGGATTTGTCTTGTTAGTAAATGGTGTAAATGCACGGATATCTTATCTTACAGAGACAACAATCCACATGGAAATGGATTATCAAGCTCCTGATAAAACTGGGAAACAGCTATAGCAAAAATAGATCTTTGATTAACTATTAGAAATTCAGGCTGAAATCAAACTACCGGTAACCATACTGGCAAAAGAATACATGTATTTTACTGTGCACTGGCTGGCAAAGCATCAACTCCAGTTAGAGGCTATATAATTAAAAAAAAATAGATTTAGAATGAAACTGCCACCATCAGACCATACCAGAACGGCAAATATTTTACTGTACCCAAATCACTGATTGAATACTTACTAAAATTAGTCTAGTTTAATCTATGAATTTCTACTGTTTTCATTTATTTTATTACCAGGTCAACAAATCATTTGTCATGGGTGTAATACAGATATGCTACAGTTAAAGTCTTACTGATCAGAAATGAAAGTCCGCTTGAAAATGTTTCTTCAAATAGGGTGTGGGTTTGTAAGTAATATAAATTTATTGTGAGGAGAATCTCTAGAACTACATATCTGTCAATATAGACCACCCGTACGAGGTTGAGCCATGTCTTAAACATTCTCTAGAAAGCAAAACTTTTGAACATGTTCACTTTATGTACTGTATTGCTGTATACCAATAAAATTATATTGGGTGATTTCTAAAGAAGAAACCAACAAGTTTTGGTCAGAGTTGTCATTCTCTGTAGAGTTTGAATGCAGAGTGATAAGAACGAGGTAACAGCTGAGTGAATATTTTGAACCATTCACAAACGATATGGAGATCGACGACTGTGACCAAAACAAGTTGCTTTCTGTATTTATCTCATCTCTGTTATACACGAAATGAACACAATATGTGTGACGTCATCCCCTTTGTGTATTAGTACTAATACCCAAAGGGTTATGGAAAACGAGTTCATAACGCTAAGCTTAGGGGACAAAAATACCAGGGGTGAGATAAATAGACAATATTGACTGGTTTCAGATACAAGTGGCCGTATGCTCCGAGGAGTTGACGCGTAGTAATATCCGAGCGTATGTGAGGATATTGCGCAGAGTGAACTCCGAGGAGCATACAGCCACTTTTATCTGAAACTAGTCTATATTGTATTCATCATCCACCTTTTCTGGGCAAGTAGCATGTCGATATCAGTTCATTTTAGTTATGCACTATTTTTCTGTACGCACTACTTTCCGTATGCGCCACCCGGAGCATACAACATATCCGTATGCGCCGTAATGTCCATACAAACGCCCTATGTGTTTTCTATGGACATTTTGTATTAGGTGGATAATAAATGAGAGATCTCCACCAGATTGTCGTCCATACAGATAGATAATGGCAACATTGGGTCGAAACTATGAGGAAAATTAAATTTTCTTTACGTGACACCTATTTATAAGACCCATCCTCCCTAAGATGACATCATAGAACTGATTTGAGGAACTATCATAAAACTGGATGAGTTTTAATCTTGGCCACCATATGCCACAACTGGAGGTTGGCATAGTGACTTCACGAGGCGAAGCCGAGTTAAGTCTGGAGCCCAAACTTCAGCAGCACGAATCAGGTTTTGATTTGATCCTACTTGTCTCCTCGTTTTTGGAATATTACGTGATAACAATTTTGTATGCCACTAGTGGCATATAAAACTCCGTATGTCAGTCAGTGTGGCATACGGAAACTCAATGTTAAGCCTATGGGATTTTATATTAGGGGTAGGATAAATGTATTTGAGACGTGCCAATATACACCTCTGGATAAAACCGATGCCGATTTAAGAAAACAAATAAAATTTTGTTGTTTGAAATGATTTGATACCTGGTTTGTGAACACCCTTTCAATGACATGAGCCTTTTGAACACTTCTGTGAACCGGTCTAGATGTGATCCCCTGAAGCGGAGACTCTGCTGGAGAGTGACCTCCCTACTGAGATGGGGTAACTACCTTCAAGGAGGGGCGTCGCCTCTCTTCATCCAACTTTCTGTGTTTCGCATGTTTGGAACTCAGATACCTCCTCAACTGTCGAAAAAAGTGCCGGTGGACAAAAATTGGTCTGAGTCACTTAGGGGGGAACCAAACCCAATAACTTTTAATGATAGATTACTTCTGAAAAGCAAAGTTATAGAGCCGGTTGCGTTTCATCGACTTTGAAGGGATATCCAAATTTTCGATTTGAAATGAAACATCCAACATGGGGCCTGCCCGCTACAAGTTTCGTTCCAAATTTTAAATTACAGAACCTTTAGGTTTAACCTTACTATCTAAGTCTAAGTAAACTAATTATTTCTTTATCTAAATAACAATTCCCTGATATATATCAGTTACATATTATTGCCATTTGCTAACCAGCTTGCTAAAAAATAAAGCCTGTCACTACAGCCAAATTATGCAATAGATAGGGGGGGGGGGGGCATTTTTTAAGGGCATATAGTGTTACACAATCACCGAATTCGGCTATAAGATCGTTCTTCCACTCGGGCCCTAGACCCCTACTCCTCATTCTAATGGCGGGTGTTAAGCCGAATGGGCAGTGGGTACCATTTTTGTGTAAGTCTTTGGTATGACCTGACCAGGGTTTGAAACCATGACCTCCCATGCTCGAGGCAAACACCCCTACCACTAGGCCACCAAGTCTATATGAGTCAACGTTTAGGTAGATAGTTGGAAACATGGCTGTTGGAGTGACCCTTCGTCGTCTATGTATTTTGACTGTGCTCAATGCTCGCTAAAATCATTTTGGGGTCCTATACAAATCCTATGATAAATGAAATAGAGGCAGCAGAAGAATACTATGTAGTAGCAATATTTGTTTACATTTTTATGCAAATGAAGATTTTCAGGATTGCTAAGCAGTTTTATTCGCACTCAAATGAACAATTTCTTCAACCTTGGGCTACAAATCAAACTTTACACCTAAACAAGCCAGATGACCTATCTTCAGAATACTTGATTTATCTTTAAACACATATCAGTGAAGGGCATGCAGTCACAGATAAACAAAGAAGCCAAACTGAGGGCAGCAGAGGTCACAAATACCACTTGGTCTTAAACAGTCAGATAACTAAACATATCAGACCAGATACTTCTCTTAGACATTTGTGTGAGTAGACTAAAGGGCTCAAAAGGTGAATTGCAATAAAATGGACACTGACAATGTCAATTATAATTCCTGCCGGTAATTACCGGTAGACAAGAACTAGAACTCTGTGACCTCTACCTGTTAAGTACCTCATCAAGCTATATGCTTACCCCTCCCTGTGTTCGCCGTGCGAGGACACATACGAAGGTGTATTTTATTATATTGCGTTTCACATCAATAAGATTCAAATCAGTCAGGAAATCTATACACATACTCCTACATCTTTATGACCATAATAATCATAACAAATTATGATCTCCCTATCTTGTTAGTCTTTTAGAATTATTTTGGTAAAGTACATGTTTTAAAGTTTTTAATCTAAGACAATGGCATAGGTTAACTGTAGCAAATAACACAAGGGAATACGCTAAGGTGTTCACTATCCTATTATACACGTGTACACAGTTAAATAAACAAATACAATACAAAAACAATGAGAACTTTACAATGTCGCCTAACGTGATTCTTATAATTACCAGTGACTGGACACTTATCCTGCATAATTAGAGCGAGTCATTTTAGTTGTGGATTTATTTGTGGACCCATGCGCTATAATATGAGCGTTTATAATTAATTTTACGTGCTGCATTATGACAATAATTTCACAAAAAGAAACATGAGCATGGACCTCATAATCAATATGAATTCAACAAAATACTATAGATCACTAATAGGACAAGTAAGCATCTATGTTATAACTGTACCCTTTACAATGATCTTAAAGACAAGTTTACTTGGACCCATAGTTCTTCTTTATTTGTGAACTATGAACTTGTGCGGCAGAAATATTTCCTTAACACGACCTACCAGTTAAATGCCATTGTGATGTATTCCACTTACAGTATCTTTAGACTTATCTTTATGTCCTTATCGTGTGGTATCAGGTGGGTGGGTGGTGGGTGGTGGGGGGGGGGGGGGGGGGGGGGCAGTGTATGTCTCTACACCTCACGCTTACCTGTTTCTCGGTATCCACTTCAATGACGTTTTCGTTCTCCTCGGACACCATGAGGCAAGTTGTGTACGAAGAACGCAACATGTTGATGAACAAGTCGTTGGCCAAGATATCCAACTTTTTTACTTCTTCCCCTTGAACATTGCTGCTTCCTGTGATCCCGTACCTTAATTGTGGTAAATACTGCTGTCAGGGCATGTTTAGAATATAATAATATATTTTCTTCATATAAGAATATATCCTGTTCAGTGTCTATTGTACTTCAGTAGAGCTCTTGCGAAGGGTAACGAATAAGCCATGATTTAGAATATTCTCAGGGTAGGAGCAGCCTGTTGACCCTGTTGTTAGGATTGTGAAAGGCAGTCTTTTAAAACAAAATACATAAACATTAGTCTCCTCTTTCAACCTTTCAAACAGTCATTTTCCTGAAAGTGTTTTTTTATTCAATAAACACAATTAATAGTTGGGGAGCAGATATGGAAATTTGCACAAATCCATGACACTCCTCACACAGAAATATGGCCGCCCAAATCGCTCATAGGCTCAGGTCGGCTGGAACAATCTGCCTGGTGGATTAGTAAATCGGCCGGTATCGGCCTGAATTGGCCGGACCAGCCCATTGAAAACCCTGTCGCACTCAACCGTGCGGTCGTCGCCTCTGGCCGGCCGACCCTGTAAAAACCAGCCGGCCGGCCATCTCTGAGCGTCGATTTGGTGGATCACGTCATTTAGTCGGAGACAGAGGTTGTGGGCGAACTAACGAATTTGTGAACTTCCAATGGCTCATTGCCCTATTATTCACCTTATTTCTGAAGGAATTGAAGAAATCCATATATCACGGTACCGGGTATATTTTCTAAATAAATCTAGCAATTGTGAATAGGTCCATTTTAGTATTTTTACCGATTAGGTTAGGACAAAACAAGAATGTTATTCATTGGTATCAAAATACGTCACAAGATAACCAGTTTGAATGGATAACCTATACGATATGTCAATATCTAAATTGTGCCTCCACTGAAAATTGTAGGACTAGATCTAGATCTAGCACTAGTACCCGGTATAGATTTTGTGCTCGGATTTATACATTGATCTCAAGAAAAATCTATATATCCGGAAATCCGATAAAATGTTATGCCTGTGTGCCATACTGGATGGGGTTATCCTTATTTCTGCCACACAACCTTGTTTTATATTTAAATGTCGACCCCATCACTATGATGACATGTAGATCTAGATAGATCTAGGCCTATCTCAGATAGATCTAGTATCTGCATGTTGACATTGTTGTTCAGACTGGTCCTACCCTGGAATTATAATTAAAGGCATATCGGACAATTTAGTGTGAAAATTAAAACCCTTGTCATTTTTCTGAAAATTGAATACAATGATCTCTAAGTATTGTAGAGCACATATCTGACTTAAAAATCGGGGGTCGCCGTGCTAGATTTTGATTTATAGATCAATATTATGATCATTTTATATAAGAATATATAGAGATTCTATAAAGTTGTTTTTCACATAGTAAATCCATGTCATTTTCTTCAAACTTTCACAGAATATAGTCAATGTATAGTACTACCTATGTAGGCTTGTTTCTGAAAGAATTGAAGAAAACCATATTTTTCAGTACATTTCCTATATAAATCAGGCAAATGAAAAAGGGCCTATTTTACCTATTGGATTAGGTCCAACTAGACAAAACTTAAATTTTGCTCTTTAAAGTTTGGAATATGCCACAAATAACCAATTTCAATGGATTAATGGGAATATTTAAAAATCACCAGGTGGCGCCACCGTGAATTGTAGGATAAGCCTTTAAATCACATGTCCGTGATCTGCATTCTATACCAAGAAACAACAATATCTCAAATCACCAAGCTAGAGTATTACCGCACAGTTCTTCTCGATGAATATACCAATAGTTTACTACTCACAGACTAGCTATACCCGCTTTTCGGACAGCATTTGAAATGGCCTTCACAGCTGTCACAATGGCGTTCATCAACTGGGTCAAATCTCCCTGTGCTTCGGGGTGTTTTCGTTGTTCCGCTAGCAGAAAGCGAGTCAATGTCATGCAGTCTGTGTCGATTGTGGACCCTGTGCTCGTCATGTTGCGTTTTCTTGTGTCGTTCTAATAAAAGTTTTGAGAAAATCAGAACTATCCCGTGTCCGGCAACACACGTCTCCGCTCTTCTGACTCTTGAGAGGGGAGCCTTGGGCAAAGTCCACGTGGGCGATTTGTGAATGGACCAATTAGAAGTGGGTACTGGATCACGTGACCGCCACACCTCCAACACGACCCAAATAAACAAATCGTAGAGGTCTCTGTGGTGTGCACGTAGACCACAGCGGGTATGTGACCTCTACTCCCTGCAACATTCGTGTGAAGAAAATCTAAATTACGGACCTATACCTATGGACAGGCAACGCGGGCGAGCGCCGTGTTTGTTCTACGATATGAGTGTCTCGGCTACGCTTGACCGATTTCACGGGTAAATCGTAGATTGGCCACCAACCCCTGTCTGCGCTAAGCTGAGTAGCAAACGTCTGCTCTGGTGGCCAGTGTAGGGTAAATCGCCGATTACCCACAATAACGATAGGGGGCGTAGCAGGAGACTAGTTCCAGTTCTACCCACCAGGATTTTGTTTTAATTCAAACACAATTTTAAGATGATGATGAGTTGTAAATGTTCCATATCTCAGCAAATAATAGGAGTAGAAACATGATCTAAAATGCACATTAATCCAATTTATAATACCGATGTAATTTCTTTATAGTTGTGAACCTGACTTTAAGTGGGACTTAAATAGAACCAAATACCTGCACATTTATAAATAAAGATTAAGACCAAAAGGACCAGTACCCTTGGCATCACTATCTTAAACTGTTTCATGTAAATAAATACTTAAAATCGACAGTGAAATAGTTTATTAAGGGCTGGTGAGATGGAAATAATTTCAAAATCTTGATTTCCCATGTGAACCCCCTGAGAATGAGGGAAATCTGCATGCCGACCCTGCCCAAAGTGACCCAAAATCTGCCAATTGTTCGGAAACCCCCAGCACACCTACAACCCTTATTCTCCCGGTTCTATTTCATGTGATTGAAAAAAAACCCAACAAACTTCATAACCTGACACAAGTTTCCACTGTGGAAAAGAGGAAAAATGACATGAATCTTATATGACATGATTCTTTATATGAGATAGCACACCCTGAAAGATGGCATCATTGTCAAACTCAATCAAACAGACCAAGTAGATAAAGCAGAGATAATCAACTCCTGTAGATTAAGATCATCGATCTAGAAAATCGGAATTTTAACTTCCTAAACCCAAAACAGAGTTCTATAAGAAGTCACCATCCTACCGTGGCAAAATGTTATCTAATGGGGCATATTGATGAGATAAATGGACCAACTAAGTACCCAATATAGCCAATAGGAGGCCATCAAGGAGGGTCACATGTTTTTCATATCATTCACTTCAAGGGTACTTGAGTCCCAGAATGAGTGTTCACTTCCCTTGAAACTGGTAAAAACACTTTGCCATGAGGATTTTGTAGGGGAAACGTGTGAGGTACACTCGTCTGAGGTACATTAGTCCCTATGTGTGAATACTGCTTTAAGCCACATTGTGATTACGTCCCTGGTATTAGCATGCCCGTTCCCTCCTCTTAATATCAATAAGTTGAGGTTATTCGCAGTCTGCAAAGCACAGATTTGAGTACCTTTCCTTGAGAAAAGAATCCAGCAAATAAAGGGGGGAAATTGTTTATATATACAGTCAGAGGCGAATATAAAGTATAAAATATTTGTTTGGCAATGTCCATGTTTCGTAAACATTTCTTTATTGGATTTACTTTTACACATTTCGCGGGATGGTATGTATAGGCAAAAAAAATCATATTCAATTTTCAACTGATAGTCTTGAAATAGGAGTAATTTTGAATGACTCCTTGATATTATGGATAGGGGGTTTTGTAAAGTCATGTTTTTTTCGTTTTGCATGAGAAAAAAGCATTAATTAAAGGAGATTTTACTTAATTCCCAGCACTATCACGCACCCTCCATATTCCTCCATGTCGGGGCCCCGTTTCACTTGATGGACGATTGGCGCTCTCTCTTAGAGTTCTTGTATCTAAGTGGTGACATCAGAATCGAGAAATCTATTTGCAAGCTTACCTGCAGTTGGGAGTACCTTTGGTCATAAGGAGACTTCATTTGATTGCATGCTCAGTCTCCTATTCACTGTGGCCGGTATAATCATGTCACTGCGCCTAACTGCGTGCCACACCAGAGGGCAGGATGTCTTGATGTCTCACCTGGTGAGAGAACTGCGCTCTTAACTACTATCCTGTCATTCTCATCCGCTACCTATCACAATCTTCTCATCTTTCATTCGTCACCGGGGTCACCCTAGGATCTCGTTGTCATAGTAACTAGACAGAAACCACAGGCAGGTTTCTTGATGCCTGTCTTCAAGGAAAAACTGTTATTATCAGTAAATTGAAATTCTTAGAACACATACTTCTTGACATATGATATATATATCATCATCTCTTCTACCCCTGGGCACTTGTCACGAAGCAGAAGCCTATGCCACTTGTCATGAAGCGGAAGCCTATAGAGTGGTCTGGAAGTATGGTGAGGTGCAGTAAAGGTTATGGCTGGCGGCGTACCACTCTTATAACTTATCACACACTCCATGTCGCATTTTATAAATGTTCTCACAAGGCTACTTCTCACAAGCAGTACGTATTTACACTGAGTTAGTGCATAGGTATATAATAATATGTCGGATCAACTGCTGCTGTTCCCAGTGAATACAAAACCAAACTCTGGAACTTAGGTTTATCATATTTATTACAACCTTTCTTTATAGTACTTTGGCACTGGAATGCCAAGTAAAGCCGAGAGAGTGAGTCCACAAGCCGAAGCAAGTTCCAAAACGGTTTGGAAAAACCCATAACCAGCGTAAGGCTACGAGGTGTTCGCTCAAGACACAGAGTAACCTGTCAACTAGACTGGCCTCAGTCCCTGTGTCCTACCCCTCCACCCCTTCTGAGTGACACAGGGACTGGTCTCATCCGTAATCGGCCGTGTAGACTGGCGCGATTTTGCACCACACTCCCCATGCAGAGGTCTGGCTACTGGTCAGGATATCTGCTGAGAGATTGATACCCTCTCACTTTGATCTCAATCGAGACAGGAGTAGGTGAAATATATTGCTATGACAACATAGGCGGCCAGGGAACTGGAGGAGGGGAGGGGTAGAGGGAGGTATAGGGTTACTGGGAGTGGCTTGGGGTCACAAACAGGAGATTCCGATCAGAGCGGACAAGTCTTTCATGGGCCAGGCAGAGAAGGATACTATAATGAATTGTATTCCGATTTTCTCTAATCATTTAATGAATGTTCATAATCAAAGTCTTGAGCAAGTCTACCTGTCAACCTACTGCAGACTCGGCCTTTTATAAAGATCAAGCTACGTAATCCGGGTGAACCTGTGGCACTCTCATGCACTGGCCCACCAGAATCACCACACAACAGGGATCGGCACCTGCGTCCTCTAGTGTAAACCGAACATACCACTCTCAAGCGTATCCTCTATCAGATGTTCACTTACTGAATAGCAAAGATTACGATTGGGAGAGTGACATTCATTAACATTTTTCTGCGCGTGTGCAATGGGAACATCCTGTGTGTTGGACTTCCTGTTAACCTTTAGTTTACTTGATGCATTGGGAGGCTTGTTACAAATTGACCGAAACGGTTACAAGTACACAATGACCAAATATCGAGGTATCTAACGTGGGGCATTCACGTAATAACGTTTAAATACTTAAATATGCGAAAAGCTGGTTGTTACCATAGCGTAAGAGAATCATAGAACCATGGTGAGTGTTGTCACGCGCTTCTTTCAAATTCAAGAAGAAAAGATTGATCATTTTGGCCCTGAACCACTTCACCGCTGACATAGGCCTATTCATCAAAGAACATCGCAAGGCAAAATGCATCATAATGTGGTCTCTGTAAACCCACGGAGCACGATTATTGGACTTCTGTGATGTGATAACTACAAAACTCCAACAATCGGTGCACATTTCGCGCTCGGGTGATGTTCTAAACCCTCCTCTCTGTCCTTACACCCATCATCATTAGCTTCGTGAATAGCTATCTTTATCATCATGACCTTACCCGCCAATTCCGTCCTGTGCTGGGAGATTGTGACAAAATGACACTGCCGTGCACCTGTTATTCATCACTACAAAAATGCTTCTGAAGGTATCTTTAATCTTACTCTTATCTGAGAGATTCTCAGCATTTGTACTAGACCCTACACCTGTACTAGACCCTACACCTGTACCTGACCCTACATGTGTACCTGACCCTACACGTGTATACTTGACCCTACACGTGTACTAGACCCTATACGTGTACCTGACCCTACACATGTACTTGACCTTACACGTGTACTAGACCCTACACTTGTACTTGACCCTATGCCTGTACTTGACCCTACACTTGTACTTGACCCTACACTTGTACTAGACCCTACACCTGTACTAGACCCTACACGTGTACTAGACCCTACACCTGTACTTGACCCTATGCCTGTACTTGACCCTATGCCTGTACTTGACCCTACACTTGATCGCTATGGGTCGATGAAACTAGGCGAAGCTTATGTTGATACCGCTATCTTTTGACTTAAAATCCTTAAAGTTGTTACTATATATATTACTAACCAAGTAGAATCCAACAACGTTCGCAGGGCGGACGAACATGTTGGTACCAAACAGCAACAGTGAAAGGATATTTAGTAGAAACCGAACGAGAACTCGAGTTCGGTTTCGTATTTATCCTACCTCGTCTATGCTTTTGCCTTTTACTAAAAGATAAATATTGAGTCAATGACCAACAGAACCTTTTTTCATAGTAGCTGACATCCTGCTCTCTGATTGGTCAATATTGTTATTACTCTAGTGGCATAAAAACACTTTATGTCACGGCCTGCCACATAAAATTTCCCTATGTTAAGTCTATGGCGGTTTTTTTATTACGGGTAGGATAAATGTTAGATCCCCCACGTAACGATCACGAGCGTCGATGTTACTGGAGGAATTGGTTCCTACCAATTAGTGATAAGATTACCTATTGTGTGAATGGTACAAAGCTGAATGTTCTGCTACAATGTTTTGGTATGCATGACCTGTTTTTTAGTCACGACCATTGTGAGGCCAGGAAGGCCCAAGACCAACCAGCGATTTCACGACAGTTTGGACGATACAAGATGGCCGGTGTTCTATAGACGGTGTCGTAGTGCGCCACGGACGATCGCCGCTAAAACTGTCGGCACTCATGACAAGTATAAACATCACTTTGCGTATATAGAGGATTTCCCATGCTTTCCCTACGAATTAAGCAATGAAATTTTAACACGAGTAAGGTATACATATTATCGTAAAACTGGATGAGGTTTAATCTTGGCCAGCGTATTCCACGACTGGAGTTTGGCAAAGTGACTTCATGAGGCGAAGCCGAGTGAAGTCCGGAGCCAAAACTTCAGGAGTGGAATGCGGGGGCCAAGATTAAAACGAATCAGGTTTTGATTTTATCCTACCCTATGTCCTTGATTTTGGAATATTACATGATAATAATGCTGTATGCCACTAGTGGCATATAAAACTCTGTATGCCAGTCAGCGTGGCATACGGAAACCCAATGTTAAGCCTATGGGATTTTATATTAGGGGTAGGATAAAACCTATAACGAACGTCCATAAGTCTCAAACCTAGCCATTTTTGATGGTTATGGACATTTTGGATAGTTATGAACCGCACAGTTGGAGCCTTGTTAAAAGCAATGAGTGCCTGGCTTAATGCATGAAGAGCTGCGTTCTCTACTAATTGGCCTATTATGGATAAGAACAGGCGTAAATATCCGCTAAGTACCAGGCCATTCTAACGGTGCGAATTAATGCCGGACGTCGTTATTGTTAGCCGATATGATAATACGGGTATGTAACAGGTGCCTCCTTCCCCAAAAAGCGATGGCTATGATAATGACTAATGTGCGTCATAGCATCTCATAGCATCTCCTGTTGACGACAGGACATCAGTACGTAAGCAGGGTCCAGGCCACTCAGTCTGAGCAGAAACCTCACAGGAGCAACTCTGCTGAGAGATTCCTGGTTAATTACTGAACTGACAGGTGTAACACAGTGCAATACTGGACCCCACACCAAACCCTATATACAAGTAGTTTACTTATAGGGCTTGACGAACATTGTCAACTAACTATTCTTTTAATGCAATTAGAAAAAAAACTGGATTCATCCAACCGCTGCTTCCATATAACAAGGCTGTTTGTTACTTCACAACACGCCCAGTGCGTTAAGACAGAAGTTGGGGTAATCCAGTTTGGTTTAGGCACTTTAACTTCTCAGGCTCGTAACTAGGGACAAGGTAGGGAATCAGGCTCTGGACTCAGCACCATGGATCTGGTCTTCAGCCTTGATGAGAACGACTCTAGAATCGGTCCGGACTACATAGAGAAAAATCCAGGTATCGCCATTCCGTACCTCACCATCATCTGCCTCGCTACGCTCACAGGCACTTTGGGCAACATTCTCGTCATTTGTGCAATTTCCGTCGAAAAGGTACTCTTTTTTAACCCTTTCCCTGCAGCACCTTATACCCCTGCACAGCTTTACACCGCAGGCATTGCCTACAGAAACAGCCCTCCTCCCTGCAGCACCTTATTCTTCAACACAGCACAACACCGCAGGCATTGCCTACAGAAACAGCCCTCTTCCCTGCAGCACCTTATTCTCCTGCACAGCATTACACCACAGGCATTGCCTACAGAAACAGCCCTCCTATGGCAGGCACCTTATTCTCCTGCACAGCATTACACCGCAGGCATTGCCTACAAAAATAGCCCTTCTCCCTGCAGCATCTTATTCTCCTACACAGCATTACTCTGCAGGCATTGCCTATAGAAACAGCCCTCTTACAGCAGGCACCTTATTCTCCTACACAGCATTAACACAGCATTACACCACAGGCATTGCCTGCAGAAACAGCCCTTCTACAGCCGGGGCCGTTAAACAATTTCGTACATCTCATAAGCTCGGACATGAAGACCCATTTCTGTACGCCGAGAGACCCAGGGATGATGTGTGTCAACTTTATTGATGCTCTTGTGGATGGCTAAAGACCGTCCTAGCAAATGAACTTATATATCTAAATATCATAAAACGATAACCCTTGTAAGAGTTACAGAAAAGTGCCACCACCTTTTTTCGGAAACAGAAATATCGTGTGATTTCTTGCATGAGTGCGAGATATTTCATAAGTTTGAAAATTATATCTCTGACTTTTAAGACCCTACCTTGCTGAATATTCAATATTTCTCCATTATTGCCTACAAATGACATGTTTTCTCCACAGGAGTTGCGCACCGTGGGAAACATGTTCATCGTCAATCTGGCAATTGCTGATCTGGCCGTCACCGCCTTCGTGGATCCTTTCAGTATCATAGGTAGGTATTTTCTTCCAATTCACCTTGGAACGACATTACCTAATTTGTACTAAACGTCAATTCCCATGTAGCTTGTACAGCATGGTCAGGTTGGTCTATATTTATTATGTACCAAAAATTGATAAAATCTTACAGTAATTTGGCCAAACAACTAACGTTTTAGTCGGCGTCTACGGAACAGTATTCCGTATTTTGTCGTTCGGAACAGTGTACGGAATTTTTACGTTATATGGCGAAACGGTGCGTATACAGACTATGTACAGCATGGGTATATATATATATATATGATGAATTGAAATCTATTACCGCCTATAAGGAATCTCCATAGGAAATGTATACATTGCCTGGAATTCGCACCCGGGAGATTCCGGATATATGTCTCACGTTTTATTAGTCTGCAGATTTTCTTAACACACATTTTGTAAACGTAGGGAAGAACCTGGCCCAAGTCATCGATGCGAATAGCACAAATACAAATAATGCACTAAATGAAAAAGAAGAACATGTGGCCGAGCTACTCCCATATAGACGGGTGCTGGTGGCAGTTTGAGGACGGGCACACAATGGTACACTAGGCTTGAAACATCGACATTATTGATCTGAGCTGAGAAATCACTGTTCTAACTGCTCACTTTCACTTTTCGCTTTAGTCAGCTCCTAAAAGTGACGGGCACACAAACACTAGTAATGCAAACACCGGAATACTATGACTGCTACTAAAAGTTTGTCCTGTTGTACTCTTATGTCATCTTCATTTGTACGATTTCCACATTTCAATTTGACCTATGCACATGTTGATATTAAGACCGGGCACCCGCCAACCCGATGCACGCCGATACAAAATGACCAAATCGTAGCCTATCGGGAGGCATATTGTAGCGTATCGGTGTGTATCGGTACGCGTCGTAACGCGATGGGAGGGTGCCAGGAAAAGGTACCATGGTCCCGGTCCACCCCGACAAAGCTCACGACGCAACCATGCAGCGTTATCACCGATATCATGTATAATCTTTTATAATTCGGGAAATAATGCATATTTATGCATGATATTTTATCTGTAGATACAAAATAATATCGTATAACATTTCATAATGATATTGAATTAAAAACTCAGTCCAAAGTTCAACTATAAAAAGATCGATTTGACACCTTTTTCCATTATCAAATTTCACGATTTTGAAGAGCGGCATATAATTATCATTATATATATTTTAGGTATTCTGATAATTTCATAATTTTCCGTCGATACTTTCTTATGATTTCCCGTTCAAATGCGTCACCGATACAATTTTGATTTTGACCCCCCCCCCCCCTTAGCCTCCCACAATGTCAAGACTAACCTTCAAATCATCTTTCGCATTCTGAGTGGTAATATCGATTTCATCCAATAGGCTTGAAACTTCGACTTGATTGATTTGAGCTGAGAAATCACTGTTGTGACTGCTCACTTTCACTTTTCGCTTGAGTCAGTTCCTAAAAGTGATCGGTATCCCTTTGAAATCAGTTCCGTTCAGAATCCCTTTGATGTCGATCTGTTCCAGAAGCTTTAAGAACTAGAGAGTCAGAAATGCTAGACCAGCTTTCACGCAACAAAGGAAACTAAAATGTGTAAGATCAACCATTGAGGCGTCTTTGAGAAATTTGTAGTTAAATATGTATTTTCAATTTTCTTTTTTAATAAGATACGTAGAAAATAAATAAAATAATCAATGAATTCTAATGGATCTTTCAAGGTCAAGTTTTTACAGCCCTGTGATCGGCATAACATCAAAGAGAATGTTAGATGGAGGAACCCATGTAATACCGCGTATATTTACTGATACTTCAGAGCTGTTTTGATAACAAGACTTTGTTAGAGCATGCTTGCACACGCTGTACATAGAATGATCACATTGAACTTCCAGGTGCTTCCAGAAAATTATCCCTTCACTATCTGCATACTGTTAACTGTGATAGTGAGAACAGACCAGAGTGCCAGTGTCTCGAGGCATGCCCAGCTGACCATGACCAATGACTCAAGACCAAATTACCTCAAGACACGCCCGTGCTTCATCTGTTTGGATCCAAGATAGGCAGTTGCGGAAATGGCAAGTCCAATATCGGCAACAAATCAAAATAGTGAATAAATTCCAGGTGTTAATTCCTTGTGTATTTAACAAGGAGTGCGCATTGACAATTTTCCACATTATTTCAGATGACAGTTCACCTACATCTTCATTTTTTTTAGAAAGATATCTTTTGTGATGGTATTTCTGTAAGTCAAGTCACATATACCACAGTAATATAGGATCAGATCTGGGTGTAAGTTGTGCGAGAGACTTATGGCATTGGATGTGATGTTGTTTAAACCTTGTCCAGCATAAGCAAACGTGGAGTAATAGGCCTTTTTCCACTGGCTGGTGTCGCACGTTATTTGCTTAGCTACGCCATGTCTGAAGCCAAACATATCCCTGGCAACGTATTCTTTAGCATCGGATCACTCAGTATATGAGCGTAATACGTTCATAAGACCCATGTATCTCATTTTCAGGGAAATAACAATGATTTCATCGTATTCTATGGTATTCCAGCTACAATTTGATGTATCATACATGCATATCACCTCAATGATACTTTAGATATACCTTAGATAACACAGGGACACCAAAACTGCATACACACTAATACACTGGCAGGTTTTGCTATAATATGCTTATCTTTTTCCAAGTTAAAACCAAGATGATTATCAACTATAAAGTTTAGACAGCTCAGACCCGATGATACAATACCCTAGTTTGCTCCAACAATTTAATCTGTCAAAAAACAACACTCCTGTAATCACACCCACCATTCACACTTTAGGTGTGATTGCTGTGTTCCCTATACACATATGGCCGGACCAGGCAGTGTTTGTCCGAGCGGCTGCGTAACTAGACAGTGGGCCGTTAGGCGGCGTTGAACGGCAACACCTGTATTGAGTGTGCTCTATTGAAACATGTATGGTTGGAATTTGAAACCCCGGGTCATGTATGGCTCCCTTTATAAAACAGTTCTGGAGACCTTTAATAACAAGATTTATAGTATATGCATATTACAGGGCCATTCAAATAATTTATTTTATACAGCTTTGTACTTTTATATTTACAGGTTTGAACCGTTACCAAGATACAGTTTATTACATTAAGATTTATGGTCTGGGATGCATTACAGGTTTAAACTGCTATGTAAATACGGCTCGGTACAGTTAAAATTTACATTCAGAAATATATTACGGTCATTCGTAATATTAACGGTATTTCCCTGGCACCCCAGTTGCCAGAGAAATACCATAAAATCTACGGTAATTTTTTTTACAGTGTAGTCTTAATCATATTCGATCAGGCAATATCATTCTTAGTTTTAGAAACCCCTCCCAGGGGTCCGTTTTACTACGCCAGCCAACGAGACTCTATACCTGTGGGAATGGTCCTAGGAGGCACACCGTTTAATGATTAAGGCAATCTTGTTCGAAGCACTGCACCGAAAATGGCCCACAAGTGTTTAACAAAAGTGACCCATATCCTCCATACTCTCGTCCACAGACAGAAAACTAATTTTCCACTGCTTCTCCTGCCCTCTGTGGGGAGCGCGTGGAGTTGTTCTGAATGTTTTAGAATATTAGGGCTGCCTCTAATCTACTCTGGTCGCCAGAGCTACACTGACGTTAGCTCTGGTGGAATCCGATCTGAACAACCTTGACTTTCACTCGCCTGGCTGATCTTCTCACTACCAGAGTCAGAATCTCTGCTGGAAGAGTGAATCATTCTTCGAGCAGATCTATTGTCTTGGTAGTCTCTGTCACTACAGGCTATTGTGGTTGGAGATTGTAATACTCTTGAAGCCCCTTATCCATAATATCATTTTCTTTTTTGTGTATTTTAATAGAAAGAACATGAAATTAGATTTATTTTTAATCAATTTGCTAAGTTGGTAATGCTTTGTAGTAAGCATTCTTGGTTTATATTCCACTATGTCTCAAAAGTCTACCCTGCTTTGAGACGATCGTCTCGAGCTCACTGGCCAGAACGCGATCGGACCAGACCAACCCCAGAGACGGGTTGGTTGCCAATCTACCTCTAATCATACCATCCACGTTTAATCTGATCTGAATCGGGCTGTAAGGTTGATCCTAATGGTATGGAATGAGAGGCAGAGTGTGGAAGTTCTACACGTCAATTGTAAAATGCCTATGTTGTTGGACAGGAGAACGGAGCAGTTGTTACTTATTATTTATAAAATGTCCAGTAAAAAAGAGTTGATAGATGATAGAGAACCAGGGACAAGATCGGATCAGAAAGTGAGGTTTCTTGAGAAAGTTGGTAGAACCAGTTCATATAAAAGAAGTTCCTTTCACAGAGGCATTGTCCATTGGAGCGCACTTCCACCGCGCGTCCAAAAGTCCAGTGACAAAGGAACTTTTAAGAGAGAGCTACGTATGTTTAGGAAAACCAATTTATAATATGTGGACTTTCCCTCATTCCTTCGTTCCCTCAATCCTCATAATTTTCAACGAGAATGTATAAATCCTTAATGTATGTTGCCTCACTGGAAGAACTGTTTATTAACAGAAGTGAATAAAGTATATATATATATATATATAAAAATTTGCTTGTTTTGCCAGGGATCGTGTGGGACAAGATCTAGTTTGGTCGTGGTTTGCTGTGAATGCAGTCATTAGCTGCTGGGTCTACTGTATTCCTTATATGGCAGTTAATGCAGGGGGACAACTCCATGCAGTTTCAGTATATTAGGGCTGCATCTAATCTAACCATTCACGTTTAATCTGACCTTCTTGTTTCTTTTGCCAGGGATCGTGTGGGGCGAGATCTGGTTCGAGGACAAACCAGCGCTGTGTGAGCTGATCGCCTGCGTGTGTCTCACCGCCTGCTTCTGTTCGCTGCTCTCCATCGGCGCCATCTCCCTCAACAGGTACATCCACATCTGCCGCCACCACCTCTACAACAAGGTATTCACCGTGCGCAACACCCTCCTCATGTGCCTCGGCCTGTGGACCGTGAGCTTCCTCGCCGAGCTGCCCAACTTCCTGGGCTGGGGAGATCACGTGTTCGACCGGAAGACGCTCTCCTGCGTCTGGGATCGCACTGCAGCGCTCTCCTACAGCGTCTTCTTCTCCACTGTGGGCGTGGCGTTTCCGGTTTTCCTCATCTCCCTGTGCTACGCCATGATCTACAAGCACGTCCTGGACAGTCGCCGCAAGGTGGCGCAGATGAACGCTACTGGGAACACGGCGGGCGCTGAGAAGAACAACGACAGCCAGCGCCAGTCGAAGCAGCTGGCCACCACGCTCTTCATAATCTTCATCGTGTTCGCCGTGTGCTGGTCGCCCTACGCCTTCATGGTGTCGCTCGACTACGACGACACCTACCCACAGGAGCTGCACATATTCGCCATCCTCATCGCACACACCAACTCCAGTCTTAACTCCGTGCTATACGGCATCTCCAACAAGAACTTCCGCTATGCCTACTTCCGGTTGCTGGGCCTGAAGCGCTTCATCCCCGAGGCAGGCGGCGGTGGAAAGGGCACCATACAGACCGTGTCCACTGTAGCCGAGAAGTCAGGCGTGCCCTAGGTTATCTGTATTTTATCTTACTCCTGGTACAAGGTTAGCCATAGTATTCACAGAATTGGACACAGACACATTTTCTTAATATCTGTTTATCTTATTCCTGTTTTATGCCTATTATATGCAGGGCAAATAAAGAGGTATGTTGTGTTTCTCACCCCTGGAACAAGTTTGGCCATTGGAGTAACATTAAGAAATTATATTTTGTGGTATATATCTCATTTCGTGCCACGGAATCATCAAATACATATACATACTTTCATTTCGTCCTACAAAATGACTTCTTTCCACGAAATGACTTGCACGAAATGAAATCTTTACAAAATGACTTTCACGAAATGATTTTGTCCACGAAATAATTTTCACGAAATGGATTCTCCACGAAATGACTTTCACAAAATGATTTTTTCACAAAATGATTTTGTGTAATTCATTTCTTGAAAAAAAAAGCCATATCATAGGCCGAAATGATAGTATATATATCTATATGTGATTCCGTTGCACGGAATGAGTTATAAACTGATTCTGTGGACGGAATATAGACGAAATGTCAATGTATTTCATCAATGGAATCAGTCTGTAGCTCATTCCGTGCAGCAGAATCACACTATCATATAGATATATCAACTATCATTTCGTGCTATGGAATAAGTTTTTTTACAAAATGACTTTCACGAAATGACTTTGTCCACAAAATGAGTTTCATGAAATGAATATTGTTGTTTTGTCCACGAAATGACTTTCACAAAATGACTTGTCCACAAAATGACTTGTCCACGAAATGATTTCTTCATGAAATTACTTTCACAAAATGATTTTTTTCACAAAATGATTTCACGAAATGATTTGCGATTTTGTGGAAACAACATGTCATAGGATCGAATGATAGTAAATAGTAGATATATCTATATGTCATTCCGTTGCACAGAATTAGTTATAGACTGATTCCATGAACGGAACATAGACAGAATGACAATGTCCAGAACGGCGCCCCTTAGATACTACACCATTGTCGTGGCGGAGGGATGTGAGATGACGTCATAACGACTGATTCAGCAATTTGCTGTAGCAATTTGAGCCATTCTGATATTGTGATGCTATTTAATGTCATTGAAAGGTGTTATAAAAAACCCGAACTATACTCAAATCGTAAAATAAACAAATCTTCATTAATTTAAATATGCTGTCATCGTCACTCGCCTTTTCTCAATGATCATGATTGTGCATCCAAACTCATGGAGTATTGTTTACTTATATGAGTCTCGATCCAGTTCTACATAATCATGCCCCAGTCACACAGGTATAAAATCGGCATTTTTACATGCATTTACATTCTTTTACGTTTTATGAAATCTACAAATATGTCGCAAGAAAAAACGCAGATTTATGTACATATACATCAGAATGTGTAAAAGAATGTGAACTGAAAGTGGAAAAATGTGTCAGGAATAGTTTTAGAAAATTTTGAATTTATCTCATTGCATCTTTAATGCATAAATGAATGCGGTTATATGCCACAATACATAAAGAAACGCTGACAAACATTCAATTAAGAAAGATACTACAATGTAAAGCAAAGTAAATAAAAACGTTCACAATCCGCAGCTTTACATGGTGCCCACCATTTGAAATATGTAGCAAAATGGTCAGAATTCACGCCAGTGTGACTGGAATATGTAGTAAAACGTAAAAGCGTTGAGTTTGCCTAGCTGATACGTGAAACTCGCGTTCCTCCTAATATGTACAAGAAACGGTGGAATTGTATTACAGTGTTACTGGGGCATAAGATGTGTGCTTGAAATCTAATATTTGAAAGGTTTCTCCTAGGACTGTCATAGAATTGCCCACATTAAATAGATATAGATTGTCCTTTTAAAAGACGGAGACCTGAAATGCCCTTTAATAAACCTGTCATTGTCCTGACCTCGATCCTGAAAACTATCCTTTTGGAAGGTCATTTCAATAGGTGCCCCTTTCTTAAGCTTGTAGCCTAACTATCCAATATGTAACCAATGCTTGAATAAAACCCTTAAGAGTTTCTAAGAATCATATGTAAATAATACTTTTATTCCGCTTCAAATGATAAGAATAGAACTTTTCAAAATAGAAATAAAACAACAACATTGGGCTTGTCAGGGGTTTAGATCCAGGACCTTCTGATTACCTCTGGTTTTAACTCGGCAGCCACACCAGTTGTTAGAACACCCTGCCCCTATGTGGGCAGTCCAGTAACTAGAGCAAGGATAATAAGGGTAAACATTGTTGTTAAAAATCTTAAAATTGTGTTTATGACATATTGTTAAAAGTGTAAGAGTAGTATAAGAATTGACGAATATGTAAATAGAAATAAGACACATACTATGAATCTGCGATGGAATGAAACGAAATTGATATAGGAGTGGGTGGGTGGGAAAATATTGTACGTGGTGTGGTGAGTTGCAGCAGAGCATGTGTCTGTGGTGCAGTGTCTGACTGGCAGTTGTGTAGTGTATGTAGTTTCCCACTGCAGAGCTTACTGACCAGCCATAGACTAGAACATTTTCCCGACCAAAAAAAGCTGTATTTATGTTCCCAAATACTTACTGATTATATATATCTTAAATAATATGAATATATGTTTAGAGTGATCCATCTTTGGTAGTCCTGTAAGACTGTCTTCTATAGAGAGAACACCACAAAGACTACGATAAGATCATTTCTTTAATCGCTCTTTATTTTTTTTCTTCTAAAAAACTCACCCGAGGTAACTTACATAACGGGCAGGCCACCCCATCAACGTGAAGTCAAGCTAGAATATGCCTTATTTATAAATAATGATATAAAACCTTGGTGACCGTGGGTGTATATTAAAAGAGAGATTTGATAAATGGAATCAGGTCTTTTTCTGTACGCCAAGAAGACCGAGGGATGATGTGGGTCTATTTTATTTAACACTTTTAGACGACCTTATGGATGGGTAAGACTGCCTTAGCGAACGAACTAAAAATATATATCAAACGATAACCCGTGTTCAAGGTACAGAAAAATGGTCTTCATGAACAATCCTAGATCATTCTAAGAAAAATCTGTTAGCAATGAATTATACTAAAACCAAAGTAATGTGGATTAGCAATAAAAGAGAAGTTAATTTCAAATCAGAAATATCCATGGGCAAACATAAAATCGCGGCAATGAAACAATATAAATACTTAGGGATACTCTTAGATAATAAACTTACACTAAATAAACATTGTAACAAGATAGTAGGAGAATACAGTAATAAATTATATAGATTGCGTAAAATAAGTCACCTAAGTCAATTAAGTGGTGGAGTACATTCACAGAGAATGTATTCGAAAATGACCTAAGTTACACCAGGGCGAATGATAAAATACGTTTAAAAATTAAGAGACCAAATACCGAAAAATATGTGAAATCACCGCTCTACCAAGGAATGAATGTATGGAATAAAATCCCAATAGAAATCCAAACTTTAGAAAATAAGGAACAATTTAAATCTCAGGTTAAAGAATTCATGCTACCGGAGTGAAAATCATGATAACTTTTGTTTAAAGTCTAGAGTTGGTATCTCGTTTTTCTTTTGCTTATTTTGTCTTTCAATATCTGTACTATTCCACCTGCTAGGAATTGTATGTCAAACCTGTAGGAAGCCTGTTACTGTTAGATTTCTACACTTATGTAATATCAGACATATATCTATAATTGGGTTAAGGTATGAGATTATACAAGCAAATTATATGTTAACTTGACTTGACTTATATGTATATATATATATGTTTATCACCAGAGTCAGTAGCTTATCCCTACCAATACCTGTACCACTTTGACATTGGTAATAATTTGTCAAACTTGTAATAAGCTTGTATCTGTGTATCACAATATCTAGGTATTAATTGATATATATCAATATTTGGGTTACGGTATGAAATTATATAAACAAATTACGTACTACATAGACAAGTTTTGATTAATGTATATATATAATGTGTATATCACTTTCATTATTATTATTATTATTATTATTATTATTATTATTATTATTATTATTATTATTATTATTATATAGTCTTTTTTTCTCGTATTGTTTTGGACGTATAGTTGGAAGATCGTCATTATACTTGATGAATGCTATATTGTCAATAAACACTTCTTTATCAAAAAAAATTCAAATGTCGTCCAACAGGCAGGCACGTCGCACGGGCAGTGCAGTAAGCACTGTAACACTACAAACATGCCTCATCTTTAAATTTGTATGGCCCGCATGTAGCAAAGACAGCCCTTGATGTCCTCTCACTCTCAGAATACATCTATAGTTTTCTTCAAATGATTATGTGGTGGTGCCACCTGTGGTATATGTTAGAACTAGTGTGCCAACAATTCCCTTTATAACTGTCAACACGTATCGTAATAAAAGATATTTGGTACTTTATAGGAACTGAAGTATGTACGAATCTAGCGTAGGTGCAGGCATTGGTATATAGGGACTAAATGTTCCCTACAGGATAGATAAACGCTTTAAAAATGCGATAATCTAGAAATGATATTTTACAAGATGTCCGGCCGAAAGTGATCTTATATGTCTGACATTCCATTTTCAAAAGAGTAACATTACATGGTTCTGAGATGTATAGTCAATAAAGAAAAACGGTAGTCATGAAGACAGTAAGGTCTAGGTACTATAGGGGACAGAGGCATTGTTAGTTCATGAAGCAATCACTAGACGGCCAGTAGTATGGCAGGCCCTTATGGGGGGGACCTGTATTCTGGCTCTTTGTTCCTTCAAAATTCAACTGCCTTTCAATATTTTACTATGGTTCCCTTGGCTCTCTACACCCATCCCAGAGCAGGATGACATAATGATTAAACCTGGGACATGAGGTTTTTCACATGGAACACTTAAATATACATATGTTAGCAAGGCTAGAATATGACAACATCTACTTTTTCACATCTATTAGTGAAGAACACCTACTTTGGGGGCATCATGGCAGCCCCCATGGATCATAGGCTATATGCCGTATAGAGGAAAATGCATGTAATATGGGGATAGGCCCACCAAAAATTCAAGTACTTTCTTTTTTCATTTATTAGAAAAAAATAGTTGTAATATATAGAAACATTTGTCAAACATCAATGTTCACAAATTGATGTTTATAAATTTGAATTAAGTAAAGGCCTCCAAATTTACCTAGGTACAAAATAACTCATTCATGTAAGAGGTGTTTATCATGTTGCCATGGCGACCGGGACCTGTAAGTACTCACAAAATGTACATCTAAAGCAAATCACAAGAAGTGAACACACCTGCCATAGAGCATCTGCTCGAAACGCATTGTCAAAGTATTCATGTAAACCATGGGAATTGATAAAAAGATACCTTAACTATACTCCAGGAGTTGTTAAGTTTGTGACAAGCTTAGTAAATGTTTATACTGGCCACAATCAATACGAATCTTAATTAGATCTTCATATCCAGCAGATTTGAAATCAGGATATTCTGGAGATAAGTTATCATCAAAACAATACTGTCTGGATGCTAAAGCAAGCTATATACCCCTCTCGCCGCCAGACTATAGCATTAGAGCTGCGACAATGCATTTTTATGGAGGGACATGTATATTCTAAGTTCCTATGTTTTACCTTGAAAGGGTTAAGTGCACATATTGATTTATTGCCACTTTCTTTACAACGTTGATGAAAGATAGCTATAAGCCCATAGGTGTCAAAATAAATGATATACTGCAGCTATTGTCTGACACCTGCGGTATGTGGTGTATGGGTGTCAGAACAAATAACATACGACGCCTCAGAGATGTGTGGAGTATGGGGGTGGAGACGTCCCTGTAGGCTAATCTCATTTCCTCTGTCACACTGTTGCCAGGTACTTTCATGAAGACCTATTAGTCAGTGGTGCTTATCTAACTTTAGACGTGTTCAGGGAAGGGACGGGGGTGGCCATATTGAAGGTTTACTTTTTAGATTACCCTGAGGACCTGGGATACCGACGAGTCGACCACTTCTTGTGAATGGAGCGGTGGGGGAAAACTGGGAGAACAACAGGACATTGTAACAATGCACCCTCTAGACACATGTCTATACTACCGCCTTCACAGTTAAGCATGTCACAGGCAAAATATAGACGGGTAATGAATTCCAAATAAATTCTCTTATCTTAGTAATATCAGTCTAGCAGGCGCCTTAACCAGATTTCCCCCATTTATATACTTTTAGACCGTTTTTTCAATGAATCAAAACTTTATTGTCAGTTTTCCGCATTGAAATTTCCACGTATTGATACATACGAGTGATAGGTATCTTTTTCCTTTTATCGTTTCAATTTTACCTTTCTGATATCTTGGATAATTCCATAAAAATAAAACACAATGGAACATATACAAATGTATAGTTATAGAACACTGTACATACCCACGGCAACGGAAATGGCAATGGCGACTGGAATACGTTAGGTACAATGCAATTAAAAAGCAAAATGACATTTATATTCTGTTGTGTTTTAGACTCATCATAACAGAACTTTATATATTCCCTGTGTAACCTACGAAGTGTGGAGGGAGGTTGTATTGCTTTGACTTGACAGCAAGTCTGAAAAAGAAACGAGACTTCTATCTAACAGCTCATAAGGGAGTTGGATGAACGAACATGGGGCCTACAGGTCGCTACTGTGTAGAATACGGAAAGCCGTATTCTACTCAGTAGAATACGGCTTTTTCTGCCACCTCACCGGCACTTCTGGAACAATTTTATATAAACAATAGAAAGTGCTTACATTGAGTTTCAAAACAACTATATTATATTTCTTTCTAATAATTAGTCAAAAGGTGGGTTATGAATGCAACATTGTAATACATACACAATATTGACTGATTGACTGGTTTCAGATACAAGCGGCCGTATGCTCCGAGGAGTTGACGCGTAGTAATATCCGAGCGTATGCGTGGATATTGCGCAGACTCAACTCCGAGGAGCATACAACCGCTTTTATCTGAAACCAGTCTATATTGTATTTATTATCCACCTTTTCTGGACAAGTGGCATGTCGATATCAGTTCGTTTTAGTTATGAACTATTTTTCCGTACGCACTATTTTTCCGTATGCACCACCCGGAGCATACAACATATCTGTATGCGCCGGGTATGTCCATACAAACTCCATATATGTGTTTTCTATGGACACTTTGTATTAGGTGGATGATAAAACCTAAGGAAATGTAAGGAAGAACGCCAGCCGGCGATTACTAATGTCGTTAAGCTTATTGAATAAAAAGAAAAAAAATGTAGTTGACGCTACGCAATACTCCTCGCTACAGCTCGGATTATTATCGCGCGTCAACTTCCCGGAGAATATGGTCATACAAATACAAATCATGGTAATATTGTGTATGTAATAAAGACCTATGTCGGAAAATCCTACAGATGCCAACCTCTGCTGTAGTTTTGTATTAAATCCATCCCTAGTATACTCTGCTAGTATGGAAAGAACTATAATGTAGTGGTGTTGGAGTCATGTAAAGATACGGTAGAGACTTTCACCGAAAATTTTAGAATAAATTATATGTATCATAAATGCAAATAAAGGAAAGTGGAAAGCATTCTAATCATTATCCGAAACTAACTTATAATCAATGACACTAATCTCAAGAGTAAAGTGCTCACCTGCACATTTTGAATAATGATTCAACATTGTCATGTGTTGATAAATATGTCAGTAATTATTGATAATTATTGGTATGTCTTTTATTTGAATGAGAATATTAAACTCCCTCTATGAACTCGTTAACTATTTTGAACAATACTCCACTCGTTTGGATGCGTTGTCATCATCACTCGACTTTGCCTCGATGACGATGACTACGCATCCAAATTCATGGAGTATTGTTTATTTATACGATTCTCAATCCAGTTCTCTATAAATATGTAAAACTTTATTCCCATATGTATACACGTATAACAGCTGGGACATATAGAAGCTATTCCTTGAGGCTCATATATCTGACAGGAGCTGATATAGTAAATGTATGGGTATAGAAATGAAGATCAAGTTTGCAGAGGCTATAAGAACTGCACACCATGTACACAATAGACGTTCTACTGAAATACTTTAAATGTCTTCAACTGTCTAGCACAAAAAGAAAAAAATACTGAAGAACATCCAAGCTTTTTGCCATTTACTTTTATTGAAGCCATGTAAGTCCTTTTGAAGTTGTGTTTTTTTACAGTAGAAAATAAGACGCATTAGATCCGGAAATATTCACAAATTTGCGTATTGTCCAATCACATATATATACACAAATCCATACCTTCCCAGAATGGTTGTTTGTTAATTAAATCAATGGCTTGCTTTTAATAATAGCGGGTATTGAAATAGATGAAGTTTTTCTTTGGGCCAGTTCTGGACAATACCAACTTCAAAGTGGAGAGAGTGAGGGTCTGACGTTACGAATGTGATAAATACGTTACCTCCAACCACCACTCCCACAAGGGCACACAAACAGTCCCTCTCCCATCCTGAATTCACTCAAAGGAGCTTTACTATGTAAATACATCAAGTACGGTGATTCTTACATTTCATGGAATGAACTTCTTTTTGAAATGGGAACATATTTTAGTTTGCCATATACTACAGGGCACATAGCTATTGTGTTACGGAGGCGGTTAGCTTGCCCCCAGTCCAGTTATCAATGGATTTTATCAAAGAGAATTGTTTGGGTTTGCTATAAAAGGGTTTTAGGCTTGTCTCGTAATTATCTATAGATTATGACAACAGATAACGGTGGTTCTCTCCTACTACAATGGTTACGTACTATATCTAAAAAACTATGATTCTGAAAGGATCCGCTTGGAGATTCTCCCGCACATAGAGACAGAGTAAACCAGACCTAGGCATGGAGACTGAATGCCCACGAGAGTGAGATTCTCGTGCAGTACTAAACTGAATCCTGCTACTCTTTTTTGTGTTTCTCCACATAGATCTACTTCCATCCTTAGGATTTGTTTTTCGCCATACTGAAAACATAATTTAGAACTGTAGTTTTCCGATCTCCTTGCTCTGAGATCAGCCTCCGTGACTAAATTCCGCTGGTAGTCGGCAAAATCGGTGTCACATGAAATGATGGATGGTAAATAATTGATGGTTTCAGGTATTAATAGTAGGGGGAGCCACTAAGCCCTCACCACCCCTCACCCTCTCAAATACGACGCGACGAAGTTGCTAGTACTATCTTATAAATTACTGGTAGATGATGGCGGAACTAGCAATCACTCTGTGCCCTATAGACAAACACAGAGTTGTGTCATGAAATAGCCAAGCCCTTATTAGGTCTGGGCAGTTGTGTGAATTAATGCATTTTGTACATATATAAAGACGCTCTTAGGATATATCCCGAAGCATGCAGTAAATGTTAACTGCAGTTCGAATGATTAACTGTGGCTCAAATAAGGTATAATTGTTTTGAGGTTTATTGGGGTTAATTGGTATCTGTCTAGTTAGTCTGTCAAATCCTTCATTTTGCTCAGTTATCGGTGCGTGTCCAGATAACTAGCTCCTCAGTATGTTAATCATAGATATGTATCCGTCCATTGTATCGTTCTTCTCCTTTCTGATAGTGTTGAGTGTTTGTCGACAAGGGTAGAGTCGCATTGCATGTGTTACTGATACACTAAGTTTGGAACAGTAAAGGCGGGTGTCCACCAACCACGACAAAGCTGCGACATGCGCCGACAAGAAAGTTCCAATCGGTGCCTTGTCGCAGCCTTGTTGTGAGGAGGGGAGCTCTGCGACAGCAATGTCGGGGTGTGTCGTAGATGTCGCTGGTTGCCGAAAAAAAGGCGTCCATGGTACCGACACACCACGACAGTGAGATCGAGGAAACTACAACATGCCACGACAAAGCTCCTGTCATGGCAAAAATCGAACATGTTCGATTTTGTCGTAACCTTGTTGGAAGGTCCCCAACAACCCCCTGACAAGCTTTGTGTCGCAGCCTGTCGGGGCCTTGTCGTAGCCTCTTGTCGAGAACTATGGTCCACCAACCACGACAAGGCTAATTCCGATCGTAGGCCTGTCTGGACCTTGTCGGAAAGCCATTGTCGTAGCCTTGTCGTGGTTGGTGGACGCCCACTTTAGTCCGCGTCACACAAAGCGAAAAATGCAGCGATCTCCGGAATGGCCAACAAAAATGGCGTGTCACGGATGACTGTTTAGGTACTGAGTGAAATGTAAAGCCGAGGACACACCAAGCGAGTCATGGCAGTGATCTATGGAATCGCCAACAATAAATCGAATGTATGTGAGATATTATTTCATATTTCACCGAATTATTCCTTTTGAGACGCTAAATCATCAGTGGGACTGTGTAGCACTATGTAATGATATCTCACGTAGTTCATAAATAAAAAATCCTTATCCATATCTATATTGTAGTGCGTTCTCTTTGATACCAACATCCTACTTTTAAAGGAGGAATTTATAGCGAGTTGCACATAAAACCTTTAAAAAGCAATCCTGATACACTCTAGCAAAGTGGAAGTTGGGGAAAAAAGTCTCAGTCTAGAATTCAAAAGATTCTAAAAGCAGCCATAGACCATGCACCATAGTTATCCTATAAACATGGCCTACTAGTACTTTAACTTTGTACCTATGACCCTAAATCTGCAGTAGTTATCTCCTACTAAAACCATCAGGCAGGCGTGACTTCGTGAAAATCAATTCCTGTGACCGGTGATAGCGGCCCTTAGAGCACTCGGCCCATGGTAAAGGGTGCGTGACAGGGGCCGTAATGATGCAAGGCCCGGGTCCAGATCGATCCTTAAAAAGGCCTATTTCCATTGGCCGACGAAAAGGGTGTAGATCTCTTCTTTCAAAAAAAAAGGTTTTTATTGACATTCGACGTTTTACATGTCGCTCTTCCATGCAATAAATTACAATTTGATTAAAGTAACAAACATAATTACAATGATTTGTATGATGATTGGCTGATAGATTGAAGATTGCGCTGTATCATATGAGGTTGGATTCACATTCCACATGTCTTGTATCTATAATATCACTACATATTGTCTACTCCAGAGTTAATAAATTCTCTTATTTTGGCTCTGACAGTTCTTTTGAATAGTCCTTTTGAATCAGTGTCTTGAACAGTCTTTGGTAAGTAATTCCAAATAAGTGCCCCCTGTAGCTTGGCTTGAGTTACCCAGGTGGTGCCACTCACTGTGCGTCTATATAGAAGGGTATTAGATTTCACTTTGCCACCAACCTTTCACTCAGTGGTGAGTGGTGCCACATTGCATAATCTAAACAGAAAAAGTCGTGGGTCATTTCACGAGCTGGGTCGTTTCCATTGACCGATTTTTGGGTCAGCAGTGCCAAAAGTCTGTCGGTGGTTCCTAACTGTAGATCGGTGACGGGAGATCGGCCAATGGAAACGGGCCTTATAGGCTGCATGGCCACCAGCCACCTCGACACTCAGCAAGCACAGCTGTTATTCTTGCCTTTTTTGTGTGAATACATGTTAAAATGAGTGCTGGGTCCGTGTTCATGGTGTGATAGCCTTATCAATGTTCTATTACTCGCAGTTTCAAACTTATGTAACTGTTTCTATCAGTGCATGGGGCACTGCTTAAAGGTTAACCTAAAATTCTAGGAACGTTCGCAGTAACTGAAAAATGCCTTGTTTGTGATGTATTGTTCAGATTATTTGTTACATAATAGATGCAAATATTATAGGGAAATGTTGTGAAGTACAACCGTCTCAGCTACATTAGTCTCCACGTGTGAATTCCGCTTTAGATTGGGGAAAAGGTGTGAATTATCTCTCCCAGGTATTTTTCTCCATAGGCTTAACATTAGGAGAAAATCAGAAACCCACTCAAAGAAATTAACTTGGTCCGCACTCCACCTCGTTTGACCACAGAGTAATTTAGACTCTAGTACAGTCTGTTGTCGCCAGGGCCAGGGCACACAGGCTCAAACTCAGACTGTTTTGCGCTGCCATTTTAAGGTGGGAATTCCTGCCTCCGCTGGTACTAAGCTGTCCTGAGTGATTTGCCAGTAACCAGAGTATTACCTAGACTCTAGTACACCCTCTTGTCGCCTGAGTGCCCTGGCCCTGGCGAAAATGGGGCATACTACAGTCAAGGGTTCCTGGCTGTCAAACCGATTCTATAAATATAACAACCAACCACTAAATTCCTCTTACCGAAGGTGGCTGGCCAGTCAGAGCCATGCTCTATTAGACCTTCACGTACCGTAACCCGAAGGCAATGCGGTGCGTGAACGGACTAAGAGTAATTCACTGAGCTTCACTTCGTGAATTACTCTGCAGTCAAACTCGGTGGAGTACGGACCAAGCTATTTGCATCTCGTGGGTTTCCTTCTAAGTACCTTTACAGATAACAACAGGTTGATTTAGATGGAATAATGATAGATTCTACGAATGATTCAATTATCTAACCATTATAGTGGCATATAGAAAAACTGGATTCCCAAAGGCATATTTGTTCTGTGGGATTTGAAACATAATAGAAAAGCAACCATATTGTACTTTGGCGTAGAAATATCCCTTAGAGCTTCACTTAGTATTAGGCTCTTGGGACTTGCGGCGGTGGCGTCATTTGAATGATTTATAGATTTTAAGTTCACTATGAGTGAAGACACAATAGCATGCCTCGGGCCGTTCCTTAAAACAGGGAAGGAAAAGTGAAGTACTTAAGAATCAGACACTGGCAAATATCCTTGTGATCATAATGTCAGTGTTTCTCGATTTTCTCACATTTCCTTTACCCTGCTATATATGATACCCATTTCCGGTCACTGGATAAAATCTGAAAGGCTTTAGAGGATGCTAGAGTGAAATGACATGGGTTTTCATATAACATCAAAAGCTCTGCAAAAGAAACTTTTAACAATGAAGCAATATTATCTTTTCAGTGATTTGATGCTTTTGTGATGTGGTGATTTATTTTACAATTAATATTTTATTTTACCCTAACCAACTCCTACTTATCCTTCTTAGCTAAGCTGGGATGTAGTGTTGGCCCACAAGATTCAGGTCAACTGTAATAGGCCAAAACAACCCTCTTGGGTCATCCGAACCCCGAGTCCACTGCTGTGAGAAACCCAGAAAATGTGATTCTGAGTTGAAAGAATTACTGAACGCTTGTCATAAAGCCATTTTCCACTGGCTGACTATTCACCACTAATCTGCAGTCGGGAACCACCGATGCCAGATCAGTAAATGGAAAGAGGCATGCAGAGCAGTGCTCCCCAACTGATTGTGTATAGATAATACAATGCAGCCACCACCGAACGACTTCAGTCGGTATGGACCTGTCAAATGCAGCAGAAATAAGGGATACAAAGCACCCTCACCGACTTGAGGTGCAGTCGTTGGCCACCACTGACCGACTTTTAGGAGAACTCAGTTAATCGGTGCCGTTTTCGTCGGCCAGTGGAAAATGGCTTATTGAGGGTTGGAGGCTCAGTGGGAGGCCGCTTTTACCAGCAACGGTCAGTCTCAATACCATCCTTCACCATGATACTCAATGCTTTACCAGTAACAGCCAATCTCAATACCACCCTTCACCATGATACTCAATACTTTACCGGTAACAGCCAATCTCCATACCACCCTTCACCATGATACTCAATGCTTTACCAGTAACAGCCAATCTCCATACCATCCTTCACCATGATACTGAATGCTTTATCAGCAACAGCCAATCTCCATAGCATCCTTCACCATGATACTCAATGCTTTACCAGCAACAGCCAATTCCCATACCACCCTTCACCATGATACTCAATGCTTTATCAGCAACAGCCAACCTCCCGACCATCCTTCACCATGATACTCAATGCTTTATCAGCAACAGCCAATCTCCATACCACCTTTCACCATGATACACAATGCTTTACCAGTAACATCCAACCTCCCGACCATCTTTCACCATGATACTCAATGCTTTACCAGTAACATCCACTGTCCATACCATCCTTCACCATGATGCTCAATGTGTGAGGAGAGGACAAGGCTATTCTCGGTGACCCTTTACCTGGGAGTAATCTAACAATACACAATGACGTGCATGCACCGGGGATGCCGCCTTCACCCTGCAGCATGTGCTGGGAGAGTGAAGGGAGAGTGGGGGGCAAGGTTAGACCTCTCACAATAGCCCTTTATCAAGGTGTGTAATTTGTGGTGCCCATCACAGACAAATATGGTAATCCTAGCCTTTGATGTTGCCTTCCATGTGACTTGCTGGTTCAGATGATCACGTAATCCACCTTGGAATAAGGTATAAACAAATATTTTAATCGGAGCAGATTCCAATATGGTCAAATGTATTTCCTTATTTAAACGCATGAAATAACCCACCCAAAGACTGTATTAGAAGCCCATGAATACATCAGAGAAGGTTGGTTAAAGGGCATCAATTTTAATAGATTCCCTAAAATATAGGCCAACTTCCTTCATGGTTAAGGAATACCCACTATGATTTCATGTTCCTGTTTTTGCAAGACAAATACAGTAATTGGGAGAACAGATGCAATCCAATGCAAAGTATCAACCAAATCTGGATTTCAATGCCAGATTATAATATATGTGGTTTCGTTGACCGGTGTATTTGTAAACCGCTTCGTAATACACTCGCTAAAGCTCTTGTATTACGACGCGTCAACCCCTCGTGGTTCACGGACGCCTGTCCACAAATCATTGATTATTGTCTATTTAACAATGCCTATCCTGAATGACTTGAACCCGAACCCTGGCTCATGCCCTTCATCCTATCCAACCTACGGTAATGGATATACACAGCACTTTATCATCGCTTGAAGCATGCCGATGAGTGAGTAGAAAGGTGTCTGTTTGAAGCCTCTATTAGATGCATGAGTTGCGCATTTGATCCTTCACTTAGTGCTCATGTTTATTTCGAGGTTGATCTCACACTTAACAATAGTGCGTACCCAAATGAACTGATATCGGTACGCCACTTGTCAGGAAACGTTGGACAATAAATTCAATATACACTGGTTTCAGATATAAGCGGTTGTATGCTCCCCGGTGCTGACTCTGCGCAATATCCTCGCGTGCACTCGGATATGACTACGCATTAACTACTCGGAGCATACGACCACTTGTATATTAAACCAGTCAATATTGTGTATAATGCTATGTAAAAAATTGTGTATAATGTCCACTACTTGGCGACAGTCACTTGTGTACATGATACATGAACGACATGCCCATCCGGCCAGGGTCTTAGGGGAAGGTTTTCCGGCGCCAGACAACGTCGGATTAACATCGGATAGGAGTCGGTTAGAGAAGGAGAAATATCAATTTGAGTCAATGTTTCAGATTCCTTGCCGTACTCGGCATAAAGCTGCTTACCTTTAAGCAGTACTACCTGGTCCCAACCCGACTTTATACCCCTGCTCTGTTTGACATCACTAATGTTCCTTCTACTCCGAAGTCATACCTCCTTCAAATTGACTCTCTTACGGTATACAAGATAAAATCAAAGTCCAGAGTCCCAGACTAGCTAGGTGTAGACATTAAGAATAAGGGAGTAAGAACTCAAACACATAGGTATGATGTACATTAAGAGTCAAAAACTTAGCTGATTTCAATGACAGATTCCTCAGCTTATATCCAGACAACAGGTGGCATCTTGCTGCAGGTTGAGCTTACAAGCTCTATGCTGTGACTGGCTGTTGATCCAACAGCCAATGAGGATTGATCACTCTTGTTCCAGTCTGTCACACATACCAGGAGGGCTGCTCATGTCACCAACAACTCAAGTGTCATGTCAGCCCACCATGCCCCCTTGTGAGCAGACCAGGAACTAGAGTTTAGTGATAATGGTGGAAAATTCACTACATTTCTACTGTACGGTAAAGACAGGGAGGAGCTGCTACAAAATGGCGACTGTCCTAATGCACTTATTCTTGGCATCAATAAATACGGGAAATTTAGATGACTAATCTCTTTGCATAGAATAGAATATAATTGGTTAGAGAGGGATGTAGAGACCACAACTTTACAAGATCTTTAGTTAAATAGAGTCACATTGCTTTCATGTTATGCCAGATCTTATGAAATGGAGTTCATCATGATATGACCTTGGAGGATGCTTTAGCATGTAGCATCAAATACCATGCCAACAAGCCAGCCATCCATACCAAGGATTCATGTGTTCAGACAATATGATAAAGTTGGCAAATCTCCTCTTTTGGCTGCAAAAGTAGGTATATCGAAACGTATCTGGCAGGGTCGCGGGAGCCGCCTGCAGAATGTCAGAGAGAAATTCCTTATCATGTCACTCTGTATGAGTTCACATGAGGTTAGAGAGAATCGACCTCTGTTATTATATCTACTGCGTGATATGCCACTATGTACCTCAAGTGACCAGTCAAAGGTTGCCTATACGCAACTCTATAGCATTCTTCATTGACCCATCTCCGTTTATTTAATTCTTTTTATATTGTGAGAATCGCTTCATTTCTTTTCTTATAGTAGAAGATGTTGTTTATCAGTGCTGCAAAACCTCACATACTGAGACAAAGACAGGCGTAGACTGGCCTCAGTCCCTGTATCCTACCCCTCCACCCCTTCTGAGTGACACAGCGACTGGTCTCATCCGTAATCGGCCGTGTAGACTGGCCCCACACTCCCCAAGCAGAGGTCTGCTACTGGTCAGGATATCTGTTTGGAGATTGATACCCTCTCACTTTGATCTCAATCGAGACATAGTCAGGAGTAGGCGAAATATATTGCTATAAAAACACAGGCAGGCAGGGAACTGGAGGAGGTGAGGGGGTAGGGGTAGAGGGAGGTATAGGGTTACAGGGAGTGGCTTGGGTTCATAAACAGGAGATTCTGGTCAGAGTGGACAAGTCTTTGATTCATGGACCAGTCAGAGAAGGACACATGCTATAATGAATTGTATTATGATTTTCTTTAATCATTAAATGAATGTTCATAATCAAAGACTTGAGCAAGTCTAGGACAGGCTTGGATGTAAGTGGAGGGTGGAGGAGGTGGAGGCTGGGGGCTTGCGTCTGAGTCCCAGGGTGTCAGGTAGACAGATGTGCGCATGTCATGTGACCTTTAGCCGACCAATCCTGTCAGGTTCCCATCTCTTCTTCAAGCAATGTATAGACCGATCCGAGATTGGTTGCATGGAGTTTCCCTCTCCCTTCACTGCCATATAAGGAATATAGTAGACCATGCAGCCAATGACTGCATTCACAGCAAACCACGACCTTCACCCTGACATCTTTACATAGTAATAACAGCGCCTTGGGGCTGTTCTACAATCTATAGTTGACCTGAATCTAGTGGGCCAAAACCACCCTCTTAGGACCCAATCTGTCAGGAAAGCCACAACTTCTGCATTGGTGTATTGTTATATATTTTTCAGTTGTGGGGGAAGGAGTCGAGGTCTCCTCAAGGCATTGCAACAGGAGTTCAAGGGTGAGAGAGAGAGCTACTTCCAGGTAGACTCGCAATGGAAAAGAGCGATAAACAACGGTACTCTACACCCATCAGAAGCAAGGCAGCAACTCCAACCAGCATACCCGCCAACCCCAGCGACGCCGTTTCTCCTGCCAGATGTACCAGGGCCCTCGACCACTGGATGAATAGACAATAATCGATGATTTCATGGACAGGCGGCCGTAAACTACAAGAGGTTGACGCGTCAACCTCGAGTAGTTTACAGAGCCACCTGTCCACAAAACCATCGTTTGTTGCATTTATTATCCAGTAAATTAAACCCAGTCATTGGCATATTAAAGGGTATGACATTGGGGACTATTTCTTTGCTCTGGATCACAAAGGGATATTTTTCCCGTATACCACGGTTTTGAGGCCGTATACTACAGCTTTGAATCCGTATACTACAGTTATAGTATCTGACAGGTTTTATAAAATGGGTCGTGGTTTACTGAGGTCAATATATTTTCATATTTTTTGGGGGGCTTTGTATACGATGGATAATAAATATATATACATATATACATGTACATCTATATATTAATGGGATAATGATGTTTATATATATATATATATATATATATATATATATATATATATATATATATATATATATATATATATATATCATGGTAGTCACCTTTACACGTCCCAGCCATAGAAGGCAGGTACGCAATAGAAAGGAACAAATTATGCCCCTTGTTTTTAGTGTGGGATGTTGCAAGAGGTGGTTAGAACACACTATCTGTAAACGTGGAAATTATCTGACGGCAGGTGTTGATAAGCACTGAGAGCTGTCAGCTAGCGACAGGGCACGGTGACCCAATGGCGATAATCGTTCGCCGTGATTGAGTGTAATTGGCAAAGATCATTAACATTATCTGTGCGTCATTTTCTACTTTTCCAGTCAATTATTCCTTTAAAAACAGACCTGGATTCTGGATCTTACCACGTCACTAGATTGTGACTGAATCTGGGCTGAGACACACTGAATGCTTAGCAAAAGAAACTCATTCCCGGATCGACTTCAGCTGTACAGGAATTACTAGGAGCAAATAGAATGTCCATCATTGATGAATGAGCGTGCAATTATAAATGAATATCAATTAAAAGGTTTGGATATATTCATTCTATGGATAGCTTTCTGCAACCCACTTGCACCCAGTCAACTTGCCATTTCTGCAAATGCCTGAGTTGAGGATCCAGATATATCAAGCACCAGTAGGTCAATGAGGTATTTCGGTCTTGAGTGATTGGTCACGGTAAGCTGAGCATGCCTCTAAGACCCTGAAACACTGGCACCCTGCTCCTTTCCTACTATCACAGTGAATAACACGCCGATAGTGAAGTGATAGTTTTCTGGAAGCACGATGAAAGTATATATGTGACCACTCTTACCTTTAGGCCAGAGGAGGTGTGAAGCGCAGCGCCCCCTATACCGACTTGGTTCATATATACGATCGCAGCTGCCTCACGGCGCCACTTTCAAACATGCCAGCAAGAGGGAAGGAGCTCTGAGAAGAACCCCCACCAAAAACATGAAAAATGCAAATAGCTCTTGTGTCATGAATAACAGGCCGATTTTGATAAACAAAACATTGTTAGAAACCTAAGACATGGGCTTATTTAGTGATACACATGTCATATACCTGTGCATTGGAATTTGTGAGAAATAATCTGTATTCCACAACACAAAACAACCATAAAACGTGGAGCTCTATTGAGCTCTATTGTGGTTTGGAATAAATTAGATGCCACTCTATCAATATCTGAAAAGATTTTTGATAGAGCTATACCAGATTGTATGTAGTAGCCGTTCTTAATTAGCCCATTTTTGCAATACTTTTGTATAGGAATCTGCATCAGCTGTCATTTGAGTCCAGATCAAATCTATAGGGGGCGCTGCGCTTCTCACCTCCTCTGCCTTTAGGCAATGTATAGTGATACATAAAGTGACCTACGCAATAGCCATCCTGGGTGTAATTCAGCACTTTCTAGGGGGCCAATTTGTGCTCAGAGAAGGGAAAATACATACATTCCTTCACATCCACAGAAGTGACGTTAAGGACGTAATTAAGGGATTAGTGGATCGGATTAATGATGTGGTTAACGTATGTTCTGTAGGAATACATTACCTGTACAAAAAGTTTCCATTCACTAATAGGAACGAATGGTGATTAGTCCGCTATTACAGTATCTCAGGAAGTGGCATGTCATTAGCGTACTTTATATCATTATATACCAGTGCACGAAAGTCTTACACTAACGGGGGTTGTCTATCTACTGCCATTTTGCTCCCAACGCGCTTCGACTAATGCGTCGGTGAGCTCTGCGATTGTACCACGATTTTCATCTGTGTGTCGCAGAGCTTGCGTTAGGTGGACATGGATACCGCCGACAAAAACGGAATGTATGTGATATATTATATTATAGGAATATCCTCCACAAATAATTTAGCGTGTCAGAAGCAATAATTGGATGGAATATGAAAACAAATTTCTCTCATACACGCCATTTTGTGTCGGTGATTCAGAAAATCGCTGCCTTTTCGCTTGGCACACAAACTTCACAGCAATAAACCCATCCACAACTACACACAAAAAGAGTCTCAACAACAACAAGGGCGTGTTTTGCGAAGAGTCCTGGATCTGGAATAATTTCTCTCTCCCCCAAGTTCTCCTTATTGTAAAACACACTACATGTATTTCCATCACTCGTAATGTATTCTACCTCGAACTACAATGTTCTCATAACCAGTCCCCTTAACTGTGACGTTTTCATCCATCATACTCTCCATTGAATAATCGCTATGAAACACCTGACAAAACACCACAAGAAAATAGACAGTTCGCTATGAAACAGCAGACACAAGACCACATGGCAATAAACAGTGAAGTGGTTGGTGACTATAAGGCCTAGCGCCCATATCGGTGCCATATCATAGTAGGTGGACGCCGGGCCTTACCCAGCATTTACACTAGACAATTACAATAGATGTCTCTACAAAATACTCTCTGAATAATCACTATCAAAACATCACATGGTGATAAACAATGAAGAGGTTGGTGACTAAGATCCATTTCTATACAGTGGAAGGATTATCTGAGTAAAGTCCAAAGCTGCGCCCCTGGCCGGCCAAGTTTTGATGACGTCAACACCCCTGAGGGGTGAAGAGACATAGACCACGGTGCTTCCTCCTGCCTTGTCGGTGTAAATTGGACAAGACCTCTGACATGTGTGTGTCCAGAGGGGAGGGAACGATGGCAGCTCCTCTGGCAGAGCGAGTGTGAAAACACGTAATTATTTGTCATTCTTGACGTATATATCACAAAATAAACAGAACACCCCAGGAGATCATCTGGGGACCTTCCTGAGGAATGTACATACTGATCTGAGTTATTTCCTTTCCAAAATATACAATATAATTGGTGAAAATAGAGTAATTATCAAAATTTGGGTTATGAAAATATATTTACCTGAAGAGTATACATATATATATATTAGATCTTTCGTCTTAGTAAGCGAGAAGACATTTCCAAGATTGATTTTAGGAACAGGTCCCTCAACATAAAAGCCAAGTACCATAGAAAAAGTTGTTATGAGGTTACGATCTATGAATTATGTCCTCTTTACAAATTGCGCAAGAGAAAATGGTTGTCGGTCATGCAACGGTTTAGATGACTTTTTGTATCATAGAACATTATCGATCGTCCCAGGTAATGTAGGCATTTATTTGTTAGATCCAAAGAAAATGCTTCCTCTCTATACCATTATATGTTTGTCTAATTCGGGAGTGTTATTTCCGGTTAAAAATCTATAGGGAGCCAAAGTTAACCCGATAAAACGGCAGATACCCGTACTCAAAACACCATTTCCGGAGGCCAGTAAGAACGAGGCTTAGCGCTAAAGCTCTGGGGGTTTGAGGCTTGAATTTTGCTTTTTGGTCTCGTTTGTTACCCTATAGGTGTAGTTTACTACTATCGTCTCTGAATATGTCTGTCTTGAAGCTACGATGGCAGTTGTTAAATATTTCAAAAATATGGATTTAAATATTGGAGAATGACACATATAATATCAAACCTATGCAGTCAAAGTACTGAGCGCCCATATCCAGAAATAGAGTTTTAAGAATATATATATCTGCGATTTCAGCGGGTCCACTTTGGGTTCCTATAACGTTTGATCTGTATTTGAAATATGATAAATCTGTCCATGGATCAATATCAAAGGCGAATGTCCCTGATGACGGACTAGATACAGCTTAACAGCCAAGACCAGATACAGTTTCATAGTCATTTTATTTACAATCCAGGTAAGAATTCATATAAAAACGGACTTTGTTCAGCGTTGGATCGTACACATGTTTAAAGGGGGGGCGTCCATCAACCACGACAAGGTTACGACAAGCCCTGACAAGAAAATTCCCGTTGGCACCTTGTCGTAGCCTGGTCATGAGAAGGGATGCTCTGCGACAGCGTTGTCGGGGCGTGTCGTAGGTTGCATGCTCCACCTAAATATTCTAGCGTAGACAACCTCCCGACACGCCACGACACGCCACGACAAGGCTCCAAAATTGAACATGTCCGATTTTGTCATAACCTTGTCAGAAGGCCCCCGACAAGCTTCATGTTGCAGCCTATTGGGGCCTTGTCGTAGCCTCTTGTCGGGAACTAGGGTCCACCAACCATGACAAGGCTACGACAAGGCCTCCAATCGTAGGCCTGTCGTGGACCTTGTTGGAAAGCCATTGTCGTAGCCTTGTCGTGGTTGGTGGACGCCCCCCTTTACTCAACAACTTTTTAAATTGGTTTCTGATGGATGGTACATTTGTACCTAAGAAATGTAGCTTGGAAGGATATCCAATTCTTCCCTGTTGAAATGCTCACTTGTAAACGTATACTTCTCTAAAATACTTCATCAATAAAAGAGAGCGAAATGGTTAAAAGCGGGTGTCCACTAACCACAACAAGGCTACGACAATGGCTTCCCGACAAGGTCCACGACAGGCCTATGATTGGAAGCCTTGTCATAGGCTTGTCGTGGCTGGTGGACCCTAGTTCCCGACAAGAGTCTACGACAAGGCCAAGACAGGCTGCGACTGGAAGCTTGTTGGGGCCTGTCAGGGGCCTTCCAACAAGGTTACGACAAAATCAAACATGTTCAATTTTTGTCACGACTGGACCCTTGTCGTGGAGTGTTGCGGTTTCCTCGATATCACTGTCGTAGTGTGTCGGTACCATGGAAGCCTTTTATACGGGAACCAGCAACTTATATGACATGGCCCGACAACACTGTCGTAGAGGCCCCCTTCTAACGACAAGGCTGCAACAAGGCGCCGATAGGAACTTTCTTGTCTGCTCTTGTCGTAGCCTTGTCGTGGTTGGTGGACGCCCGCCTTTAGAATCTTATATGTATTGTTTATACTGTATGAGATGAGGTGTTGCTTTCCTAATAATGACAACACCTCATGCCTTGATTTCACCGGTGAGGCTCAAGAATCTACTGGGGTATTTCAATCGGTATGGTCCTGGAAAATGTAGAGGAAACAATGCAAACATTGCACACTCCCCGATTAATTGATGCCGACGTGTAGTCTGTGGCAACCAGCCACAGACTTTTAGGAGAACTCAAATACTCGGTGCCGTTTTCATCAGCTACTGGAAAATCACCTCTAGCCACATTTTGACCTTCACTTTCCCAGCACAGCCATTCACACACACGGAAGGATTGAATTAAACAAGTTTTTAGGAGTCACGACTCTAACCTCAACTTGGTGTACCACAGGGGTCAAAGTTTCGTTCCGGCGTCAGTCATGCAGAACCGCAGACAGGGTTTTGGGCGTTCATGACGTCACGGTTGTATGAGCAGACACAGGCCATAGGAATTTATGTTTAAAAAAGCCAATATCTAAAAGCCAATTTCCAGACGCGATGGACATGCGTATTTTAATACTAATTAGATTAATTAGCAGAATCCCACTTGTCCGTAAAGTAAGTGATTCACACGTGTAGCTTTTAGACAGACATTTAGGTATTAAACTAGGCACCAATAAACGTTAAAAAACCGTGGAATATGAAGGGTTTCTGGTACACTGAAGAATGAGTGAACAATCTATAACAATTCAATCTGTACAAGTCGTGAATACTGATAAGTTAAAAAATTGCAAAACCAACGGTACAAGTTTGATTGAATTCAGATTAAAATCACCCTCACAATCACAATCACCCTCATCATTTACCCTCATTCTCACCCTCACCCTCACCCATACCTACACCTTCACCCCACCCTCACCCTTACCCACACCCTCACCCACACCTTAACCCACACCCACGCCAATACCATCTCACCCACACCTTCACCCCCACCCTAACCCTCACCCTTACCCAAACCCGCATCCTCATCCTCACCCTCTCCCTAACCCTCAACCTTACCATAAGCCGCACCCCGCCCCTCACCCTCACCCACACCTTCACCCCCACCCTCACCCTAACCCACACCATCACCCCCACCCTCACCCTCACCTCACCCCCAACCCGCATCCCCACCCTCACCCTCATCCACACCTACCTCACCCACGCCCTCATCCACCACCCTCACCCTCATTCTCAAACTCACTCCTACCCTCACCCTCACCCTCACCCACACCTCATCCCACCCTCACCCTCACCCTCACCCCACCCTCACTCTCACCCTCACCCTCACCTCACCCTCACCCTCACCCTCACCCCACCCTCACTCTCACCCTCACCCTCACCTCACCCTCACCCTCACCCTCACCCTCACCCACACCCTCACCCTCACCCTCACCCTCACCCTCACCCTCACCCTCACCCTCACCCTCACTCTCACCCATACCGTCATCACCTCACAATCACCATAACTAACATTTCCTGTCATTTCCATCACCCCTCCATCCAAACCACTATAAGCACCAGCCCAAACTTAAGAGCTGCTAGTGAGTCTCCACATCGCTTCAGGGTAACAATGAAATTGGTGTACTCCTTGCCAAGAGGAATGAGAACCTCAGAACCCGTCCCAGTTTCCACCTGCGGCCTTGCGACCCGTTGCCAAGGACAGGTGAACGCCTGAGAGAAGAGAGAGAAGGGAGAGGGAGAGGAGGGTGTGAGGAAGAGACCTGAGAGAGCAGAGGGGACACGTATGAGAGACACATTCACACAAACAGGGATAACCTTACTGTGGGGAAGATGTGGAAAGAATGGAGGGATATGGGGTAGGGCCGTGAGGCTGGGATTGTTTTTAGAGCATGTTCGTACGCTCTATATACGTTGCCTAAACGTTAGAGTGGTCACATACACCCCTTAACTAGCTTTGTGCTATCCACGGTGATATTGGCAAAGGAACAGGGTGCCAGTGTCTCAGGGTCTGAGAGGCATGCCCAGCTGACCATGACCAATCAATGGAGACAGGAATACCTCAATACCCACTAGTGCTTTATAGGTTTGGATCCTAGACTCAGGCAGTTGCAGAAATGGCAAGTTGACTGGATTGGAATGGGTTACAGAAAACGATCCATAACTCAAACCTTTTAATTATTATTCATTTATGATTGTCTGCAAATTCATCAATGATGGACATACCATTTGTTGCTAGTTGTATTTCACACTGTAGGAACAGACATTATTATGTCATGGTGTGATCCAATATGGCCTATTACATTACAGAATAGTGATATAACATCGTGGAAAACTACACTAAAGAATAGTGATATAACCTCGTGGAAAACCTAACCTAGTGGAAACCTGCATTGCAGAATAGAGATCTAACCCCATAGAAACTTACATTGCAGAATAGAAATCTAACCTTGTGGAAGATTACAATGCAGAACCTCATGGAAAATTAAATTTGACAATAATGATCTAACCTCGTGGCACATTACACTACAGAATAGTGATCTAAACTAGTGGAAACTTACATTGCAGAATAGAGATCTAACCCCATGGAAACTTATATTGCAGAATAGTGATCTAACCTCATGGAAACTTACATTGCAGAATAGTGATCTAACCTCGTGGAAACCTATATTGCAGAATAGTGATCTAACCTTCCACTTATATTGCAGAATAGTGATCTAACCTCGTGGAAGATTACAATGCAGAACCTCGTGGAAAATTACATTGGACAATAATGACCTAACCTCGTGGATAATCACACTGAAGAATAGAGGTCTACCCTAGTGGCACATTACACTACAGAATAGTGATCTAACCTAGTGGAAAAGTCCTTATTAATTCGCAGTTCGTGCGCATCAGAGTCACGCGGTTTTTCATCGGTCTATATCTTGCGGCCCCGCGTCTTGTATGCGGAATATCAGCGATAACAGAGGCGGACAACGGGTAGAGTGAGAGAGGGTAGGGAGGCCATTAGGAGGGAAAAGGGAAGATGAAGAAGAGGATGGGGAAGGAGGACATGGTGAAGGAGTTAAAGATCGAATAGAGGACGGAGAATGAGATGTTAGGTGAGATGGAAAGGGAAGAGTGAGAAGATAGGGAATGGGGTGGGAGGGAGTCAGTGAGATGGAGAATATATGGTGAAGAACAGGGGAGTTATAAATAGGACAGAAGGTAGAGCAAGAGGGAGGACGGAGGGGGATAAAGGAAGAGGGGGAGAAGAGGGGAGAGAAGGAGGAGGAGAACGGTGAAAATACAGGAGAATAAAGCCCGGCGTCCACCTACTATGATATGGACATATCGGGAAGGTGCAAAATCGTAGACACATGTCTAGACATGCCAATCCACCACGCATTGTATAGGGTTTTTATCGGTGTCTAATCGCAGAACCGTGGTCAACTGCCCCGATATAAGGTGACCTTCCGACGCGATTTTGATTTTTCATTGGGAGGTGCATCGTAGACCATATCGGAGCCATATCGTAGTAGGTGGACGCCGGGCCTTATACAATGATGAAATTATTGCTGCTTGTTTTTGATGGACACTTAGATCCTTCACCTGATAGAATACAAGATGAACCTAGGTGCTACATAACATCTTCATTTCAAGTGTGTGTAAGAAGAAGTGTACATCTTCAGTGTGGTTACAAAAGATTGAGACATATCAATGTCAAGGATAACTAATAGGACCGACACAGGGGAGGGGAAGACAAGTCATACGAGAACCATACACAATATTGACTGGTTTCAGATAGAATGGGTTGTATGCACCGAGGTTCAGATGTGTAGAAATATCCAAGCATACGAGTATATTGCATAGAGTCAACTCCGAGGAGTGTAAATTGCTTCTATCTGAAATCAGTCAATATCATATTTGTTATCCACCTTTTCCTGATACGTGGGGTACTGATATTAGTTCATTTAGGTGTGCACTAATTTTTCGTAAGCACTATTTTCCCGTATGCGTCATCTTTCGCCACCCGGAGCATACAACATATTTGTATGCTCCGCGTATGGTGATGCATGCCGCCCATGTGTTTTCTATGGATACTTTGTATTAGGTGGATATTTCTCTATGTTCCGAGTATGGTGATACACACTCCATATGTGTTTATTTATGGACACTTTGTATTAGGTGACTATATCTTTATCCTACCCCTAATATAAATCTCCATAGACTCAACATGGTGGGCCCGTATGCCACGGTTATGCCATATAATATTTATATGCCACTGGCGACATATGAAGTTAAAAACATGTCACAGGGTAGGATAAAATCAAAACATCACTCAATTTCATACAATTGTTCACATGCCATTCGTTGTCTTCAGCTACAGATATCACTCAGCTCCGCTTCGTGATATCATTCCGCGAAGACAACTCATGCCATATAAACAATCATATGAAATTTCGTGATGTTTCATGATAATATGCTACGGGAATGTGGATGCATGCTGCCTATGTGTATTCTATGGACACTCTGTATCAGGTGGATATATCTGTACGCTCTGGGTACGGCGATACACACTCCTTATGTATTTTCTATGGAGACTTTGTATTAGGTGGATATACATGTATCTGTATGCCCCAGGTATGGTATTACACACTCCCTATGTATTTTCTATGGACACTATGTATTAGGCGGATATATCTGTATGCTTGTATTAGGCGGTTATATCCGTATGCACCAGATATGTGGAAGCACACTGCCCATGTGTTCTCTATGGACACTGTGTATTAGGTGGATGATAAAATAGTCTGTTCTCATCCATTCAACAACAGACATGAGGGAGTTGAGGGGGGGTGATAAAAAATAATTTGTTTTTAAGTTAAGAGGAGATGATTGTGGAGGAGGAAACCTCAAAGCTGCACCACAGAGGAGGAAGCGGAAGCCGCGTGCTTCCCGCACCACCACAGCGCCGCCTGCTGGCGTCTGGCCTGCCCCCTGGTGGCTGCTGTGATCACGGGGTAGGGCTGAGAGGGGGCGTCACGGGACAGTGGGGAGCGGGACGGAGGCACATGCCACCAGTCAGCTGGTCGGGAACAGGAGGGACGACACGTAACTCCATCCAGACATGGTGCCAGAAGACGGGGATTTAAGTTTACCTCCAGACACGCTGGGACAGCGTTAAGACACTGTACAGGGATCCAGACAGCGGCCTTCACCCCTCCCTTCTGCCGCCGTGTACCTGCGTCAGGTAAGCAGTTACCATCTGACGGGCATAGAGCTCGCTCGCCAGGAATGCCAGCAATGGCACCCACACCACCAGGTATTGTCAAAGCCTGAAAGGAGCCCTCGAGTTCGCGGCCAATATATATATGAATCTTTTTGCTTGGATATTTATTTACAACTGGTTTTTATCATTTCATGTGGTTGGATTACCTCTATAGGCATCATTTCTATAGAAACTAGTTTGCTTTGAGACCTGGGTGAGGCATGAACTAGCTGACTTAAATGTGTATGCTTTATATGAACTATACAATCCAGTAATTACATTCAGCTTGTACTTGGGAATGAATTTGTTACGTAAGATATATTAGCATATGGTGTAGTTTCAGTAAAGCTGAAAAATAAAACTCTAGGACCATCGCTGAAACTAGTTCTGTTCACTCATAGAATATATGACCCATTGATGGGCATCGGCTGAACGCTTATACAGTCCCTTCACACTTCCCTGCTTCTGGAACGACACATACTATCATGTGTATCATATTGCAGCTATTTAGGGGCCCTTGTAGTGTGGAATATAGTCTCTGTACGTTTAGAGTGGAGCTTGGTAGAAAGGCCCGGTTCTTTCTCTCGTTATTGCTATAGGATGGGAAGGGGGCGTTAGGGCGATAGCCAGTAATAAGCCAGGTGCAATGGCAATTACTCTCCCCAGGTGTCAATAGTCAACAATCACAAATATTTCAGCCACGCACAAAACGAATCAGATCGGGATAAAAATCGAACTGTCTCCAGGAAAAAACGCGGCTTTTGATGACAGAGCCCACCATCAAGTGCTGACTTGTACTACTAGTTTTTTTTATAAAGCATCTAAGTGGTGGTCTTCACTCCACAACTCCACAATTACAATACACATCATTCCGCCATAACAATATTGCTTCTTGCAATGCTTTATCATTCAAATGTACCTCATTTGCCACTCGATTGGCATGTCCACATAGTGTACCAATTGTTGGTTCAATGTTAGCACGAAGATTTTGTCATCCACGGTATACAAAGTACCCATTCAGAATATATGGGGAGTCAGTAAACCATGACCTATTGTATCAAAAACTGTCAGATACCATAACTATGGTATATGGATTCAAATCTGTGGTATACAGGTCAGGTCAACGCCATTGTATGCAGATTAATAGTCCCTTTGTGCTATAGAGCAAAAATAGTCTCTAATGACATACATTTTAATATGTAAATTCCTGGGTTTGATTTATTTGGAAAGATGGATGATAAATACAACAAACGATGTCTGTTTTTTACAGGCGGTTCTGTAAACCACTCGAGATTGACCTCGTAATACACTCGCTGACCCTTGTGTATTACTACGTGTCAGCTACTTATGATTTACAGCCGCCTGTCCACAAAACCATCGATTATTGTCTATGTACATACAGTCGCCTCCTCGTTGTCTCGCCGTAAGATGCCTGCCACCTACATACCTCGGTGAATTACAAGTTGCACGTTACTCTGGCTCTTACTTAAAGGAATGGGCTGCGTGGATAAAACAGGGAGCGTCACGAGCTTAGCCTTATTAGTAGTTGCGACATGCAATGACTCGACATGCTCCGGTTGGCAGGCTTGAAATAATAGTTTGTCTTCCTCAACGACCAATTAGTTTCCTTAGCAACGTTTCCACTGCAGGTTACATGTCTCTGTGTGTGTGACCAGGTTACAGGGTACTGTGTGTGTGATAGTGTGTATTGATCCTCTGAATAGGTGTGAGACCTTACAGAAAGTCTGGTCTTCTATATAAACCACTCAGGTCTGACAAGGGGGCAGAGAAGGAGGATGACAAGGTCTCTTCCCTCTCCCCCGCAGGGCAGCCTCCACGGACTGGACAATGCAACCTTTCTCCTCCCCCTCCTTCCTTCCATTCCTGGCTCTGTCTAGAGTATGGCACGACCAGGCCACTGACGGACAAGTGTCTCTAACCCGGCGTTTACACTAGACGGTTATAGGCGGGCGGCGATCCTTGAATTTAGCACCACCTGACGATTAACTCGGCGTTTATACGAGACGATTATGGGCGGTGATTCTTGAATTTAGCACCACCTGACGATTAACTCGGCGTTTATACGAGACGATTATGGGCTGTGATTCTTGAATTTAGCACCACCTGACGATTAACTCGGCGTTTCTACGAGACGATTATGGGCGGTGATTCTTGAATTTAGCACCACCTGACGATTAACTCGGCGTTTATACGAGACGATTATGGGCTGTGATTCTTGAATTTAGCACCACCTGACGATTAACTCGGCGTTTATACGAGACGATTATGGGCGGTGATTCTTGAATTTAGCACCACCTGACGATTAACTCGGCGTTTATACAAGACAATTATGGGCGGTGATTCTTGAATTTAGCACCACCTGACGATTAACTCGGCGTTTATACGAGACGATTATGGGCGGTGATCCTTGAATTTAGCACCACCTGACGACTAACTCGGCGTTTATACGACACGATTATAGGCGGTGATTCTTGAATTTAGCACCACCTGGCGATTAACTCGGCGTTTATACGAGACGATTATGGGCTGTGATTCTTGAATTTAGCACCACCTGACGATTAACTTGGCGTTTATACGAGACGATTATGGGCGGTGATTCTTGAATTTAGCACCACCTGACGATTAACTCGGTGTTTATACGAGACGATTATGGGCAGTGATTCTTGAATTTAGCACCACCTGATGATTAACTCGGCGTTTATACGAGACGATTATGGGCGGTGATCCTTGAATTTAGCACCACCTGACGACTAACTCGGCGTTTATACGACACGATTATAGGCGGTGATTCTTGAATTTAGCACCACCTGACGACTTACCCAGCATTTACACTAAACGATAATTGGTGGCGATCTTTCAATTTGGCACCGCCTGACTACTATAAGCCATAAATGTTAGAAATCGTCTTGTGTGAACGCCAAGCTGGTGGTGACTGCAGACCGTCAGATAAGATCAGTTTATACAATTCGGCACCACCTGGCGATTATGTAGACTACTTCAAGCTTCTGGAGCTATTTCAAGCTGACTTAAATTAGTCGTTGAGACAATTCTGTAAAATCTCAGTCGTTGACCACCTCTCGTTTTTGTCAAAAACAGGCCGTGTGTTGACAACTACAACATTTTACTAAACCCTTTTCACCTCCGATTTTAGAATAGGAAATAAATTCACCTGCAGTTTAAACAGGGTTAACCTTCAAGGATCGTCGCCTATAATCGTCTAAGGTAAACGCCTGCTAAAGTGAACAGCAGAAAGTAATATTTTCTTCATTTAAGAGATGATAAATCATCTGGTGTAAACATTTGAGGAAATTCTTGGGTCAACGACGATAGCGGCCGATATTGCCTAATTGTATAAGACCTGATGACTGCTGGCTAGACGATCTACTGTTGTCACGTATTTAGTTGTCTCGTGTAAACGCCGGAATAGTCGCCTATCTCTATTTTATTACAATCTACGTTTTATTTTGAAGGGGTTAATTCAATGATTCGTTTGTAAATCATCGACAAGTATGTAGCAGCTATCACTATGATCCTAGGTCATCCCGTTCATTTCTACCAGATTTCCATTGTATGTTTTTTAGACTTAAAGCTTCAATAGCCATATATTCACTTTTTATGGGCACAGTTGTCAGGCATTTAAGTGTGGAAGCTTAGGGAACTATCCTGTCATGTCTAAGGTGAATAGGAGTGCTCACTGAGGCAATAAAAGTGGTAAACAACAACAGACAGTGGGGCTTTTGAAAGCTCCTTTTTATTAGGATTTTTAATGTCACCAATCACCATATACTTGTACATTTATCATTTATTTTTAAATCGCTCAAAGTAAAGCTTTGCCAGAAATCTTACGTCGGGGAAATGCGTTCGACCTTAATGGGGATGGCCTAGCTTTTTACTCTAGGACGTGTTCTGCATGGACATGTAGTACGAAATGGACATTTCTCAAATTTGTTCACAGCATTTTTTTTTCCCTTCATGAATGTAAATTAGATAAATCTATGAATCAGACATTATCAAACCTTCCCCATCATTAATTAATGAGCTCTGTCAATGCTGAGGAATCAGCGTCGCCAATTACTTGATACTATGATAACTTGACTGACTCGCCCATACCTGTAATTACCCATCTCCGCAGGAATGTTTATAAGCAAGACTAGAGACAAAAAACATCCTCACAGATACACAATGAAGCACACACAGCTTCTTCGCCTCTGCCTGCTTCAGAGATCTTTCTATTCCAAAAGTCTCAAATAAAATACTGTGGTTTTCTTTTTATAAGTATGATATTAGACATTAGGTTTTAGCTACAAAAGTCACGTATATTCATCCTCTGTACGTTAAGTAAACTCGGATTCCCTGCCATGTCTATGGATAATTGATAAAGGGTGCTCTTGACAAAAAAGGCATCCATGAACACATAGGAGCAAAGAAATAGGATATTTAGATATTTGTTCATAAATGATACACACTTTGCATGTGTTTTCTACGGACACTTTGTATTAGGTGGATATATCTGTATGCTCTAGGCATAGTGATACACACGTTGCATGTGTTTTCTATGGACACTTTCTATTGATTGTATGGAAGAACAACGCTCATGTGTCAAATGCAATTCTGACCAAATAAAAAAAATTAAAAATTAGGCAGATATATCTGTATGCTCTGGGCATGGTGATACCCACTCCCTATGTGTTTTCTATGGACACTTTGTATTAGGTGGATATATCTGTATGCTCCGAGTATGGTAATACACACTCCCTATGTGCTTTCTATGGACACTTTGTATTAGGTGGATATATCTGTATGCTCTGGACATGGTGATACACACTTTGCATGTGTTTTCTATGGACACTTTATATTAGGTGGATATATCTGTATGCTCCGGGTATGGTAATACACACTCCCTATGTGCTTTCTATGGACACTTTGTATTAGGCAGATATATCTGTATGCTCTGGGCATGGTGATACCCACTCCCTATGTGTTTTCTATGGACACTTTGTATTAGGTGGATATTTCTGTATGTTCCATGTACGGTGATACGCGCTCTCTATGTGTTTTCTATGAACACTTTGTATTAGGTGGATATATCTGTATGCTCCGGGAAATACACCCTCCCTATGTATTTTCTATGAACACATGGTATTAGGTGTATATATTTCTGTATGCTCCGGGTATGTTGATATATATACACTCCCTTTATGTTTCCTACGGACACATAGTACCAGGTGGATAATAAATCTCTTGCTCGTGTTCCAGGTGATACACCATGGGCGGCATGTGGTCCTCGGCAGTGGGTGGCGCCCCCTGGCAGCTGCTCGTCCTGCTCGTGATGCTCATCCCACCCCCAGTCACGCATGCGCAGCGCGGTAACTTCTCGTGGTGCCCGAGCACGACGTCCTCGTGTTACTGCGAGCGGCGTTTCCGCACCATCTACAGCGTGGTGTGTCAGAACTGGAAGGGGCCGGTCATCCCAGGCTTCAGGGCACCCTCCAGTCCAGTCGTCCTCGACCAGCTGAGGTTCCTCAACTCCACCATCAGGACTCTGCAGGTGAATGCCTTCCACAATGTCCAGGTGCGAAGTCTGCGCCTCCAGATGCTTACCCTGGATGTGATCATGCCGGGGGCCTTCAGGGGCACACAGGGGAACCTGATCGAACTCCACCTGGATGATAATAACCTCATGGATATCCGCAACGGTGTGTTTCTTGGACTCTCCAAAGTGGACTACCTCTCGCTGGCCAATAATAAACTGCGGTCAATAGCGCCTGATGCATTCCAGGGTCTGGTGAACTTGAAGTATTTGTATCTTTATGGAAATCAGTTGAATTATATCCAGCCGCGACTCTTCAGCTACCTGCCCAAGCTGCAGAATCTTTACCTTCACACAAACAACATCGAGGAAATCCATCACGAATCATTCAGACAGCTGATAGATCTAACGGAACTGGAGCTACAGAAAAATAGAATACCAAATCTGGCACCTGGGATCTTTACTAAACTTTCCAAGCTCATTCGGATAGATCTGTCCTCAAACAGAATAGACACAATCAGGGCCAATGTTTTCTCCAACATGCGGGAACTGAAGCACTTGGATATGACAGAGAACAGGATTCAGATGATCCACAAAGACACCTTCCGTGGTTTATCGAAACTCGCCCGGCTCTACCTGTCCCGGAATAGGGTCCGGGTGCTGGACAAGGATCTGTTCGTGGGTCTCAATCAACTTAAGCAGCTGAGACTGCACCACAATCAAATTAGAGTCCTTCCAGAGAGAGTATTCCGGGACCTCAGGAAGGTGAGGATGCTGCACTTGTATAATAATCAGATATCTAGTTTGTTACCGGGCACATTCCAGGGACTGGATGAGCTCGATGATTTAAACATGGATCACAATAAGATATCCAACATCAGTGGCGGTCTCTTCAGGTATGTCCCTGAACTACGATACTTCTCAATGACGGAAAACAACATTCGCACCTTACCTTCTGACAGCTTCAGAGGCCTTGGCAAAATGGTCTCACTCATACTGAAAGCTAATATGTTGACAAACATAAAAAGCCAGGATTTTGACATGACTCCAAGTCTGGAGACTCTAGATCTCTCAGAAAACCAAATTGGCGACCTGCCTCAGAAATGTGTCGGGATAGAAAAGTTACATTATCTCCAGCTCTCGGGCAACTTGATCACGGATATTTCAGATTATGCCTTCAGGGATCTGAGAGGATTGAGGAGTCTTGACATCTCCTTCAACAAACTCAAGACTTTGAGAAGATACATGTTTTCCGACCTGAGTAACCTGAACTTTCTCCGAATGAACGATAATCTTCTGACTGAGATACCGGCGAACTCCATGAGGGAACTTGGTAAAGTGACGAGATTACTGGCGTACAATAACCGCCTTACGACTCTCCAAAGTGGGAGCTTCCATGAGATGCGAGAAATGCAGGAGATGGACCTCTCAAACAACAGGATCTCACGGATCGATCGCTTCGCCTTCACGTATCAGACGAAGATGATGATGTTAAAGCTCACAAGTAACAATCTGGAGACTATTGGTGGTAACTCGCTCCGTGATCTGAGAGGACTGCATTACCTACAGCTGGGAGATAACAGATTGGTGAAGTTAATGCCTCAGCAGATACGTGACAGTAAAGAGCTGCGGGCCTTGAACATCAGTGACAACCCACTGACGTGTGACTGCGATATGGGGTGGTTGAGGAACTCTTCATTCCTGGTTGAGAAGTACAGAACGAGTTGTGCTCTCCCCAGGTCCAAGGCAGGCTACCTGGCAGTTTGCTATCCTTTAGATGGATGTGGGTTCAGGAGGGACCACGTGGCCTCTAATGATTCCCAGGAGGTGTGTGCTAATTCCCAGTATGCGACTACGACACCAGAGCCACCGTCTACAACCCCACCTCCAACAACTCTCCCAACGACTACCATAAAAAGGACAACTACAACTAGACCTACAACAACGACTAGGTCTACAACGACCACAACTAGGCCTACAACGACCACAACTAGGCCTACGACAACTACAACGAGGCCTACAACGACCACAACTAGGCCTACAACGACCACAACTAGGCCTACGACAACTACAACTAGGCCTACAACGACGACAACTAGGCCTACAACGACGACAACTAGACCTACGACAACTACAACTAGGCCAACAACTACTACAACTAGGCGTACAACTACAACAACTAGACCTACGACAACTACAACTAGGCCAACAACTACTACAACTAGGCCAACATCTACAACAACTAGGCCTACCACTACAACAACTAGGCCTACCACTACAACAACTAGGCGTACAACTACTACAACTAGGCCAACAACCACTACAACTAGGCCTACAACCACTACAACTAGGCCTACAACCACAACAACTAGGCCTACAACCACAACAACTAGGCCTACAACCACAACTTCTCCTACAACCACAGTCAGAACAGGTAGGTCGTACCTCTTTTAAAAGCATTTATCAGGAGTTACACTCTCAATTCCTAGTTGATAAATACCACGATGATGCATACTTTAAGTGAGCAGTTTGTTCGCCCTAATATTAAGAAACCCGTTTGGGTAGAAATGCCTAGTAACACTATGATAAGCTTAAAAACCAAAAGAATATTGATGGAATGGAGGAAAGAATTTAGGAAAGAACGATTAATAGATGAAAGGGTAGTACAATGTACATGTATAATGCACATGCAGTTTATGAAGCGGTTGTTTGACCTTTCGTGTTCCACGAAGAGCAGGGTAAAATCTATTACAGCATAAAGTCTAGTCTGGTGTACGGAGGGGGGGGGGGGGGGTGGATGTTGATACTTTCTACACCATGTAGTTATATAGAACGACCTGACTATGCTGTATATGCTACAAAACGAGATGGGAATTGGTATTTTTTACGGAAAGCGGTCTCTGGTCATCTGGCATTCACTCCGCCACGACCATGGCGTAGTATGTACAAGCATGGTGGGTTGTGGGTTTTTTACATACCCGAATTTGTAAGATCTTATTAAAAAATAAGAAATTAAAGTACCTCTCAAACCTTTCCCTCGACAAAATCAGACTTCTCATGCAGCTTGAGCTCAAATGATTCTGTGATTGCCTCAGTTAAGACTATAATCGCGATGTCAACAAATCGTCGAAACAGCCGATTTTCTTTGAGTTGGCACGTTTAATTCATGTCCGGATAATATAAGTAGCCTTAAATCAACTATTATATATACAGATTGCACATTAGAAAGTTGGTTGGCGGGGTTTTTCACCATTTTACACTCTGACTACGTTTTGTTGTCACCAGCAAGATGGCGGACTGACCCGTTGTCAGGGTCATTGGAGCAGTGGGGCAGATATAGCACATGATTGTTCATTCAATGAAAAGAACATGAGTTTTGGTACGTGGCTAGGGGAGCCCCCTTAGATGTATGGGCATTGCAGATAAGTTCCAGGAGTGGAGTGGCAGCCATTTTGAAACTTGGCCATCACCAAGAAATATGACACTTTTCAGAGTGGTTATCACCAAGGACATATTTTATATTTTACTCACTAAACTAGCAAACTTAGGTCTGAGCCCAGAAATCCTATATTGGGCTAAAAGTTACCTAGGAAATAAACAACAAATAGTGAGAGTAAGCAATTCCTTGTCTACATATGCTAAGATTAAATCTGGGGTCCCCCAGGGTAGTATTTTAGGTCCGCTCTTCTTTAATTGTTATATTAATGATATTCATAAATTGGGTTTAAGTAGTTCACATATCTTCTATGCGGATGATTTTGTTCTGTACACCTTGGATGGATCTCATTCAAACTCAGTAAATAAACTGAATAATAACCTAGATAAGTTAAATACTTGGTGTATCTCCTACAAAATGCAAATAAATGTAAAGAAAACTGAATTATGTATTTTCGGTCCCAAACCCAAATTGAACAAAATTAATCATAACCTCGAATCAAATATGGGTTTTCTAGATGGAGTACAACTTCCACATAGTTTGAGCTATAACTACCTAGGGATCATATTAGATGAAACCGTAACATGGGAAAAATGTATTAATGAAACTATAAGGAAGGTAAACTATAAGTTGTTCAAACTATCAAAGATACGGAAATATATAACCCAAGACACTTGTGTTAGAATTTATAAATGTATGGTCGCGCCAATCTTTGATTATCCAAGTTATTTTGTTGCTGGAACAAATAAGTCACTTTTGTCAAAGTTACACAAAACATAGAATAGGGGTCTGAGGATTTGCACACAGTTGAATGTCAGGGAAATATCCTCAAAGAGAATATACGAACTCTGTAATATTAGGAAACGTCCTTACTGTGGACGAAACGGCCACAGGCGGAAGGCAGTATGAAATCGATGACTGACCGAGAACGAGAACACTTCGTCTACAGTAAGGATGTTTGCTTATTATTATATACCTTTAATTGGTGAAAAAACGCCATTTTAATGACATACAAAGTCGCAGTCACAGCGGGCACGAACATTATTTTTACTCCACCCCTAGCAGCGGGCAGTATTTAATAGACATTCGGACATAGATATATAATAATATGCAGACTGTTGATTATAGAAGCCGTTACTTAAATCTGTTATATATGCGTAAGGTAGCTAATAGCATTGAACTGGATGAGAATTCAAGGACTAGGGGGCAAGATAAGAGACTTATCAAGCTTGATAGACCTAGAACAAATTCCTTCAAAAAGAGTCTGATATATCGAGGGAGAGATAATTGGAACAGATCACCTAAAGATGTACAAAATGGCTCATTGTACAGATATAAAAAAAATTATCAAATACAAATTATTATCTGAGATAGCTAGGATGTGTATAAAGTATAGATAAGTTGTCAAGGGATAAGTCATTTTTGCTCCCGAGCTCAAAAATGGCATGTATGTGAGATATTGTTTTATAGTAACATCTCCCATCGATGATTTAGCATCTCTGAAGCAATAATCAGGTAAAATGTGAAACAATAGCTCACACACACGCCATTTTGTGTTGGCTATTCTGGAAATTGCTGGGCTTCTCGTTCGGTGTGTCTCCAGCTTGAGGCACCATATATATACGCAATAATGACGGGTTTTGTGTACGAGTGGCTGTAATCTCCGAGTAGTTGACGCGTAGTAATATTCCAGCGATTAGCGAGGATATTACGATAACTATATATTCGAGGAGGCCACAGCACTGTCAACCACTGGTAATTCGGTGTACATATTTAAACCAGTTATATAGTTCACCATGTTCCCGTGTTTTTAGCATAAGAAAAGTTTTATGAATGGTAACTAAGATTATTATGACTGATTATAAATGATTGATATTGATTGAACATTCAAGAAACTTATTTTGAAGTACATGATGGTTTGACCTCCTCATAGATGGGACTATTTTCTGCAATCTCCCGGAGATTCTGACATGCCACAATCTCCGGGCAGCGAATTCCAAGTGCTCTATACATTTCCTATGGAGACTTAGTATTATCAGTAGTACCCCATCATTTATGAAATCATTTACGAAATCATTTAGGAAAGCTCTTTTTGTACTGTGGTTTGTTGTTCTGTATTGTATACTGTTGCTTTCCTCAAGCAGGATGTCTCTGACACCTGGCTTGTCTCGTCCTAGACCTGTGTGTAATTTTTTTTAGAAATGATCTACTGAATGAACAACACCAGAAATAAATAAGCTGTGGGATCATAATCTCTTGTATAATCCATTGATACTTTAGTCTCTGTCAAAATTGTATAATTGTTCTGACCTCAGATTGAAAATCATGTAAATTTTATGTGAATTTGTGGTCAATAAAATATTTAGAAAAAAAGGTGGGTAATAAAATGACACATACTGTTTACTCCTACCACAGTTCCTCGGAGGCCGCAGGGCATGGACCTCAGCAACCCCTTCATCCTGCAGCGTCTGCAGCCCTCCACCGTGGAGGTGACCTCTGACCGGAGTCTCGTGCTCCTGCCCACTGCCATCACCTCTGTAGGCCGCCTGGTGTCGCTGTCGGCCTACGTCAGTGTCACTGGAAAGCCATTCACCATGCAGGTCTGGCGGCCTGTGGGCAGTAAACGCCTCAGTCTGCTTTATAGCCACCAACTGAAGGCTGTCAGCTTCGTGGGCATTTCACAGGTAAGACTTTTCCAATATTTCCAACAGGTAGTTAGTTATATGGATGGGGCCATCCATAATATATACATGTACGCAGAATTCCTGTAATTTTGGACATCAATGTGGCATTAATTTGATCGATGCAAATTCCTTTGTACATTTTATAAGTTAAACTGTAAACAGCAGACTGTATGATAGCTGGCAACTGAAAACTGAAAATAAATTGCTGCCTGTACAAGAAATCCAGTGTATATAAGGCTGAATATGTCAGGTTAAATATATGGATTAAAAACTATACATATGGAAATAAACCTCTCCTGGCATATTCACATTACATGTTCTAATAACTCATTGTGGTGTCCATTGTATAACAGGTGTCTATTATGAGGTGGATTCTGTAGTTTATCTCACCCCTGGTATTTTTTCCCCATAGACTTAACATTGGGAATTCTACTCAACACCCATGGAATATTTAGATAGAAATACTCAATGGGGGATTATGTCACAAATGTTAGCCCATTAGTCAATGTTAAGGGTGAGATAAATTCAGAAACCTATTCAAGTTTACGCTCAGAGCTCGATCCCATCTCATCTGAATCGCTACGTAATTCACACGGCTTTGCTTTGTGAATTACTATGCTATTCAAACTGGATGGGATACAAGCTCTGACTCTAAACATTAATATGTTTCCTCTATAATAACATGCACAGTGATCATGACTTAAGTATCTATCTCGGACACTCAGTACGTTCTGTTCATGTATTAAGGCCACCCTTCCACTTTACGAAAGTTGCACTTTTTCCAATGATTTCTTTATCAACTAAAATCTGTATATGATTGTCAACAATTCTATGGTCCTTGATGCTGTATTTACCTCAGGGGTTCCAGGAGGTATCATGCTTTAGCTAAATGGTTCATAAAAAAGCATATAAAAACAAGTAGGTCTTACATGAAGGCCATTTTGGTTTTAAAAAATTAAAAAAATCTTACTATACCTACTCCTCTTCCATAAGATTAACTTGATTCTTTCAATCTTCAAACCGGTACAGTTTTTGGATGGATGTAAATGAATGTGTGACACAAAGCATGGCTTTATATGGACGGCAATGTGTAGCGTAGAGGAGCGTATTTACCCAGCGACAGGGAGTGGAAAGGGAGAAAGACATCACACACCTACAGAACCGGGGCTGGACAAGAGCCAGACCACTTGGGCAAACCACCAGAATTATCTTCTTAAACTTTGGTTTTCCTAACCTCTTCTCCATATTTTGTAATCCTTTCATTCTTTTTTTTCTGTTCCGTTTGTGTTTTTCTTTGTCTTCTTTTCTATGATTTTATTTTAGAATTCTTATTTTGATACCGATTTACAGGACAGGGACTGGATACTAAAAGCTGTCTGACAGGTACAAAATCCGGGGGAGTCCAACTGAACATAGAGTACTCACAAGGAATTCTGAAGTCATAGTTTTAGAAAGAAGAAAAACCTGAATGATGATAATCTCCGAATTCACCAGATGAGTCAAACGGAAGTAATAGGGGCTAAGTTTCATATAGCTTAATCAGTGTGAAGTGCGGTGATTTGGAGTAGTGGGTTAAGGGAGTAGAGACTACGTAAGGTAACATGGAATTCGAGCCATTTTAATGGACTATTGACAGAAGTAGAAAGGAGTCAATAGAAGTATTTGAGTTTAGGATAGTGCAGTGGTAAGATGCTGGCCTTTGATGCAAACAAAGGCTTTCAGTTCCTGTTGGTGCCTGTAAAGGCTACACCACCTTCCTTCCACCTTCGGTTCAATGATTCAATACCATCGGGACATGACCCTGTTACCATAGGTCCCACGTGGACGATATATATATATATATATATATATATATATATATATATATATATATATATATATATATATACTGATAATACATACATATATATGTATAGATATATGTATGCATATACTTATATATCTATCGCACCCCTGGTACTTTTTTCCCATGGACTTAACATTGGAACCCATACTCAATGCCCATGGAGTATTTAGAAAATGAATTACTCAATGGGAGGTTATGTCACAAATGTTAGCAAATTACTCAAAGTGAATGGCAAGATAAATTCATAAACCTATTCAAGTTTACAGTAAGAACTCTATGCCATCTCGTTTGAATCACTGCTTAGCCTTGTGAATAACTATGCTATCTAAACTCGATGGGATACGAGGTCTGACCTTAAAGGTTCCTCTATAATATATATATATATATATATATACGTGAAATGTGGCATGTTATAATAATGATTAGAACACTGGGATGGATGTGCCAATCTTTGGAATTCATAACCGAAGTTATTTACATGTTTCAATACTCTCAGAACCTGGCGCCCATTTCATAATTTAAGATCTTACATGAAGACCCTTTCTGTAACTCGTACAAGGGCTATCGTTTAATAATATTTAAGTTTTTTTGCCCCCATCTATCCAGCTATCTATCCATAAGGTCGCCCATAATAAATGTTGAATAAAGTTGAACCACATCGTCCCTGGGTCTCTATATAGCATACAGAAAAGGGTCCTCATGTACGATCCTAGAGTATTATTACAGAGGCTCCTGGATTAGATACTATTCAGGATTTGATCAGCTTTCCTTGTTTACCTCACAGATGGATGTGCCGTCCACTGTCTGCCTCACCGTGAAGACCAACGACCGTGTGGGCTTCATGTTCTCTAACAGCAGTGCCCCCATCTCCCACCTCTTTGACTTCTCCAGCGGCTTTAACTGGATCTACTTCACCAGGTTCGGCCCCAGCGCCGCCCCGGACGTCGGCTACACCGCCGCCTTCGACGGACTCCCCTTCCCGTGGTACTTTGCGATCGGCGTCCATGTTGATACGAACGACCTCTGTACGAAGAAAACCAAATAAGGGTCGTGTGATACAACACTGGCCACCAGAGCTATACTACGTTTAGTCCGTTTACAGACCGCGCCGCCTAAGGCTTACGGTTTGTAATTATGCCCCAGTCACACTGGCGTAAATTTTGGCGTTTCTTCTACGTATTTGAATTGGTGGGAACCACGTATTAGCTACGGATTTGAAACGTATTTGTTTGCATTTCTTAAACGTTTTAGTACGCTTCTCAGCGTTTTTCGGCGCATTGCGACTTTCCTTTACGTATCTCCGTGTTTTGTGGCGTATTTTGAGATTTCAAAATGCGTAGAAGAACGTAGACGTGCGTACACGGAAAAACGCCGTTTTTTACGCCAGTGTGACTGGGGCATTAGGGTCTAATAGAGCAAGGCTCCCATTTACCAGTTCCCTCTGCCTGATGGCAGAAAGGAATTTCGCGATTCGCTGTTCTAATTTTAGGACCTATGCATGAAGAGTAATACACTGGTTACTGGCAAATCACTCAGGCCAGCTTAGTACCAGCGGAGGCAGAGATTCCTGCCTCAAAATGGCAGCCTTAGTTTGAGCCTGTGTGCCCTGGCCCTGGGTTCAACAGACTGCACTAGAGTCTATACTATGTTAGCTCTGGTTGGGTTAAATCTGAGGCACCTTGACCCACCACCTCCAAGTGCCTGTTACTCTCCCAGCAGATGTCTCATGTGACCTGGACCTATGCTTGGAGAGTGTGATATTTCTCACTCTTGAAGCCAATTCTACATATTCTTATTTTCCTTTGTGTGTATTATGAATAAAATAACCATAAAGGTAGACTTTATCATCAATTTGGTGAATATTTCTTGATAAGTATTTCTGCTCTCAGAACCCATGTATAATAAAACAAAACTTGGTCTGAGAGTGAGAATTCGTGGCCACGATCTGAGTTTAACCTTACCAACCTCTAAGTTGGAACAGAGTGGAGACAGAGGTGGTGGCCAATCTACATATCATACTCCACTGGCCTCCAGAGCACCCTACGTTATACACTGGCCACCAGAGCACACTACGTTATACACTAGCCTGGAAGCCTGGCCTATGTTGTCCTCACATATAAGGCTAGGTAACTACCACCATTTTTCTGGTGCATTGCGGGATTTCATTCAGCTGGTACCTGACAGATATTTGTTAGATTTTACGTTGGTTCCCTGTTAAAGGGCTTAGCGACATCTGTTATTTCATTTTTTTAAAAACCCCAAACATTCTAATGAGTCATCTTTTGAAAGGTTGCTATTACTTTATTTTGTATCATCGTTATTATAAACAAGAATATGTTAATTAATTGGAGCACCTCGTGAGGGACAGAAGTTGTGCTGGCTCTTCTTGCCACTGCAAATCGGTGGGGAACGAGCGACAGTTTATGGTCGAACATTCGTACTCTTTAAGCCATTTTTCCATGTTTTTATTTCATTTTGTGTGTATCTTGAATAAAATGACTATAAAGCTAGACTTCATTCTCAAATATATGAGCTATGAATATTTCTTAGTAAGTATTTCAGATCTCTGAGCCCACATAGAACTAAATTGCTTGGTCTGAGATGAATGTTCATGGATTGGTAAAAGATTATCGCAATAGGTGGTGCTTCGTAGGGACTATTCCTTTTTTCTCTCCATGCATATGTACTAACTTGATTGTTCACAATATTGCATGGTAATATTTTAAGGGAAATTAGGAAAATAATGATTAAGTTATTCATTTAAGTACACTTGCCGTTATGCAAAGAAAAATTTAAAAAATGGCGGAATTGTGCGAAAAATTATCATTTAAAAAAAATCTTTACACATATTATAGTCTATTTTGTAAATATGATATCTTGGAACATTATTAGAGCATCGATAGACTCACTCCAGCTCTATCGTAGCGTGTCGTAGTCTGTCATAGTAGTTGGCCTATATGTGTCTTCATGGCGGAATGATTAGTGAGCAGTGTTCCTGTAATCATTCAATTCACTCACCTATGTACTTGTTGCATTAGTAGGAAGGACATTGTAAATGTATTATTGTGTTAAATGTATTCGAATTAAAACACGATCATAAAATGATAAAGATTTTATTATACACCAGGGCCGATCGGTCTGATAATTACTAACCTATTCTCGGGAGTGGAACGTTCAACCCAAAACGAGGCGAAGGGTTTTGTCATTTTCGGGCACTCTAGTTTTCTGCTATCATCACTCGACGGCCGTAACGTAAATCAATGTTTGAACTCCCAGTATATGATAAATATGAATAACTAGAGGTAGTTTGTTGCTATTCTTACAAGTAATATGAATGAACTTTGTAAGAGAGAAGTGTGAATGTTTGAATTTGAAGATTTATGCACTTTTGAGTGTGCTTTTAATTTGACAGTTGGAGCAGCCTGTCATCTGCAATTTCAGCAGATTGCTGGAATAAAGATCAAATAAAACAATCTTTGCAAAATGAATTGATACAAAAAAAACCACCACACATCTTCCCCTGCTCTTCACCTCCATTACATTGTTTGTTTGGTGTCTCTATGTTGGATATTTACTGAGATATTACCAGAGAAGTACAGTGGATTTAACATTGGTTTCAATGGCGTGAAAAGTTGCTAAACCCTTCAAACGTAATAGAGTGCACTGCACCGCTTTCGGGAAAGCAAACTGCAAAGCTAGCAGTATGGCAGGCTCCTTGGGGGGACAGAACAGTATTCTGGCTCTTTGTTCTTACGAAATTCAACTGCCTTTCAAAAAAGTTTTACCATGCTTCCCTTGACTCCCTACACCCATCCCAGAACAGGATGACATAATGATTAAACCCAGGACATGATGTTTTTCACATGGAACACTTTATATACCTATGTGAGCAAAGCTAGAGTTGTGACACTTCCCGATTATCACTCACTTCTTTTTCACCTCCATCAGTGAAGAACACTTACTTTTGTACCTCCATTAGTAAAGAACACCTACTCGGGGGGCGTCACGGCAGCCCCCGTGACTCATAGGCTATATGCTGTATACATACAGCCGAGTCTTACTGCAGAATCATGTATGGACCAGTATGAGTACAAAATGCCCGCTTTGAAGCGCAAACTGCCTTCTTTGAAGTGCACACAGGCCCTGTTGGAAAAAAGCACGCTGATTGGCTGAGCTTGGACGTCACTTACCAGAATCTGACATGCTTAGTGTTGTTTAAATGCGTATTTGCAATGAGGACAGAAAAGTTCGAGAATGAATATAAGATCGATAAAAAGAATCACGGATCCAGATATATACTGCTACCACTAAACAGCAAAACATTTATCTCAACCATGCGAGGAATTTGACTGGAACTACCCCTGGGAAGCTTAAGCACATACATATATGTAATTTGTTGTACATAATCCCAACTTAAAGGCATATCGGACAATTTTCGCTTGAAAATTAAAATCCATGACATTTTCCTGAAAATTTAATATCATGATCTTCAAGTGTTGTACAACACGTATCTAACTTAGAAATTAGGGGTCACCATGCTCGTTTTTGATTCAGAGATCAGTATCATGATATAATACAAGAATATATACAAATTCTAAAATGCTGATAGGGAGCCAAAGTGAACCCGCTGAAACCACAGATACCCATTTAGAGAACACCATTTGCAGTGGCCAGCAAGAACGAGGCTTAGTGCTAAACCTATGGGGGTTTGAGGCTAGTCTTTTGTTTTTGGTCTCTTTTGTTACTTTTGAAGTGAAGTTTACTACTGTTGTCTCTGTATAACTCTGTTTCGAAACTACGATGACAGTTGTTAAGTTTATTAAAAATTTGGATCTAAAAGATTGGAGAATGACTAATTTATATATAATCTCGAACCTACATAGTCAATAGTACTAAGCGCCTATATCCAGAAATGGTGTTTTGTACATGGGTATCTGTGGTTTCAGCGGGTTCACTTTGGCTCCCTATACTTAGACCCATGTAATTTTCTTCAAACTTTCACATTATTTAGTAAAAGTATAGCACTACCTAGTTCGCCGTCCTTGATTTTTTAAATGAAGAAAACTCTATTTTCAGTACATTTCCTATACACACCTCTCCGATGTAAATTGGCTTAATTTACATTCGATAATATCATGTATTGTGCTCATTTGGTAATAGAAAAAGGCAAAGAAACTACTCTAGTTTGAATTGATAATTGCCAACTGTAGGCTATGCCTCAAAAACCGTATTTGTCGAAAGGTCGCCACTCCCCCCACCTAGCGGTAGAATGGATAGTTTCGCCGACCGACGCTAGGTGAGATGTGTCCACCTAGCGGCAATCGGTAAGACTAGTGATGAACGGTTGTTTTCATAGTGAATGTGGACCCAGAAGAGTTACCTCGAGTTTTAGAGCTTACTAGCGACTTCGTCGAGTCTGAGAAAAATGAAAAGTCACACTGCCAGTAGTGGGATTCGAACACCCGACACCCGTATCCCTAGGCGATCGCTCTGCTGACTGCTCCACATGGCCAGATGCTTGTGTGGTGCCAAATACTTATTTTTTTATAGAAGTGGTGGGTGGCGGGAGGGGAATACACGGAAACAGAGTTCCGTCCGCCATTTTGAATATATAATTAGGGAGTGTAAACAAGCGCGGCGGACAGTGCGTTGACATCGGCGGAATACACTGGCAGACTGACAGTAGGTCTAATTTACCATAATATGAACACACAGTTATATAAATCAATGTTACAGACAGACTATTCATGATATTTACATGATGATTTATAGCAGTAAAAGTGCTGTCATAACGTTTGAATAATAAATACAGTCGATTTGACATGGCTAATGATCACACATCTACTCCCAGTACTGGCAGTTGCAGCTCTATAAACCAGTCACAACAGGTGTCAACACTTTGAAAAATGCTCTTGTCATTAAAAACTGGTTTATTCTCATATGCTAACCATCAGTACAACAAAAACCCTTACCCAACCCTGTTCTAAACCTAAACCTCCAGTCGGACCCCTATTATCGCTCATATATCCACCACTGCACTGTGAACATACTCGGACAGGGTATCAGACGATTTGCACTGTCAGATCGCACTGTTAATATGTCTGCGAGTACAAGGCCTCTGCCATTCATGTTATAATTTCGCAGAAAAATGATGTAGAGTCTCGAGATAAAGACCAGTAAATAGTTAAAGACGTTCAGAAACCATTATGTCAGTTCATATTTCGATTATCTAAAGGGAATTTATGAATACAACGCTGGTCAAATAACAAATGTCAAATGCACAACTGTTTTTATTTCGGTTTGACCTATAGGTCAAGACCGAAATATATTAGGGGAGACGGGGAACGGTTTTTGCGGCTTACATTATAATACATTAAAGTAATGTATTCTGAATAATTAGAGTTCGATACCGCCGATACCGGGCGCGGGCGGCGACAGCGGTGTATTTTTATATATTGTATAGGCACCCGTTGCAGTTCAGTGTATTTATATATATTGCAACAGGCTTCCACCTCTCTCCCTCCCTCCCTCCTTCCCTCCCTCCCTCCCTCCCTAGCGGGTAGGTATTCATTGAACCGCAACGGGTGTGCTGGTGACCTATTTGACTGGGGCCCGTTTCTTAATCTACTTGGATTTGAAGTTATCAAACTTTAAATTAATTTCTACACCAGCGGCCCGTGGCTCACCCCGGCTCGGCTCCCGGCGGCTCTCTTTGATCTTAACTTTGATCTTAACTCGTAATTTACGAGGTTATAAAAGGAGGAGGTGTCGTCGGGAGGAGTATACATGTCGGTGTCTTATAGGTATAATATATGAAACAGGCCCCTGATATTGGCGCCCGCACCCGGTATCTAGAGCCTTCAGATTGAGGGAGGGAGGGAGGGAGGGAGGTGGAAGCCTATACGCTTATTACCTGTTGAAACCGAAATCATGGCAATGCCATGCCAACTTTTAATCCTTGTCTTGGAACAGATACTTGTACCTGCCACCCTCCTTTCAAGTAAGTTTATCACAAATCAACTCATGCATAGGTTATTATATATTATGTCCTGCTACTGCTTTAAGCAAATTGTAGTTCCTATCAAACATCAAAAAAAAAATATATTGGAAAGATCTGAAGTCATTGCAATCACTGTAAAGTGTAATATTTCTGAAGTTCAATGTTACAGGAAATAATGGATCCTAGCAAGTCACTCTATGAAGATACATATACATGTACCCAGATATTGGGGGGGGGGGGGGGGGGGGTTCAGTCGTGACGATCCTAACTTGAGACCATTTTAGAGGCAAAGTGTTTTTCAGTTGAGACAATCTTGAGGAGCCCACCTCTGAAAAACACTTTCCGCTATTTATCTCGAAATCAGTCTCAAGATCACTCACCGATCTCAGCGGATCTCAGGTTGAGATCGTCTCTACTGAAAACCCCCCCCCCCCCTGAATTTTAACAATGTTGCTAATTTTATGAGACCCATACTACAGAAGAGTTTTTGTACCGAGATACATATTTGTATAAATATGTTAACCTTCAACAAATATTTAAACATTCACAAGATATATTTGCTCATATTGTTTCTTCTTTTTCTTTCCCCCCCCCCCCCCCCCCCCCAGATTCCATTTCCTTCAGCCAAGCGTGAACCAGAGAAGTGGACACACTGGCTGAGGCTCCTAAAACGTGCAAATCCTGAAAAACCAGCGCTTCCACGCTGTGGCCCTTCTCCAGGGCGTCGCCACTCTCGGACCAAGGCCCCCCCCCCCCCCCCCCCCCGGGGGCGGCCGTTGTCGTCCACACTGATAATATGGACCCGGTCCTCGATTTCGGAATATTACTTGATAACAATTCTGTATGCCACTAGTGGCATATAAAACTCTGTGGCATACGGAAACTCAATGTTAAGCCTATGGGATTTTATATTAGGGGTGGGATAAAGTGCTCACCTACAACTCCTCTAGATTTTGTCCTCGTACTGCTCAAGTTATTGGAATAAACTCGAATCAGAAACACAAAAGATAAATAAGCTAGATAACTTTAAGACTAAAATGAAAACTAATTTAATAAATTGAAAAAGGGCATCTGTAGCCCGAAACGTTGGTTCATAATAAACGCCTTAAAGCCAACTTGACTGCCTCTTGGTTGTACTGTCTACTCATCATGTAACTTAATAAATATATTCCTTCAAGAAGACTTGGAGCTATTTGATTGAACTGTTATTGTATCAAATTTATAATATACTGGTATGTGTAACCTATTAGGAAAACTTCTGGATGTCAGTAGATATCAGTAGATAACAGAGTATGTATAGCCTTTTAAGAAACCATTTGGATGTCATTAGATATAAGAGTATATTGTAGTACACAACGAGGACACCAGTTTACTGCATAACTGAGGATCTTTATTAGCTATAGACAAGTAAGCCTCAGGCGGCATGAACAACAACAGTCACTGTTATCTAACAACAACAGCTGCTTCCAGGGGTCGGCTCCGACCTCCTCGAACCCGGCGAGCCACACGGGGCTCAAGGCAGGTCACTACGGTAACCTTTCTGCTCTCACTCCGGGGCCACTGGTAGTGGCGGGCGGTTGCCCTCGTAGTCGCCGGAGGTGTTCCAAGCCCGGTCCCAAGCCAGACTGACTCCCGGAGGCACCCCCGGAGGTTTATATAGGAGGGCTCCACGGACCCTCTGACGTCATTTCCGGGACCAGGACGCCACCTGGTGGGCTCGTGGGGCATTACAGAGCAAACCCTCCGGGTACCTCCGGTGCCTCCGGGGTACCTCCGGGTACCTCCGGGTCCTCCGGCCCGTCCAGAGGTATCCTCCAGGAACCTCCGGTAACGATCCAGTAGTATTTACTACACTCTCCCACCCCTAATTAACAACCAACTGTCTGAAAATAGAGAGATCACTCTGATAAAGTCAATACTACTTGTAATTACTGAAAAAAAACCATTACGATTACAACCGTTTTTATTTAGTGATAAATCACAGCATCTGTCCGATAACACTTGGTAGCTCCTCTGACTGCTATTCTCATGACTGATTCTCATGACGGCTGCTCCCGTGACTCTCGTGACATACTGAACCTTTAAATCAGGGTGCCCACAGAACAGGGAAAATGCCAAAAATATTTTACCTGCAGGGAAAACAAAGGGAATTTGAGAAAACGATTTCACCAACTCGGGAAAACTAAGATTTAAGGGGAAATTACTTTGTATTGTAATAACCAACAGACGCGGAAATTCAAGTGCCAACGGACAAGTTGTTTTGGTCTTTATCTACAAGCCTACGAGTACAATTCTCTAAGCGCAACCCTATGCTAACCCCTTGGGGATTCATATGGGTCTGGAAGGGAGAGGTGGCCACGCCCTAGAGCTAGCACAACGAGAATGCCCGCCTCGGGGCAGCGCGCTCACTTAAATACCCGGCAAGTGACGACATCTCTCGCCGAGTATCGGGCCCCCGCGAGAGTCCCCGAGACTCCCGCTGGTACCCCACGAGCGCCCTGTCCCGGGGCACGGCCGCCCCCTCTCTCCCAGGCCCATCCAACCGCCACAGTATGTTACCATATTTGTAGAAAATGCCTCTCTGAAATCCAGTACAGTAGAACTTTGAAAGGGGTTAAGCTTCCAGGTTTTGTTGTTTTTGTATTTTGGTATGTTTAAGATGTTTATTCAGGGTAATACCTGAGTAGAGGGAAGCAACATTATTCAAACCTAACCCGCCTTAGGGAGCGTTCTTTATTTATCGCTGTCCCCCCAAAAAATATTGCCCCCTCCCCTCCCCCCCCTGGAATATCCAAAATTTTGTTTGTCGCCAACATGATTTTTTGGTTGAGCACGGTTATACGACACACCCCGACAAAAAGGGCCATGTCGGGAGCCTCCCGACACACTGCGACACGATAGAACATGTTCGATATTTGCTACGACACAAACCGTGTTGCAGTGTGTTGCAGCGTGCATATTGTAAATTTAATCAAATCTTACCATATATTGGCAGTATAAGTGTAATGCACAGGGTTCAGTATACAATTTAAATGAGTATATCCCAGACCCAATGACACTATCGGACAGCCCTAATAAAGTGAATACATTCTAGTTCTCCTATGTAAATGTGTATAAACATGCTGCAACACGGTCTGTGTCGTAGCAAATATCGAATATGTTCGATCTTGTCGCAGTGTGTCGGGAGGCTCCCGACACGGCCCTTTTTGTCGGGGCGTGTCGGGGTGTGTCGTAGATTGGGGTCATCCAACCTGCGAGACAGGAGGCGACCACCACACATGTATTACGGTACAGAGTATAATCCATTATCTTTCATATTTGTCTAATCATCCATGCCTGGTAACCTATTCCTCATCAGATCTACCTGTATAGTGTATCTAAACCCCACAAACGATCAATCTATAAAACGACACAGCTACCGATCGTACTCGCGGCCGTGTTGTTTACATGGTATGCAGACCATTCGCGGCGGCGGGCGATTCGCGGAGGACCATTCGCGGTAAAACCCGTACTATTCGCGGTCAAATCCCCGACGGCTTGGGAGGTCGGGAAGACCATTCGCTGAGTAAATGACTAATGTAAACTGTAGATGTAGTGTAGTCAGAATGAAGATGTGTCTTAGTCAGAATGTGTCCCTCAATTTCCCTCACTAGTCCCTCACCAGTCCCTCAATTTCCCTCACCACTCCCTCAATTTCCCTCACCACTCCCTCAATTTCCCTCACCACTCCCTCACTGTCCCTCACCACTCCCTCAATTTCCCTCACCACTCCCTCACTGTCCCTCACCACTCCCTCAATTTCCCTCACCACTCCCTCACCTATCCCTGACTGTCCATCACCAATCCCTCACGGAGTTGTGGCCCCCTGCTCCTGTCAGAATATGACCGTGAATAGTCTGTATTCCCACCGCGAATGGTCCGCCGCGAACGACCAAAACACCACCGCGAATGGTCCGCCACCGCGAATCGTCAGGCAATCAATCGTTTACATCAGGCGAGCAGGCCGGAACTCCCGAGTAGCCACGCATGCACGAGTACTGGCATAGGGTCTCATATTTCATTTTCAATCAAATTTCCCATCAATTTTCGATTCACTATGAGTGATAATAGGTGCAAAACAATTTGACAGCTGTCTCATGTAGTGATTGAGATGGTCTTGTGTCTTGAATCGTATTTCAGTCACCAGTGAGCTATTTCTATTTCTAAAGACAGAATTACATTCTACAAACGTTCACATCACTTGGCATAATCAAATAATGCTGAAAATCGAGCATGTTTTACATGTTCTGTTTCAATCTAAAGTTGACGATTTTGCATTGCGTTCAGTTCGCCACGCCATTCTGTTTTGTGGCTTGTTATATTTGACTAAGAAATACTGCCCCTCCACCATACTGCCCCTTAACCATATTGTCCCTCTACAATACAGCCCCTCACCGATACTGCCCCTCACCCACACTGCCCCTCAACTGTGCCATACTGCCCCTCCACTATACTGCCCCCTTACAATACTGTCCCTCCACCATACTGTCCCTCTATAATACTGCCCCTCAACCATACTTCCCCTCTACTATGATGTCCCTCTGTCATACTGCCCCTCCACCAAACTGCCCCTCTAACATACTGCCCCTGTACCATACTGACCCTCCACTATACTGCCCCCTTACAATACTGTCCCTCCACCATACTGCCCATCTACAATACTGCCCCTCCACCATACTGCCCCTTTACCATATTGTCCCTCTACCATACAGCCCCTCGCCCATACTGCCCCTCACCCATACTGTCCCTCAACTGTGCCATACTGCCCCTCCACTATACTGCCCCCTTACAATACTGTCCCTCCCCCATACTGTCCATCTACAATACTGCTCCTCCACCATACTGCCCCTTTACCATACTGCCCCTCTAACATACTGCCCCTGTACCATACTGCCCCTCCACTATACTGCCCCTTTACAATACTGTCCCTCTACCTTACTGCCCATCTACAATACTGCCCCTCCACCATACTGCCCCTTTACCATATTGTCCCTATACCATACAGCCCCTCACCCATACTGCCCTTCACCCATACTGCCCCTCAACTGTACCATACTGCCCCTCCACTATACTGCCCCTTACAAAACTGTCCCTTCACCATACTGCCCATCTACAATACTGCTCCTCCACCATACTGCCCCTTTACCATACTGCCCCTCTACCATACAGCCCCTCACCCATACTGACCCTCACCCATACTGACCCTCATCTGTACTGCCCATCAGCCATACTGACCCTCAACCATCATACTGTCCTGCAGCAATACTCCCTCTCAACGTTACTGCCATTACACCAAATTGCTCCTCTACCATACTGCCTCTCAACCATACTATGGAGAAACAGGCTTACTGTCTTCGTACGGGTAAAATACGCGGTGAAATTTGAAATCAGATTCACCGATGCCGAAGGCAGAGGTGAATCTGATTTCAAATTTCACCAAGTATTTTACCCGTACGAAGATTAGTATTTTTTTTTCCGGTTATTCCGGCAGATTTAGCACTTTCTTTTAATATTTTAGCGAGTTCATTTTTTCCCATTGCTTGACGGCTGTACCAGATAGCATTCGTAGATGTTCTTTTGAAATTTACTGTCAGATAGAATGGACTGTTTGGGAAATTCATATCGCTGGGACGACGTCTTTAATATTCGGCCAGTAACTCGATGGGACACCGTTTAGGATTTTTTGTATTTTTCCACATTTTTGGGAGGAAAGCACGACTCGTTTTGTTGTCCCCTTGTCTCGTTTTACTCGTTCTCTCGTAGAAAACAATAGTTTTTTCTCCTCCGGTTTCGGTATTTACCTCCAGGTCGCCCCACAGCAACTGTCTTGCTTCCTGCTGACCTCTCATGCCGAAGCACTTTGTTACTAAGTACCATAAGCTGTTTCTCAGTCCTTTAGGTGTTGTAGGGTCGAAAGCGCTGCTTTCCCAGAGTAGGTTCTCCTCGTCATCAGTTAGGGGATCGCACTATAGTAAAATAAATAGAAATTTATTATTATTTAGATTTTTTAATTTTTATCTGAGATGAAATTTATTATTTATTTAATAGTTATCAGCATCTGCACATTACATTTTATTAATTTGAATATAATTGACATATTTTGAAGCCATTGTCATATATATTAATTTTTTTTAAAGTGATTTACTCACACTGTTAGGTTTATTTCCCATTCCTTCGCTCTTCAGTTCTCGTTTTCGACCAGACAGAGCACCACGACATGTCTTAAATATTTCACTCGTAGTGATGTTATGTCCGTAGTTATTGTCATCTTTTTTTGTGTATTGTGATAAAGTAGGTACCAAGTAAGACGTTCAGTTTTTCCGGTTTGAGGTCGAGAACTGCTGTAGTAGTTCCATTATCAGAGCACCATTTTTTAAATGCATTGATGTCTCGCTCCGTCTTCTTGCTTGTTTCGTGACTCTTTTTGGAACTAATATAATCCCGTAATATCTTGTCTGATACATGTTCTTCATCGTTTTCTTCATTTATCGTGTTTTCAGTCTCTTTATCGCAGCTGAAATCATCTAAATTTACCGTGTAGGTTGCAACATCGTCTATTTCGGCCATTTTTGACAGACGACACTGACAGCGTTTGTTTTGTTCGAACCTATGACAGTTATTTATCGTTTCGTATTCAAATTAATGATTAAATTCCAATTTTTGGGTAAAACGACTGCTTAATTTATTATTTCTATCATTTCCATAAATATCCTGTAACATTTTCGTCATTTGTTTATATGTTTATCATGTAGAATGTCATCCTACTAAATTAATCGCATTGTTTATATTTTCAAGATCTCACTTCCGGTTTTGGATTCCGGTCCATTCCGGTTCATCGGCCGTCGGTAAGTACTAAATTTCAATTTTATTCGCAACATATAGTTTTTCCTTTTTAAAGAGGCCATTTACACAAAAAAAGACTTTGACTCCATGCAGAGAAAAATCTCACAAATTTCATTTACATTGTTCAGAATAAAACCACCCACGATTTTTATAAACGAGGGACGCGAGGGACGCGAGGGACGCGAGGGACGCGAGGGACGCGAGGGACGCGAGGGACGACCAATTTAAACCAACATGTCAGGCTGCTACTGGGATTCGTACCCATGCAGACAAACAACCTCTGACTACAAGTCGACTGCCCTAACCACTGGGCCACCAAGTTGAGCTATATGAGAGGCAAGAATGGACAGAATTCAATTCCTAGTGACTGGCAATGCTGTGGGGATGTTCTGTGTGACAAAATTATTGTATGAATCATTATTCAATGGGTCGTTGTAAGCGGTGTCTTTGTAAGCTGTAGATGACGACACCAAACCCCCTCAATTTCTTTTTTTTTGCTGTTAAAAATGTGGGATAATATGGAATATGATAGTAGACACTGCACTATGAAATTATGAAATTTTCAGAACATCTGGAATATATAATGATAATGCTGCTCCGCAATTATGGTGAAATTTGATAATAGATAAATATCTCAAATTGATCATTTCATACTTTAAATTGGAACAATTTTTTTCATTAAATAGCGTTATGAAATATCATATACTATGTTTTGTATCTACAGATAAATTATCAATCATAAATATGCATTATTTCTGGAATTATAAAAGAATAATGGTTGATCACGCTGGTTGCAACTAGAGCTATATCGGGGTGTATCACAATGACATTATGTTATTTTTACATTGATAATTATAAAAAGACATGGAGAACACATCTGGGGAGTTGTTTTGTATTTAGAATTAATATATTATGGAGAAATCATGAAAATGCGATATGCCTGATAGGTGGCGCCAACCGCACTCTGTCTTATAGTTGGCCTAAAGCTAAGACTTATGCTTTATATAATCAAGTATCAACATCGCCATAGTAAGCCATTCATCTGAATTAGACAATAATCATAAGTACAATATTGTTTTCTATATATACTGAATTTTAAAAGAAATCTGTCCATTATTTACTGAGATAATATAAAATATTTAATAATATAAATCAACTGCCTCAAGGCAGCATCGGTATTCCCATGGTGCTGCCTTGCGGCAGCATTGGTACTCTCACTGTGCTGCCTTGAGGCAGCATTGGTATTCTCTTGGTGCTGCCTTAAGGCAGCATTGGTAAGGAAAGGGTTAGATAAAAAGGAAAAACGCCAGTGCAGAGAGGTGCAATACAAAATAGGTAAACAAATTAAAAATCTGTGCTGGATTATATTAGGTTTATGTGAAAGGGTTAAGTTGGTCTGTCTGTTGAAGATTCTGAATGAAAATAGAAATAATTCAGAAAGAGGAAAAATGGCAACTTACAATAGAAATTATAGAGTGACTAGTGTAGTGGAACTAAAATTGGTTCCTTAAAGAATCTTTATGACTGAGGAAAGAAAAAGAAAGGTTCTGCATGGAGGGGAATTGAACTCTCAGCATGAGGTTTTTTACAGACACTCTACTTTTAGACTACTTAAACTGACTTGTAGAGGGAACGTTTCAGGGATTCCTGAATGCATGGACAAATCTAGTTCCTCACAATACACCAGGTGGCAGGCACTGTAATGAAAATGTTAGTTCTGTTCATATCCACCCAGTGTCAGAACTGTGCTTAGTCTATACCAGTAGAGCCAAGGGATAAGATAAGGGATAAGATAACCATACTCTTGGTCATTTCCAAACAGTGTCAGTGCTGTACTGTGATAAAGTTGTGATAAAGGAATATGACAAGATGACTTCAGCTTGTGCATACTGGCAACAGAACAGAATTCTTGACTGCAGTATGATATCAGTATACACAGCCTGAAACTATCTTGCCTGATTCTAAGAGATTATTCTACGAAGTGACTAGTGCAGTAGAACTTTCATTACTTCCTGAACCAAATTCAATGACTCTGTAAACAAAGACAAGTTCTGGATGGGTTTATGTTGTGCATACTGATAACAGAAGAGAATTACTGCCGACTTAATGTTATAACTATGCATAAACTGAAGCTTTCTTGCCTTCATTATACACCCTAGAATACAAGTATTTTACCCTGAATAGATGTAGAAGGTTGTCAAAATACTAATGTCTCCATTCTAAGACATCACATGTTGACCACGTGTTGATATCTATTTCTGCCCAAGCCCTGCAGTAAGCTATGATTACTGCACATGTGTGCTGTACACAGTTTATACTGCATGCCCCAGAATGTGAAGTAGAGTAGAACCCCTTGTAAACATACACCCTCCAATTGGGGCCAAAGTGTCTGCCTACATAGGGGAGGGGGAGGCACTTGCATATTTATTAGAAAGAACTGTTCTGAGGAAAGGTGTCAGTTAACACTGTTCTGCAAACCAGGTTGCCATTAGGCGGTGGTCTACTGTAACTGGTGCATGAGAAAGGGCTTAAATGAATGCTCAAATCCAATTTGATTCATAGTCAATGATAACTCAATGCGATAGGTCTGTCATTCCAGTGGATAAATTTTGTAAGATTCAAAAGCGGAAATATAAGCAATTTAAAAGGAGAAATAGAGATTATTCTAGTGTGGAAGAACTGACATTAGAACTGTTAACGAAATGACTTTCTTCATTCACGAAAAAAAATTTGTAATTCACAAAATCACTTTCGTCAATCACGAAATAAATTTTGTCATTGCAGAAAATAAATTTTGTCATTCACAAAATAGATTTCGACATTCACCAAAGTAATTTCTTAAACCTCCTTCTCCCTACACGTGAGTGACGTGAGTGACGTGAGTGACGTGAGTGATGTGTTTGAGGTTGGACCAACTTAAACCAACATGTCAGGCTGCTACTGGGATTCGTACCCGTGCAGACAAACAACCTCTGACTACAAGTCAACTGCCCTAACCACTGGGCCACCACGATGAGCTATCAATCATAAATATGCATTATTTCTGGAATTATGAAAGAAAAATGGTTGATTACGCTGGTTGCAACTAGAGCTATATCGGGGTGTATCGGGACCATGGTGCCTTTTTAACCCTTTCCTTACTGGGCCTAGCGTAGCACGCAGTGCGTTAACGACCGCGCCCCCTGTGGTGAACTATCCCGCTAGTACAGCATGTCGCACGTTGTACAGACGTCTAAATACTGGCCTATTCTGCAAGCCATAGAAAATTACTCAAAGTGCAGAAGGGTGCTTCGCAAATTAGCCAATTTAGATAACTTAGGAAGATAATTAAATAATTTTAATGATACCGAAAAGACGAAGAGACTTCAGGCTTTATTTCCATTCCATTAATTATGAATTCGATCAATATTTGATAATTATATTGATATTCCCAATTGCAGGAAGAATTTGATACCCTTTTTTGCTCCGTTGACAAAAGCCTGTACATAGGCCAAATATAGCACTGCACCTACAAAGATGTGTATCTATCTTTTCATCACAATGACATTATGTTATTTTTTTACATCAATAATTATAAAAAGACATGGAGAACACATCTGGGGAGTTGTTTTGTATTTAGAATTGATATATTATGGAGAAATCATGAAAATGCGATATGCCTGATAGGTGGCGCCAACCGCACTCTGTCTTATAGTTGGCCTAAAGCTAAGACTTATGCTTTATATAATCAAGTATCAACATCGCCATAGTAAGCCATTCTTCTGAATTAGACAATAATCATAAGTACAATATTGTTTTCTATATATACTGAATTTTAAAAGAAATCTGTCCATTATTTACTGATATAATATAAAATATTTAATAATATAAATCAGCTGCCTCAAGGCAGCATCGGTATTCCCATGGTGCTGCCTTAAGGCAGCATTGGTACTCTCACAGTGCTGCCTTGCGGCAGCATTGGTATTCTCTTGGTGCTGCCTTAAGGCAACATTGGTAAGGAAAGGGTTAGATAAAAAGGAAAAACGCCAGTGCAGAGAGGTGCAATACAAAATAGGTAAACAAATTAAAAATCTGTACTGGATTATATTAGGTTTATGTGAAAGGGTTAAGTTGGTCTGTCTGTTTAAGATTCTGAATGAAAATAGAAATAATTCAGAAAGAGGAAAAATGGCAACTTACAATAGAAATTATAGAGTGACTAGTGTAGTGGAACTAAAATTGGTTCCTAAAAGAATCTTTATGACTGAGGAAAGAAAAAGAAAGGTTCTGCATGGAGGGGAATTGAACTCTCAGCATGAGGTTTCTTTTGCAGACACTCTACTTCTAGACAACTTAAACTGACTTGTAGAGGGAACGTTTCAGGGATTCCTGAATGCATGGACAAATCTAGTTCCTCACAATACACCAGGTGGCAGGCACTGTAATGAAAATGTTAGTTCTGTTCATATCCACCCAGTGTCAGAACTGTGCTTAGTCTATACCAGTAGAGCCAAGGGATAAGATAAGGGATAAGATAACCATACTCTTGGTCATTTCCAAACAGTGTCAGTGCTGTACTGTGATAAAGTTGTGATAAAGGAATATGACAAGATGACTTCAGCTTGTGCATACTGGCAACAGAACAGAATTCTTGACTGCAGTATGATATCAGTATACACAGCCTGAAACTATCTTGCCTGATTCTAAGAGATTATTCTACGAAGTGACTAGTGCAGTAGAACTTTCATTACTTCCTGAACCAAATTCAATGACTCTGTAAACAAAGACAAGTTCTGGATGGGTTTATGTTGTGCATACTGATAACAGAAGAGAATTACTGCCGACTTAATGTTATAACTATGCATAAACTGAAGCTTTCTTGCCTTCATTATACACCCTAGAATACAAGTATTTTACCCTGAATAGATGTAGAAGGTTGTCAAAATACTAATGTCTCCATTCTAAGACATCACATGTTGACCACGTGTTGATATCTATTTCTGCCCAAGCCCTGCAGTAAGCTATGATTACTGCACATGTGTGCTGTACACAGTTTATACTGCATGCCCCAGAATGTGAAGTAGAGTAGAACCCCTTGTAAACATACACCCTCCAATTGGGGCCAAAGTGTCTGCCTACATAGGGGAGGGGGAGGCACTTGCATATTTATTAGAAAGAACTGTTCTGAGGAAAGGTGTCAGTTAACACTGTTCTGCAAACCAGGTTGCCATTAGGCGGTGGTCTACTGTAACTGGTGCATGAGAAAGGGCTTAAATGAATGCTCAAATCCAATTTGATTCATAGTCAATGATAACTCAATGCGATAGGTCTGTCATTCCAGTGGATAAATTTTGTAAGATTCAAAAGCGGAAATATAAGCAATTTAAAAGGAGAAATAGAGATTATTCTAGTGTGGAAGAACTGACATTAGAACTGTTAACGAAATGACTTTCTTCATTCACGAAAAAAAATTTGTAATTCACAAAATCACTTACGTCAATCACGAAATAAATTTTGTCATTGCAGAAAATAAATTTTGTCATTCACCAAAGTAATTTCATAAACTTCCTTCTCCCTACACGTGGGTGACGTGATTGAGGTTTGACCAACTTAAACCAACATGTCAGGCTGATACTGGGATTCGTACCCATGCAGACAAACAACCTCTGACTACAAGTCAACTGCCCGAACCACTGGGCCACCAAGTTGAGCTACATGAGAGGCAAGAATGGACAGAATTTAATTCCTAGTGACTGGCAATGCTGTGGGGATGTTCTGTGTGACAAAATTATTGTATGAATCACTATTCAATGGGTCGTTGTAAGCGGTGTCTTTGTAAGCTGTAGATGACGACACCAAACCCCCTCAATTTCTTTTTTTTTGTTGTTAAAAATGTGGGATAATATGGAATATGATAGTAGAAACTGCACTATAAAATTATGAAATTTTCAGAATATCTGAAATATATAATGATAATGCTGCTCCGCAATTATGGTGAAATTTGATAATAGATAAATATCTCAAATTGATCATTTCATACTTTAAATTGGAACAAATTTTTTCATTAAATAGCATTATGAAATATCATATACCATGGTTTGTATCTACAAATCAATTATCAGTCATAAATATGCATTATTTCTGGAATTATGAAAGAAAAATGGTTGATTACGCTGGTTGCAACTAGAGCTATATCGGGGTGTATCGGGACCATGGCGCCTTTTTAACCCTTTCCTTACCGCGCCTAGCATAGCACGCAGTGCGTTAACTACCGCGCCCCCTGTGGTGAACTATCCCGCTAGTACCGCACGTCGCACGTTGTACAGACGTCTAAATACCGGCCTATTCTGCAAGCCATAGAAAATTACTCAAAGTGCAGAGGGGTGCTTCGCAAATTAGCTAATTTAGATAACTTAGGAAGATAATTAGATAATTTTAATGATACCGAAAAGACGAAGAGACTTCAGGCTTTATTTCCATTCCATTAATTATGAATTCGATCAATATTTGATAATTATATTGATATTCCCAATTGCAGGAAGAATTTGATACTCTTTTTTGCTCCGTTGACAAAAGCCTGTACATAGGCCAAATATAGCACTGCACCTACAAAGATGTGTATCTATTTTTTCATCACGATGACATTATGTTATTTTTACATTAATAATTATAAAAAGACATGGAGAACACATCTGGGGAGTTGTTTTGTATTTAGAATTGATATATTATGGAGAAATCATGAAAATGCGATATGCCTGATAGGTGGTGCCAACCGCACTCTGTCTTATAGTTGGCCTAAAGCTAAGACTTATGCTTTATATAATCAAGTATCAACATCGCCATAGTAAGCCATTCATCTGAATTCGACAATAATCATAAGTACAATATTGTTTTCTATATATACTGAATTTTAAAAGAAATCTGTCCATTATTTACTGATATAATATAAAATATTTAATAATATAAATCAGCTGCCTCAAGGCAGCATCGGTATTCCCATGGTGCTGCCTTGCGGCAGCATTGGTACTCTCACAGTGCTGCCTTGCGGCAGCATTGGTATTCTCTTGGTGCTGCCTTAAGGCAGCATTGGTAAGGAAAGGGTTAGATAAAAAGGAAAAACGCCAGTGCAGAGAGGTGCAATACAAAATAGGTAAACAAATTAAAAATCTGTGCTGGATTATATTAGATTTATGTGAAAGGGTTAAGTTGGTCTGTCTGTTTAAGATTCTGAAGGAAAATAGAAATAATTCAGAAAGAGGAAAAATGGCAACTTACAATAGAAATTATAGAGTGACTAGTGTAGTGGAACTAAAATTGGTTCCTAAAAGAATCTTTATGACTGAGGAAAGAAAAAGAAAGGTTCTGCATGGAGGGGAATTGAACTCTCAGCATGAGGTTTCTTTTGCAGACACTCTACTTCTAGACTACTTAAACTGACTTGTAGAGGGAACGTTTCAGGTATTCCTGAATGCATGGACAAATCTAGTTCCTCACAATACACTAGGTGGCAGGCACTGTAATGAAAATGCTAGTTCTGTTCATTTCCACCCAGTGTCAGTGCTGTGCTTAGACTATACCAGTAGAGCCAAGGGTTAAGATAAGGGATAAGATAACCATACTCTTGGTCATTTCCAAACAGTGTCAGTGCTGTACTGTGATAAAGTTGTGATAAAGGAATATGACAAGATGACTTCAGCTTGTGCATACTGGCAACAGAACAGAATTCTTGACTGCAGTATGATATCAGTATACACAGCCTGAAACTATCTTGCCTGATTCTAAGAGATTATTCTACGAAGTGACTAGTGCAGTAGAACTTTCATTACTTCCTGAACCAAATTCAATGACTCTGTAAACAAAGACAAGTTCTGGATGGGTTTATGTTGTGCATACTGATAACAGAAGAGAATTACTGCCGACTTAATGTTATAACTATGCATAAACTGAAGCTTTCTTGCCTTCATTATACACCCTAGAATACAAGTATTTTACCCTGAATAGATGTAGAAGGTTGTCAAAATACTAATGTCTCCATTCTAAGACATCACATGTTGACCATGTGTTGATATCTATTTCTGCCCAAGCCCTGCAGTAAGCTATGATTACTGCACACGTGTGCTGTACACAGTTTATACTGCATGCCCCAGAATGTGAAGTAGAGAAGAACCCCTTGTAAACATACACACTCCAAGGGGGGCCAAAGTGTCTGCCTACATAGGGGAGGGGGAGGCACTTGCATATTTATTAGAAAGAACTGTTCTGAGGAAAGGTGTCAGTTAACGCTGTTCTGCAAACCAGGTTGCCATTAGGCGGTGGTCTACTGTAACTGGTGCATGAGAAAGGGCTTAAATGAATGCTCAAATCCAATTTGATTCATAGTCAATGATAACTCAATGCGATAGGTCTGTCATTCCAGTGGATAAATTTTGTAAGATTCAAAAGCGGAAATATAAGCAATTTAAAAGGAGAAATAGAGATTATTCTAGTGTGGAAGAACTGACATTAGAACTGTTAACGAAATGACTTTCTTCAGTCACGAAAAAAAAATTTGTAATTCACAAAATCACTTTCGTCAATCACGAAATAAATTTTGTCATTGCAGAAAATAAATTTTGTCATTCACAAAATAGATTTCGACATTCACCAAAGTAATTTCTTAAACCTCCTTCTCCCTACACGTGAGTGACGTGAGTGACGTGAGTGACGTGAGTGATGTGTTTGAGGTTGGACCAACTTAAACCAACATGTCAGGCTGCTACTGGGATTCGTACCCGTGCAGACAAACAACCTCTGACTACAAGTCAACTGCCCTAACCACTGGGCCACCACGATGAGCTATCAATCATAAATATGCATTATTTCTGGAATTATGAAAGAAAAATGGTTGATTACGCTGGTTGCAACTAGAGCTATATCGGGGTGTATCGGGACCATGGTGCCTTTTTAACCCTTTCCTTACTGGGCCTAGCGTAGCACGCAGTGCGTTAACGACCGCGCCCCCTGTGGTGAACTATCCCGCTAGTACAGCATGTCGCACGTTGTACAGACGTCTAAATACTGGCCTATTCTGCAAGCCATAGAAAATTACTCAAAGTGCAGAAGGGTGCTTCGCAAATTAGCTAATTTAGATAACTTAGGAAGATAATTAAATAATTTTAATGATACCGAAAAGACGAAGAGACTTCAGGCTTTATTTCCATTCCATTAATTATGAATTCGATCAATATTTGATAATTATATTGATATTCCCAATTGCAGGAAGAATTTGATACTCTTTTTTGCTCCGTTGACAAAAGCCTGTACATAGGCCAAATATAGCACTGCACCTACAAAGATGTGTATCTATCTTTTCATCACAATGACATTATGTTATTTTTTTACATCAATAATTATAAAAAGACATGGAGAACACATCTGGGGAGTTGTTTTGTATTTAGAATTGATATATTATGGAGAAATCATGAAAATGCGATATGCCTGATAGGTGGCGCCAACCGCACTCTGTCTTATAGTTGGCCTAAAGCTAAGACTTATGCTTTATATAATCAAGTATCAACATCGCCATAGTAAGCCATTCATCTGAATTAGACAATAATCATAAGTACAATATTGTTTTCTATATATACTGAATTTTAAAAGAAATCTGTCCATTATTTACTGATATAATATAAAATATTTAATAATATAAATCAGCTGCCTCAAGGCAGCATCGGTATTCCCATGGTGCTGCCTTAAGGCAGCATTGGTACTCTCACGGTGCTGCCTTGCGGCAGCATTGGTATTCTCTTGGTGCTGCCTTAAGGCAGCATTGGTAAGGAAAGGGTTAGATAAAAAGGAAAAACGCCAGTGCAGAGAGGTGCAATACAAAATAGGTAAACAAATTAAAAATCTGTGCTGGATTATATTAGGTTTATGTGAAAGGGTTAAGTTGGTCTGTCTGTTTAAGATTCTGAATGAAAATAGAAATAATTCAGAAAGAGGAAAAATGGCAACTTACAATAGAAATTATAGAGTGACTAGTGTAGTGGAACTAAAATTGGTTCCTAAAAGAATCTTTATGACTGAGGAAAGAAAAAGAAAGGTTCTGCATGGAGGGGAATTGAACTCTCAGCATGAGGTTTCTTTTGCAGACACTCTACTTCTAGACTACTTAAACTGACTTGTAGAGGGAACGTTTCAGGGATTCCTGAATGCATGGACAAATCTAGTTCCTCACAATACACCAGGTGGCAGGCACTGTAATGAAAATGTTAGTTCTGTTCATATCCACCCAGTGTCAGTGCTGTGCTTAGACTATACCAGTAGAGCCAAGGGTTAAGATAAGGGATAAGATAACCATACTCTTGGTCATTTCCAAACAATGTCAGTGCTGTACTGTGATAAAGTTGTGATAAAGGAATATGACAAGATGACTTCAGCTTGTGCATACTGGCAACAGAACAGAATTCTTGACTGCAGTATGATATCAGTATACACAGCCTGAAACTATCTTGCCTGATTCTAAGAGATTATTCTACGAAGTGACTAGTGCAGTAGAACTTTCATTACTTCCTGAACCAAATTCAATGACTCTGTAAACAAAGACAAGTTCTGGATGGGTTTATGTTGTGCATACTGATAACAGAAGAGAATTACTGCCGACTTAATGTTATAACTATGCATAAACTGAAGCTTTCTTGCCTTCATTATACACCCTAGAATACAAGTATTTTACCCTGAATAGATGTAGAAGGTTGTCAAAATACTAATGTCTCCATTCTAAGACATCACATGTTGACCATGTGTTGATATCTATTTCTGCCCAAGCCCTGCAGTAAGCTATGATTACTGCACACGTGTGCTGTACACAGTTTATACTGCATGCCCCAGAATGTGAAGTAGAGTAGAACCCCTTGTAAACATACACACTCCAAGGGGGGCCAAAGTGTCTGCCTACATAGGGGAGGGGGAGGCACTTGCATATTTATTAGAAAGAACTGTTCTGAGGAAAGGTGTCAGTTAACGCTGTTCTGCAAACCAGGTTGCCATTAGGCGGTGGTCTACTGTAACTGGTGCATGAGAAAGGGCTTAAATGAATGCTCAAATCCAATTTGATTCATAGTCAATGATAACTCAATGCGATAGGTCTGTCATTCCAGTGGATAAATTTTGTAAGATTCAAAAGCGGAAATATAAGCAATTTAAAAGGAGAAATAGAGATTATTCTAGTGTGGAAGAACTGACATTAGAACTGTTAACGAAATGACTTTCTTCATTCACGAAAAAAAATTTGTAATTCACAAAATCACTTTCGTCAATCACGAAATAAATTTTGTCATTGCAGAAATAAGATTTCGACATTCACCAAAGTAATTTCATAAACTTCCTTCTCCCTACACGTGGGTGACGTGATTGAGGTTTGACCAACTTAAACCAACATGTCAGGCTGCTACTGGGATTCGTACCCATGCAGACAAACAACCTCTGACTACAAGTCAACTGCCCGAACCACTGGGCCACCAAGTTGAGGTACATGAGAGGCAAGAATGGACAGAATTTAATTCCTAGTGACTGGCAATGCTGTGGGGATGTTCTGTGTGACAAAATTATTGTATGAATCACTATTCAATGGGTCGTTGTAAGCGGTGTCTTTGTAAGCTGTAGATGACGACACCAAACCCCCTCAATTTCTTTTTTTTGTTGTTAAAAATGTGGGATAATATGGAATATGATAGTAGAAACTGCACTATAAAATTATGAAATTTTCAGAATATCTGAAATATATAATGATAATGCTGCTCCGCAATTATGGTGAAATTTGATAATAGATAAATATCTCAAATTGATCATTTCATACTTTAAATTGGAACAAATTTTTTCATTAAATAGCATTATGAAATATCATATACCATGGTTTGTATCTACAAATCAATTATCAGTCATAAATATGCATTATTTCTGGAATTATGAAAGAAAAATGGTTGATTACGCTGGTTGCAACTAGAGCTATATCGGGGTGTATCGGGACCATGGCGCCTTTTTAACCCTTTCCTTACCGCGCCTAGCATAGCACGCAGTGCGTTAACTACCGCGCCCCCTGTGGTGAACTATCCCGCTAGTACCGCACATCGCACGTTGTACAGACGTCTAAATACCGGCCTATTCTGCAAGCCATAGAAAATTACTCAAAGTGCAGAGGGGTGCTTCGCGAATTAGCTAATTTAGATAACTTAGGAAGATAATTAGATAATTTTAATGATACCGAAAAGACGAAGAGACTTCAGGCTTTATTTCCATTCCATTAATTATGAATTCGATCAATATTTGATAATTATATTGATATTCCCAATTGCAGGAAGAATTTGATACTCTTTTTTGCTCCGTTGACAAAAGCCTGTACATAGGCCAAATATATGGGGCGCCGTTCTGGACAAACCCCTTTCGTCTTCATTTTCGTAATATACTATACCTTTCGTCCCCAAAAATATTTTGGATCACCAAATTTTGGTTTCGTTCCCTATTTCGTCAACGAAATACACAACGAAAGCTATATTTAAGAACCCCATAATTTTTTAAAATGTCGAAATATTGTACGAAATATTTTGTTCTCAAACCATATATTTCGTTCACAAAATAAATTTCGTCAAACACAAAATAAATTTCGTCAAACACAAAATTAATTTTGTCAATCACGAAATTCATTTCGTTAATGACGAAATTTATTTCGTAAATGACGAAATTCATTTCGTGAAACTCATTTTGTGAAAGTCATTTCGTCGAGTTCCTTCTACCTACACTAGGGGGCGACACTGTGCCGCTGGAGGCCCCATACTTATACCATATCCCTTATACTTTCCTGAAATACTTCTCCCCTGTCCCAAATACTTCTCCCCAAATCCCTTTTATCTCGTATCTCCAAGATCGGGTTCAATATTATTAATTCTTCACGAATTGTTCTTATTAATAAGTGCTTATTAATAAGTTTCAGGTCTATACTGTCCCTCCACCATACTGTCCCTCCACCATACTGTCCCTATATCATACTGCCCCTCTGCCATACTGCCCCTCTACAATACTGCTCCTTCACCATACAGCCCCTCCACCACACTGCCCCTCTACAATACTGCCCCTCCACCATACTGTCCCTCCACCATACTGCAACTCCACCACACTGCCCCTCTACAATACCTCCCCTCTACAATGCTGTCCCTCCACCACACTGCCCCTATATCATACTGCCCCTCCACCATGCTGCCCCTCCACCACACTGCCCCTATATCATACTGCCCCTCCACCATGCTGCCCCTCCACCATACTGCCCCTCCACCATGCTGCCCCTCTACCATACTGCCGATCTACTATACTGTCCCTCCACCATACTGTCCCTCCACCATACTGCCCCTTTACCATACTGTCCCTCCATCAAACTGCCCCTCCACCATACTGCCCATTAACCATACTTCCCCTAGACCATACTGCCCTTTAACCATGGTGGAGGGGCAGTATGGTGGAGGGGCAGCATGGTGGAGGGAGAGTATTGTATAGGGACAGTATGGTAAAGGGGCAGTATGGTGGAGGGGCAGTATTGTAGAGGGACAGTATGGTGCAGGGACAGCATTGTAGAGGGGCAGTATGGTGGAGAGGCAGTATGGTAAAGGGGCAGTATAGTAGAGGGGCAGTGTGGTGGAGGGGCAGTATGGTGGAGGGACAGCATTTTGTAGGGGCCCATCTGAGGGGAGGGCAAGCACGCGTTACTGGTGGTTTAGTGGTTATGGTACTCGCCTTGGAGTAACGGGGTCTGGGGTACGAACCCCACCCATCCTAGCATTTTTATGTTTTTCTTTTTAAATAGAAAAGGAAAAACGCCAGTGAAGAGACATTCAGTGCACAATATATAAAACAAATCTAAAATCTGTTGTAATTATTTTAGTTTATGCGGAAACAATGTGTCCTTTGCTGTTTGTTTACGTTTTTACGCTTTGTTTACATTTTGCAGGCTTGTTCCCACTGCCAGTGTATCTCTGACGTAGGGTAGTAAAGGCTCTTAGTCTCCATAAGATCAGTTATAATGTTTTTTATGATGATTCTTTTTGTAATTCGGAGTAATTCTATAATTCATGTTTGTATTCTGTATTTCTATCTCTTACATGGTGTACCACTAAATATTCCCGTAATCCAAGCGATGTCAGCTCCAGCGGCACAGTGTCGCCCCCTGGTGTATGTAGACGGTACTCGACGAAATTTATTTCGTGAAAGACGAAATTTATTTCGTCAATGACGAAATTTATTTTGTGATGGACGAAATTTATACGAAATTGATTTTTTTGACGAAATTATTAGTTTGGTAACGGAAAATTTGTGTTAACAAAAAAGTATTTTGTAAAATATTTTTCTGTTCTGAGAAAAATTATTGGGGTATGAAATATACGTTTCGTAGTGTATTTCGTGAATGAAATACATTCCGTAGTACGAAAGGTATAGTATATTACGAAAATATTGACGAAAGGGGTTTGTCCAGAATGGCGCCCCATACAAATATAGCACTGCACCTACAAAGATGTGTATCTATTTTTTCATCACAATGACATTATGTTATTTTTACATTAATAATTATAAAAAGACATGGAGAACACATCTGGGGAGTTGTTTTGTATTTAGAATTGATATATTATGGAGAAATCATGAAAATGCGATATGCCTGATAGGTGGCGCCAACCGCACTCTGTCTTATAGTTGGCCTAAAGCTAAGACTTATGCTTTATATAATCAAGTATCAACATCGCCATAGTAAGCCATTCATCTGAATTCGACAATAATCATAAGTACAATATTGTTTTCTATATATACTGAATTTTAAAAGAAATCTGTCCATTATTTACTGATATAATATAAAATATTTAATAATATAAATCAGCTGCCTCAAGGCAGCATCGGTATTCCCATGGTGCTGCCTTAAGGCAGCATTGGTACTCTCACAGTGCTGCCTTGCGGCAGCATTGGTATTCTCTTGGTGCTGCCTTAAGGCAGCATTGGTAAGGAAAGGGTTAGATAAAAAGGAAAATCGCCAGTGCAGAGAGGTGCAATACAAAATAGGTAAACAAATTAAAAATCTGTGCTGGATTATATTAGGTTTATGTGAAAGGGTTAAGTTGGTCTGTCTGTTTAAGATTCTGAATGAAAATAGAAATAATTCAGAAAGAGGAAAAATGGCAACTTACAATAGAAATTATAGAGTGACTAGTGTAGTGGAACTAAAATTGGTTCCTAAAAGAATCTTTATGACTGAGGAAAGAAAAAGAAAGGTTCTGCATGGAGGGGAATTGAACTCTCAGCATGAGGTTTCTTTTGCAGACACTCTACTTCTAGACTACTTAAACTGACTTGTAGAGGGAACGTTTCAGGGATTCCTGAATGCATGGACAAATCTAGTTCCTCACAATACACCAGGTGGCAGGCACTGTAATGAGAATGCTAGTTCTGTTCATTTCCACCCAGTGTCAGTGCTGTGCTTAGACTATACCAGTAGAGCCAAGGGATAAGATAAGGGATAAGATAACCATACTCTTGGTCATTTCCAAACAGTGTCAGTGCTGTACTGTGTTAAAGTTGTGATAAAGGAATATGACAAGATGACTTCAGCTTGTGCATACTGGCAACAGAACAGAATTCTTGACTGCAGTATGATATCAGTATACACAGCCTGAAACTATCTTGCCTGATTCTAAGAGATTATTCTACGAAGTGACTAGTGCAGTAGAACTTTCATTACTTCCTGAACCAAATTCAATGACTCTGTAAACAAAGACAAGTTCTGGATGGGTTTATGTTGTGCATACTGATAACAGAAGAGAATTACTGCCGACTTAATGTTATAACTATGCATAAACTGAAGCTTTCTTGCCTTCATTATACACCCTAGAATACAAGTATTTTACCCTGAATAGATGTAGAAGGTTGTCAAAATACTAATGTCTCCATTCTAAGACATCACATGTTGACCATGTGTTGATATCTATTTCTGCCCAAGCCCTGCAGTAAGCTATGATTACTGCACACGTGTGCTGTACACAGTTTATACTGCATGCCCCAGAATGTGAAGTAGAGTAGAACCCCTTGTAAACATACACACTCCAAGGGGGGCCAAAGTGTCTGCCTACATAGGGGAGGGGGAGGCACTTGCATATTTATTAGAAAGAACTGTTCTGAGGAAAGGTGTCAGTTAACGCTGTTCTGCAAACCAGGTTGCCATTAGGCGGTGGTCTACTGTAACTGGTGCATGAGAAAGGGCTTAAATGAATGCTCAAATCCAATTTGATTCATAGTCAATGATAACTCAATGCGATAGGTCTGTCATTCCAGTGGATAAATTTTGTAAGATTCAAAAGCGGAAATATAAGCAATTTAAAAGGAGAAATAGAGATTATTCTAGTGTGGAAGAACTGACATTAGAACTGTTAACGAAATGACTTTCTTCATTCACGAAAAAAAATTTGTAATTCACAAAATCACTTTCGTCAATCACGAAATAAATTTTGTCATTGCAGAAAATAAATTTTGTCAATCACAAAATAGATTTTGAAATTCACCAAAGTAATTTCTTAAACCTCCTTCTCCCTACACGTGAGTGACGTGAGTGACGTGAGTGACGTGATTGACGTGTTTGAGGTTGGACCAACTTAAACCAACATGTCAGGCTGCTACTGGGATTCGTACCCATGCAGACAAACAACCTCTGACTACAAGTCAACTGCCCTAACCACTGGGCCACCACGATGAGCTATCAATCATAAATATGCATTATTTCTGGAATTATGAAAAAAAAATGGTTGATTACGCTGGTTGCAACTAGAGCTATATCGGGATGTATCGGGACCATGGCGCCTTTTTAACCCTTTCCTTACCGCGCCTAGCGTAGCACGCAGTGCGTTAACGACTGCGCCCCCTGTGGTGAACTATCCCGCTAGTACTGCACGTCGCACGTTGTACAGACGTCTAAATACTGGCCTATTCTGCAAGCCATAGAAAATTACTCACAGTGCAGAGGGGTGCTTCGCAAATTAGCCAATTTAGATAACTTAGGAAGATAATTAGATAACTTTAATGATACCGAAAAGACGAAGAGACTTCAGGCTTTATTTCCATTCCATTAATTATGAATTCGATCAATATTTGATAATCATATTGATATTCCCAATTGCAGGAAGAATTTGATACTCTTTTTTGCTCCGTTGACAAAAGCCTGCACATAGGCCAAATATAGCACTGCACCTACAAAGATGTGTATCTATTTTTTCATCACAATGACATTATGTTATTTTTACATTAATAATTATAAAAAGACATGGAGAACACATCTGGGGAGTTGTTTTGTATTTAGAATTGATATATTATGGAGAAATCATGAAAATGCGATATGCCTGATAGGTGGCGCCAACCGCACTCTGTCTTATAGTTGGCCTAAAGGTAAGACTTATGCTTTATATAATCAAGTATCAACATCGCCATAGTAAGCCATTCATCTGAATTAGACAATAATCATAAGTACAATATTGTTTTCTATATATACTGAATTTTAAAAGAAATCTCTCCATTATTTACTGATATAATATAAAATATTTAATAATATAAATCAGCTGCCTCAAGGCAGCATCGGTATTCCCATGGTGCTGCCTTAAGGCAGCATTGGTACTCTCACGGTGCTGCCTTGCGGCAGCATTGGTATTCTCTTGGTGCTGCCTTAAGGCAGCATTGGTAAGGAAAGGGTTAGATAAAAAGGAAAAACGCCAGTGCAGAGAGGTGCAATACAAAATAGGTAAACAAATTAAAAATCTGTACTGGATTATATTAGGTTTATGTGAAAGGGTTAAGTTGGTCTGTCTGTTTAAGATTCTGAATGAAAATAGAAATAATTCAGAAAGAGGAAAAATGGCAACTTACAATAGAAATTATAGAGTGACTAGTGTAGTGGAACTAAAATTGGTTCCTAAAAGAATCTTTATGACTGAGGAAAGAAAAAGAAAGGTTCTGCATGGAGGGGAATTGAACTCTCAGCATGAGGTTTCTTTTGCAGACACTCTACTTCTAGACTACTTAAACTGACTTGTAGAGGGAACGTTTCAGGGATTCCTGAATGCATGGACAAATCTAGTTCCTCACAATACACCAGGTGGCAGGCACTGTAATGAAAATGCTAGTTCTGTTCATATCCACCCAGTGTCAGTGCTGTGCTTAGACTATACCAGTAGAGCCAAGGGATAAGATAAGGGATAAGATAACCATACTCTTGGTCATTTCCAAACAGTGTCAGTGCTGTACTGTGATAAAGTTGTGATAAAGGAATATGACAAGATGACTTCAGCTTGTGCATACTGGCAACAGAACAGAATTCTTGACTGCAGTATGATATCAGTATACACAGCCTGAAACTATCTTGCCTGATTCTAAGAGATTATTCTACGAAGTGACTAGTGCAGTAGAACTTTCATTACTTCCTGAACCAAATCCAATGACTCTGTAAACAAAGACAAGTTCTGGATGGGTTTATGTTGTGCATACTGATAACAGAAGAGAATTACTGCCGACTTAATGTTATAACTATGCATAAACTGAAGCTTTCTTGCCTTCATTATACACCCTAGAATACAAGTATTTTACCCTGAATAGATGTAGAAGGTTGTCAAAATACTAATGTCTCCATTCTAAGACATCACATGTTGACCATGTGTTGATATCTATTTCTGCCCAAGCCCTGCAGTAAGCTATGATTACTGCACACGTGTGCTGTACACAGTTTATACTGCATGCCCCAGAATGTGAAGTAGAGTAGAACCCCTTGTAAACATACACACTCCAAGGGGGGCCAAAGTGTCTGCCTACATAGGGGAGGGGGAGGCACTTGCATTTTTATTAGAAAGAACTGTTCTGAGGAAAGGTGTCGGTTAACGCTGTTCTGCAAACCAGGTTGCCATTAGGCGGTGGTCTACTGTAACTGGTGCATGAGAAAGGGCTTAAATGAATGCTCAAATCCAATTTGATTCATAGTCAATGATAACTCAATGCGATAGGTCTGTCATTCCAGTGGATAAATTTTGTAAGATTCAAAAGCGGAAATATAAGCAATTTAAAAGGAGAAATAGAGATTATTCTAGTGTGGAAGAACTGACATTAGAACTGTTAACGAAATGACTTTCTTCATTCACGAAAGAAAATTTGTAATTCACAAAATCACTTTCGTCAATCACGAAATAAATTTTGTCATTGCAGAAAATAAATTTTGTCATTCACAAAATAGATTTTGACATTCACCAAAGTAATTTCTTAAACCTCCTTCTCCCTACACGTGAGTGACATGAGTGACGTGAGTGACGTGTTTGAGGTTGGACCAACTTAAACCAACATGTCAGGCTGCTACTGGGATTCGGACCCGTGCAGACAAACAACCTCTGACTACAAGTCAACTGCCCTAACCACTGGGCCACCACGATGAGCTATCAATCATAAATATGCATTATTTCTGGAATTATGAAAAAAAAATGGTTGATTACGCTGGTTGCAACTAGAGCTATATCGGGGTGTATCGGGACCATGGCGCCTTTTTAACCCTTTCCTTACCGCGCCTAGCGTAGCATGCAGTGCGTTAACGACCGCGCCCCCTGTGGTGAACTATCCCGCTAGTACCGCACGTCGCACGTTGTACAGACGTCTAAATACTGGCCTATTCTGCAAGCCATAGAAAATTACTCACAGTGCAGAGGGGTGCTTCGCAAATGAGCCAATTTAGATAACTTAGGAAGATAATTAGATAATTTTAATGATACCGAAAAGACGAAGAGACTTCAGGCTTTATTTCCATTCCATTAATTATGAATTCGATCAATATTTGATAATTATATTGATATTCCCAATTGCAGGAAGAATTTGATACTCTTTTTTGCTCCGTTGACAAAAGCCTGTACATAGGCCAAATATAGCACTGCACCTACAAAGATGTGTATCTATTTTTTCATCACAATGACATTATGTTATTTTTACATTAATAATTATAAAAAGACATGGAGAACACATCTGGTGAGTTGTTTTGTATTTAGAATTGATATATTATGGAGAAATCATGAAAATGCGATATGCCTGATAGGTGGCGCCAACCGCACTCTGTCTTATAGTTGGCCTAAAGCTAAGACTTATGCTTTATATAATCAAGTATCAACATCGCCATAGTAAGCCATTCATCTGAATTAGACAATAATCATAAGTACAATATTGTTTTCTATATATACTGAATTTTGAAAGAAATCTGTCCATTATTTACTGATATAATATAAAATATTTAATAATATAAATCAGCTGCCTCAAGGCAGCATCGGTATTCCCATGGTGCTGCCTTAAGGCAGCATTGGTACTCTCACGGTGCTGCCTTGCGGCAGCATTGGTATTCTCTTGGTGCTGCCTTAAGGCAGCATTGGTAAGGAAAGGGTTAGATAAAAAGGAAAAACGCCAGTGCAGAGAGGTGCAATACAAAATAGGTAAACAAATTAAAAATCTGTGCTGAATTATATTAGGTTTATGTGAAAGGGTTAAGTTGGTCTGTCTGTTTAAGATTCTGAATGAAAATAGAAATAATTCAGAAAGAGGAAAAATGGCAACTTACAATAGAAATTATAGAGTGACTAGTGTAGTGGAACTAAAATTGGTTCCTAAAAGAATCTTTATGACTGAGGAAAGAAAAAGAAAGGTTCTGCATGGAGGGGAATTGAACTCTCAGCATGAGGTTTCTTTTGCAGACACTCTACTTCTAGACTACTTAAACTGACTTGTAGAGGGAACGTTTCAGGGATTCCTGAATGCATGGACAAATCTAGTTCCTCACAATACACCAGGTGGCAGGCACTGTAATGAAAATGCTAGTTCTGTTCATTTCCACCCAGTGTCAGTGCTGTGCTTAGACTATACCAGTAGAGCCAAGGGATAAGATAAGGGATAAGATAACCATACTCTTGGTCATTTCCAAACAGTGTCAGTGCTGTACTGTGTTAAAGTTGTGATAAAGGAATATGACAAGATGACTTCAGCTTGTGCATACTGGCAACATAACAGAATTCTTGACTGCAGTATGATATCAGTATACACAGCCTGAAACTATCTTGCCTGATTCTAAGAGATTATTCTACGAAGTGACTAGTGCAGTAGAACTTTCATTACTTCCTGAACCAAATTCAATGACTCTGTAAACAAAGACAAGTTCTGGATGGGTTTATGTTGTGCATACTGATAACAGAAGAGAATTACTGCCGACTTAATGTTATAACTATGCATAAACTGAAGCTTTCTTGCCTTCATTATACACCCTAGAATACAAGTATTTTACCCTGAATAGATGTAGAAGGTTGTCAAAATACTAATGTCTCCATTCTAAGACATCACATGTTGACCATGTGTTGATATCTATTTCTGCCCAAGCCCTGCAGTAAGCTATGATTACTGCACACGTGTGCTGTACACAGTTTATACTGCATGCCCCAGAATGTGAAGTAGAGTAGAACCCCTTGTAAACATACACACTCCAAGGGGGGCCAAAGTGTCTGCCTACATATGGGAGGGGGAGGCACTTGCATATTTATTAGAAAGAACTGTTCTGAGGAAAGGTGTCAGTTAACGCTGTTCTGCAAACCAGGTTGCCATTAGGCGGTGGTCTACTGTAACTGGTGCATGAGAAAGGGCTTAAATGAATGCTCAAATCCAATTTGATTCATAGTCAATGATAACTCAATGCGATAGGTCTGTCATTCCAGTGGATAAATTTTGTAAGATTCAAAAGCGGAAATATAAGCAATTTAAAAGGAGAAATAGAGATTATTCTAGTGTGGAAGAACTGACATTAGAACTGTTAACGAAATGACTTTCTTCATTCACGAAAAAAAATTTGTAATTCACAAAATCACTTTCGTCAATCACGAAATAAATTTTGTCATTGCAGAAAATAAATTTTGTCAATCACAAAATAGATTTTGAAATTCACCAAAGTAATTTCTTAAACCTCCTTCTCCCTACACGTGAGTGACGTGAGTGACGTGAGTGACGTGATTGACGTGTTTGAGGTTGGACCAACTTAAACCAACATGTCAGGCTGCTACTGGGATTCGTACCCATGCAGACAAACAACCTCTGACTACAAGTCAACTGCCCTAACCACTGGGCCACCACGATGAGCTATCAATCATAAATATGCATTATTTCTGGAATTATGAAAAAAAAATGGTTGATTACGCTGGTTGCAACTAGAGCTATATCGGGATGTATCGGGACCATGGCGCCTTTTTAACCCTTTCCTTACCGCGCCTAGCGTAGCACGCAGTGCGTTAACGACTGCGCCCCCTGTGGTGAACTATCCCGCTAGTACTGCACGTCGCACGTTGTACAGACGTCTAAATACTGGCCTATTCTGCAAGCCATAGAAAATTACTCACAGTGCAGAGGGGTGCTTCGCAAATTAGCCAATTTAGATAACTTAGGAAGATAATTAGATAATTTTAATGATACCGAAAAGACGAAGAGACTTCAGGCTTTATTTCCATTCCATTAATCATGAATTCGATCAATATTTGATAATTATATTGATATTCCCAATTGCAGGAAGAATTTGATACTCTTTTTGCTCCGTTGACAAAAGCCTGCACATAGGCCAAATATAGCACTGCACCTACAAAGATGTGTATCTATTTTTTCATCACAATGACATTATGTTATTTTTTTATATCAATAATTATAAAAAGACATGGAGAACACATCTGGGGAGTTGTTTTGTATTTAGAATTGATATATTATGGAGAAATCATGAAAATGCGATATGCCTGATAGGTGGCGCCAACCGCACTCTGTCTTATAGTTGGCCTAAAGCTAAGACTTATGCTTTATATAATCAAGTATCAACATCGCCATAGTAAGCCATTCATCTGAATTAGACAATAATCATAAGTACAATATTGTTTTCTATATATTCTGAATTTTAAAAGAAATCTGTCCATTATTTACTGATATAATATAAAATATTTAATAATATAAATCAGCTGCCTCAAGGCAGCATCGGTATTCCCATGGTGCTGCCTTAAGGTAGCATTGGTACTCTCACGGTGCTGCCTTGCGGCAGCATTGGTATTCTCTTGGTGCTGCCTTAAGGCAGCATTGGTAAGGAAAGGGTTAGATAAAAAGGAAAAACGCCAGTGCAGAGAGGTGCAATACAAAATAGGTAAACAAATTAAAAATCTGTGCTGGATTATATTAGGTTTATGTGAAAGGGTTAAGTTGGTCTGTCTGTTTAAGATTCTGAATGAAAATAGAAATAATTCAGAAAGAGGAAAAATGGCAACTTACAATAGAAATTATAGAGTGACTAGTGTAGTGGAACTAAAATTGGTTCCTAAAAGAATCTTTATGACTGAGGAAAGAAAAAGAAAGGTTCTGCATGGAGGGGAATTGAACTCTCAGCATGAGGTTTCTTTTGCAGACACTCTACTTCTAGACTACTTAAACTGACTTGTAGAGGGAACGTTTCAGGGATTCCTGAATGCATGGACAAATCTAGTTCCTCACAATACACTAGGTGGCAGGCACTGTAATGAAAATGCTAGTTCTGTTCATTTCCACCCAGTGTCAGTGCTGTGCTTAGACTATACCAGTAGAGCCAAGGGTTAAGATAAGGGATAAGATAACCATACTCTTGGTCATTTCCAAACAGTGTCAGTGCTGTACTGTGATAAAGTTGTGATAAAGGAATATGACAAGATGACTTCAGCTTGTGCATACTGGCAACATAACAGAATTCTTGACTGCAGTATGATATCAGTATACACAGCCTGAAACTATCTTGCCTGATTCTAAGAGATTATTCTACGAAGTGACTAGTGCAGTAGAACTTTCATTACTTCCTGAACCAAATTCAATGACTCTGTAAACAAAGACAAGTTCTGGATGGGTTTATGTTGTGCATACTGATAACAGAAGAGAATTACTGCCGACTTAATGTTATAACTATGCATAAACTGAAGCTTTCTTGCCTTCATTATACACCCTAGAATACAAGTATTTTACCCTGAATAGATGTAGAAGGTTGTCAAAATACTAATGTCTCCATTCTAAGACATCACATGTTGACCATGTGTTGATATCTATTTCTGCCCAAGCCCTGCAGTAAGCTATGATTACTGCACACGTGTGCTGTACACAGTTTATACTGCATGCCCCAGAATGTGAAGTAGAGTAGAACCCCTTGTAAACATACACACTCCAAGGGGGGCCAAAGTGTCTGCCTACATAGGGGAGGGGGAGGCACTTGCATATTTATTAGAAAGAACTGTTCTGAGGAAAGGTGTCGGTTAACGCTGTTCTGCAAACCAGGTTGCCATTAGGCGGTGGTCTACTGTAACTGGTGCATGAGAAAGGGCTTAAATGAATGCTCAAATCCAATTTGATTCATAGTCAATGATAACTCAATGCGATAGGTCTGTCATTCCAGTGGATAAATTTTGTAAGATTCAAAAGCGGAAATATAAGCAATTTAAAAGGAGAAATAGAGATTATTCTAGTGTGGAAGAACTGACATTAGAACTGTTAACGAAATGACTTTCTTCATTCACGAAAAAAAATTTGTAATTCACAAAATCACTTTCGTCAATCACGAAATAAATTTTGTCATTGCAGAAAATAAATTTTGTCATTCACAAAATAGATTTCGACATTCACCAAAGTAATTTCTTAAACCTCCTTCTCCCTACACGTGAGTGACGTGAGTGACGTGAGTGACGTGTTTGAGGTTGGACCAACTTAAACCAACATGTCAGGCTGCTACTGGGATTCGGACCCGTGCAGACAAACAACCTCTGACTACAAGTCAACTGCCCTAACCACTGGGCCACCACGATGAGCTATCAATCATAAATATGCATTATTTCTGGAATTATGAAAAAAAAATGGTTGATTACGCTGGTTGCAACTAGAGCTATATCGGGGTGTATCGGGACCATGGCGCCTTTTTAACCCTTTCCTTACCGCGCCTAGCGTAGCATGCAGTGCGTTAACAACCGCGCCCCCTGTGGTGAACTATCCCGCTAGTACCGCACGTCGCACGTTGTACAGACGTCTAAATACTGGCCTATTCTGCAAGCCATAGAAAATTACTCAAAGTGCAGAGGGGTGCTTCGCAAATTAGCCAATTTAGATAACTTAGGAAGATAATTAGATAATTTTAATGATACCGAAAAGACGAAGAGACTTCAGGCTTTATTTCCATTCCATTAATTATGAATTTGATCAATATTTGATAATCATATTGATATTCCCAATTGCAGGAAGAATTTGATACTCTTTTTTGCTCCGTTGACAAAAGCCTGCACATAGGCCAAATATAGCACTGCACCTACAAAGATGTGTATCTATTTTTTCATCACAATGACATTATGTTATTTTTACATTAATAATTATAAAAAGACATGGAGAACACATCTGGGGAGTTGTTTTGTATTTAGAATTGATATATTATGGAGAAATCATGAAAATGCGATATGCCTGATAGGTGGCGCCAACCGCACTCTGTCTTATAGTTGGCCTAAAGGTAAGACTTATGCTTTATATAATCAAGTATCAACATCGCCATAGTAAGCCATTCATCTGAATTCGACAATAATCATAAGTACAATATTGTTTTCTATATATACTGAATTTTAAAAGAAATCTGTCCATTATTTACTGATATAATATAAAATATTTAATAATATAAATCAGCTGCCTCAAGGCAGCATCGGTATTCCCATGGTGCTGCCTTAAGGCAGCATTGGTACTCTCACGGTGCTGCCTTGCGGCAGCATTGGTATTCTCTTGGTGCTGCCTTAAGGCAGCATTGGTAAGGAAAGGGTTAGATAAAAAGGAAAAACGCCAGTGCAGAGAGGTGCAATACAAAATAGGTAAACAAATTAAAAATCTGTACTGGATTATATTAGGTTTATGTGAAAGGGTTAAGTTGGTCTGTCTGTTTAAGATTCTGAATGAAAATAGAAATAATTCAGAAAGAGGAAAAATGGCAACTTACAATAGAAATTATAGAGTGACTAGTGTAGTGGAACTAAAATTGGTTCCTAAAAGAATCTTTATGACTGAGGAAAGAAAAAGAAAGGTTCTGCATGGAGGGGAATTGAACTCTCAGCATGAGGTTTCTTTTGCAGACACTCTACTTCTAGACTACTTAAACTGACTTGTAGAGGGAACGTTTCAGGGATTCCTGAATGCATGGACAAATCTAGTTCCTCACAATACACCAGGTGGCAGGCACTGTAATGAAAATGCTAGTTCTGTTCATATCCACCCAGTGTCAGTGCTGTGCTTAGACTATACCAGTAGAGCCAAGGGATAAGATAAGGGATAAGATAACCATACTCTTGGTCATTTCCAAACAGTGTCAGTGCTGTACTGTGATAAAGTTGTGATAAAGGAATATGACAAGATGACTTCAGCTTGTGCATACTGGCAACAGAACAGAATTCTTGACTGCAGTATGATATCAGTATACACAGCCTGAAACTATCTTGCCTGATTCTAAGAGATTATTCTACGAAGTGACTAGTGCAGTAGAACTTTCATTACTTCCTGAACCAAATCCAATGACTCTGTAAACAAAGACAAGTTCTGGATGGGTTTATGTTGTGCATACTGATAACAGAAGAGAATTACTGCCGACTTAATGTTATAACTATGCATAAACTGAAGCTTTCTTGCCTTCATTATACACCCTAGAATACAAGTATTTTACCCTGAATAGATGTAGAAGGTTGTCAAAATACTAATGTCTCCATTCTAAGACATCACATGTTGACCATGTGTTGATATCTATTTCTGCCCAAGCCCTGCAGTAAGCTATGATTACTGCACACGTGTGCTGTACACAGTTTATACTGCATGCCCCAGAATGTGAAGTAGAGTAGAACCCCTTGTAAACATACACACTCCAAGGGGGGCCAAAGTGTCTGCCTACATAGGGGAGGGGGAGGCACTTGCATATTTATTAGAAAGAACTGTTCTGAGGAAAGGTGTCGGTTAACGCTGTTCTGCAAACCAGGTTGCCATTAGGCGGTGGTCTACTGTAACTGGTGCATGAGAAAGGGCTTAAATGAATGCTCAAATCCAATTTGATTCATAGTCAATGATAACTCAATGCGATAGGTCTGTCATTCCAGTGGATAAATTTTGTAAGATTCAAAAGCGGAAATATAAGCAATTTAAAAGGAGAAATAGAGATTATTCTAGTGTGGAAGAACTGACATTAGAACTGTTAACGAAATGACTTTCTTCATTCACGAAAGAAAATTTGTAATTCACAAAATCACTTTCGTCAATCACGAAATAAATTTTGTCATTGCAGAAAATAAATTTTGTCATTCACAAAATAGATTTTGACATTCACCAAAGTAATTTCTTAAACCTCCTTCTCCCTACACGTGAGTGACATGAGTGACGTGAGTGACGTGTTTGAGGTTGGACCAACTTAAACCAACATGTCAGGCTGCTACTGGGATTCGGACCCGTGCAGACAAACAACCTCTGACTACAAGTCAACTGCCCTAACCACTGGGCCACCACGATGAGCTATCAATCATAAATATGCATTATTTCTGGAATTATGAAAAAAAAATGGTTGATTACGCTGGTTGCAACTAGAGCTATATCGGGGTGTATCGGGACCATGGCGCCTTTTTAACCCTTTCCTTACCGCGCCTAGCGTAGCATGCAGTGCGTTAACGACCGCGCCCCCTGTGGTGAACTATCCCGCTAGTACCGCACGTCGCACGTTGTACAGACGTCTAAATACTGGCCTATTCTGCAAGCCATAGAAAATTACTCACAGTGCAGAGGGGTGCTTCGCAAATGAGCCAATTTAGATAACTTAGGAAGATAATTAGATAATTTTAATGATACCGAAAAGACGAAGAGACTTCAGGCTTTATTTCCATTCCATTAATTATGAATTCGATCAATATTTGATAATTATATTGATATTCCCAATTGCAGGAAGAATTTGATACTCTTTTTTGCTCCGTTGACAAAAGCCTGTACATAGGCCAAATATAGCACTGCACCTACAAAGATGTGTATCTATTTTTTCATCACAATGACATTATGTTATTTTTACATTAATAATTATAAAAAGACATGGAGAACACATCTGGTGAGTTGTTTTGTATTTAGAATTGATATATTATGGAGAAATCATGAAAATGCGATATGCCTGATAGGTGGCGCCAACCGCACTCTGTCTTATAGTTGGCCTAAAGCTAAGACTTATGCTTTATATAATCAAGTATCAACATCGCCATAGTAAGCCATTCATCTGAATTAGACAATAATCATAAGTACAATATTGTTTTCTATATATACTGAATTTTAAAAGAAATCTGTCCATTATTTACTGATATAATATAAAATATTTAATAATATAAATCAGCTGCCTCAAGGCAGCATCGGTATTCCCATGGTGCTGCCTTAAGGCAGCATTGGTACTCTCACGGTGCTGCCTTGCGGCAGCATTGGTATTCTCTTGGTGCTGCCTTAAGGCAGCATTGGTAAGGAAAGGGTTAGATAAAAAGGAAAAACGCCAGTGCAGAGAGGTGCAATACAAAATAGGTAAACAAATTAAAAATCTGTGCTGGATTATATTAGGTTTATGTGAAAGGGTTAAGTTGGTCTGTCTGTTTAAGATTCTGAATGAAAATAGAAATAATTCAGAAAGAGGAAAAATGGCAACTTACAATAGAAATTATAGAGTGACTAGTGTAGTGGAACTAAAATTGGTTCCTAAAAGAATCTTTATGACTGAGGAAAGAAAAAGAAAGGTTCTGCATGGAGGGGAATTGAACTCTCAGCATGAGGTTTCTTTTGCAGACACTCTACTTCTAGACTACTTAAACTGACTTGTAGAGGGAACGTTTCAGGGATTCCTGAATGCATGGACAAATCTAGTTCCTCACAATACACCAGGTGGCAGGCACTGTAATGAAAATGCTAGTTCTGTTCATTTCCACCCAGTGTCAGTGCTGTGCTTAGACTATACCAGTAGAGCCAAGGGATAAGATAAGGGATAAGATAACCATACTCTTGGTCATTTCCAAACAGTGTCAGTGCTGTACTGTGTTAAAGTTGTGATAAAGGAATATGACAAGATGACTTCAGCTTGTGCATACTGGCAACAGAACAGAATTCTTGACTGCAGTATGATATCAGTATACACAGCCTGAAACTATCTTGCCTGATTCTAAGAGATTATTCTACGAAGTGACTAGTGCAGTAGAACTTCCATTACTTCCTGAACCAAATTCAATGACTCTGTAAACAAAGACAAGTTCTGGATGGGTTTATGTTGTGCATACTGATAACAGAAGAGAATTACTGCCGACTTAATGTTATAACTATGCATAAACTGAAGCTTTCTTGCCTTCATTATACACCCTAGAATACAAGTATTTTACCCTGAATAGATGTAGAAGGTTGTCAAAATACTAATGTCTCCATTCTAAGACATCACATGTTGACCATGTGTTGATATCTATTTCTGCCCAAGCCCTGCAGTAAGCTATGATTACTGCACACGTGTGCTGTACACAGTTTATACTGCATGCCCCAGAATGTGAAGTAGAGTAGAACCCCTTGTAAACATACACACTCCAAGGGGGGCCAAAGTGTCTGCCTACATAGGGGAGGGGGAGGCACTTGCATATTTATTAGAAAGAACTGTTCTGAGGAAAGGTGTCAGTTAACGCTGTTCTGCAAACCAGGTTGCCATTAGGCGGTGGTCTACTGTAACTGGTGCATGAGAAAGGGCTTAAATGAATGCTCAAATCCAATTTGATTCATAGTCAATGATAACTCAATGCGATAGGTCTGTCATTCCAGTGGATAAATTTTGTAAGATTCAAAAGCGGAAATATAAGCAATTTAAAAGGAGAAATAGAGATTATTCTAGTGTGGAAGAACTGACATTAGAACTGTTAACGAAATGACTTTCTTCATTCACGAAAAAAAATTTGTAATTCACAAAATCACTTTCGTCAATCACGAAATAAATTTTGTCATTGCAGAAAATAAATTTTGTCATTCACCAAAGTAATTTCATAAACTTCCTTCTCCCTACACGTTGGTGACGTGATTGAGGTTGGACCAACTTAAACCAACATGTCAGGCTGCTACTGGGATTCGTACCCATGCAGACAAACAACCTCTGACTACAAGTCAACTGCCCGAACCACTGGGCCACCAAGTTGAGCTACATGAGAGGCAAGAATGGACAGAATTTAATTCCTAGTGACTCGCAATGCTGTGGGGATGTTCTGTGTGACAAAATTATTGTATGAATCACTATTCAATGGGTTGTGTAAGCGGTGTCTTTGTAAGCTGTAGATGACGACACCAAACCCCCTCAATTTCTTTTTTGTTGTTGTTAAAAATGTGGGGTAATATGGAATATGATAGTAGAAACTGCACTATAAAATTATGAAATTTTCAGAATATCTGAAATATATAATGATAATGCTGCTCCGCAATTATGGTGAAATTTGATAATAGATAAATATCTCAAATTGATCATTTCATACTTTAAATTGGAACAAATTTTTTCATTAAATAGCATTATGAAATGTCATATACCATGGTTTGTATCTACAAATCAATTATCAGTCAGAAATATGCATTATTTCTGGAATTATGAAAGAAAAATGGTTGATTACGCTGGTTGCAACTAGAGCTATATCAGGGTGTATCGGGACCATGGCGCCTTTTTAACCCTTTCCTTACCGCGCCTAGCATAGCACGCAGTGCGTTAACTACCGCGCCCCCTGTGGTGAACTATCCCGCTAGTACCGCACGTCGCACGTTGTACAGACGTCTAAATACCGGCCTATTCTGCAAGCCATAGAAAATTACTCAAAGTGCAGAGGGGTGCTTCGCAAATTAGCTAATTTAGATAACTTAGGAAGATAATTAGATAATTTTAATGATACCGAAAAGACGAAGAGACTTCAGGCTTTATTTCCATTCCATTAATTATGAATTCGATCAATATTTGATAATTATATTGATATTCCCAATTGCAGGAAGAATTTGATACTCTTTTTTGCTCCGTTGACAAAAGCCTGTACATAGGCCAAATAAAGCACTGCACCTACAAAGATGTGTATCTATTTTTTCATCACAATGACATTATGTTATTTTTACATTAATAATTATATAAAGACATGGAGAACACATCTGGGGAGTTGTTTTGTATTTAGAATTGATATATTATGGAGAAATCATGAAAATGCGATATGCCTGATAGGTGGCGCCAACCGCACTCTGTCTTATAGTTGGCCTAAAGCTAAGACTTATGCTTTATATAATCAAGTATCAACATCGCCATAGTAAGCCATTCATCTGAATTCGACAATAATCATAAGTACAATATTGTTTTCTATATATACTGAATTTTAAAAGAAATCTGTCCATTATTTACTGATATAATATAAAATATTTAATAATATAAATCAGCTGCCTCAAGGCAGCATCGGTATTCCCATGGTGCTGCCTTAAGGCAGCATTGGTACTCTCACAGTGCTGCCTTGCGGCAGCATTGGTATTCTCTTGGTGCTGCCTTAAGGCAGCATTGGTAAGGAAAGGGTTAAATAAAAAGGAAAAACGCCAGTGCAGAGAGGTGCAATACAAAATAGGTAAACAAATTAAAAATCTGTGCTGAATTATATTAGGTTTATGTGAAAGGGTTAAGTTGGTCTGTCTGTTTAAGATTCTGAATGAAAATAGAAATAATTCAGAAAGAGGAAAAATGGCAACTTACAATAGAAATTATAGAGTGACTAGTGTAGTGGAACTAAAATTGGTTCCTAAAAGAATCTTTATGACTGAGGAAAGAAAAAGAAAGGTTCTGCATGGAGGGGAATTGAACTCTCAGCATGAGGTTTCTTTTGCAGACACTCTACTTCTAGACTACTTAAACTGACTTGTAGAGGGAACGTTTCAGGGATTCCTGAATGCATGGACAAATCTAGTTCCTCACAATACACCAGGTGGCAGGCACTGTAATGAAAATGCTAGTTCTGTTCATTTCCACCCAGTGTCAGTGCTGTGCTTAGACTATACCAGTAGAGCCAAGGGATAAGATAAGGGATAAGATAACCATACTCTTGGTCATTTCCAAACAGTGTCAGTGCTGTACTGTGTTAAAGTTGTGATAAAGGAATATGACAAGATGACTTCAGCTTGTGCATACTGGCAACAGAACAGAATTCTTGACTGCAGTATGATATCAGTATACACAGCCTGAAACTATCTTGCCTGATTCTAAGAGATTATTCTACGAAGTGACTAGTGCAGTAGAACTTTCATTACTTCCTGAACCAAATTCAATGACTCTGTAAACAAAGACAAGTTCTGGATGGGTTTATGTTGTGCATACTGATAACAGAAGAGAATTACTGGCGACTTAATGTTATAACTATGCATAAACTGAAGCTTTCTTGCCTTCATTATACACCCTAGAATACAAGTATTTTACCCTGAATAGATGTAGAAGGTTGTCAAAATACTAATGTCTCCATTCTAAGACATCACATGTTGACCATGTGTTGATATCTATTTCTGCCCAAGCCCTGCAGTAAGCTATGATTACTGCACACGTGTGCTGTACACAGTTTATACTGCATGCCCCAGAATGTGAAGTAGAGTAGAACCCCTTGTAAACATACACACTCCAAGGGGGGCCAAAGTGTCTGCCTACATAGGGGAGGGGGAGGCACTTGCATATTTATTAGAAAGAACTGTTCTGAGGAAAGGTGTCAGTTAACGCTGTTCTGCAAACCAGGTTGCCATTAGGCGGTGGTCTACTGTAACTGGTGCATGAGAAAGGGCTTAAATGAATGCTCAAATCCAATTTGATTCATAGTCAATGATAACTCAATGCGATAGGTCTGTCATTCCAGTGGATAAATTTTGTAAGATTCAAAAGCGGAAATATAAGCAATTTAAAAGGAGAAATAGAGATTATTCTAGTGTGGAAGAACTGACATTAGAACTGTTAACGAAATGACTTTCTTCATTCACGAAAAAAAATTTGTAATTCACAAAATCACTTTCGTCAATCACGAAATAAATTTTGTCATTGCAGAAAATAAATTTTGTCATTCACAAAATAGATTTCGACATTCACCAAAGTAATTTCTTAAACCTCCTTCTCCCTACACGTGAGTGACATGAGTGACGTGAGTGACGTGTTTGAGGTTGGACCAACTTAAACCAACATGTCAGGCTGCTACTGGGATTCGGACCCGTGCAGACAAACAACCTCTGACTACAAGTCAACTGCCCTAACCACTGGGCCACCACGATGAGCTATCAATCATAAATATGCATTATTTCTGGAATTATGAAAAAAAAATGGTTGATTACGCTGGTTGCAACTAGAGCTATATCGGGGTGTATCGGGACCATGGCGCCTTTTTAACCCTTTCCTTACCGCGCCTAGCGTAGCATGCAGTGCGTTAACAACCGCGCCCCCTGTGGTGAACTATCCCGCTAGTACCGCACGTCGCACGTTGTACAGACGTCTAAATACTGGCCTATTCTGCAAGCCATAGAAAATTACTCAAAGTGCAGAGGGGTGCTTCGCAAATTAGCCAATTTAGATAACTTAGGAAGATAATTAGATAATTTTAATGATACCGAAAAGACGAAGAGACTTCAGGCTTTATTTCCATTCCATTAATTATGAATTCGATCAATATTTGATAATCATATTGATATTCCCAATTGCAGGAAGAATTTGATACTCTTTTTTGCTCCGTTGACAAAAGCCTGCACATAGGCCAAATATAGCACTGCACCTACAAAGATGTGTATCTATTTTTTCATCACAATGACATTATGTTATTTTTACATTAATAATTATAAAAAGACATGGAGAACACATCTGGGGAGTTGTTTTGTATTTAGAATTGATATATTATGGAGAAATCATGAAAATGCGATATGCCTGATAGGTGGCGCCAACCGCACTCTGTCTTATAGTTGGCCTAAAGGTAAGACTTATGCTTTATATAATCAAGTATCAACATCGCCATAGTAAGCCATTCATCTGAATTAGACAATAATCATAAGTACAATATTGTTTTCTATATATACTGAATTTTAAAAGAAATCTGTCCATTATTTACTGATATAATATAAAATATTTAATAATATAAATCAGCTGCCTCAAGGCAGCATCGGTATTCCCATGGTGCTGCCTTAAGGCAGCATTGGTACTCTCACGGTGCTGCCTTGCGGCAGCATTGGTATTCTCTTGATGCTGCCTTAAGGCAGCATTGGTAAGGAAAGGGTTAGATAAAAAGGAAAAAGGCCAGTGCAGAGAGGTGCAATACAAAATAGGTAAACAAATTAAAAATCTGTACTGGATTATATTAGGTTTATGTGAAAGGGTTAAGTTGGTCTGTCTGTTTAAGATTCTGAATGAAAATAGAAATAATTCAGAAAGAGGAAAAATGGCAACTTACAATAGAAATTATAGAGTGACTAGTGTAGTGGAACTAAAATTGGTTCCTAAAAGAATCTTTATGACTGAGGAAAGAAAAAGAAAGGTTCTGCATGGAGGGGAATTGAACTCTCAGCATGAGGTTTCTTTTGCAGACACTCTACTTCTAGACTACTTAAACTGACTTGTAGAGGGAACGTTTCAGGGATTCCTGAATGCATGGACAAATCTAGTTCCTCACAATACACCAGGTGGCAGGCACTGTAATGAAAATGCTAGTTCTGTTCATATCCACCCAGTGTCAGTGCTGTGCTTAGACTATACCAGTAGAGCCAAGGGATAAGATAAGGGATAAGATAACCATACTCTTGGTCATTTCCAAACAGTGTCAGTGCTGTACTGTGATAAAGTTGTGATAAAGGAATATGACAAGATGACTTCAGCTTGTGCATACTGGCAACAGAACAGAATTCTTGACTGCAGTATGATATCAGTATACACAGCCTGAAACTATCTTGCCTGATTCTAAGAGATTATTCTACGAAGTGACTAGTGCAGTAGAACTTTCATTACTTCCTGAACCAAATTCAATGACTCTGTAAACAAAGACAAGTTCTGGATGGGTTTATGTTGTGCATACTGATAACAGAAGAGAATTACTGGCGACTTAATGTTATAACTATGCATAAACTGAAGCTTTCTTGCCTTCATTATACACCCTAGAATACAAGTATTTTACCCTGAATAGATGTAGAAGGTTGTCAAAATACTAATGTCTCCATTCTAAGACATCACATGTTGACCATGTGTTGATATCTATTTCTGCCCAAGCCCTGCAGTAAGCTATGATTACTGCACACGTGTGCTGTACACAGTTTATACTGCATGCCCCAGAATGTGAAGTAGAGTAGAACCCCTTGTAAACATACACACTCCAAGGGGGGCCAAAGTGTCTGCCTACATAGGGGAGGGGGAGGCACTTGCATATTTATTAGAAAGAACTGTTCTGAGGAAAGGTGTCAGTTAACGCTGTTCTGCAAACCAGGTTGCCATTAGGCGGTGGTCTACTGTAACTGGTGCATGAGAAAGGGCTTAAATGAATGCTCAAATCCAATTTGATTCATAGTCAATGATAACTCAATGCGATAGGTCTGTCATTCCAGTGGATAAATTTTGTAAGATTCAAAAGCGGAAATATAAGCAATTTAAAAGGAGAAATAGAGATTATTCTAGTGTGGAAGAACTGACATTAGAACTGTTAACGAAATGACTTTCTTCATTCACGAAAAAAAATTTGTAATTCACAAAATCACTTTCGTCAATCACGAAATAAATTTTGTCATTGCAGAAAATAAATTTTGTCATTCACAAAATAGATTTCGACATTCACCAAAGTAATTTCTTAAACCTCCTTCTCCCTACACGTGAGTGACATGAGTGACGTGAGTGACGTGTTTGAGGTTGGACCAACTTAAACCAACATGTCAGGCTGCTACTGGGATTCGGACCCGTGCAGACAAACAACCTCTGACTACAAGTCAACTGCCCTAACCACTGGGCCACCACGATGAGCTATCAATCATAAATATGCATTATTTCTGGAATTATGAAAAAAAAATGGTTGATTACGCTGGTTGCAACTAGAGCTATATCGGGGTGTATCGGGACCATGGCGCCTTTTTAACCCTTTCCTTACCGCGCCTAGCGTAGCATGCAGTGCGTTAACAACCGCGCCCCCTGTGGTGAACTATCCCGCTAGTACCGCACGTCGCACGTTGTACAGACGTCTAAATACTGGCCTATTCTGCAAGCCATAGAAAATTACTCAAAGTGCAGAGGGGTGCTTCGCAAATTAGCCAATTTAGATAACTTAGGAAGATAATTAGATAATTTTAATGATACCGAAAAGACGAAGAGACTTCAGGCTTTATTTCCATTCCATTAATTATGAATTCGATCAATATTTGATAATCATATTGATATTCCCAATTGCAGGAAGAATTTGATACTCTTTTTTGCTCCGTTGACAAAAGCCTGCACATAGGCCAAATATAGCACTGCACCTACAAAGATGTGTATCTATTTTTTCATCACAATGACATTATGTTATTTTTACATTAATAATTATAAAAAGACATGGAGAACACATCTGGGGAGTTGTTTTGTATTTAGAATTGATATATTATGGAGAAATCATGAAAATGCGATATGCCTGATAGGTGGCGCCAACCGCACTCTGTCTTATAGTTGGCCTAAAGGTAAGACTTATGCTTTATATAATCAAGTATCAACATCGCCATAGTAAGCCATTCATCTGAATTAGACAATAATCATAAGTACAATATTGTTTTCTATATATACTGAATTTTAAAAGAAATCTGTCCATTATTTACTGATATAATATAAAATATTTAATAATATAAATCAGCTGCCTCAAGGCAGCATCGGTATTCCCATGGTGCTGCCTTAAGGCAGCATTGGTACTCTCACGGTGCTGCCTTGCGGCAGCATTGGTATTCTCTTGATGCTGCCTTAAGGCAGCATTGGTAAGGAAAGGGTTAGATAAAAAGGAAAAAGGCCAGTGCAGAGAGGTGCAATACAAAATAGGTAAACAAATTAAAAATCTGTACTGGATTATATTAGGTTTATGTGAAAGGGTTAAGTTGGTCTGTCTGTTTAAGATTCTGAATGAAAATAGAAATAATTCAGAAAGAGGAAAAATGGCAACTTACAATAGAAATTATAGAGTGACTAGTGTAGTGGAACTAAAATTGGTTCCTAAAAGAATCTTTATGACTGAGGAAAGAAAAAGAAAGGTTCTGCATGGAGGGGAATTGAACTCTCAGCATGAGGTTTCTTTTGCAGACACTCTACTTCTAGACTACTTAAACTGACTTGTAGAGGGAACGTTTCAGGGATTCCTGAATGCATGGACAAATCTAGTTCCTCACAATACACCAGGTGGCAGGCACTGTAATGAAAATGCTAGTTCTGTTCATATCCACCCAGTGTCAGTGCTGTGCTTAGACTATACCAGTAGAGCCAAGGGATAAGATAAGGGATAAGATAACCATACTCTTGGTCATTTCCAAACAGTGTCAGTGCTGTACTGTGATAAAGTTGTGATAAAGGAATATGACAAGATGACTTCAGCTTGTGCATACTGGCAACAGAACAGAATTCTTGACTGCAGTATGATATCAGTATACACAGCCTGAAACTATCTTGCCTGATTCTAAGAGATTATTCTACGAAGTGACTAGTGCAGTAGAACTTTCATTACTTCCTGAACCAAATTCAATGACTCTGTAAACAAAGACAAGTTCTGGATGGGTTTATGTTGTGCATACTGATAACAGAAGAGAATTACTGCCGACTTAATGTTATAACTATGCATAAACTGAAGCTTTCTTGCCTTCATTATACACCCTAGAATACAAGTATTTTACCCTGAATAGATGTAGAAGGTTGTCAAAATACTAATGTCTCCATTCTAAGACATCACATGTTGACCATGTGTTGATATCTATTTCTGCCCAAGCCCTGCAGTAAGCTATGATTACTGCACACGTGTGCTGTACACAGTTTATACTGCATGCCCCAGAATGTGAAGTAGAGTAGAACCCCTTGTAAACATACACACTCCAAGGGGGGCCAAAGTGTCTGCCTACATAGGGGAGGGGGAGGCACTTGCATATTTATTAGAAAGAACTGTTCTGAGGAAAGGTGTCAGTTAACGCTGTTCTGCAAACCAGGTTGCCATTAGGCGGTGGTCTACTGTAACTGGTGCATGAGAAAGGGCTTAAATGAATGCTCAAATCCAATTTGATTCATAGTCAATGATAACTCAATGCGATAGGTCTGTCATTCCAGTGGATAAATTTTGTAAGATTCAAAAGCGGAAATATAAGCAATTTAAAAGGAGAAATAGAGATTATTCTAGTGTGGAAGAACTGACATTAGAACTGTTAACGAAATGACTTTCTTCATTCACGAAAAAAAATTTGTAATTCACAAAATCACTTTCGTCAATCACGAAATAAATTTTGTCATTGCAGAAAATAAATTTTGTCATTCACCAAAGTAATTTCATAAACTTCCTTCTCCCTACACGTTGGTGACGTGATTGAGGTTGGACCAACTTAAACCAACATGTCAGGCTGCTACTGGGATTCGTACCCATGCAGACAAACAACCTCTGACTACAAGTCAACTGCCCGAACCACTGGGCCACCAAGTTGAGCTACGTGAGAGGCAAGAATGGACAGAATTTAATTCCTAGTGACTCGCAATGCTGTGGGGATGTTCTGTGTGACAAAATTATTGTATGAATCACTATTCAATGGGTCGTTGTAAGCGGTGTCTTTGTAAGCTGTAGATGACGACACCAAACCCCCTCAATTTCTTTTTTGTTGTTGTTAAAAATGTGGGATAATATGGAATATGATAGTAGAAACTGCACTATAAAATTATGAAATTTTCAGAATATCTGAAATATATAATGATAATGCTGCTCCGCAATTATGGTGAAATTTGATAATAGATAAATATCTCAAATTGATCATTTCATACTTTAAATTGGAACAAATTTTTTCATTAAATAGCATTATGAAATATCATATACCATGGTTTGTATCTATAAATCAATTATCAGTCATAAATATGCATTATTTCTGGAATTATGAAAGAAAAATGGTTGATTACGCTGGTTGCAACTAGAGCTATATCAGGGTGTATCGGGACCATGGCGCCTTTTTAACCCTTTCCTTACCGCGCCTAGCATAGCACGCAGTGCGTTAACTACCGCGCCCCCTGTGGTGAACTATCCCGCTAGTACCGCACGTCGCACGTTGTACAGACGTCTAAATACCGGCCTATTCTGCAAGCCATAGAAAATTACTCAAAGTGCAGAGGGGTGCTTCGCGAATTAGCTAATTTAGATAACTTAGGAAGATAATTAGATAATTTTAATGATACCGAAAAGACGAAGAGACTTCAGGCTTTATTTCCATTCCATTAATTATGAATTCGATCAATATTTGATAATTATATTGATATTCCCAATTGCAGGAAGAATTTGATACTCTTTTTTGCTCCGTTGACAAAAGCCTGTACATAGGCCAAATATAGCACTGCACCTACAAAGATGTGTATCTATTTTTTCATCACAATGACATTATGTTATTTTTACATTAATAATTATATAAAGACATGGAGAACACATCTGGGGAGTTGTTTTGTATTTAGAATTGATATATTATGGAGAAATCATGAAAATGCGATATGCCTGATAGGTGGCGCCAACCGCACTCTGTCTTATAGTTGGCCTAAAGCTAAGACTTATGCTTTATATAATCAAGTATCAACATCGCCATAGTAAGCCATTCATCTGAATTCGACAATAATCATAAGTACAATATTGTTTTCTATATATACTGAATTTTAAAAGAAATCTGTCCATTATTTACTGATATAATATAAAATATTTAATAATATAAATCAGCTGCCTCAAGGCAGCATCGGTATTCCCATGGTGCTGCCTTAAGGCAGCATTGGTACTCTCACAGTGCTGCCTTGCGGCAGCATTGGTATTCTCTTGGTGCTGCCTTAAGGCAGCATTGGTAAGGAAAGGGTTAAATAAAAAGGAAAAACGGCAGTGCAGAGAGGTGCAATACAAAATAGGTAAACAAATTAAAAATCTGTGCTGAATTATATTAGGTTTATGTGAAAGGGTTAAGTTGGTCTGTCTGTTTAAGATTCTGAATGAAAATAGAAATAATTCAGAAAGAGGAAAAATGGCAACTTACAATAGAAATTATAGAGTGACTAGTGTAGTGGAACTAAAATTGGTTCCTAAAAGAACCTTTATGACTGAGGAAAGAAAAAGAAAGGTTCTGCATGGAGGGGAATTGAACTCTCAGCATGAGGTTTCTTTTGCAGACACTCTACTTCTAGACTACTTAAACTGACTTGTAGAGGGAACGTTTCAGGTATTCCTGAATGCATGGACAAATCTAGTTCCTCACAATACACCAGGTGGCAGGCACTGTTATGAAAATGTTAGTTCTGTTCATATCCACCCAGTGTCAGTGCTGTGCTTAGACTATACCAGTAGAGCCAAGGGTTAAGATAAGGGAAAAGATAACCATACTCTTGGTCATTTCCAAACAGTGTCAGTGCTGTACTGTGATAAAGTTGTGATAAAGGAATATGACAAGATGACTTCAGCTTGTGCATACTGGCAACAGAACAGAATTCTTGACTGCAGTATGATATCAGTATACACAGCCTGAAACTATCTTGCCTGATTCTAAGAGATTATTCTACGAAGTGACTAGTGCAGTAGAACTTTCATTACTTCCTGAACCAAATTCAATGACTCTGTAAACAAAGACAAGTTCTGGATGGGTTTATGTTGTGCATACTGATAACAGAAGAGAATTACTGGCGACTTAATGTTATAACTATGCATAAACTGAAGCTTTCTTGCCTTCATTATACACCCTAGAATACAAGTATTTTACCCTGAATAGATGTAGAAGGTTGTCAAAATACTAATGTCTCCATTCTAAGACATCACATGTTGACCATGTGTTGATATCTATTTCTGCCCAAGCCCTGCAGTAAGCTATGATTACTGCACACGTGTGCTGTACACAGTTTATACTGCATGCCCCAGAATGTGAAGTAGAGTAGAACCCCTTGTAAACATACACACTCCAAGGGGGGCCAAAGTGTCTGCCTACATAGGGGAGGGGGAGGCACTTGCATATTTATTAGAAAGAACTGTTCTGAGGAAAGGTGTCAGTTAACGCTGTTCTGCAAACCAGGTTGCCATTAGGCGGTGGTCTACTGTAACTGGTGCATGAGAAAGGGCTTAAATGAATGCTCAAATCCAATTTGATTCATAGTCAATGATAACTCAATGCGATAGGTCTGTCATTCCAGTGGATAAATTTTGTAAGATTCAAAAGCGGAAATATAAGCAATTTAAAAGGAGAAATAGAGATTATTCTAGTGTGGATGAACTGACATTAGAACTGTTAACGAAATGACTTTCTTCATTCACGAAAAAAAATTTGTAATTCACAAAATCACTTTCGTCAATCACGAAATAAATTTTGTCATTGCAGAAAATAAATTTTGTCATTCACAAAATAGATTTTGACATTCACCAAAGTAATTTCTTAAACCTCCTTCTCCCTACACGTGAGTGACGTGAGTGACGTGAGTGACGTGATTGGACCAACTTAAACCAACATGTCAGGCTGCTACTGGGATTCGTACCCATGCAGACAAACAACCTCTGACTACAAGTCAACTGCCCTAACCACTGGGCCACCACGATGAGCTATCAATCATAAATATGCATTATTTCTGGAATTATGAAAAAAAAATGGTTGATTACGCTGGTTGCAACTAGAGCTATATCGGGGTGTATCGGGACCATGGCGCCTTTTAAACCCTTTCCTTACCGCGCCTAGCGTAGCACGCAGTGCGTTAACGACCGGGCCCCCTGCGGTGAACTATCCCGCTAGTACCGCACGTCGCACGTTGTACAGACGTCTAAATACCGGCCTATTCTGCAAGCCATAGAAAATTACTCAAAGTGCAGAGGGGTGCTTCGCAAATTAGCTAATTTAGATAACTTAGGAAGATAATTAGATAATTTTAATGATACCGAAAAGACGAAGAGACTTCAGGCTTTATTTCCATTCCATTAATCATGAATTCGATCAATATTTGATAATTATATTGATATTCCCAATTGCAGGAAGAATTTGATACTCTTTTTGCTCCGTTGACAAAAGCCTGTACATAGGCCAAATATAGCACTGCACCTACAAAGATGTGTATCTATTTTTTCATCACAATGACATTATGTTATTTTTACATTAATAATTATAAAAAGACATGGAGAACACATCTGGGGAGTTGTTTTGTATTTAGAATTGATATATTATGGAGAAATCATGAAAATGCGATATGCCTGATAGGTGGCGCCAACCGCATTCTGTCTTATAGTTGGCCTAAAGCTAAGACTTATGCTTTATATAATCAAGTATCAACATCGCCATAGTAAGCCATTCATCTGAATTCGACAATAATCATAAGTACAATATTGTTTTCTATATATACTGAATTTTAAAAGAAATCTGTCCATTATTTACTGATATAATATAAAATATTTAATAATATAAATCAGCTGCCTCAAGGCAGCATCGGTATTCCCATGGTGCTGCCTTAAGGCAGCATTGGTACTCTCACAGTGCTGCCTTAAGGCAGCATTGGTATTCTCTTGGTGCTGCCTTAAGGCAGCATTGGTAAGGAAAGGGTTAAATAAAAAGGAAAAACGCCAGTGCAGAGAGGTGCAATACAAAATAGGTAAACAAATTAAAAATCTGTGCTGAATTATATTAGGTTTATGTGAAAGGGTTAAGTTGGTCTGTCTGTTTAAGATTCTGAATGAAAATAGAAATAATTCAGAAAGAGGAAAAATGGCAACTTACAATAGAAATTATAGAGTGACTAGTGTAGTGGAACTAAAATTGGTTCCTAAAAGAATCTTTATGACTGAGGAAAGAAAAAGAAAGGTTCTGCATGGAGGGGAATTGAACTCTCAGCATGAGGTTTCTTTTGCAGACACTCTACTTCTAGACTACTTAAACTGACTTGTAGAGGGAACGTTTCAGGGATTCCTGAATGCATGGACAAATCTAGTTCCTCACAATACACCAGGTGGCAGGCACTGTAATGAAAATGTTAGTTCTGTTCATATCCACCCAGTGTCAGTGCTGTGCTTAGACTATACCAGTAGAGCCAAGGGTTAAGATAAGGGAAAAGATAACCATACTCTTGGTCATTTCCAAACAGTGTCAGTGCTGTACTGTGATAAAGTTGTGATAAAGGAATATGACAAGATGACTTCAGCTTGTGCATACTGGCAACAGAACAGAATTCTTGACTGCAGTATGATATCAGTATACACAGCCTGAAACTATCTTGCCTGATTCTAAGAGATTATTCTACGAAGTGACTAGTGCAGTAGAACTTTCATTACTTCCTGAACCAAATTCAATGACTCTGTAAACAAAGACAAGTTCTGGATGGGTTTATGTTGTGCATACTGATAACAGAAGAGAATTACTGCCGACTTAATGTTATAACTATGCATAAACTGAAGCTTTCTTGCCTTCATTATACACCCTAGAATACAAGTATTTTACCCTGAATAGATGTAGAAGGTTGTCAAAATACTAATGTCTCCATTCTAAGACATCACATGTTGACCATGTGTTGATATCTATTTCTGCCCAAGCCCTGCAGTAAGCTATGATTACTGCACACGTGTGCTGTACACAGTTTATACTGCATGCCCCAGAATGTGAAGTAGAGTAGAACCCCTTGTAAACATACACACTCCAAGGGGGGCCAAAGTGTCTGCCTACATAGGGGAGGGGGAGGCACTTGCATATTTATTAGAAAGAACTGTTCTGAGGAAAGGTGTCAGTTAACGCTGTTCTGCAAACCAGGTTGCCATTAGGCGGTGGTCTACTGTAACTGGTGCATGAGAAAGGGCTTAAATGAATGCTCAAATCCAATTTGATTCATAGTCAATGATAACTCAATGCGATAGGTCTGTCATTCCAGTGGATAAATTTTGTAAGATTCAAAAGCGGAAATATAAGCAATTTAAAAGGAGAAATAGAGATTATTCTAGTGTGGAAGAACTGACATTAGAACTGTTAACGAAATGACTTTCTTCATTCACGAAAAAAAATTTGTAATTCACAAAATCACTTTCGTCAATCACGAAATAAATTTTGTCATTGCAGAAAATAAATTTTGTCATTCACAAAATAGATTTTGACATTCACCAAAGTAATTTCTTAAACCTCCTTCTCCCTACACGTGAGTGACGTGAGTGACGTGAGTGACGTGATTGGACCAACTTAAACCAACATGTCAGGCTGCTACTGGGATTCGTACCCATGCAGACAAACAACCTCTGACTACAAGTCAACTGCCCTAACCACTGGGCCACCACGATGAGCTATCAATCATAAATATGCATTATTTCTGGAATTATGAAAAAAAAATGGTTGATTACGCTGGTTGCAACTAGAGCTATATCGGGGTGTATCGGGACCATGGCGCCTTTTAAACCCTTTCCTTACCGCGCCTAGCGTAGCACGCAGTGCGTTAACGACCGGGCCCCCTGCGGTGAACTATCCCGCTAGTACCGCACGTCGCACGTTGTACAGACGTCTAAATACCGGCCTATTCTGCAAGCCATAGAAAATTACTCAAAGTGCAGAGGGGTGCTTCGCAAATTAGCTAATTTAGATAACTTAGGAAGATAATTAGATAATTTTAATGATACCGAAAAGACGAAGAGACTTCAGGCTTTATTTCCATTCCATTAATCATGAATTCGATCAATATTTGATAATTATATTGATATTCCCAATTGCAGGAAGAATTTGATACTCTTTTTGCTCCGTTGACAAAAGCCTGTACATAGGCCAAATATAGCACTGCACCTACAAAGATGTGTATCTATTTTTTCATCACAATGACATTATGTTATTTTTACATTAATAATTATAAAAAGACATGGAGAACACATCTGGGGAGTTGTTTTGTATTTAGAATTGATATATTATGGAGAAATCATGAAAATGCGATATGCCTGATAGGTGGCGCCAACCGCATTCTGTCTTATAGTTGGCCTAAAGCTAAGACTTATGCTTTATATAATCAAGTATCAACATCGCCATAGTAAGCCATTCATCTGAATTCGACAATAATCATAAGTACAATATTGTTTTCTATATATACTGAATTTTAAAAGAAATCTGTCCATTATTTACTGATATAATATAAAATATTTAATAATATAAATCAGCTGCCTCAAGGCAGCATCGGTATTCCCATGGTGCTGCCTTAAGGCAGCATTGGTACTCTCACAGTGCTGCCTTAAGGCAGCATTGGTATTCTCTTGGTGCTGCCTTAAGGCAGCATTGGTAAGGAAAGGGTTAAATAAAAAGGAAAAACGCCAGTGCAGAGAGGTGCAATACAAAATAGGTAAACAAATTAAAAATCTGTGCTGAATTATATTAGGTTTATGTGAAAGGGTTAAGTTGGTCTGTCTGTTTAAGATTCTGAATGAAAATAGAAATAATTCAGAAAGAGGAAAAATGGCAACTTACAATAGAAATTATAGAGTGACTAGTGTAGTGGAACTAAAATTGGTTCCTAAAAGAATCTTTATGACTGAGGAAAGAAAAAGAAAGGTTCTGCATGGAGGGGAATTGAACTCTCAGCATGAGGTTTCTTTTGCAGACACTCTACTTCTAGACTACTTAAACTGACTTGTAGAGGGAACGTTTCAGGGATTCCTGAATGCATGGACAAATCTAGTTCCTCACAATACACCAGGTGGCAGGCACTGTAATGAAAATGTTAGTTCTGTTCATATCCACCCAGTGTCAGTGCTGTGCTTAGACTATACCAGTAGAGCCAAGGGTTAAGATAAGGGAAAAGATAACCATACTCTTGGTCATTTCCAAACAGTGTCAGTGCTGTACTGTGATAAAGTTGTGATAAAGGAATATGACAAGATGACTTCAGCTTGTGCATACTGGCAACAGAACAGAATTCTTGACTGCAGTATGATATCAGTATACACAGCCTGAAACTATCTTGCCTGATTCTAAGAGATTATTCTACGAAGTGACTAGTGCAGTAGAACTTTCATTACTTCCTGAACCAAATTCAATGACTCTGTAAACAAAGACAAGTTCTGGATGGGTTTATGTTGTGCATACTGATAACAGAAGAGAATTACTGCCGACTTAATGTTATAACTATGCATAAACTGAAGCTTTCTTGCCTTCATTATACACCCTAGAATACAAGTATTTTACCCTGAATAGATGTAGAAGGTTGTCAAAATACTAATGTCTCCATTCTAAGACATCACATGTTGACCATGTGTTGATATCTATTTCTGCCCAAGCCCTGCAGTAAGCTATGATTACTGCACACGTGTGCTGTACACAGTTTATACTGCATGCCCCAGAATGTGAAGTAGAGTAGAACCCCTTGTAAACATACACACTCCAAGGGGGGCCAAAGTGTCTGCCTACATAGGGGAGGGGGAGGCACTTGCATATTTATTAGAAAGAACTGTTCTGAGGAAAGGTGTCAGTTAACGCTGTTCTGCAAACCAGGTTGCCATTAGGCGGTGGTCTACTGAAACTGGTGCATGAGAAAGGGCTTAAATGAATGCTCAAATCCAATTTGATTCATAGTCAATGATAACTCAATGCGATAGGTCTGTCATTCCAGTGGATAAATTTTGTAAGATTCAAAAGCGGAAATATTAGCAATTTAAAAGGAGAAATAGAGATTATTCTAGTGTGGATGAACTGACATTAGAACTGTTAACGAAATGACTTTCTTCATTCACGAAAAAAAATTTGTAATTCACAAAATCACTTTCGTCAATCACGAAATAAATTTTGTCATTGCAGAAAATAAATTTTGTCATTCACAAAATAGATTTTGACATTCACCAAAGTAATTTCTTAAACCTCCTTCTCCCTACACGTGAGTGACGTGAGTGACGTGAGTGACGTGATTGACGTGTTTGAGGTTGGACCAACTTAAACCAACATGTCAGGCTGCTACTGGGATTCGTACCCATGCAGACAAACAACCTCTGACTACAAGTCAACTGCCCTAACCACTGGGCCACCACGATGAGCTATCAATCATAAATATGCATTATTTCTGGAATTATGAAAAAAAAATGGTTGATTACGCTGGTTGCAACTAGAGCTATATCGGGGTGTATCGGGACCATGGCGCCTTTTTAACCCTTTCCTTACAACGCCTAGCGTAGCACGCAGTGCGTTAACGACCGCCCCCCCTGTGGTGAACTATCCCGCTAGTACTGCACGTCGCACGTTGTACAGACGTCTAAATACTGGCCTATTCTGCAAGCCATAGAAAATTACTCACAGTGCAGAGGGGTGCTTCGCAAATTAGCCAATTTAGATAACTTAGGAAGATAATTAGATAATTTTAATGATACCGAAAAGACGAAGAGACTTCAGGCTTTATTTCCATTCCATTAATCATGAATTCGATCAATATTTGATAATTATATTGATATTCCCAATTGCAGGAAGAATTTGATACTCTTTTTGCTCCGTTGACAAAAGCCTGTACATAGGCCAAATATAGCACTGCACCTACAAAGATGTGTATCTATTTTTTCATCACAATGACATTATGTTATTTTTTTATATCAATAATTATAAAAAGACATGGAGAACACATCTGGGGAGTTGTTTTGTATTTAGAATTAATATATTATGGAGAAATCATGAAAATGTGATATGCCTGATAGGTGGCGCCAACCGCACTCTGTCTTATAGTTGGCCTAAAGCTAAGACTTATGCTTTATATAATCAAGTATCAACATCGCCATAGTAAGCCATTCATCTGAATTCGACAATAATCATAAGTACAATATTGTTTTCTATATATACTGAATTTTAAAAGAAATCTGTCCATTATTTACTGATATAATATAAAATATTTAATAATATAAATCAGCTGCCTCAAGGCAGCATCGGTATTCCCATGGTGCTGCCTTAAGGTAGCATTGGTACTCTCACGGTGCTGCCTTGAAGCAGCATTGGTATTCTCTTGGTGCTGCCTTAAGGCAGCATTGGTAAGGAAAGGGTTAAATAAAAAGGAAAAACGCCAGTGCAGATAGGTGCAGTACAAAATAGGTAAACAAATTAAAAATCTGTGCTGGATTATATTAGGTTTATGTGAAAGGGTTAAGTTGGTCTGTCTGTTTAAGATTCTGAATGAAAATAGAAATAATTCAGAAAGAGGAAAAATGGCAACTTACAATAGAAATTATAGAGTGACTTGTGTAGTGGAACTAAAATTGGTTCCTAAAAGAATCTTTATGACTGAGGAAAGAAAAAGAAAGGTTCTGCATGGAGGGGAATTGAACTCTCAGCATGAGGTTTCTTTTGCAGACACTCTACTTCTAGACTACTTAAACTGACTTGTAGAGGGAACGTTTCAGGGATTCCTGAATGCATGGACAAATCTAGTTCCTCACAATACACCAGGTGGCAGGCACTGTAATGAAAATGCTAGTTCTGTTCATTTCCACCCAGTGTCAGTGCTGTGCTTAGACTATACCAGTAGAGCCAAGGGATAAGATAAGGGATAAGATAACCATACTCTTGGTCATTTCCAAACAGTGTCAGTGCTGTACTGTGTTAAAGTTGTGATAAAGGAATATGACAAGATGACTTCAGCTTGTGCATACTGGCAACAGAACAGAATTCTTGACTGCAGTATGATATCAGTATACACAGCCTGAAACTGTCTTGCCTGATTCTAAGAGATTATTCTACGAAGTGACTAGTGCAGTAGAACTTTCATTACTTCCTGAACCAAATTCAATGACTCTGTAAACAAAGACAAGTTCTGGATGGGTTTATGTTGTGCATACTGATAACAGAAGAGAATTACTGCCGACTTAATGTTATAACTATGCATAAACTGAAGCTTTCTTGCCTTCATTATACACCCTAGAATACAAGTATTTTACCCTGAATAGATGTAGAAGGTTGTCAAAATACTAATGTCTCCATTCTAAGACATCACATGTTGACCATGTGTTGATATCTATTTCTGCCCAAGCCCTGCAGTAAGCTATGATTACTGCACACGTGTGCTGTACACAGTTTATACTGCATGCCCCAGAATGTGAAGTAGAGTAGAACCCCTTGTAAACATACACACTCCAAGGGGGGCAAAAGTGTCTGCCTACATAGGGGAGGGGGAGGCACTTGCATATTTATTAGAAAGAACTGTTCTGAGGAAAGGTGTCAGTTAACGCTGTTCTGCAAACCAGGTTGCCATTAGGCGGTGGTCTACTGTAACTGGTGCATGAGAAAGGGCTTAAATGAATGCTCAAATCCAATTTGATTCATAGTCAATGATAACTCAATGCGATAGGTCTGTCATTCCAGTGGATAAATTTTGTAAGATTCAAAAGCGGAAGTATAAGCAATTTAAAAGGAGAAATAGAGATTATTCTAGTGTGGAAGAACTGACATTAGAACTGTTAACGAAATGACTTTCTTCATTCACGAAAAAAAATTTGTAATTCACAAAATAACTTTCGTCAATCACGAAATAAACTTTGTCATTGCAGAAAATAAATTTTGTCATTCACCAAAGTAATTTCATAAACTTCCTTTTCCCTACACGTGGGTGACGTGATTGAGGTTGGACCAACTTAAACCAACATGTCAGGCTGCTACTGGGATTCGTACCCATGCAGACAAACAACCTCTGACAACAAGTCAACTGCCCGAACCACTGGGCCACCAAGTTGAGCTACATGAGAGGCAAGAATGGACAGAATTTAATTCCTAGTGACTGGCAATGCTGTGGGGATGTTCTGTGTGACAAAATTATTGTATGAATCACTATTCAATGGGTCGTTGTAAGCGGTGTCTTTGTAAGCTGTAGATGACGACACCAAACCCCCTCAATTTCTGTTTTTTGTTGTTAAAAATGTGGGATAATATGGAATATGATAGTAGAAACTGCACTATAAAATTATGAAATTTTTAGAATATCTGAAATATATAATGATAATGCTGCTCCGCAATTATGGTGAAATTTGATAATAGATAAATATCTCAAATTGATCATTTCATACTTTAAATTGGAACAAATTTTTTCATTAAATAGCATTATGAAATATCATATACCATGGTTTGTATCTACAAATCAATTATCAGTCATAAATATGCATTATTTCTGGAATTATGAAAGAAAAATGGTTGATTACACTGGTTGCAACTAGAGCTATATCAGGGTGTATCGGGACCATGGCGCCTTTTTAACCCTTTCCTTACCGCGCCTAGCATAGCACGCAGTGCGTTAACTACCGCGCCCCCTGTGGTGAACTATCCCGCTAGTACCGCACGTCGCACGTTGTACAGACGTCTAAATACCGGCCTATTCTGCAAGCCATAGAAAATTACTCAAAGTGCAGAGGGGTGCTTCGCGAATTAGCTAATTTAGATAACTTAGGAAGATAATTAGATAATTTTAATGATACCGAAAAGACGAAGAGACTTCAGGCTTTATTTCCATTCCATTAATTATGAATTCGATCAATATTTGATAATTATATTGATATTCCCAATTGCAGGAAGAATTTGATACTCTTTTTTGCTCCGTTGACAAAAGCCTGTACATAGGCCAAATATAGCACTGCACCTACAAAGATGTGTATCTATTTTTTCATCACAATGACATTATGTTATTTTTACATTAATAATTATAAAAAGACATGGAGAACACATCTGGGGAGTTGTTTTGTATTTAGAATTGATATATTATGGAGAAATCATGAAAATGCGATATGCCTGATAGGTGGCGCCAACCGCACTCTGTCTTATAGTTGGCCTAAAGCTAAGACTTATGCTTTATATAATCAAGTATCAACATCGCCATAGTAAGCCATTCATCTGAATTCGACAATAATCATAAGTACAATATTGTTTTCTATATATACTGAATTTTAAAAGAAATCTGTCCATTATTTACTGATATAATATAAAATATTTAATAATATAAATCAGCTGCCTCAAGGCAGCATCGGTATTCCCATGGTGCTGCCTTAAGGCAGCATTGGTACTCTCACAGTGCTGCCTTGCGGCAGCATTGGTATTCTCTTGGTGCTGCCTTAAGGCAGCATTGGTAAGGAAAGGGTTAGATAAAAAGGAAAATCGCCAGTGCAGAGAGGTGCAATACAAAATAGGTAAACAAATTAAAAATCTGTGCTGGATTATATTAGGTTTATGTGAAAGGGTTAAGTTGGTCTGTCTGTTTAAGATTCTGAATGAAAATAGAAATAATTCAGAAAGAGGAAAAATGGCAACTTACAATAGAAATTATAGAGTGACTAGTGTAGTGGAACTAAAATTGGTTCCTAAAAGAATCTTTATGACTGAGGAAAGAAAAAGAAAGGTTCTGCATGGAGGGGAATTGAACTCTCAGCATGAGGTTTCTTTTGCAGACACTCTACTTCTAGACAACTTAAACTGACTTGTAGAGGGAACGTTTCAGGGATTCCTGAATGCATGGACAAATCTAGTTCCTCACAATACACCAGGTGGCAGGCACTGTAATGAAAATGTTAGTTCTGTTCATATCCACCCAGTGTCAGTGCTGTGCTTAGACTATACCAGTAGAGCCAAGGGATAAGATAAGGGATAAGATAACCATACTCTTGGTCATTTCCAAACAGTGTCAGTGCTGTACTGTGATAAAGTTGTGATAAAGGAATATGACAAGATGACTTCAGCCTGTGCATACTGGCAACAGAACAGAATTCTTGACTGCAGTATGATATCAGTATACACAGCCTGAAACTATCTTGCCTGATTCTAAGAGATTATTCTACGAAGTGACTAGTGCAGTAGAACTTTCATTACTTCCTGAACCAAATTCAATGACTCTGTAAACAAAGACAAGTTCTGGATGGGTTTATGTTGTGCATACTGATAACAGAAGAGAATTACTGCCGACTTAATGTTATAACTATGCATAAACTGAAGCTTTCTTGCCTTCATTATACACCCTAGAATACAAGTATTTTACCCTGAATAGATGTAGAAGGTTGTCAAAATACTAATGTCTCCATTCTGAGACATCACATGTTGACCATGTGTTGATATCTATTTCTGCCCAAGCCCTGCAGTAAGCTATGATTACTGCACACGTGTGCTGTACACAGTTTATACTGCATGCCCCAGAATGTGAAGTAGAGTAGAACCCCTTGTAAACATACACACTCCAAGGGGGGCCAAAGTGTCTGCCTACATAGGGGAGGGGGAGGCACTTGCATATTTATTAGAAAGAACTGTTCTGAGGAAAGGTGTCAGTTAACGCTGTTCTGCAAACCAGGTTGCCATTAGGCGGTGGTCTACTGAAACTGGTGCATGAGAAAGGGCTTAAATGAATGCTCAAATCCAATTTGATTCATAGTCAATGATAACTCAATGCGATAGGTCTGTCATTCCAGTGGATAAATTTTGTAAGATTCAAAAGCGGAAATATAAGCAATTTAAAAGGAGAAATAGAGATTATTCTAGTGTGGATGAACTGACATTAGAACTGTTAACGAAATGACTTTCTTCATTCACGAAAAAAAATTTGTAATTCACAAAATCACTTTCGTCAATCACGAAATAAATTTTGTCATTGCAGAAAATAAATTTTGTCATTCACAAAATAGATTTTGACATTCACCAAAGTAATTTCTTAAACCTCCTTCTCCCTACACGTGAGTGACGTGAGTGACGTGAGTGACGTGATTGGACCAACTTAAACCAACATGTCAGGCTGCTACTGGGATTCGTACCCATGCAGACAAACAACCTCTGACTACAAGTCAACTGCCCTAACCACTGGGCCACCACGATGAGCTATCAATCATAAATATGCATTATTTCTGGAATTATGAAAAAAAAATGGTTGATTACGCTGGTTGCAACTAGAGCTATATCGGGGTGTATCGGGACCATGGCGCCTTTTTAACCCTTTCCTTACCACGCCTAGCGTAGCACGCAGTGCGTTAACGACCGCCCCCCCTGTGGTGAACTATCCCGCTAGTACTGCACGTCGCACGTTGTACAGACGTCTAAATACTGGCCTATTCTGCAAGCCATAGAAAATTACTCACAGTGCAGAGGGGTGCTTCGCAAATTAGCCAATTTAGATAACTTAGGAAGATAATTAGATAATTTTAATGATACCGAAAAGACGAAGAGACTTCAGGCTTTATTTCCATTCCATTAATCATGAATTCGATCAATATTTGATAATTATATTGATATTCCCAATTGCAGGAAGAATTTGATACTCTTTTTGCTCCGTTGACAAAAGCCTGTACATAGGCCAAATATAGCACTGCACCTACAAAGATGTGTATCTATTTTTTCATCACAATGACATTATGTTATTTTTTTATATCAATAATTATAAAAAGACATGGAGAACACATCTGGGGAGTTGTTTTGTATTTAGAATTAATATATTATGGAGAAATCATGAAAATGTGATATGCCTGATAGGTGGCGCCAACCGCACTCTGTCTTATAGTTGGCCTAAAGCTAAGACTTATGCTTTATATAATCAAGTATCAACATCGCCATAGTAAGCCATTCATCTGAATTAGACAATAATCATAAGTACAATATTGTTTTCTATATATACTGAATTTTAAAAGAAATCTGTCCATTATTTACTGATATAATATAAAATATTTAATAATATAAATCAGCTGCCTCAAGGCAGCATCGGTATTCCCATGGTGCTGCCTTAAGGTAGCATTGGTACTCTCACGGTGCTGCCTTGAAGCAGCATTGGTATTCTCTTGGTGCTGCCTTAAGGCAGCATTGGTAAGGAAAGGGTTAAATAAAAAGGAAAAACGCCAGTGCAGATAGGTGCAGTACAAAATAGGTAAACAAATTAAAAATCTGTGCTGGATTATATTAGGTTTATGTGAAAGGGTTAAGTTGGTCTGTCTGTTTAAGATTCTGAATGAAAATAGAAATAATTCAGAAAGAGGAAAAATGGCAACTTACAATAGAAATTATAGAGTGACTTGTGTAGTGGAACTAAAATTGGTTCCTAAAAGAATCTTTATGACTGAGGAAAGAAAAAGAAAGGTTCTGCATGGAGGGGAATTGAACTCTCAGCATGAGGTTTCTTTTGCAGACACTCTACTTCTAGACTACTTAAACTGACTTGTAGAGGGAACGTTTCAGGGATTCCTGAATGCATGGACAAATCTAGTTCCTCACAATACACCAGGTGGCAGGCACTGTAATGAAAATGCTAGTTCTGTTCATTTCCACCCAGTGTCAGTGCTGTGCTTAGACTATACCAGTAGAGCCAAGGGATAAGATAAGGGATAAGATAACCATACTCTTGGTCATTTCCAAACAGTGTCAGTGCTGTACTGTGTTAAAGTTGTGATAAAGGAATATGACAAGATGACTTCAGCTTGTGCATACTGGCAACAGAACAGAATTCTTGACTGCAGTATGATATCAGTATACACAGCCTGAAACTATCTTGCCTGATTCTAAGAGATTATTCTACGAAGTGACTAGTGCAGTAGAACTTTCATTACTTCCTGAACCAAATTCAATGACTCTGTAAACAAAGACAAGTTCTGGATGGGTTTATGTTGTGCATACTGATAACAGAAGAGAATTACTGCCGACTTAATGTTATAACTATGCATAAACTGAAGCTTTCTTGCCTTCATTATACACCCTAGAATACAAGTATTTTACCCTGAATAGATGTAGAAGGTTGTCAAAATACTAATGTCTCCATTCTAAGACATCACATGTTGACCATGTGTTGATATCTATTTCTGCCCAAGCCCTGCAGTAAGCTATGATTACTGCACACGTGTGCTGTACACAGTTTATACTGCATGCCCCAGAATGTGAAGTAGAGTAGAACCCCTTGTAAACATACACACTCCAAGGGGGGCCAAAGTGTCTGCCTACATAGGGGAGGGGGAGGCACTTGCATATTTATTAGAAAGAACTGTTCTGAGGAAAGGTGTCAGTTAACGCTGTTCTGCAAACCAGGTTGCCATTAGGCGGTGGTCTACTGAAACTGGTGCATGAGAAAGGGCTTAAATGAATGCTCAAATCCAATTTGATTCATAGTCAATGATAACTCAATGCGATAGGTCTGTCATTCCAGTGGATAAATTTTGTAAGATTCAAAAGCGGAAATATTAGCAATTTAAAAGGAGAAATAGAGATTATTCTAGTGTGGATGAACTGACATTAGAACTGTTAACGAAATGACTTTCTTCATTCACGAAAAAAAATTTGTAATTCACAAAATCACTTTCGTCAATCACGAAATAAATTTTGTCATTGCAGAAAATAAATTTTGTCATTCACAAAATAGATTTTGACATTCACCAAAGTAATTTCTTAAACCTCCTTCTCCCTACACGTGAGTGACGTGAGTGACGTGAGTGACGTGATTGACGTGTTTGAGGTTGGACCAACTTAAACCAACATGTCAGGCTGCTACTGGGATTCGTACCCATGCAGACAAACAACCTCTGACTACAAGTCAACTGCCCTAACCACTGGGCCACCACGATGAGCTATCAATCATAAATATGCATTATTTCTGGAATTATGAAAAAAAAATGGTTGATTACGCTGGTTGCAACTAGAGCTATATCGGGGTGTATCGGGACCATGGCGCCTTTTTAACCCTTTCCTTACCACGCCTAGCGTAGCACGCAGTGCGTTAACGACCGCCCCCCCTGTGGTGAACTATCCCGCTAGTACTGCACGTCGCACGTTGTACAGACGTCTAAATACTGGCCTATTCTGCAAGCCATAGAAAATTACTCACAGTGCAGAGGGGTGCTTCGCAAATTAGCCAATTTAGATAACTTAGGAAGATAATTAGATAATTTTAATGATACCGAAAAGACGAAGAGACTTCAGGCTTTATTTCCATTCCATTAATCATGAATTCGATCAATATTTGATAATTATATTGATATTCCCAATTGCAGGAAGAATTTGATACTCTTTTTGCTCCGTTGACAAAAGCCTGTACATAGGCCAAATATAGCACTGCACCTACAAAGATGTGTATCTATTTTTTCATCACAATGACATTATGTTATTTTTTTATATCAATAATTATAAAAAGACATGGAGAACACATCTGGGGAGTTGTTTTGTATTTAGAATTAATATATTATGGAGAAATCATGAAAATGTGATATGCCTGATAGGTGGCGCCAACCGCACTCTGTCTTATAGTTGGCCTAAAGCTAAGACTTATGCTTTATATAATCAAGTATCAACATCGCCATAGTAAGCCATTCATCTGAATTAGACAATAATCATAAGTACAATATTGTTTTCTATATATACTGAATTTTAAAAGAAATCTGTCCATTATTTACTGATATAATATAAAATATTTAATAATATAAATCAGCTGCCTCAAGGCAGCATCGGTATTCCCATGGTGCTGCCTTAAGGTAGCATTGGTACTCTCACGGTGCTGCCTTGAAGCAGCATTGGTATTCTCTTGGTGCTGCCTTAAGGCAGCATTGGTAAGGAAAGGGTTAAATAAAAAGGAAAAACGCCAGTGCAGATAGGTGCAGTACAAAATAGGTAAACAAATTAAAAATCTGTGCTGGATTATATTAGGTTTATGTGAAAGGGTTAAGTTGGTCTGTCTGTTTAAGATTCTGAATGAAAATAGAAATAATTCAGAAAGAGGAAAAATGGCAACTTACAATAGAAATTATAGAGTGACTTGTGTAGTGGAACTAAAATTGGTTCCTAAAAGAATCTTTATGACTGAGGAAAGAAAAAGAAAGGTTCTGTATGGAGGGGAATTGAACTCTCAGCATGAGGTTTCTTTTGCAGACACTCTACTTCTAGACTACTTAAACTGACTTGTAGAGGGAACGTTTCAGGGATTCCTGAATGCATGGACAAATCTAGTTCCTCACAATACACCAGGTGGCAGGCACTGTAATGAAAATGCTAGTTCTGTTCATTTCCACCCAGTGTCAGTGCTGTGCTTAGACTATACCAGTAGAGCCAAGGGATAAGATAAGGGATAAGATAACCATACTCTTGGTCATTTCCAAACAGTGTCAGTGCTGTACTGTGTTAAAGTTGTGATAAAGGAATATGACAAGATGACTTCAGCTTGTGCATACTGGCAACAGAACAGAATTCTTGACTGCAGTATGATATCAGTATACACAGCCTGAAACTATCTTGCCTGATTCTAAGAGATTATTCTACGAAGTGACTAGTGCAGTAGAACTTTCATTACTTCCTGAACCAAATTCAATGACTCTGTAAACAAAGACAAGTTCTGGATGGGTTTATGTTGTGCATACTGATAACAGAAGAGAATTACTGCCGACTTAATGTTATAACTATGCATAAACTGAAGCTTTCTTGCCTTCATTATACACCCTAGAATACAAGTATTTTACCCTGAATAGATGTAGAAGGTTGTCAAAATACTAATGTCTCCATTCTAAGACATCACATGTTGACCATGTGTTGATATCTATTTCTGCCCAAGCCCTGCAGTAAGCTATGATTACTGCACACGTGTGCTGTACACAGTTTATACTGCATGCCCCAGAATGTGAAGTAGAGTAGAACCCCTTGTAAACATACACACTCCAAGGGGGGCAAAAGTGTCTGCCTACATAGGGGAGGGGGAGGCACTTGCATATTTATTAGAAAGAACTGTTCTGAGGAAAGGTGTCAGTTAACGCTGTTCTGCAAACCAGGTTGCCATTAGGCGGTGGTCTACTGTAACTGGTGCATGAGAAAGGGCTTAAATGAATGCTCAAATCCAATTTGATTCATAGTCAATGATAACTCAATGCGATAGGTCTGTCATTCCAGTGGATAAATTTTGTAAGATTCAAAAGCGGAAGTATAAGCAATTTAAAAGGAGAAATAGAGATTATTCTAGTGTGGAAGAACTGACATTAGAACTGTTAACGAAATGACTTTCTTCATTCACGAAAAAAAATTTGTAATTCACAAAATAACTTTCGTCAATCACGAAATAAACTTTGTCATTGCAGAAAATAAATTTTGTCATTCACCAAAGTAATTTCATAAACTTCCTTCTCCCTACACGTGGGTGACGTGATTGAGGTTGGACCAACTTAAACCAACATGTCAGGCTGCTACTGGGATTCGTACCCATGCAGACAAACAACCTCTGACTACAAGTCAACTGCCCGAACCACTGGGCCACCAAGTTGAGCTACATGAGAGGCAAGAATGGACAGAATTTAATTCCTAGTGACTGGCAATGCTGTGGGGATGTTCTGTGTGACAAAATTATTGTATGAATCACTATTCAATGGGTCGTTGTAAGCGGTGTCTTTGTAAGCTGTAGATGACGACACCAAACCCCCTCAATTTCTGTTTTTTGTTGTTAAAAATGTGGGATAATATGGAATATGATAGTAGAAACTGCACTATAAAATTATGAAATTTTCAGAATATCTGAAATATATAATGATAATGCTGCTCCGCAATTATGGTGAAATTTGATAATAGATAAATATCTCAAATTGATCATTTCATACTTTAAATTGGAACAAATTTTTTCATTAAATAGCATTATGAAATATCATATACCATGGTTTGTATCTACAAATCAATTATCAGTCATAAATATGCATTATTTCTGGAATTATGAAAGAAAAATGGTTGATTACACTGGTTGCAACTAGAGCTATATCAGGGTGTATCGGGACCATGGCGCCTTTTTAACCCTTTCCTTACCGCGCCTAGCATAGCACGCAGTGCGTTAACTACCGCGCCCCCTGTGGTGAACTATCCCCCTAGTACCGCACGTCGCGCGTTGTACAGACGTCTAAATACCGGCCTATTCTGCAAGCCATAGAAAATTACTCAAAGTGCAGAGGGGTGCTTCGCGAATTAGCTAATTTAGATAACTTAGGAAGATAATTAGATAATTTTAATGATACCGAAAAGACGAAGAGACTTCAGGCTTTATTTCCATTCCATTAATTATGAATTCGATCAATATTTGATAATTATATTGATATTCCCAATTGCAGGAAGAATTTGATACTCTTTTTTGCTCCGTTGACAAAAGCCTGTACATAGGCCAAATATAGCACTGCACCTACAAAGATGTGTATCTATTTTTTCATCACAATGACATTATGTTATTTTTACATTAATAATTATAAAAAGACATGGAGAACACATCTGGGGAGTTGTTTTGTATTTAGAATTGATATATTATGGAGAAATCATGAAAATGCGATATGCCTGATAGGTGGCGCCAACCGCACTCTGTCTTATAGTTGGCCTAAAGCTAAGACTTATGCTTTATATAATCAAGTATCAACATCGCCATAGTAAGCCATTCATCTGAATTCGACAATAATCATAAGTACAATATTGTTTTCTATATATACTGAATTTTAAAAGAAATCTGTCCATTATTTACTGATATAATATAAAATATTTAATAATATAAATCAGCTGCCTCAAGGCAGCATCGGTATTCCCATGGTGCTGCCTTAAGGCAGCATTGGTACTCTCACAGTGCTGCCTTGCGGCAGCATTGGTATTCTCTTGGTGCTGCCTTAAGGCAGCATTGGTAAGGAAAGGGTTAGATAAAAAGGAAAATCGCCAGTGCAGAGAGGTGCAATACAAAATAGGTAAACAAATTAAAAATCTGTGCTGGATTATATTAGGTTTATGTGAAAGGGTTAAGTTGGTCTGTCTGTTTAAGATTCTGAATGAAAATAGAAATAATTCAGAAAGAGGAAAAATGGCAACTTACAATAGAAATTATAGAGTGACTAGTGTAGTGGAACTAAAATTGGTTCCTAAAAGAATCTTTATGACTGAGGAAAGAAAAAGAAAGGTTCTGCATGGAGGGGAATTGAACTCTCAGCATGAGGTTTCTTTTGCAGACACTCTACTTCTAGACAACTTAAACTGACTTGTAGAGGGAACGTTTCAGGGATTCCTGAATGCATGGACAAATCTAGTTCCTCACAATACACCAGGTGGCAGGCACTGTAATGAAAATGTTAGTTCTGTTCATATCCACCCAGTGTCAGTGCTGTGCTTAGACTATACCAGTAGAGCCAAGGGATAAGATAAGGGATAAGATAACCATACTCTTGGTCATTTCCAAACAGTGTCAGTGCTGTACTGTGATAAAGTTGTGATAAAGGAATATGACAAGATGACTTCAGCCTGTGCATACTGGCAACAGAACAGAATTCTTGACTGCAGTATGATATCAGTATACACAGCCTGAAACTATCTTGCCTGATTCTAAGAGATTATTCTACGAAGTGACTAGTGCAGTAGAACTTTCATTACTTCCTGAACCAAATTCAATGACTCTGTAAACAAAGACAAGTTCTGGATGGGTTTATGTTGTGCATACTGATAACAGAAGAGAATTACTGCCGACTTAATGTTATAACTATGCATAAACTGAAGCTTTCTTGCCTTCATTATACACCCTAGAATACAAGTATTTTACCCTGAATAGATGTAGAAGGTTGTCAAAATACTAATGTCTCCATTCTGAGACATCACATGTTGACCATGTGTTGATATCTATTTCTGCCCAAGCCCTGCAGTAAGCTATGATTACTGCACACGTGTGCTGTACACAGTTTATACTGCATGCCCCAGAATGTGAAGTAGAGTAGAACCCCTTGTAAACATACACACTCCAAGGGGGGCCAAAGTGTCTGCCTACATAGGGGAGGGGGAGGCACTTGCATATTTATTAGAAAGAACTGTTCTGAGGAAAGGTGTCAGTTAACGCTGTTCTGCAAACCAGGTTGCCATTAGGCGGTGGTCTACTGAAACTGGTGCATGAGAAAGGGCTTAAATGAATGCTCAAATCCAATTTGATTCATAGTCAATGATAACTCAATGCGATAGGTCTGTCATTCCAGTGGATAAATTTTGTAAGATTCAAAAGCGGAAATATAAGCAATTTAAAAGGAGAAATAGAGATTATTCTAGTGTGGATGAACTGACATTAGAACTGTTAACGAAATGACTTTCTTCATTCACGAAAAAAAATTTGTAATTCACAAAATCACTTTCGTCAATCACGAAATAAATTTTGTCATTGCAGAAAATAAATTTTGTCATTCACAAAATAGATTTTGACATTCACCAAAGTAATTTCTTAAACCTCCTTCTCCCTACACGTGAGTGACGTGAGTGACGTGAGTGACGTGATTGACGTGTTTGAGGTTGGACCAACTTAAACCAACATGTCAGGCTGCTACTGGGATTCGTACCCATGCAGACAAACAACCTCTGACTACAAGTCAACTGCCCTAACCACTGGGCCACCACGATGAGCTATCAATCATAAATATGCATTATTTCTGGAATTATGAAAAAAAAATGGTTGATTACGCTGGTTGCAACTAGAGCTATATCGGGGTGTATCGGGACCATGGCGCCTTTTTAACCCTTTCCTTACCGCGCCTAGCGTAGCACGCAGTGCGTTAACGACCGCCCCCCCTGTGGTGAACTATCCCGCTAGTACTGCACGTCGCACGTTGTACAGACGTCTAAATACTGGCCTATTCTGCAAGCCATAGAAAATTACTCACAGTGCAGAGGGGTGCTTCGCAAATTAGCCAATTTAGATAACTTAGGAAGATAATTAGATAATTTTAATGATACCGAAAAGACGAAGAGACTTCAGGCTTTATTTCCATTCCATTAATCATGAATTCGATCAATATTTGATAATTATATTGATATTCCCAATTGCAGGAAGAATTTGATACTCTTTTTGCTCCGTTGACAAAAGCCTGTACATAGGCCAAATATAGCACTGCACCTACAAAGATGTGTATCTATTTTTTCATCACAATGACATTATGTTATTTTTTTATATCAATAATTATAAAAAGACATGGAGAACACATCTGGGGAGTTGTTTTGTATTTAGAATTAATATATTATGGAGAAATCATGAAAATGCGATATGCCTGATAGGTGGCGCCAACCGCACTCTGTCTTATAGTTGGCCTAAAGGTAAGACTTATGCTTTATATAATCAAGTATCAACATCGCCATAGTAAGCCATTCATCTGAATTAGACAATAATCATAAGTACAATATTGTTTTCTATATATACTGAATTTTAAAAGAAATCTGTCCATTATTTACTGATATAATATAAAATATTTAATAATATAAATCAGCTGCCTCAAGGCAGCATCGGTATTCCCATGGTGCTGCCTTAAGGCAGCATTGGTACTCTCACGGTGCTGCCTTGCGGCAGCATTGGTATTCTCTTGGTGCTGCCTTAAGGCAGCATTGGTAAGGAAAGGGTTAGATAAAAAGGAAAAACGCCAGTGCAGAGAGGTGCAATACAAAATAGGTAAACAAATTAAAAATCTGTACTGGATTATATTAGGTTTATGTGAAAGGGTTAAGTTGGTCTGTCTGTTTAAGATTCTGAATGAAAATAGAAATAATTCAGAAAGAGGAAAAATGGCAACTTACAATAGAAATTATAGAGTGACTAGTGTAGTGGAACTAAAATTGGTTCCTAAAAGAATCTTTATGACTGAGGAAAGAAAAAGAAAGGTTCTGCATGGAGGGGAATTGAACTCTCAGCATGAGGTTTCTTTTGCAGACACTCTACTTCTAGACTACTTAAACTGACTTGTAGAGGGAACGTTTCAGGGATTCCTGAATGCATGGACAAATCTAGTTCCTCACAATACACCAGGTGGCAGGCACTGTAATGAAAATGCTAGTTCTGTTCATATCCACCCAGTGTCAGTGCTGTGCTTAGACTATACCAGTAGAGCCAAGGGATAAGATAAGGGATAAGATAACCATACTCTTGGTCATTTCCAAACAGTGTCAGTGCTGTACTGTGATAAAGTTGTGATAAAGGAATATGACAAGATGACTTCAGCTTGTGCATACTGGCAACAGAACAGAATTCTTGACTGCAGTATGATATCAGTATACACAGCCTGAAACTATCTTGCCTGATTCTAAGAGATTATTCTACGAAGTGACTAGTGCAGTAGAACTTTCATTACTTCCTGAACCAAATCCAATGACTCTGTAAACAAAGACAAGTTCTGGATGGGTTTATGTTGTGCATACTGATAACAGAAGAGAATTACTGCCGACTTAATGTTATAACTATGCATAAACTGAAGCTTTCTTGCCTTCATTATACACCCTAGAATACAAGTATTTTACCCTGAATAGATGTAGAAGGTTGTCAAAATACTAATGTCTCCATTCTAAGACATCACATGTTGACCATGTGTTGATATCTATTTCTGCCCAAGCCCTGCAGTAAGCTATGATTACTGCACACGTGTGCTGTACACAGTTTATACTGCATGCCCCAGAATGTGAAGTAGAGTAGAACCCCTTGTAAACATACACACTCCAAGGGGGGCCAAAGTGTCTGCCTACATAGGGGAGGGGGAGGCACTTGCATATTTATTAGAAAGAACTGTTCTGAGGAAAGGTGTCAGTTAACGCTGTTCTGCAAACCAGGTTGCCATTAGGCGGTGGTCTACTGAAACTGGTGCATGAGAAAGGGCTTAAATGAATGCTCAAATCCAATTTGATTCATAGTCAATGATAACTCAATGCGATAGGTCTGTCATTCCAGTGGATAAATTTTGTAAGATTCAAAAGCGGAAATATAAGCAATTTAAAAGGAGAAATAGAGATTATTCTAGTGTGGATGAACTGACATTAGAACTGTTAACGAAATGACTTTCTTCATTCACGAAAAAAAATTTGTAATTCACAAAATCACTTTCGTCAATCACGAAATAAATTTTGTCATTGCAGAAAATAAATTTTGTCATTCACAAAATAGATTTTGACATTCACCAAAGTAATTTCTTAAACCTCCTTCTCCCTACACGTGAGTGACGTGAGTGACGTGAGTGACGTGATTGACGTGTTTGAGGTTGGACCAACTTAAACCAACATGTCAGGCTGCTACTGGGATTCGTACCCATGCAGACAAACAACCTCTGACTACAAGTCAACTGCCCTAACCACTGGGCCACCACGATGAGCTATCAATCATAAATATGCATTATTTCTGGAATTATGAAAAAAAAAATGGTTGATTACGCTGGTTGCAACTAGAGCTATATCGGGGTGTATCGGGACCATGGCGCCTTTTTAACCCTTTCCTTACCGCGCCTAGCGTAGCACGCAGTGCGTTAACGACCGCCCCCCCTGTGGTGAACTATCCCGCTAGTACTGCACGTCGCACGTTGTACAGACGTCTAAATACTGGCCTATTCTGCAAGCCATAGAAAATTACTCACAGTGCAGAGGGGTGCTTCGCAAATTAGCCAATTTAGATAACTTAGGAAGATAATTAGATAATTTTAATGATACCGAAAAGACGAAGAGACTTCAGGCTTTATTTCCATTCCATTAATCATGAATTCGATCAATATTTGATAATTATATTGATATTCCCAATTGCAGGAAGAATTTGATACTCTTTTTGCTCCGTTGACAAAAGCCTGTACATAGGCCAAATATAGCACTGCACCTACAAAGATGTGTATCTATTTTTTCATCACAATGACATTATGTTATTTTTTTATATCAATAATTATAAAAAGACATGGAGAACACATCTGGGGAGTTGTTTTGTATTTAGATTAATATATTATGGAGAAATCATGAAAATGCGATATGCCTGATAGGTGGCGCCAACCGCACTCTGTCTTATAGTTGGCCTAAAGCTAAGACTTATGCTTTATATAATCAAGTATCAACATCGCCATAGTAAGCCATTCATCTGAATTCGACAATAATCATAAGTACAATATTGTTTTCTATATATACTGAATTTTAAAAGAAATCTGTCCATTATTTACTGATATAATATAAAATATTTAATAATATAAATCAGCTGCCTCAAGGCAGCATCGGTATTCCCATGGTGCTGCCTTAAGGTAGCATTGGTACTCTCACGGTGCTGCCTTGAGGCAGCATTGGTATTCTCTTGGTGCTGCCTTAAGGCAGCATTGGTAAGGAAAGGGTTAAATAAAAAGGAAAAACGCCAGTGCAGATAGGTGCAGTACAAAATAGGTAAACAAATTAAAAATCTGTGCTGGATTATATTAGGTTTATGTGAAAGGGTTAAGTTGGTCTGTCTGTTTAAGATTCTGAATGAAAATAGAAATAATTCAGAAAGAGGAAAAATGGCAACTTACAATAGAAATTATAGAGTGACTAGTGTAGTGGAACTAAAATTGGTTCCTAAAAGAATCTTTATGACTGAGGAAAGAAAAAGAAAGGTTCTGCATGGAGGGGAATTGAACTCTCAGCATGAGGTTTCTTTTGCAGACACTCTACTTCTAGACTACTTAAACTGACTTGTAGAGGGAACGTTTCAGGGATTCCTGAATGCATGGACAAATCTAGTTCCTCACAATACACCAGGTGGCAGGCACTGTAATGAAAATGCTAGTTCTGTTCATTTCCACCCAGTGTCAGTGCTGTGCTTAGACTATACCAGTAGAGCCAAGGGATAAGATAAGGGATAAGATAACCATACTCTTGGTCATTTCCAAACAGTGTCAGTGCTGTACTGTGTTAAAGTTGTGATAAAGGAATATGACAAGATGACTTCAGCTTGTGCATACTGGCAACAGAACAGAATTCTTGACTGCAGTATGATATCAGTATACACAGCCTGAAACTATCTTGCCTGATTCTAAGAGATTATTCTACGAAGTGACTAGTGCAGTAGAACTTTCATTACTTCCTGAACCAAATTCAATGACTCTGTAAACAAAGACAAGTTCTGGATGGGTTTATGTTGTGCATACTGATAACAGAAGAGAATTACTGCCGACTTAATGTTATAACTATGCATAAACTGAAGCTTTCTTGCCTTCATTATACACCCTAGAATACAAGTATTTTACCCTGAATAGATGTAGAAGGTTGTCAAAATACTAATGTCTCCATTCTAAGACATCACATGTTGACCATGTGTTGATATCTATTTCTGCCCAAGCCCTGCAGTAAGCTATGATTACTGCACACGTGTGCTGTACACAGTTTATACTGCATGCCCCAGAATGTGAAGTAGAGTAGAACCCCTTGTAAACATACACACTCCAAGGGGGGCCAAAGTGTCTGCCTACATAGGGGAGGGGGAGGCACTTGCATATTTATTAGAAAGAACTGTTCTGAGGAAAGGTGTCAGTTAACGCTGTTCTGCAAACCAGGTTGCCATTAGGCGGTGGTCTACTGTAACTGGTGCATGAGAAAGGGCTTAAATGAATGCTCAAATCCAATTTGATTCATAGTCAATGATAACTCAATGCGATAGGTCTGTCATTCCAGTGGATAAATTTTGTAAGATTCAAAAGCGGAAGTATAAGCAATTTAAAAGGAGAAATAGAGATTATTCTAGTGTGGAAGAACTGACATTAGAACTGTTAACGAAATGACTTTCTTCATTCACGAAAAAAAATTTGTAATTCACAAAATAACTTTCGTCAATCACGAAATAAATTTTGTCATTGCAGAAAATAAATTTTGTCATTCACCAAAGGTATTTCATAAACTTCCTTCTCCCTACACGTGGGTGACGTGATTGAGGTTGGACCAACTTAAACCAACATGTCAGGCTGCTACTGGGATTCGTACCCATGCAGACAAACAACCTCTGACTACAAGTCAACTGCCCGAACCACTGGGCCACCAAGTTGAGCTACATGAGAGGCAAGAATGGACAGAATTTAATTCCTAGTGACTGGCAATGCTGTGGGGATGTTCTGTGTGACAAAATTATTGTATGAATCACTATTCAATGGGTCGTTGTAAGCGGTGTCTTTGTAAGCTGTAGATGACGACACCAAACCCCCTCAATTTCTGTTTTTTGTTGTTAAAAATGTGGGATAATATGGAATATGATAGTAGAAACTGCACTATAAAATTATGAAATTTTTAGAATATCTGAAATATATAATGATAATGCTGCTCCGCAATTATGGTGAAATTTGATAATAGATAAATATCTCAAATTGATCATTTCATACTTTAAATTGGAACAAATTTTTTCATTAAATAGCATTATGAAATATCATATACCATGGTTTGTATCTACAAATCAATTATCAGTCATAAATATGCATTATTTCTGGAATTATGAAAGAAAAATGGTTGATTACACTGGTTGCAACTAGAGCTATATCAGGGTGTATCGGGACCATGGCGCCTTTTTAACCCTTTCCTTACCGCGCCTAGCATAGCACGCAGTGCGTTAACTACCGCGCCCCCTGTGGTGAACTATCCCGCTAGTACCGCACGTCGCACGTTGTACAGACGTCTAAATACCGGCCTATTCTGCAAGCCATAGAAAATTACTCAAAGTGCAGAGGGGTGCTTCGCGAATTAGCTAATTTAGATAACTTAGGAAGATAATTAGATAATTTTAATGATACCGAAAAGACGAAGAGACTTCAGGCTTTATTTCCATTCCATTAATTATGAATTCGATCAATATTTGATAATTATATTGATATTCCCAATTGCAGGAAGAATTTGATACTCTTTTTTGCTCCGTTGACAAAAGCCTGTACATAGGCCAAATATAGCACTGCACCTACAAAGATGTGTATCTATTTTTTCATCACAATGACATTATGTTATTTTTACATTAATAATTATAAAAAGACATGGAGAACACATCTGGGGAGTTGTTTTGTATTTAGAATTGATATATTATGGAGAAATCATGAAAATGCGATATGCCTGATAGGTGGCGCCAACCGCACTCTGTCTTATAGTTGGCCTAAAGCTAAGACTTATGCTTTATATAATCAAGTATCAACATCGCCATAGTAAGCCATTCATCTGAATTCGACAATAATCATAAGTACAATATTGTTTTCTATATATACTGAATTTTAAAAGAAATCTGTCCATTATTTACTGATATAATATAAAATATTTAATAATATAAATCAGCTGCCTCAAGGCAGCATCGGTATTCCCATGGTGCTGCCTTAAGGCAGCATTGGTACTCTCACAGTGCTGCCTTGCGGCAGCATTGGTATTCTCTTGGTGCTGCCTTAAGGCAGCATTGGTAAGGAAAGGGTTAGATAAAAAGGAAAATCGCCAGTGCAGAGAGGTGCAATACAAAATAGGTAAACAAATTAAAAATCTGTGCTGGATTATATTAGGTTTATGTGAAAGGGTTAAGTTGGTCTGTCTGTTTAAGATTCTGAATGAAAATAGAAATAATTCAGAAAGAGGAAAAATGGCAACTTACAATAGAAATTATAGAGTGACTAGTGTAGTGGAACTAAAATTGGTTCCTAAAAGAATCTTTATGACTGAGGAAAGAAAAAGAAAGGTTCTGCATGGAGGGGAATTGAACTCTCAGCATGAGGTTTCTTTTGCAGACACTCTACTTCTAGACAACTTAAACTGACTTGTAGAGGGAACGTTTCAGGGATTCCTGAATGCATGGACAAATCTAGTTCCTCACAATACACCAGGTGGCAGGCACTGTAATGAAAATGTTAGTTCTGTTCATATCCACCCAGTGTCAGTGCTGTGCTTAGACTATACCAGTAGAGCCAAGGGATAAGATAAGGGATAAGATAACCATACTCTTGGTCATTTCCAAACAGTGTCAGTGCTGTACTGTGATAAAGTTGTGATAAAGGAATATGACAAGATGACTTCAGCCTGTGCATACTGGCAACAGAACAGAATTCTTGACTGCAGTATGATATCAGTATACACAGCCTGAAACTATCTTGCCTGATTCTAAGAGATTATTCTACGAAGTGACTAGTGCAGTAGAACTTTCATTACTTCCTGAACCAAATTCAATGACTCTGTAAACAAAGACAAGTTCTGGATGGGTTTATGTTGTGCATACTGATAACAGAAGAGAATTACTGCCGACTTAATGTTATAACTATGCATAAACTGAAGCTTTCTTGCCTTCATTATACACCCTAGAATACAAGTATTTTACCCTGAATAGATGTAGAAGGTTGTCAAAATACTAATGTCTCCATTCTGAGACATCACATGTTGACCATGTGTTGATATCTATTTCTGCCCAAGCCCTGCAGTAAGCTATGATTACTGCACACGTGTGCTGTACACAGTTTATACTGCATGCCCCAGAATGTGAAGTAGAGTAGAACCCCTTGTAAACATACACACTCCAAGGGGGGCCAAAGTGTCTGCCTACATAGGGGAGGGGGAGGCACTTGCATATCTATTAGAAAGAACTGTTCTGAGGAAAGGTGTCAGTTAACGCTGTTCTGCAAACCAGGTTGCCATTAGGCGGTGGTCTACTGTAACTGGTGCATGAGAAAGGGCTTAAATGAATGCTCAAATCCAATTTGATTCATAGTCAATGATAACTCAATGCGATAGGTCTGTCATTCCAGTGGATAAATTTTGTAAGATTCAAAAGCGGAAATATAAGCAATTTAAAAGGAGAAATAGAGATTATTCTAGTGTGGATGAACTGACATTAGAACTGTTAACGAAATGACTTTCTTCATTCACGAAAAAAAATTTGTAATTCACAAAATCACTTTCGTCAATCACGAAATAAATTTTGTCATTGCAGAAAATAAATTTTGTCATTCACAAAATAGATTTTGACATTCACCAAAGTAATTTCTTAAACCTCCTTCTCCCTACACGTGAGTGACGTGAGTGACGTGAGTGACGTGATTGGACCAACTTAAACCAACATGTCAGGCTGCTACTGGGATTCGTACCCATGCAGACAAACAACCTCTGACTACAAGTCAACTGCCCTAACCACTGGGCCACCACGATGAGCTATCAATCATAAATATGCATTATTTCTGGAATTATGAAAAAAAAATGGTTGATTACGCTGGTTGCAACTAGAGCTATATCGGGGTGTATCGGGACCATGGCGCCTTTTTAACCCTTTCCTTACCGCGCCTAGCGTAGCACGCAGTGCGTTAACGACCGCCCCCCCTGTGGTGAACTATCCCGCTAGTACTGCACGTCGCACGTTGTACAGACGTCTAAATACTGGCCTATTCTGCAAGCCATAGAAAATTACTCACAGTGCAGAGGGGTGCTTCGCAAATTAGCCAATTTAGATAACTTAGGAAGATAATTAGATAATTTTAATGATACCGAAAAGACGAAGAGACTTCAGGCTTTATTTCCATTCCATTAATGATGAATTCGATCAATATTTGATAATTATATTGATATTCCCAATTGCAGGAAGAATTTGATACTCTTTTTGCTCCGTTGACAAAAGCCTGTACATAGGCCAAATATAGCACTGCACCTACAAAGATGTGTATCTATTTTTTCATCACAATGACATTATGTTATTTTTTTATATCAATAATTATAAAAAGACATGGAGAACACATCTGGGGAGTTGTTTTGTATTTAGAATTAATATATTATGGAGAAATCATGAAAATGCGATATGCCTGATAGGTGGCGCCAACCGCACTCTGTCTTATAGTTGGCCTAAAGCTAAGACTTATGCTTTATATAATCAAGTATCAACATCGCCATAGTAAGCCATTCATCTGAATTAGACAATAATCATAAGTACAATATTGTTTTCTATATATACTGAATTTTAAAAGAAATCTGTCCATTATTTACTGATATAATATAAAATATTTAATAATATAAATCAGCTGCCTCAAGGCAGCATCGGTATTCCCATGGTGCTGCCTTAAGGTAGCATTGGTACTCTCACGGTGCTGCCCTGAAGCAGCATTGGTATTCTCTTGGTGCTGCCTTAAGGCAGCATTGGTAAGGAAAGGGTTAAATAAAAAGGAAAAACGCCAGTGCAGATAGGTGCAGTACAAAATAGGTAAACAAATTAAAAATCTGTGCTGGATTATATTAGGTTTATGTGAAAGGGTTAAGTTGGTCTGTCTGTTTAAGATTCTGAATGAAAATAGAAATAATTCAGAAAGAGGAAAAATGGCAACTTACAATAGAAATTATAGAGTGACTTGTGTAGTGGAACTAAAATTGGTTCCTAAAAGAATCTTTATGACTGAGGAAAGAAAAAGAAAGGTTCTGCATGGAGGGGAATTGAACTCTCAGCATGAGGTTTCTTTTGCAGACACTCTACTTCTAGACTACTTAAACTGACTTGTAGAGGGAACGTTTCAGGGATTCCTGAATGCATGGACAAATCTAGTTCCTCACAATACACCAGGTGGCAGGCACTGTAATGAAAATGTTAGTTCTGTTCATATCCACCCAGTGTCAGTGCTGTGCTTAGACTATACCAGTAGAGCCAAGGGATAAGATAAGGGATAAGATAACCATACTCTTGGTCATTTCCAAACAGTGTCAGTGCTGTACTGTGTTAAAGTTGTGATAAAGGAATATGACAAGATGACTTCAGCCTGTGCATACTGGCAACAGAACAGAATTCTTGACTGCAGTATGATATCAGTATACACAGCCTGAAACTATCTTGCCTGATTCTAAGAGATTATTCTACGAAGTGACTAGTGCAGTAGAACTTTCATTACTTCCTGAACCAAATTCAATGACTCTGTAAACAAAGACAAGTTCTGGATGGGTTTATGTTGTGCATACTGATAACCGAAGAGAAATACTGCCGACTTAATGTTATAACTATGCATAAACTGAAGCTTTCTTGCCTTCATTATCACCCTAGAATACAAGTATTTTACCCTGAATAGATGTAGAAGGTTGTCAAAATACTAATGTCTCCATTCTAAGACATCACATGTTGACCATGTGTTGATATCTATTTCTGCCCAAGCCCTGCAGTAAGCTATGATTACTGCACACGTGTGCTGTACACAGTTTATACTGCATGCCCCAGAATGTGAAGTAGAGTAGAACCCCTTGTAAACATACACACTCCAAGGGGGGCCAAAGTGTCTGCCTACATAGGGGAGGGGGAGGCACTTGCATATTTATTAGAAAGAACTGTTCTGAGGAAAGGTGTCAGTTAACGCTGTTCTGCAAACCAGGTTGCCATTAGGCGGTGGTCTACTGTAACTGGTGCATGAGAAAGGGCTTAAATGAATGCTCAAATCCAATTTGATTCATAGTCAATGATAACTCAATGCGATAGGTCTGTCATTCCAGTGGATAAATTTTGTAAGATTCAAAAGCGGAAATATAAGCAATTTAAAAGGAGAAATAGAGATTATTCTAGTGTGGAAGAACTGACATTAGAACTGTTAACGAAATGACTTTCTTCATTCACGAAAAAAAATTTGTAATTCACAAAATCACTTTCGTCAATCACGAAATAAATTTTGTCATTGCAGAAAATAAATTTTGTCATTCACCAAAGTAATTTCATAAACTTCCTTCTCCCTACACGTGGGTGACGTGATTGAGGTTTGACCAACTTAAACCAACATGTCAGGCTGATACTGGGATTCGTACCCATGCAGACAAACAACCTCTGACTACAAGTCAACTGCCCGAACCACTGGGCCACCAAGTTGAGCTACATGAGAGGCAAGAATGGACAGAATTTAATTCCTAGTGACTGGCAATGCTGTGGGGATGTTCTGTGTGACAAAATTATTGTATGAATCACTATTCAATGGGTCGTTGTAAGCGGTGTCTTTGTAAGCTGTAGATGACGACACCAAACCCCCTCAATTTCTTTTTTTTGTTGTTAAAAATGTGGGATAATATGGAATATGATAGTAGAAACTGCACTATAAAATTATGAAATTTTCAGAATATCTGAAATATATAATGATAATGCTGCTCCGCAATTATGGTGAAATTTGATAATAGATAAATATCTCAAATTGATCATTTCATACTTTAAATTGGAACAAATTTTTTCATTAAATAGCATTATGAAATATCATATACCATGTTTTGTATCTACAGATAAATTATCAATCATAAATATGCGTTATTTCTGGAATTATGAAAGAAAAATGGTTGATTACGCTGGTTGCAACTAGAGCTATATCGGGGTGTATCGGGACCATTGCGCCTTTTAAACCCTTTCCTTACCGCGCCTAGCGTAGCACGCAGTGCGTTAACGACCGGGCCCCCTGCGGTGAACTATCCCGCTAGTACCGCACGTCGCACGTTGTACAGACGTCTAAATACCGGCCTATTCTGCAAGCCATAGAAAATTACTCAAAGTGCAGAGGGGTGCTTCGCAAATTAGCTAATTTAGATAACTTAGGAAGATAATTAGATAATTTTAATGATACCGAAAAGACGAAGAGACTTCAGGCTTTATTTCCATTCCATTAATCATGAATTCGATCAATATTTGATAATTATATTGATATTCCCAATTGCAGGAAGAATTTGATACTCTTTTTGCTCCGTTGACAAAAGCCTGTACATAGGCCAAATATAGCACTGCACCTACAAAGATGTGTATCTATTTTTTCATCACAATGACATTATGTTATTTTTACATTAATAATTATAAAAAGACATGGAGAACACATCTGGGGAGTTGTTTTGTATTTAGAATTGATATATTATGGAGAAATCATGAAAATGCGATATGCCTGATAGGTGGCGCCAACCGCATTCTGTCTTATAGTTGGCCTAAAGCTAAGACTTATGCTTTATATAATCAAGTATCAACATCGCCATAGTAAGCCATTCATCTGAATTCGACAATAATCATAAGTACAATATTGTTTTCTATATATACTGAATTTTAAAAGAAATCTGTCCATTATTTACTGATATAATATAAAATATTTAATAATATAAATCAGCTGCCTCAAGGCAGCATCGGTATTCCCATGGTGCTGCCTTAAGGCAGCATTGGTACTCTCACAGTGCTGCCTTAAGGCAGCATTGGTATTCTCTTGGTGCTGCCTTAAGGCAGCATTGGTAAGGAAAGGGTTAAATAAAAAGGAAAAACGCCAGTGCAGAGAGGTGCAATACAAAATAGGTAAACAAATTAAAAATCTGTGCTGAATTATATTAGGTTTATGTGAAAGGGTTAAGTTGGTCTGTCTGTTTAAGATTCTGAATGAAAATAGAAATAATTCAGAAAGAGGAAAAATGGCAACTTACAATAGAAATTATAGAGTGACTAGTGTAGTGGAACTAAAATTGGTTCCTAAAAGAATCTTTATGACTGAGGAAAGAAAAAGAAAGGTTCTGCATGGAGGGGAATTGAACTCTCAGCATGAGGTTTCATTTGCAGACACTCTACTTCTAGACTACTTAAACTGACTTGTAGAGGGAACGTTTCAGGGATTCCTGAATGCATGGACAAATCTAGTTCCTCACAATACACCAGGTGGCAGGCACTGTAATGAAAATGTTAGTTCTGTTCATATCCACCCAGTGTCAGTGCTGTGCTTAGACTATACCAGTAGAGCCAAGGGTTAAGATAAGGGAAAAGATAACCATACTCTTGGTCATTTCCAAACAGTGTCAGTGCTGTACTGTGATAAAGTTGTGATAAAGGAATATGACAAGATGACTTCAGCTTGTGCATACTGGCAACAGAACAGAATTCTTGACTGCAGTATGATATCAGTATACACAGCCTGAAACTATCTTGCCTGATTCTAAGAGATTATTCTACGAAGTGACTAGTGCAGTAGAACTTTCATTACTTCCTGAACCAAATTCAATGACTCTGTAAACAAAGACAAGTTCTGGATGGGTTTATGTTGTGCATACTGATAACAGAAGAGAATTACTGCCGACTTAATGTTATAACTATGCATAAACTGAAGCTTTCTTGCCTTCATTATACACCCTAGAATACAAGTATTTTACCCTGAATAGATGTAGAAGGTTGTCAAAATACTAATGTCTCCATTCTAAGACATCACATGTTGACCATGTGTTGATATCTATTTCTGCCCAAGCCCTGCAGTAAGCTATGATTACTGCACACGTGTGCTGTACACAGTTTATACTGCATGCCCCAGAATGTGAAGTAGAGTAGAACCCCTTGTAAACATACACACTCCAAGGGGGGCCAAAGTGTCTGCCTACATAGGGGAGGGGGAGGCACTTGCATATTTATTAGAAAGAACTGTTCTGAGGAAAGGTGTCAGTTAACGCTGTTCTGCAAACCAGGTTGCCATTAGGCGGTGGTCTACTGAAACTGGTGCATGAGAAAGGGCTTAAATGAATGCTCAAATCCAATTTGATTCATAGTCAATGATAACTCAATGCGATAGGTCTGTCATTCCAGTGGATAAATTTTGTAAGATTCAAAAGCGGAAATATTAGCAATTTAAAAGGAGAAATAGAGATTATTCTAGTGTGGATGAACTGACATTAGAACTGTTAACGAAATGACTTTCTTCATTCACGAAAAAAAATTTGTAATTCACAAAATCACTTTCGTCAATCACGAAATAAATTTTGTCATTGCAGAAAATAAATTTTGTCATTCACAAAATAGATTTTGACATTCACCAAAGTAATTTCTTAAACCTCCTTCTCCCTACACGTGAGTGACGTGAGTGACGTGAGTGACGTGATTGACGTGTTTGAGGTTGGACCAACTTAAACCAACATGTCAGGCTGCTACTGGGATTCGTACCCATGCAGACAAACAACCTCTGACTACAAGTCAACTGCCCTAACCACTGGGCCACCACGATGAGCTATCAATCATAAATATGCATTATTTCTGGAATTATGAAAAAAAAATGGTTGATTACGCTGGTTGCAACTAGAGCTATATCGGGGTGTATCGGGACCATGGCGCCTTTTTAACCCTTTCCTTACCGCGCCTAGCGTAGCACGCAGTGCGTTAACGACCGCCCCCCCTGTGGTGAACTATCCCGCTAGTACTGCACGTCGCACGTTGTACAGACGTCTAAATACTGGCCTATTCTGCAAGCCATAGAAAATTACTCAAAGTGCAGAGGGGTGCTTCGCGAATTAGCTAATTTAGATAACTTAGGAAGATAATTAGATAATTTTAATGATACCGAAAAGACGAAGAGACTTCAGGCTTTATTTCCATTCCATTAATTATGAATTCGATCAATATTTGATAATTATATTGATATTCCCAATTGCAGGAAGAATTTGATACTCTTTTTTGCTCCGTTGACAAAAGCCTGTACATAGGCCAAATATAGCACTGCACCTACAAAGATGTGTATCTATTTTTTCATCACAATGACATTATGTTATTTTTACATTAATAATTATATAAAGACATGGAGAACACATCTGGGGAGTTGTTTTGTATTTAGAATTGATATATTATGGAGAAATCATGAAAATGCGATATGCCTGATAGGTGGCGCCAACCGCACTCTGTCTTATAGTTGGCCTAAAGCTAAGACTTATGCTTTATATAATCAAGTATCAACATCGCCATAGTAAGCCATTCATCTGAATTCGACAATAATCATAAGTACAATATTGTTTTCTATATATACTGAATTTTAAAAGAAATCTGTCCATTATTTACTGATATAATATAAAATATTTAATAATATAAATCAGCTGCCTCAAGGCAGCATCGGTATTCCCATGGTGCTGCCTTAAGGCAGCATTGGTACTCTCACAGTGCTGCCTTGCGGCAGCATTGGTATTCTCTTGGTGCTGCCTTAAGGCAGCATTGGTAAGGAAAGGGTTAAATAAAAAGGAAAAACGCCAGTGCAGAGAGGTGCAATACAAAATAGGTAAACAAATTAAAAATCTGTGCTGAATTATATTAGGTTTATGTGAAAGGGTTAAGTTGGTCTGTCTGTTTAAGATTCTGAATGAAAATAGAAATAATTCAGAAAGAGGAAAAATGGCAACTTACAATAGAAATTATAGAGTGACTAGTGTAGTGGAACTAAAATTGGTTCCTAAAAGAACCTTTATGACTGAGGAAAGAAAAAGAAAGGTTCTGCATGGAGGGGAATTGAACTCTCAGCATGAGGTTTCTTTTGCAGACACTCTACTTCTAGACTACTTAAACTGACTTGTAGAGGGAACGTTTCAGGTATTCCTGAATGCATGGACAAATCTAGTTCCTCACAATACACCAGGTGGCAGGCACTGTTATGAAAATGTTAGTTCTGTTCATATCCACCCAGTGTCAGTGCTGTGCTTAGACTATACCAGTAGAGCCAAGGGTTAAGATAAGGGAAAAGATAACCATACTCTTGGTCATTTCCAAACAGTGTCAGTGCTGTACTGTGATAAAGTTGTGATAAAGGAATATGACAAGATGACTTCAGCTTGTGCATACTGGCAACAGAACAGAATTCTTGACTGCAGTATGATATCAGTATACACAGCCTGAAACTATCTTGCCTGATTCTAAGAGATTATTCTACGAAGTGACTAGTGCAGTAGAACTTTCATTACTTCCTGAACCAAATTCAATGACTCTGTAAACAAAGACAAGTTCTGGATGGGTTTATGTTGTGCATACTGATAACAGAAGAGAATTACTGCCGACTTAATGTTATAACTATGCATAAACTGAAGCTTTCTTGCCTTCATTATACACCCTAGAATACAAGTATTTTACCCTGAATAGATGTAGAAGGTTGTCAAAATACTAATGTCTCCATTCTAAGACATCACATGTTGACCATGTGTTGATATCTATTTCTGCCCAAGCCCTGCAGTAAGCTATGATTACTGCACACGTGTGCTGTACACAGTTTATACTGCATGCCCCAGAATGTGAAGTAGAGTAGAACCCCTTGTAAACATACACACTCCAAGGGGGGCCAAAGTGTCTGCCTACATAGGGGAGGGGGAGGCACTTGCATATTTATTAGAAAGAACTGTTCTGAGGAAAGGTGTCAGTTAACGCTGTTCTGCAAACCAGGTTGCCATTAGGCGGTGGTCTACTGTAACTGGTGCATGAGAAAGGGCTTAAATGAATGCTCAAATCCAATTTGATTCATAGTCAATGATAACTCAATGCGATAGGTCTGTCATTCCAGTGGATAAATTTTGTAAGATTCAAAAGCGGAAATATAAGCAATTTAAAAGGAGAAATAGAGATTATTCTAGTGTGGATGAACTGACATTAGAACTGTTAACGAAATGACTTTCTTCATTCACGAAAAAAAATTTGTAATTCACAAAATCACTTTCGTCAATCACGAAATAAATTTTGTCATTGCAGAAAATAAATTTTGTCATTCACAAAATAGATTTTGACATTCACCAAAGTAATTTCTTAAACCTCCTTCTCCCTACACGTGAGTGACGTGAGTGACGTGAGTGACGTGATTGGACCAACTTAAACCAACATGTCAGGCTGCTACTGGGATTCGTACCCATGCAGACAAACAACCTCTGACTACAAGTCAACTGCCCTAACCACTGGGCCACCACGATGAGCTATCAATCATAAATATGCATTATTTCTGGAATTATGAAAAAAAAATGGTTGATTACGCTGGTTGCAACTAGAGCTATATCGGGGTGTATCGGGACCATGGCGCCTTTTAAACCCTTTCCTTACCGCGCCTAGCGTAGCACGCAGTGCGTTAACGACCGGGCCCCCTGCGGTGAACTATCCCGCTAGTACCGCACGTCGCACGTTGTACAGACGTCTAAATACCGGCCTATTCTGCAAGCCATAGAAAATTACTCAAAGTGCAGAGGGGTGCTTCGCAAATTAGCTAATTTAGATAACTTAGGAAGATAATTAGATAATTTTAATGATACCGAAAAGACGAAGAGACTTCAGGCTTTATTTCCATTCCATTAATCATGAATTCGATCAATATTTGATAATTATATTGATATTCCCAATTGCAGGAAGAATTTGATACTCTTTTTGCTCCGTTGACAAAAGCCTGTACATAGGCCAAATATAGCACTGCACCTACAAAGATGTGTATCTATTTTTTCATCACAATGACATTATGTTATTTTTACATTAATAATTATAAAAAGACATGGAGAACACATCTGGGGAGTTGTTTTGTATTTAGAATTGATATATTATGGAGAAATCATGAAAATGCGATATGCCTGATAGGTGGCGCCAACCGCATTCTGTCTTATAGTTGGCCTAAAGCTAAGACTTATGCTTTATATAATCAAGTATCAACATCGCCATAGTAAGCCATTAATCTGAATTCGACAATAATCATAAGTACAATATTGTTTTCTATATATACTGAATTTTAAAAGAAATCTGTCCATTATTTACTGATATAATATAAAATATTTAATAATATAAATCAGCTGCCTCAAGGCAGCATCGGTATTCCCATGGTGCTGCCTTAAGGCAGCATTGGTACTCTCACAGTGCTGCCTTAAGGCAGCATTGGTATTCTCTTGGTGCTGCCTTAAGGCAGCATTGGTAAGGAAAGGGTTAAATAAAAAGGAAAAACGCCAGTGCAGAGAGGTGCAATACAAAATAGGTAAACAAATTAAAAATCTGTGCTGAATTATATTAGGTTTATGTGAAAGGGTTAAGTTGGTCTGTCTGTTTAAGATTCTGAATGAAAATAGAAATAATTCAGAAAGAGGAAAAATGGCAACTTACAATAGAAATTATAGAGTGACTAGTGTAGTGGAACTAAAATTGGTTCCTAAAAGAATCTTTATGACTGAGGAAAGAAAAAGAAAGGTTCTGCATGGAGGGGAATTGAACTCTCAGCATGAGGTTTCTTTTGCAGACACTCTACTTCTAGACTACTTAAACTGACTTGTAGAGGGAACGTTTCAGGGATTCCTGAATGCATGGACAAATCTAGTTCCTCACAATACACCAGGTGGCAGGCACTGTAATGAAAATGTTAGTTCTGTTCATATCCACCCAGTGTCAGTGCTGTGCTTAGACTATACCAGTAGAGCCAAGGGTTAAGATAAGGGAAAAGATAACCATACTCTTGGTCATTTCCAAACAGTGTCAGTGCTGTACTGTGATAAAGTTGTGATAAAGGAATATGACAAGATGACTTCAGCTTGTGCATACTGGCAACAGAACAGAATTCTTGACTGCAGTATGATATCAGTATACACAGCCTGAAACTATCTTGCCTGATTCTAAGAGATTATTCTACGAAGTGACTAGTGCAGTAGAACTTTCATTACTTCCTGAACCAAATTCAATGACTCTGTAAACAAAGACAAGTTCTGGATGGGTTTATGTTGTGCATACTGATAACAGAAGAGAATTACTGCCGACTTAATGTTATAACTATGCATAAACTGAAGCTTTCTTGCCTTCATTATACACCCTAGAATACAAGTATTTTACCCTGAATAGATGTAGAAGGTTGTCAAAATACTAATGTCTCCATTCTAAGACATCACATGTTGACCATGTGTTGATATCTATTTCTGCCCAAGCCCTGCAGTAAGCTATGATTACTGCACACGTGTGCTGTACACAGTTTATACTGCATGCCCCAGAATGTGAAGTAGAGTAGAACCCCTTGTAAACATACACACTCCAAGGGGGGCCAAAGTGTCTGCCTACATAGGGGAGGGGGAGGCACTTGCATATTTATTAGAAAGAACTGTTCTGAGGAAAGGTGTCAGTTAACGCTGTTCTGCAAACCAGGTTGCCATTAGGCGGTGGTCTACTGTAACTGGTGCATGAGAAAGGGCTTAAATGAATGCTCAAATCCAATTTGATTCATAGTCAATGATAACTCAATGCGATAGGTCTGTCATTCCAGTGGATAAATTTTGTAAGATTCAAAAGCGGAAATATAAGCAATTTAAAAGGAGAAATAGAGATTATTCTAGTGTGGAAGAACTGACATTAGAACTGTTAACGAAATGACTTTCTTCATTCACGAAAAAAAATTTGTAATTCACAAAATCACTTTCGTCAATCACGAAATAAATTTTGTCATTGCAGAAAATAAATTTTGTCATTCACAAAATAGATTTTGACATTCACCAAAGTAATTTCTTAAACCTCCTTCTCCCTACACGTGAGTGACGTGAGTGACGTGAGTGACGTGATTGGACCAACTTAAACCAACATGTCAGGCTGCTACTGGGATTCGTACCCATGCAGACAAACAACCTCTGACTACAAGTCAACTGCCCTAACCACTGGGCCACCACGATGAGCTATCAATCATAAATATGCATTATTTCTGGAATTATGAAAAAAAAATGGTTGATTACGCTGGTTGCAACTAGAGCTATATCGGGGTGTATCGGGACCATGGCGCCTTTTAAACCCTTTCCTTACCGCGCCTAGCGTAGCACGCAGTGCGTTAACGACCGGGCCCCCTGCGGTGAACTATCCCGCTAGTACCGCACGTCGCACGTTGTACAGACGTCTAAATACCGGCCTATTCTGCAAGCCATAGAAAATTACTCAAAGTGCAGAGGGGTGCTTCGCAAATTAGCTAATTTAGATAACTTAGGAAGATAATTAGATAATTTTAATGATACCGAAAAGACGAAGAGACTTCAGGCTTTATTTCCATTCCATTAATCATGAATTCGATCAATATTTGATAATTATATTGATATTCCCAATTGCAGGAAGAATTTGATACTCTTTTTGCTCCGTTGACAAAAGCCTGTACATAGGCCAAATATAGCACTGCACCTACAAAGATGTGTATCTATTTTTTCATCACAATGACATTATGTTATTTTTACATTAATAATTATAAAAAGACATGGAGAACACATCTGGGGAGTTGTTTTGTATTTAGAATTGATATATTATGGAGAAATCATGAAAATGCGATATGCCTGATAGGTGGCGCCAACCGCATTCTGTCTTATAGTTGGCCTAAAGCTAAGACTTATGCTTTATATAATCAAGTATCAACATCGCCATAGTAAGCCATTCATCTGAATTCGACAATAATCATAAGTACAATATTGTTTTCTATATATACTGAATTTTAAAAGAAATCTGTCCATTATTTACTGATATAATATAAAATATTTAATAATATAAATCAGCTGCCTCAAGGCAGCATCGGTATTCCCATGGTGCTGCCTTAAGGCAGCATTGGTACTCTCACAGTGCTGCCTTAAGGCAGCATTGGTATTCTCTTGGTGCTGCCTTAAGGCAGCATTGGTAAGGAAAGGGTTAAATAAAAAGGAAAAACGCCAGTGCAGAGAGGTGCAATACAAAATAGGTAAACAAATTAAAAATCTGTGCTGAATTATATTAGGTTTATGTGAAAGGGTTAAGTTGGTCTGTCTGTTTAAGATTCTGAATGAAAATAGAAATAATTCAGAAAGAGGAAAAATGGCAACTTACAATAGAAATTATAGAGTGACTAGTGTAGTGGAACTAAAATTGGTTCCTAAAAGAATCTTTATGACTGAGGAAAGAAAAAGAAAGGTTCTGCATGGAGGGGAATTGAACTCTCAGCATGAGGTTTCTTTTGCAGACACTCTACTTCTAGACTACTTAAACTGACTTGTAGAGGGAACGTTTCAGGGATTCCTGAATGCATGGACAAATCTAGTTCCTCACAATACACCAGGTGGCAGGCACTGTAATGAAAATGTTAGTTCTGTTCATATCCACCCAGTGTCAGTGCTGTGCTTAGACTATACCAGTAGAGCCAAGGGTTAAGATAAGGGAAAAGATAACCATACTCTTGGTCATTTCCAAACAGTGTCAGTGCTGTACTGTGATAAAGTTGTGATAAAGGAATATGACAAGATGACTTCAGCTTGTGCATACTGGCAACAGAACAGAATTCTTGACTGCAGTATGATATCAGTATACACAGCCTGAAACTATCTTGCCTGATTCTAAGAGATTATTCTACGAAGTGACTAGTGCAGTAGAACTTTCATTACTTCCTGAACCAAATCCAATGACTCTGTAAACAAAGACAAGTTCTGGATGGGTTTATGTTGTGCATACTGATAACAGAAGAGAATTACTGCCGACTTAATGTTATAACTATGCATAAACTGAAGCTTTCTTGCCTTCATTATACACCCTAGAATACAAGTATTTTACCCTGAATAGATGTAGAAGGTTGTCAAAATACTAATGTCTCCATTCTAAGACATCACATGTTGACCATGTGTTGATATCTATTTCTGCCCAAGCCCTGCAGTAAGCTATGATTACTGCACACGTGTGCTGTACACAGTTTATACTGCATGCCCCAGAATGTGAAGTAGAGTAGAACCCCTTGTAAACATACACACTCCAAGGGGGGCCAAAGTGTCTGCCTACATAGGGGAGGGGGAGGCACTTGCATATTTATTAGAAAGAACTGTTCTGAGGAAAGGTGTCAGTTAACGCTGTTCTGCAAACCAGGTTGCCATTAGGCGGTGGTCTACTGAAACTGGTGCATGAGAAAGGGCTTAAATGAATGCTCAAATCCAATTTGATTCATAGTCAATGATAACTCAATGCGATAGGTCTGTCATTCCAGTGGATAAATTTTGTAAGATTCAAAAGCGGAAATATTAGCAATTTAAAAGGAGAAATAGAGATTATTCTAGTGTGGATGAACTGACATTAGAACTGTTAACGAAATGACTTTCTTCATTCACGAAAAAAAATTTGTAATTCACAAAATCACTTTCGTCAATCACGAAATAAATTTTGTCATTGCAGAAAATAAATTTTGTCATTCACAAAATAGATTTTGACATTCACCAAAGTAATTTCTTAAACCTCCTTCTCCCTACACGTGAGTGACGTGAGTGACGTGAGTGACGTGATTGACGTGTTTGAGGTTGGACCAACTTAAACCAACATGTCAGGCTGCTACTGGGATTCGTACCCATGCAGACAAACAACCTCTGACTACAAGTCAACTGCCCTAACCACTGGGCCACCACGATGAGCTATCAATCATAAATATGCATTATTTCTGGAATTATGAAAAAAAAATGGTTGATTACGCTGGTTGCAACTAGAGCTATATCGGGGTGTATCGGGACCATGGCGCCTTTTTAACCCTTTCCTTACCACGCCTAGCGTAGCACGCAGTGCGTTAACGACCGCCCCCCCTGTGGTGAACTATCCCGCTAGTACTGCACGTCGCACGTTGTACAGACGTCTAAATACTGGCCTATTCTGCAAGCCATAGAAAATTACTCACAGTGCAGAGGGGTGCTTCGCAAATTAGCCAATTTAGATAACTTAGGAAGATAATTAGATAATTTTAATGATACCGAAAAGACGAAGAGACTTCAGGCTTTATTTCCATTCCATTAATCATGAATTCGATCAATATTTGATAATTATATTGATATTCCCAATTGCAGGAAGAATTTGATACTCTTTTTGCTCCGTTGACAAAAGCCTGTACATAGGCCAAATATAGCACTGCACCTACAAAGATGTGTATCTATTTTTTCATCACAATGACATTATGTTATTTTTTTATATCAATAATTATAAAAAGACATGGAGAACACATCTGGGGAGTTGTTTTGTATTTAGAATTAATATATTATGGAGAAATCATGAAAATGTGATATGCCTGATAGGTGGCGCCAACCGCACTCTGTCTTATAGTTGGCCTAAAGCTAAGACTTATGCTTTATATAATCAAGTATCAACATCGCCATAGTAAGCCATTCATCTGAATTAGACAATAATCATAAGTACAATATTGTTTTCTATATATACTGAATTTTAAAAGAAATCTGTCCATTATTTACTGATATAATATAAAATATTTAATAATATAAATCAGCTGCCTCAAGGCAGCATCGGTATTCCCATGGTGCTGCCTTAAGGTAGCATTGGTACTCTCACGGTGCTGCCTTGAAGCAGCATTGGTATTCTCTTGGTGCTGCCTTAAGGCAGCATTGGTAAGGAAAGGGTTAAATAAAAAGGAAAAACGCCAGTGCAGATAGGTGCAGTACAAAATAGGTAAACAAATTAAAAATCTGTGCTGGATTATATTAGGTTTATGTGAAAGGGTTAAGTTGGTCTGTCTGTTTAAGATTCTGAATGAAAATAGAAATAATTCAGAAAGAGGAAAAATGGCAACTTACAATAGAAATTATAGAGTGACTTGTGTAGTGGAACTAAAATTGGTTCCTAAAAGAATCTTTATGACTGAGGAAAGAAAAAGAAAGGTTCTGCATGGAGGGGAATTGAACTCTCAGCATGAGGTTTCTTTTGCAGACACTCTACTTCTAGACTACTTAAACTGACTTGTAGAGGGAACGTTTCAGGGATTCCTGAATGCATGGACAAATCTAGTTCCTCACAATACACCAGGTGGCAGGCACTGTAATGAAAATGCTAGTTCTGTTCATTTCCACCCAGTGTCAGTGCTGTGCTTAGACTATACCAGTAGAGCCAAGGGATAAGATAAGGGATAAGATAACCATACTCTTGGTCATTTCCAAACAGTGTCAGTGCTGTACTGTGTTAAAGTTGTGATAAAGGAATATGACAAGATGACTTCAGCTTGTGCATACTGGCAACAGAACAGAATTCTTGACTGCAGTATGATATCAGTATACACAGCCTGAAACTATCTTGCCTGATTCTAAGAGATTATTCTACGAAGTGACTAGTGCAGTAGAACTTTCATTACTTCCTGAACCAAATTCAATGACTCTGTAAACAAAGACAAGTTCTGGATGGGTTTATGTTGTGCATACTGATAACAGAAGAGAATTACTGCCGACTTAATGTTATAACTATGCATAAACTGAAGCTTTCTTGCCTTCATTATACACCCTAGAATACAAGTATTTTACCCTGAATAGATGTAGAAGGTTGTCAAAATACTAATGTCTCCATTCTAAGACATCACATGTTGACCATGTGTTGATATCTATTTCTGCCCAAGCCCTGCAGTAAGCTATGATTACTGCACACGTGTGCTGTACACAGTTTATACTGCATGCCCCAGAATGTGAAGTAGAGTAGAACCCCTTGTAAACATACACACTCCAAGGGGGGCAAAAGTGTCTGCCTACATAGGGGAGGGGGAGGCACTTGCATATTTATTAGAAAGAACTGTTCTGAGGAAAGGTGTCAGTTAACGCTGTTCTGCAAACCAGGTTGCCATTAGGCGGTGGTCTACTGTAACTGGTGCATGAGAAAGGGCTTAAATGAATGCTCAAATCCAATTTGATTCATAGTCAATGATAACTCAATGCGATAGGTCTGTCATTCCAGTGGATAAATTTTGTAAGATTCAAAAGCGGAAGTATAAGCAATTTAAAAGGAGAAATAGAGATTATTCTAGTGTGGAAGAACTGACATTAGAACTGTTAACGAAATGACTTTCTTCATTCACGAAAAAAAATTTGTAATTCACAAAATAACTTTCGTCAATCACGAAATAAACTTTGTCATTGCAGAAAATAAATTTTGTCATTCACCAAAGTAATTTCATAAACTTCCTTCTCCCTACACGTGGGTGACGTGATTGAGGTTGGACCAACTTAAACCAACATGTCAGGCTGCTACTGGGATTCGTACCCATGCAGACAAACAACCTCTGACTACAAGTCAACTGCCCGAACCACTGGGCCACCAAGTTGAGCTACATGAGAGGCAAGAATGGACAGAATTTAATTCCTAGTGACTGGCAATGCTGTGGGGATGTTCTGTGTGACAAAATTATTGTATGAATCACTATTCAATGGGTCGTTGTAAGCGGTGTCTTTGTAAGCTGTAGATGACGACACCAAACCCCCTCAATTTCTGTTTTTTGTTGTTAAAAATGTGGGATAATATGGAATATGATAGTAGAAACTGCACTATAAAATTATGAAATTTTCAGAATATCTGAAATATATAATGATAATGCTGCTCCGCAATTATGGTGAAATTTGATAATAGATAAATATCTCAAATTGATCATTTCATACTTTAAATTGGAACAAATTTTTTCATTAAATAGCATTATGAAATATCATATACCATGGTTTGTATCTACAAATCAATTATCAGTCATAAATATGCATTATTTCTGGAATTATGAAAGAAAAATGGTTGATTACACTGGTTGCAACTAGAGCTATATCAGGGTGTATCGGGACCATGGCGCCTTTTTAACCCTTTCCTTACCGCGCCTAGCATAGCACGCAGTGCGTTAACTACCGCGCCCCCTGTGGTGAACTATCCCGCTAGTACCGCACGTCGCACGTTGTACAGACGTCTAAATACCGGCCTATTCTGCAAGCCATAGAAAATTACTCAAAGTGCAGAGGGGTGCTTCGCGAATTAGCTAATTTAGATAACTTAGGAAGATAATTAGATAATTTTAATGATACCGAAAAGACGAAGAGACTTCAGGCTTTATTTCCATTCCATTAATTATGAATTCGATCAATATTTGATAATTATATTGATATTCCCAATTGCAGGAAGAATTTGATACTCTTTTTTGCTCCGTTGACAAAAGCCTGTACATAGGCCAAATATAGCACTGCACCTACAAAGATGTGTATCTATTTTTTCATCACAATGACATTATGTTATTTTTACATTAATAATTATAAAAAGACATGGAGAACACATCTGGGGAGTTGTTTTGTATTTAGAATTGATATATTATGGAGAAATCATGAAAATGCGATATGCCTGATAGGTGGCGCCAACCGCACTCTGTCTTATAGTTGGCCTAAAGCTAAGACTTATGCTTTATATAATCAAGTATCAACATCGCCATAGTAAGCCATTCATCTGAATTCGACAATAATCATAAGTACAATATTGTTTTCTATATATACTGAATTTTAAAAGAAATCTGTCCATTATTTACTGATATAATATAAAATATTTAATAATATAAATCAGCTGCCTCAAGGCAGCATCGGTATTCCCATGGTGCTGCCTTAAGGCAGCATTGGTACTCTCACAGTGCTGCCTTGCGGCAGCATTGGTATTCTCTTGGTGCTGCCTTAAGGCAGCATTGGTAAGGAAAGGGTTAGATAAAAAGGAAAATCGCCAGTGCAGAGAGGTGCAATACAAAATAGGTAAACAAATTAAAAATCTGTGCTGGATTATATTAGGTTTATGTGAAAGGGTTAAGTTGGTCTGTCTGTTTAAGATTCTGAATGAAAATAGAAATAATTCAGAAAGAGGAAAAATGGCAACTTACAATAGAAATTATAGAGTGACTAGTGTAGTGGAACTAAAATTGGTTCCTAAAAGAATCTTTATGACTGAGGAAAGAAAAAGAAAGGTTCTGCATGGAGGGGAATTGAACTCTCAGCATGAGGTTTCTTTTGCAGACACTCTACTTCTAGACTACTTAAACTGACTTGTAGAGGGAACGTTTCAGGGATTCCTGAATGCATGGACAAATCTAGTTCCTCACAATACACCAGGTGGCAGGCACTGTAATGAAAATGCTAGTTCTGTTCATTTCCACCCAGTGTCAGTGCTGTGCTTAGACTATACCAGTAGAGCCAAGGGATAAGATAAGGGATAAGATAACCATACTCTTGGTCATTTCCAAACAGTGTCAGTGCTGTACTGTGTTAAAGTTGTGATAAAGGAATATGACAAGATGACTTCAGCTTGTGCATACTGGCAACAGAACAGAATTCTTGACTGCAGTATGATATCAGTATACACAGCCTGAAACTATCTTGCCTGATTCTAAGAGATTATTCTACGAAGTGACTAGTGCAGTAGAACTTTCATTACTTCCTGAACCAAATTCAATGACTCTGTAAACAAAGACAAGTTCTGGATGGGTTTATGTTGTGCATACTGATAACAGAAGAGAATTACTGCCGACTTAATGTTATAACTATGCATAAACTGAAGCTTTCTTGCCTTCATTATACACCCTAGAATACAAGTATTTTACCCTGAATAGATGTAGAAGGTTGTCAAAATACTAATGTCTCCATTCTAAGACATCACATGTTGACCATGTGTTGATATCTATTTCTGCCCAAGCCCTGCAGTAAGCTATGATTACTGCACACGTGTGCTGTACACAGTTTATACTGCATGCCCCAGAATGTGAAGTAGAGTAGAACCCCTTGTAAACATACACACTCCAAGGGGGGCCAAAGTGTCTGCCTACATAGGGGAGGGGGAGGCACTTGCATATTTATTAGAAAGAACTGTTCTGAGGAAAGGTGTCAGTTAACGCTGTTCTGCAAACCAGGTTGCCATTAGGCGGTGGTCTACTGAAACTGGTGCATGAGAAAGGGCTTAAATGAATGCTCAAATCCAATTTGATTCATAGTCAATGATAACTCAATGCGATAGGTCTGTCATTCCAGTGGATAAATTTTGTAAGATTCAAAAGCGGAAATATAAGCAATTTAAAAGGAGAAATAGAGATTATTCTAGTGTGGATGAACTGACATTAGAACTGTTAACGAAATGACTTTCTTCATTCACGAAAAAAAATTTGTAATTCACAAAATCACTTTCGTCAATCACGAAATAAATTTTGTCATTGCAGAAAATAAATTTTGTCATTCACAAAATAGATTTTGACATTCACCAAAGTAATTTCTTAAACCTCCTTCTCCCTACACGTGAGTGACGTGAGTGACGTGAGTGACGTGATTGACGTGTTTGAGGTTGGACCAACTTAAACCAACATGTCAGGCTGCTACTGGGATTCGTACCCATGCAGACAAACAACCTCTGACTACAAGTCAACTGCCCTAACCACTGGGCCACCACGATGAGCTATCAATCATAAATATGCATTATTTCTGGAATTATGAAAAAAAAATGGTTGATTACGCTGGTTGCAACTAGAGCTATATCGGGGTGTATCGGGACCATGGCGCCTTTTTAACCCTTTCCTTACCGCGCCTAGCGTAGCACGCAGTGCGTTAACGACCGCCCCCCCTGTGGTGAACTATCCCGCTAGTACTGCACGTCGCACGTTGTACAGACGTCTAAATACTGGCCTATTCTGCAAGCCATAGAAAATTACTCACAGTGCAGAGGGGTGCTTCGCAAATTAGCCAATTTAGATAACTTAGGAAGATAATTAGATAATTTTAATGATACCGAAAAGACGAAGAGACTTCAGGCTTTATTTCCATTCCATTAATCATGAATTCGATCAATATTTGATAATTATATTGATATTCCCAATTGCAGGAAGAATTTGATACTCTTTTTGCTCCGTTGACAAAAGCCTGTACATAGGCCAAATATAGCACTGCACCTACAAAGATGTGTATCTATTTTTTCATCACAATGACATTATGTTATTTTTTTATATCAATAATTATAAAAAGACATGGAGAACACATCTGGGGAGTTGTTTTGTATTTAGAATTAATATATTATGGAGAAATCATGAAAATGCGATATGCCTGATAGGTGGCGCCAACCGCACTCTGTCTTATAGTTGGCCTAAAGGTAAGACTTATGCTTTATATAATCAAGTATCAACATCGCCATAGTAAGCCATTCATCTGAATTAGACAATAATCATAAGTACAATATTGTTTTCTATATATACTGAATTTTAAAAGAAATCTGTCCATTATTTACTGATATAATATAAAATATTTAATAATATAAATCAGCTGCCTCAAGGCAGCATCGGTATTCCCATGGTGCTGCCTTAAGGCAGCATTGGTACTCTCACGGTGCTGCCTTGCGGCAGCATTGGTATTCTCTTGGTGCTGCCTTAAGGCAGCATTGGTAAGGAAAGGGTTAGATAAAAAGGAAAAACGCCAGTGCAGAGAGGTGCAATACAAAATAGGTAAACAAATTAAAAATCTGTACTGGATTATATTAGGTTTATGTGAAAGGGTTAAGTTGGTCTGTCTGTTTAAGATTCTGAATGAAAATAGAAATAATTCAGAAAGAGGAAAAATGGCAACTTACAATAGAAATTATAGAGTGACTAGTGTAGTGGAACTAAAATTGGTTCCTAAAAGAATCTTTATGACTGAGGAAAGAAAAAGAAAGGTTCTGCATGGAGGGGAATTGAACTCTCAGCATGAGGTTTCTTTTGCAGACACTCTACTTCTAGACTACTTAAACTGACTTGTAGAGGGAACGTTTCAGGGATTCCTGAATGCATGGACAAATCTAGTTCCTCACAATACACCAGGTGGCAGGCACTGTAATGAAAATGCTAGTTCTGTTCATATCCACCCAGTGTCAGTGCTGTGCTTAGACTATACCAGTAGAGCCAAGGGATAAGATAAGGGATAAGATAACCATACTCTTGGTCATTTCCAAACAGTGTCAGTGCTGTACTGTGATAAAGTTGTGATAAAGGAATATGACAAGATGACTTCAGCTTGTGCATACTGGCAACAGAACAGAATTCTTGACTGCAGTATGATATCAGTATACACAGCCTGAAACTATCTTGCCTGATTCTAAGAGATTATTCTACGAAGTGACTAGTGCAGTAGAACTTTCATTACTTCCTGAACCAAATCCAATGACTCTGTAAACAAAGACAAGTTCTGGATGGGTTTATGTTGTGCATACTGATAACAGAAGAGAATTACTGCCGACTTAATGTTATAACTATGCATAAACTGAAGCTTTCTTGCCTTCATTATACACCCTAGAATACAAGTATTTTACCCTGAATAGATGTAGAAGGTTGTCAAAATACTAATGTCTCCATTCTAAGACATCACATGTTGACCATGTGTTGATATCTATTTCTGCCCAAGCCCTGCAGTAAGCTATGATTACTGCACACGTGTGCTGTACACAGTTTATACTGCATGCCCCAGAATGTGAAGTAGAGTAGAACCCCTTGTAAACATACACACTCCAAGGGGGGCCAAAGTGTCTGCCTACATAGGGGAGGGGGAGGCACTTGCATATTTATTAGAAAGAACTGTTCTGAGGAAAGGTGTCAGTTAACGCTGTTCTGCAAACCAGGTTGCCATTAGGCGGTGGTCTACTGAAACTGGTGCATGAGAAAGGGCTTAAATGAATGCTCAAATCCAATTTGATTCATAGTCAATGATAACTCAATGCGATAGGTCTGTCATTCCAGTGGATAAATTTTGTAAGATTCAAAAGCGGAAATATAAGCAATTTAAAAGGAGAAATAGAGATTATTCTAGTGTGGATGAACTGACATTAGAACTGTTAACGAAATGACTTTCTTCATTCACGAAAAAAAATTTGTAATTCACAAAATCACTTTCGTCAATCACGAAATAAATTTTGTCATTGCAGAAAATAAATTTTGTCATTCACAAAATAGATTTTGACATTCACCAAAGTAATTTCTTAAACCTCCTTCTCCCTACACGTGAGTGACGTGAGTGACGTGAGTGACGTGATTGACGTGTTTGAGGTTGGACCAACTTAAACCAACATGTCAGGCTGCTACTGGGATTCGTACCCATGCAGACAAACAACCTCTGACTACAAGTCAACTGCCCTAACCACTGGGCCACCACGATGAGCTATCAATCATAAATATGCATTATTTCTGGAATTATGAAAAAAAAATGGTTGATTACGCTGGTTGCAACTAGAGCTATATCGGGGTGTATCGGGACCATGGCGCCTTTTTAACCCTTTCCTTACCGCGCCTAGCGTAGCACGCAGTGCGTTAACGACCGCCCCCCCTGTGGTGAACTATCCCGCTAGTACTGCACGTCGCACGTTGTACAGACGTCTAAATACTGGCCTATTCTGCAAGCCATAGAAAATTACTCACAGTGCAGAGGGGTGCTTCGCAAATTAGCCAATTTAGATAACTTAGGAAGATAATTAGATAATTTTAATGATACCGAAAAGACGAAGAGACTTCAGGCTTTATTTCCATTCCATTAATCATGAATTCGATCAATATTTGATAATTATATTGATATTCCCAATTGCAGGAAGAATTTGATACTCTTTTTGCTCCGTTGACAAAAGCCTGTACATAGGCCAAATATAGCACTGCACCTACAAAGATGTGTATCTATTTTTTCATCACAATGACATTATGTTATTTTTTTATATCAATAATTATAAAAAGACATGGAGAACACATCTGGGGAGTTGTTTTGTATTTAGATTAATATATTATGGAGAAATCATGAAAATGCGATATGCCTGATAGGTGGCGCCAACCGCACTCTGTCTTATAGTTGGCCTAAAGCTAAGACTTATGCTTTATATAATCAAGTATCAACATCGCCATAGTAAGCCATTCATCTGAATTCGACAATAATCATAAGTACAATATTGTTTTCTATATATACTGAATTTTAAAAGAAATCTGTCCATTATTTACTGATATAATATAAAATATTTAATAATATAAATCAGCTGCCTCAAGGCAGCATCGGTATTCCCATGGTGCTGCCTTAAGGCAGCATTGGTACTCTCACAGTGCTGCCTTGCGGCAGCATTGGTATTCTCTTGGTGCTGCCTTAAGGCAGCATTGGTAAGGAAAGGGTTAGATAAAAAGGAAAATCGCCAGTGCAGAGAGGTGCAATACAAAATAGGTAAACAAATTAAAAATCTGTGCTGGATTATATTAGGTTTATGTGAAAGGGTTAAGTTGGTCTGTCTGTTTAAGATTCTGAATGAAAATAGAAATAATTCAGAAAGAGGAAAAATGGCAACTTACAATAGAAATTATAGAGTGACTAGTGTAGTGGAACTAAAATTGGTTCCTAAAAGAATCTTTATGACTGAGGAAAGAAAAAGAAAGGTTCTGCATGGAGGGGAATTGAACTCTCAGCATGAGGTTTCTTTTGCAGACACTCTACTTCTAGACAACTTAAACTGACTTGTAGAGGGAACGTTTCAGGGATTCCTGAATGCATGGACAAATCTAGTTCCTCACAATACACCAGGTGGCAGGCACTGTAATGAAAATGTTAGTTCTGTTCATATCCACCCAGTGTCAGTGCTGTGCTTAGACTATACCAGTAGAGCCAAGGGATAAGATAAGGGATAAGATAACCATACTCTTGGTCATTTCCAAACAGTGTCAGTGCTGTACTGTGATAAAGTTGTGATAAAGGAATATGACAAGATGACTTCAGCCTGTGCATACTGGCAACAGAACAGAATTCTTGACTGCAGTATGATATCAGTATACACAGCCTGAAACTATCTTGCCTGATTCTAAGAGATTATTCTACGAAGTGACTAGTGCAGTAGAACTTTCATTACTTCCTGAACCAAATTCAATGACTCTGTAAACAAAGACAAGTTCTGGATGGGTTTATGTTGTGCATACTGATAACAGAAGAGAATTACTGCCGACTTAATGTTATAACTATGCATAAACTGAAGCTTTCTTGCCTTCATTATACACCCTAGAATACAAGTATTTTACCCTGAATAGATGTAGAAGGTTGTCAAAATACTAATGTCTCCATTCTGAGACATCACATGTTGACCATGTGTTGATATCTATTTCTGCCCAAGCCCTGCAGTAAGCTATGATTACTGCACACGTGTGCTGTACACAGTTTATACTGCATGCCCCAGAATGTGAAGTAGAGTAGAACCCCTTGTAAACATACACACTCCAAGGGGGGCCAAAGTGTCTGCCTACATAGGGGAGGGGGAGGCACTTGCATATCTATTAGAAAGAACTGTTCTGAGGAAAGGTGTCAGTTAACGCTGTTCTGCAAACCAGGTTGCCATTAGGCGGTGGTCTACTGTAACTGGTGCATGAGAAAGGGCTTAAATGAATGCTCAAATCCAATTTGATTCATAGTCAATGATAACTCAATGCGATAGGTCTGTCATTCCAGTGGATAAATTTTGTAAGATTCAAAAGCGGAAATATAAGCAATTTAAAAGGAGAAATAGAGATTATTCTAGTGTGGATGAACTGACATTAGAACTGTTAACGAAATGACTTTCTTCATTCACGAAAAAAAATTTGTAATTCACAAAATCACTTTCGTCAATCACGAAATAAATTTTGTCATTGCAGAAAATAAATTTTGTCATTCACAAAATAGATTTTGACATTCACCAAAGTAATTTCTTAAACCTCCTTCTCCCTACACGTGAGTGACGTGAGTGACGTGAGTGACGTGATTGGACCAACTTAAACCAACATGTCAGGCTGCTACTGGGATTCGTACCCATGCAGACAAACAACCTCTGACTACAAGTCAACTGCCCTAACCACTGGGCCACCACGATGAGCTATCAATCATAAATATGCATTATTTCTGGAATTATGAAAAAAAAATGGTTGATTACGCTGGTTGCAACTAGAGCTATATCGGGGTGTATCGGGACCATGGCGCCTTTTTAACCCTTTCCTTACCGCGCCTAGCGTAGCACGCAGTGCGTTAACGACCGCCCCCCCTGTGGTGAACTATCCCGCTAGTACTGCACGTCGCACGTTGTACAGACGTCTAAATACTGGCCTATTCTGCAAGCCATAGAAAATTACTCACAGTGCAGAGGGGTGCTTCGCAAATTAGCCAATTTAGATAACTTAGGAAGATAATTAGATAATTTTAATGATACCGAAAAGACGAAGAGACTTCAGGCTTTATTTCCATTCCATTAATGATGAATTCGATCAATATTTGATAATTATATTGATATTCCCAATTGCAGGAAGAATTTGATACTCTTTTTGCTCCGTTGACAAAAGCCTGTACATAGGCCAAATATAGCACTGCACCTACAAAGATGTGTATCTATTTTTTCATCACAATGACATTATGTTATTTTTTTATATCAATAATTATAAAAAGACATGGAGAACACATCTGGGGAGTTGTTTTGTATTTAGAATTAATATATTATGGAGAAATCATGAAAATGCGATATGCCTGATAGGTGGCGCCAACCGCACTCTGTCTTATAGTTGGCCTAAAGCTAAGACTTATGCTTTATATAATCAAGTATCAACATCGCCATAGTAAGCCATTCATCTGAATTAGACAATAATCATAAGTACAATATTGTTTTCTATATATACTGAATTTTAAAAGAAATCTGTCCATTATTTACTGATATAATATAAAATATTTAATAATATAAATCAGCTGCCTCAAGGCAGCATCGGTATTCCCATGGTGCTGCCTTAAGGTAGCATTGGTACTCTCACGGTGCTGCCCTGAAGCAGCATTGGTATTCTCTTGGTGCTGCCTTAAGGCAGCATTGGTAAGGAAAGGGTTAAATAAAAAGGAAAAACGCCAGTGCAGATAGGTGCAGTACAAAATAGGTAAACAAATTAAAAATCTGTGCTGGATTATATTAGGTTTATGTGAAAGGGTTAAGTTGGTCTGTCTGTTTAAGATTCTGAATGAAAATAGAAATAATTCAGAAAGAGGAAAAATGGCAACTTACAATAGAAATTATAGAGTGACTTGTGTAGTGGAACTAAAATTGGTTCCTAAAAGAATCTTTATGACTGAGGAAAGAAAAAGAAAGGTTCTGCATGGAGGGGAATTGAACTCTCAGCATGAGGTTTCTTTTGCAGACACTCTACTTCTAGACTACTTAAACTGACTTGTAGAGGGAACGTTTCAGGGATTCCTGAATGCATGGACAAATCTAGTTCCTCACAATACACCAGGTGGCAGGCACTGTAATGAAAATGTTAGTTCTGTTCATATCCACCCAGTGTCAGTGCTGTGCTTAGACTATACCAGTAGAGCCAAGGGATAAGATAAGGGATAAGATAACCATACTCTTGGTCATTTCCAAACAGTGTCAGTGCTGTACTGTGTTAAAGTTGTGATAAAGGAATATGACAAGATGACTTCAGCCTGTGCATACTGGCAACAGAACAGAATTCTTGACTGCAGTATGATATCAGTATACACAGCCTGAAACTATCTTGCCTGATTCTAAGAGATTATTCTACGAAGTGACTAGTGCAGTAGAACTTTCATTACTTCCTGAACCAAATTCAATGACTCTGTAAACAAAGACAAGTTCTGGATGGGTTTATGTTGTGCATACTGATAACCGAAGAGAAATACTGCCGACTTAATGTTATAACTATGCATAAACTGAAGCTTTCTTGCCTTCATTATCACCCTAGAATACAAGTATTTTACCCTGAATAGATGTAGAAGGTTGTCAAAATACTAATGTCTCCATTCTAAGACATCACATGTTGACCATGTGTTGATATCTATTTCTGCCCAAGCCCTGCAGTAAGCTATGATTACTGCACACGTGTGCTGTACACAGTTTATACTGCATGCCCCAGAATGTGAAGTAGAGTAGAACCCCTTGTAAACATACACACTCCAAGGGGGGCCAAAGTGTCTGCCTACATAGGGGAGGGGGAGGCACTTGCATATTTATTAGAAAGAACTGTTCTGAGGAAAGGTGTCAGTTAACGCTGTTCTGCAAACCAGGTTGCCATTAGGCGGTGGTCTACTGTAACTGGTGCATGAGAAAGGGCTTAAATGAATGCTCAAATCCAATTTGATTCATAGTCAATGATAACTCAATGCGATAGGTCTGTCATTCCAGTGGATAAATTTTGTAAGATTCAAAAGCGGAAATATAAGCAATTTAAAAGGAGAAATAGAGATTATTCTAGTGTGGAAGAACTGACATTAGAACTGTTAACGAAATGACTTTCTTCATTCACGAAAAAAAATTTGTAATTCACAAAATCACTTTCGTCAATCACGAAATAAATTTTGTCATTGCAGAAAATAAATTTTGTCATTCACCAAAGTAATTTCATAAACTTCCTTCTCCCTACACGTGGGTGACGTGATTGAGGTTTGACCAACTTAAACCAACATGTCAGGCTGATACTGGGATTCGTACCCATGCAGACAAACAACCTCTGACTACAAGTCAACTGCCCGAACCACTGGGCCACCAAGTTGAGCTACATGAGAGGCAAGAATGGACAGAATTTAATTCCTAGTGACTGGCAATGCTGTGGGGATGTTCTGTGTGACAAAATTATTGTATGAATCACTATTCAATGGGTCGTTGTAAGCGGTGTCTTTGTAAGCTGTAGATGACGACACCAAACCCCCTCAATTTCTTTTTTTTGTTGTTAAAAATGTGGGATAATATGGAATATGATAGTAGAAACTGCACTATAAAATTATGAAATTTTCAGAATATCTGAAATATATAATGATAATGCTGCTCCGCAATTATGGTGAAATTTGATAATAGATAAATATCTCAAATTGATCATTTCATACTTTAAATTGGAACAAATTTTTTCATTAAATAGCATTATGAAATATCATATACCATGTTTTGTATCTACAGATAAATTATCAATCATAAATATGCGTTATTTCTGGAATTATGAAAGAAAAATGGTTGATTACGCTGGTTGCAACTAGAGCTATATCGGGGTGTATCGGGACCATTGCGCCTTTTAAACCCTTTCCTTACCGCGCCTAGCGTAGCACGCAGTGCGTTAACGACCGGGCCCCCTGCGGTGAACTATCCCGCTAGTACCGCACGTCGCACGTTGTACAGACGTCTAAATACCGGCCTATTCTGCAAGCCATAGAAAATTACTCAAAGTGCAGAGGGGTGCTTCGCAAATTAGCTAATTTAGATAACTTAGGAAGATAATTAGATAATTTTAATGATACCGAAAAGACGAAGAGACTTCAGGCTTTATTTCCATTCCATTAATCATGAATTCGATCAATATTTGATAATTATATTGATATTCCCAATTGCAGGAAGAATTTGATACTCTTTTTGCTCCGTTGACAAAAGCCTGTACATAGGCCAAATATAGCACTGCACCTACAAAGATGTGTATCTATTTTTTCATCACAATGACATTATGTTATTTTTACATTAATAATTATAAAAAGACATGGAGAACACATCTGGGGAGTTGTTTTGTATTTAGAATTGATATATTATGGAGAAATCATGAAAATGCGATATGCCTGATAGGTGGCGCCAACCGCATTCTGTCTTATAGTTGGCCTAAAGCTAAGACTTATGCTTTATATAATCAAGTATCAACATCGCCATAGTAAGCCATTCATCTGAATTCGACAATAATCATAAGTACAATATTGTTTTCTATATATACTGAATTTTAAAAGAAATCTGTCCATTATTTACTGATATAATATAAAATATTTAATAATATAAATCAGCTGCCTCAAGGCAGCATCGGTATTCCCATGGTGCTGCCTTAAGGCAGCATTGGTACTCTCACATTGCTGCCTTAAGGCAGCATTGGTATTCTCTTGGTGCTGCCTTAAGGCAGCATTGGTAAGGAAAGGGTTAAATAAAAAGGAAAAACGCCAGTGCAGAGAGGTGCAATACAAAATAGGTAAACAAATTAAAAATCTGTGCTGAATTATATTAGGTTTATGTGAAAGGGTTAAGTTGGTCTGTCTGTTTAAGATTCTGAATGAAAATAGAAATAATTCAGAAAGAGGAAAAATGGCAACTTACAATAGAAATTATAGAGTGACTAGTGTAGTGGAACTAAAATTGGTTCCTAAAAGAATCTTTATGACTGAGGAAAGAAAAAGAAAGGTTCTGCATGGAGGGGAATTGAACTCTCAGCATGAGGTTTCATTTGCAGACACTCTACTTCTAGACTACTTAAACTGACTTGTAGAGGGAACGTTTCAGGGATTCCTGAATGCATGGACAAATCTAGTTCCTCACAATACACCAGGTGGCAGGCACTGTAATGAAAATGTTAGTTCTGTTCATATCCACCCAGTGTCAGTGCTGTGCTTAGACTATACCAGTAGAGCCAAGGGTTAAGATAAGGGAAAAGATAACCATACTCTTGGTCATTTCCAAACAGTGTCAGTGCTGTACTGTGATAAAGTTGTGATAAAGGAATATGACAAGATGACTTCAGCTTGTGCATACTGGCAACAGAACAGAATTCTTGACTGCAGTATGATATCAGTATACACAGCCTGAAACTATCTTGCCTGATTCTAAGAGATTATTCTACGAAGTGACTAGTGCAGTAGAACTTTCATTACTTCCTGAACCAAATTCAATGACTCTGTAAACAAAGACAAGTTCTGGATGGGTTTATGTTGTGCATACTGATAACAGAAGAGAATTACTGCCGACTTAATGTTATAACTATGCATAAACTGAAGCTTTCTTGCCTTCATTATACACCCTAGAATACAAGTATTTTACCCTGAATAGATGTAGAAGGTTGTCAAAATACTAATGTCTCCATTCTAAGACATCACATGTTGACCATGTGTTGATATCTATTTCTGCCCAAGCCCTGCAGTAAGCTATGATTACTGCACACGTGTGCTGTACACAGTTTATACTGCATGCCCCAGAATGTGAAGTAGAGTAGAACCCCTTGTAAACATACACACTCCAAGGGGGGCCAAAGTGTCTGCCTACATAGGGGAGGGGGAGGCACTTGCATATTTATTAGAAAGAACTGTTCTGAGGAAAGGTGTCAGTTAACGCTGTTCTGCAAACCAGGTTGCCATTAGGCGGTGGTCTACTGAAACTGGTGCATGAGAAAGGGCTTAAATGAATGCTCAAATCCAATTTGATTCATAGTCAATGATAACTCAATGCGATAGGTCTGTCATTCCAGTGGATAAATTTTGTAAGATTCAAAAGCGGAAATATTAGCAATTTAAAAGGAGAAATAGAGATTATTCTAGTGTGGATGAACTGACATTAGAACTGTTAACGAAATGACTTTCTTCATTCACGAAAAAAAATTTGTAATTCACAAAATCACTTTCGTCAATCACGAAATAAATTTTGTCATTGCAGAAAATAAATTTTGTCATTCACAAAATAGATTTTGACATTCACCAAAGTAATTTCTTAAACCTCCTTCTCCCTACACGTGAGTGACGTGAGTGACGTGAGTGACGTGATTGACGTGTTTGAGGTTGGACCAACTTAAACCAACATGTCAGGCTGCTACTGGGATTCGTACCCATGCAGACAAACAACCTCTGACTACAAGTCAACTGCCCTAACCACTGGGCCACCACGATGAGCTATCAATCATAAATATGCATTATTTCTGGAATTATGAAAAAAAAATGGTTGATTACGCTGGTTGCAACTAGAGCTATATCGGGGTGTATCGGGACCATGGCGCCTTTTTAACCCTTTCCTTACCGCGCCTAGCGTAGCACGCAGTGCGTTAACGACCGCCCCCCCTGTGGTGAACTATCCCGCTAGTACTGCACGTCGCACGTTGTACAGACGTCTAAATACTGGCCTATTCTGCAAGCCATAGAAAATTACTCAAAGTGCAGAGGGGTGCTTCGCGAATTAGCTAATTTAGATAACTTAGGAAGATAATTAGATAATTTTAATGATACCGAAAAGACGAAGAGACTTCAGGCTTTATTTCCATTCCATTAATTATGAATTCGATCAATATTTGATAATTATATTGATATTCCCAATTGCAGGAAGAATTTGATACTCTTTTTTGCTCCGTTGACAAAAGCCTGTACATAGGCCAAATATAGCACTGCACCTACAAAGATGTGTATCTATTTTTTCATCACAATGACATTATGTTATTTTTACATTAATAATTATATAAAGACATGGAGAACACATCTGGGGAGTTGTTTTGTATTTAGAATTGATATATTATGGAGAAATCATGAAAATGCGATATGCCTGATAGGTGGCGCCAACCGCACTCTGTCTTATAGTTGGCCTAAAGCTAAGACTTATGCTTTATATAATCAAGTATCAACATCGCCATAGTAAGCCATTCATCTGAATTCGACAATAATCATAAGTACAATATTGTTTTCTATATATACTGAATTTTAAAAGAAATCTGTCCATTATTTACTGATATAATATAAAATATTTAATAATATAAATCAGCTGCCTCAAGGCAGCATCGGTATTCCCATGGTGCTGCCTTAAGGCAGCATTGGTACTCTCACAGTGCTGCCTTGCGGCAGCATTGGTATTCTCTTGGTGCTGCCTTAAGGCAGCATTGGTAAGGAAAGGGTTAAATAAAAAGGAAAAACGCCAGTGCAGAGAGGTGCAATACAAAATAGGTAAACAAATTAAAAATCTGTGCTGAATTATATTAGGTTTATGTGAAAGGGTTAAGTTGGTCTGTCTGTTTAAGATTCTGAATGAAAATAGAAATAATTCAGAAAGAGGAAAAATGGCAACTTACAATAGAAATTATAGAGTGACTAGTGTAGTGGAACTAAAATTGGTTCCTAAAAGAACCTTTATGACTGAGGAAAGAAAAAGAAAGGTTCTGCATGGAGGGGAATTGAACTCTCAGCATGAGGTTTCTTTTGCAGACACTCTACTTCTAGACTACTTAAACTGACTTGTAGAGGGAACGTTTCAGGTATTCCTGAATGCATGGACAAATCTAGTTCCTCACAATACACCAGGTGGCAGGCACTGTTATGAAAATGTTAGTTCTGTTCATATCCACCCAGTGTCAGTGCTGTGCTTAGACTATACCAGTAGAGCCAAGGGTTAAGATAAGGGAAAAGATAACCATACTCTTGGTCATTTCCAAACAGTGTCAGTGCTGTACTGTGATAAAGTTGTGATAAAGGAATATGACAAGATGACTTCAGCTTGTGCATACTGGCAACAGAACAGAATTCTTGACTGCAGTATGATATCAGTATACACAGCCTGAAACTATCTTGCCTGATTCTAAGAGATTATTCTACGAAGTGACTAGTGCAGTAGAACTTTCATTACTTCCTGAACCAAATTCAATGACTCTGTAAACAAAGACAAGTTCTGGATGGGTTTATGTTGTGCATACTGATAACAGAAGAGAATTACTGCCGACTTAATGTTATAACTATGCATAAACTGAAGCTTTCTTGCCTTCATTATACACCCTAGAATACAAGTATTTTACCCTGAATAGATGTAGAAGGTTGTCAAAATACTAATGTCTCCATTCTAAGACATCACATGTTGACCATGTGTTGATATCTATTTCTGCCCAAGCCCTGCAGTAAGCTATGATTACTGCACACGTGTGCTGTACACAGTTTATACTGCATGCCCCAGAATGTGAAGTAGAGTAGAACCCCTTGTAAACATACACACTCCAAGGGGGGCCAAAGTGTCTGCCTACATAGGGGAGGGGGAGGCACTTGCATATTTATTAGAAAGAACTGTTCTGAGGAAAGGTGTCAGTTAACGCTGTTCTGCAAACCAGGTTGCCATTAGGCGGTGGTCTACTGTAACTGGTGCATGAGAAAGGGCTTAAATGAATGCTCAAATCCAATTTGATTCATAGTCAATGATAACTCAATGCGATAGGTCTGTCATTCCAGTGGATAAATTTTGTAAGATTCAAAAGCGGAAATATAAGCAATTTAAAAGGAGAAATAGAGATTATTCTAGTGTGGATGAACTGACATTAGAACTGTTAACGAAATGACTTTCTTCATTCACGAAAAAAAATTTGTAATTCACAAAATCACTTTCGTCAATCACGAAATAAATTTTGTCATTGCAGAAAATAAATTTTGTCATTCACAAAATAGATTTTGACATTCACCAAAGTAATTTCTTAAACCTCCTTCTCCCTACACGTGAGTGACGTGAGTGACGTGAGTGACGTGATTGGACCAACTTAAACCAACATGTCAGGCTGCTACTGGGATTCGTACCCATGCAGACAAACAACCTCTGACTACAAGTCAACTGCCCTAACCACTGGGCCACCACGATGAGCTATCAATCATAAATATGCATTATTTCTGGAATTATGAAAAAAAAATGGTTGATTACGCTGGTTGCAACTAGAGCTATATCGGGGTGTATCGGGACCATGGCGCCTTTTAAACCCTTTCCTTACCGCGCCTAGCGTAGCACGCAGTGCGTTAACGACCGGGCCCCCTGCGGTGAACTATCCCGCTAGTACCGCACGTCGCACGTTGTACAGACGTCTAAATACCGGCCTATTCTGCAAGCCATAGAAAATTACTCAAAGTGCAGAGGGGTGCTTCGCAAATTAGCTAATTTAGATAACTTAGGAAGATAATTAGATAATTTTAATGATACCGAAAAGACGAAGAGACTTCAGGCTTTATTTCCATTCCATTAATCATGAATTCGATCAATATTTGATAATTATATTGATATTCCCAATTGCAGGAAGAATTTGATACTCTTTTTGCTCCGTTGACAAAAGCCTGTACATAGGCCAAATATAGCACTGCACCTACAAAGATGTGTATCTATTTTTTCATCACAATGACATTATGTTATTTTTACATTAATAATTATAAAAAGACATGGAGAACACATCTGGGGAGTTGTTTTGTATTTAGAATTGATATATTATGGAGAAATCATGAAAATGCGATATGCCTGATAGGTGGCGCCAACCGCATTCTGTCTTATAGTTGGCCTAAAGCTAAGACTTATGCTTTATATAATCAAGTATCAACATCGCCATAGTAAGCCATTAATCTGAATTCGACAATAATCATAAGTACAATATTGTTTTCTATATATACTGAATTTTAAAAGAAATCTGTCCATTATTTACTGATATAATATAAAATATTTAATAATATAAATCAGCTGCCTCAAGGCAGCATCGGTATTCCCATGGTGCTGCCTTAAGGCAGCATTGGTACTCTCACAGTGCTGCCTTAAGGCAGCATTGGTATTCTCTTGGTGCTGCCTTAAGGCAGCATTGGTAAGGAAAGGGTTAAATAAAAAGGAAAAACGCCAGTGCAGAGAGGTGCAATACAAAATAGGTAAACAAATTAAAAATCTGTGCTGAATTATATTAGGTTTATGTGAAAGGGTTAAGTTGGTCTGTCTGTTTAAGATTCTGAATGAAAATAGAAATAATTCAGAAAGAGGAAAAATGGCAACTTACAATAGAAATTATAGAGTGACTAGTGTAGTGGAACTAAAATTGGTTCCTAAAAGAATCTTTATGACTGAGGAAAGAAAAAGAAAGGTTCTGCATGGAGGGGAATTGAACTCTCAGCATGAGGTTTCTTTTGCAGACACTCTACTTCTAGACTACTTAAACTGACTTGTAGAGGGAACGTTTCAGGGATTCCTGAATGCATGGACAAATCTAGTTCCTCACAATACACCAGGTGGCAGGCACTGTAATGAAAATGTTAGTTCTGTTCATATCCACCCAGTGTCAGTGCTGTGCTTAGACTATACCAGTAGAGCCAAGGGTTAAGATAAGGGAAAAGATAACCATACTCTTGGTCATTTCCAAACAGTGTCAGTGCTGTACTGTGATAAAGTTGTGATAAAGGAATATGACAAGATGACTTCAGCTTGTGCATACTGGCAACAGAACAGAATTCTTGACTGCAGTATGATATCAGTATACACAGCCTGAAACTATCTTGCCTGATTCTAAGAGATTATTCTACGAAGTGACTAGTGCAGTAGAACTTTCATTACTTCCTGAACCAAATTCAATGACTCTGTAAACAAAGACAAGTTCTGGATGGGTTTATGTTGTGCATACTGATAACAGAAGAGAATTACTGCCGACTTAATGTTATAACTATGCATAAACTGAAGCTTTCTTGCCTTCATTATACACCCTAGAATACAAGTATTTTACCCTGAATAGATGTAGAAGGTTGTCAAAATACTAATGTCTCCATTCTAAGACATCACATGTTGACCATGTGTTGATATCTATTTCTGCCCAAGCCCTGCAGTAAGCTATGATTACTGCACACGTGTGCTGTACACAGTTTATACTGCATGCCCCAGAATGTGAAGTAGAGTAGAACCCCTTGTAAACATACACACTCCAAGGGGGGCCAAAGTGTCTGCCTACATAGGGGAGGGGGAGGCACTTGCATATTTATTAGAAAGAACTGTTCTGAGGAAAGGTGTCAGTTAACGCTGTTCTGCAAACCAGGTTGCCATTAGGCGGTGGTCTACTGTAACTGGTGCATGAGAAAGGGCTTAAATGAATGCTCAAATCCAATTTGATTCATAGTCAATGATAACTCAATGCGATAGGTCTGTCATTCCAGTGGATAAATTTTGTAAGATTCAAAAGCGGAAATATAAGCAATTTAAAAGGAGAAATAGAGATTATTCTAGTGTGGAAGAACTGACATTAGAACTGTTAACGAAATGACTTTCTTCATTCACGAAAAAAAATTTGTAATTCACAAAATCACTTTCGTCAATCACGAAATAAATTTTGTCATTGCAGAAAATAAATTTTGTCATTCACAAAATAGATTTTGACATTCACCAAAGTAATTTCTTAAACCTCCTTCTCCCTACACGTGAGTGACGTGAGTGACGTGAGTGACGTGATTGGACCAACTTAAACCAACATGTCAGGCTGCTACTGGGATTCGTACCCATGCAGACAAACAACCTCTGACTACAAGTCAACTGCCCTAACCACTGGGCCACCACGATGAGCTATCAATCATAAATATGCATTATTTCTGGAATTATGAAAAAAAAATGGTTGATTACGCTGGTTGCAACTAGAGCTATATCGGGGTGTATCGGGACCATGGCGCCTTTTAAACCCTTTCCTTACCGCGCCTAGCGTAGCACGCAGTGCGTTAACGACCGGGCCCCCTGCGGTGAACTATCCCGCTAGTACCGCACGTCGCACGTTGTACAGACGTCTAAATACCGGCCTATTCTGCAAGCCATAGAAAATTACTCAAAGTGCAGAGGGGTGCTTCGCAAATTAGCTAATTTAGATAACTTAGGAAGATAATTAGATAATTTTAATGATACCGAAAAGACGAAGAGACTTCAGGCTTTATTTCCATTCCATTAATCATGAATTCGATCAATATTTGATAATTATATTGATATTCCCAATTGCAGGAAGAATTTGATACTCTTTTTGCTCCGTTGACAAAAGCCTGTACATAGGCCAAATATAGCACTGCACCTACAAAGATGTGTATCTATTTTTTCATCACAATGACATTATGTTATTTTTACATTAATAATTATAAAAAGACATGGAGAACACATCTGGGGAGTTGTTTTGTATTTAGAATTGATATATTATGGAGAAATCATGAAAATGCGATATGCCTGATAGGTGGCGCCAACCGCATTCTGTCTTATAGTTGGCCTAAAGCTAAGACTTATGCTTTATATAATCAAGTATCAACATCGCCATAGTAAGCCATTCATCTGAATTCGACAATAATCATAAGTACAATATTGTTTTCTATATATACTGAATTTTAAAAGAAATCTGTCCATTATTTACTGATATAATATAAAATATTTAATAATATAAATCAGCTGCCTCAAGGCAGCATCGGTATTCCCATGGTGCTGCCTTAAGGCAGCATTGGTACTCTCACAGTGCTGCCTTAAGGCAGCATTGGTATTCTCTTGGTGCTGCCTTAAGGCAGCATTGGTAAGGAAAGGGTTAAATAAAAAGGAAAAACGCCAGTGCAGAGAGGTGCAATACAAAATAGGTAAACAAATTAAAAATCTGTGCTGAATTATATTAGGTTTATGTGAAAGGGTTAAGTTGGTCTGTCTGTTTAAGATTCTGAATGAAAATAGAAATAATTCAGAAAGAGGAAAAATGGCAACTTACAATAGAAATTATAGAGTGACTAGTGTAGTGGAACTAAAATTGGTTCCTAAAAGAATCTTTATGACTGAGGAAAGAAAAAGAAAGGTTCTGCATGGAGGGGAATTGAACTCTCAGCATGAGGTTTCTTTTGCAGACACTCTACTTCTAGACTACTTAAACTGACTTGTAGAGGGAACGTTTCAGGGATTCCTGAATGCATGGACAAATCTAGTTCCTCACAATACACCAGGTGGCAGGCACTGTAATGAAAATGTTAGTTCTGTTCATATCCACCCAGTGTCAGTGCTGTGCTTAGACTATACCAGTAGAGCCAAGGGTTAAGATAAGGGAAAAGATAACCATACTCTTGGTCATTTCCAAACAGTGTCAGTGCTGTACTGTGATAAAGTTGTGATAAAGGAATATGACAAGATGACTTCAGCTTGTGCATACTGGCAACAGAACAGAATTCTTGACTGCAGTATGATATCAGTATACACAGCCTGAAACTATCTTGCCTGATTCTAAGAGATTATTCTACGAAGTGACTAGTGCAGTAGAACTTTCATTACTTCCTGAACCAAATTCAATGACTCTGTAAACAAAGACAAGTTCTGGATGGGTTTATGTTGTGCATACTGATAACAGAAGAGAATTACTGCCGACTTAATGTTATAACTATGCATAAACTGAAGCTTTCTTGCCTTCATTATACACCCTAGAATACAAGTATTTTACCCTGAATAGATGTAGAAGGTTGTCAAAATACTAATGTCTCCATTCTAAGACATCACATGTTGACCATGTGTTGATATCTATTTCTGCCCAAGCCCTGCAGTAAGCTATGATTACTGCACACGTGTGCTGTACACAGTTTATACTGCATGCCCCAGAATGTGAAGTAGAGTAGAACCCCTTGTAAACATACACACTCCAAGGGGGGCCAAAGTGTCTGCCTACATAGGGGAGGGGGAGGCACTTGCATATTTATTAGAAAGAACTGTTCTGAGGAAAGGTGTCAGTTAACGCTGTTCTGCAAACCAGGTTGCCATTAGGCGGTGGTCTACTGAAACTGGTGCATGAGAAAGGGCTTAAATGAATGCTCAAATCCAATTTGATTCATAGTCAATGATAACTCAATGCGATAGGTCTGTCATTCCAGTGGATAAATTTTGTAAGATTCAAAAGCGGAAATATTAGCAATTTAAAAGGAGAAATAGAGATTATTCTAGTGTGGATGAACTGACATTAGAACTGTTAACGAAATGACTTTCTTCATTCACGAAACAAAATTTGTAATTCACAAAATCACTTTCGTCAATCACGAAATAAATTTTGTCATTGCAGAAAATAAATTTTGTCATTCACAAAATAGATTTTGACATTCACCAAAGTAATTTCTTAAACCTCCTTCTCCCTACACGTGAGTGACGTGAGTGACGTGAGTGACGTGATTGACGTGTTTGAGGTTGGACCAACTTAAACCAACATGTCAGGCTGCTACTGGGATTCGTACCCATGCAGACAAACAACCTCTGACTACAAGTCAACTGCCCTAACCACTGGGCCACCACGATGAGCTATCAATCATAAATATGCATTATTTCTGGAATTATGAAAAAAAAATGGTTGATTACGCTGGTTGCAACTAGAGCTATATCGGGGTGTATCGGGACCATGGCGCCTTTTTAACCCTTTCCTTACCACGCCTAGCGTAGCACGCAGTGCGTTAACGACCGCCCCCCCTGTGGTGAACTATCCCGCTAGTACTGCACGTCGCACGTTGTACAGACGTCTAAATACTGGCCTATTCTGCAAGCCATAGAAAATTACTCACAGTGCAGAGGGGTGCTTCGCAAATTAGCCAATTTAGATAACTTAGGAAGATAATTAGATAATTTTAATGATACCGAAAAGACGAAGAGACTTCAGGCTTTATTTCCATTCCATTAATCATGAATTCGATCAATATTTGATAATTATATTGATATTCCCAATTGCAGGAAGAATTTGATACTCTTTTTGCTCCGTTGACAAAAGCCTGTACATAGGCCAAATATAGCACTGCACCTACAAAGATGTGTATCTATTTTTTCATCACAATGACATTATGTTATTTTTTTATATCAATAATTATAAAAAGACATGGAGAACACATCTGGGGAGTTGTTTTGTATTTAGAATTAATATATTATGGAGAAATCATGAAAATGTGATATGCCTGATAGGTGGCGCCAACCGCACTCTGTCTTATAGTTGGCCTAAAGCTAAGACTTATGCTTTATATAATCAAGTATCAACATCGCCATAGTAAGCCATTCATCTGAATTAGACAATAATCATAAGTACAATATTGTTTTCTATATATACTGAATTTTAAAAGAAATCTGTCCATTATTTACTGATATAATATAAAATATTTAATAATATAAATCAGCTGCCTCAAGGCAGCATCGGTATTCCCATGGTGCTGCCTTAAGGTAGCATTGGTACTCTCACGGTGCTGCCTTGAAGCAGCATTGGTATTCTCTTGGTGCTGCCTTAAGGCAGCATTGGTAAGGAAAGGGTTAAATAAAAAGGAAAAACGCCAGTGCAGATAGGTGCAGTACAAAATAGGTAAACAAATTAAAAATCTGTGCTGGATTATATTAGGTTTATGTGAAAGGGTTAAGTTGGTCTGTCTGTTTAAGATTCTGAATGAAAATAGAAATAATTCAGAAAGAGGAAAAATGGCAACTTACAATAGAAATTATAGAGTGACTTGTGTAGTGGAACTAAAATTGGTTCCTAAAAGAATCTTTATGACTGAGGAAAGAAAAAGAAAGGTTCTGCATGGAGGGGAATTGAACTCTCAGCATGAGGTTTCTTTTGCAGACACTCTACTTCTAGACTACTTAAACTGACTTGTAGAGGGAACGTTTCAGGGATTCCTGAATGCATGGACAAATCTAGTTCCTCACAATACACCAGGTGGCAGGCACTGTAATGAAAATGCTAGTTCTGTTCATTTCCACCCAGTGTCAGTGCTGTGCTTAGACTATACCAGTAGAGCCAAGGGATAAGATAAGGGATAAGATAACCATACTCTTGGTCATTTCCAAACAGTGTCAGTGCTGTACTGTGTTAAAGTTGTGATAAAGGAATATGACAAGATGACTTCAGCTTGTGCATACTGGCAACAGAACAGAATTCTTGACTGCAGTATGATATCAGTATACACAGCCTGAAACTATCTTGCCTGATTCTAAGAGATTATTCTACGAAGTGACTAGTGCAGTAGAACTTTCATTACTTCCTGAACCAAATTCAATGACTCTGTAAACAAAGACAAGTTCTGGATGGGTTTATGTTGTGCATACTGATAACAGAAGAGAATTACTGCCGACTTAATGTTATAACTATGCATAAACTGAAGCTTTCTTGCCTTCATTATACACCCTAGAATACAAGTATTTTACCCTGAATAGATGTAGAAGGTTGTCAAAATACTAATGTCTCCATTCTAAGACATCACATGTTGACCATGTGTTGATATCTATTTCTGCCCAAGCCCTGCAGTAAGCTATGATTACTGCACACGTGTGCTGTACACAGTTTATACTGCATGCCCCAGAATGTGAAGTAGAGTAGAACCCCTTGTAAACATACACACTCCAAGGGGGGCAAAAGTGTCTGCCTACATAGGGGAGGGGGAGGCACTTGCATATTTATTAGAAAGAACTGTTCTGAGGAAAGGTGTCAGTTAACGCTGTTCTGCAAACCAGGTTGCCATTAGGCGGTGGTCTACTGTAACTGGTGCATGAGAAAGGGCTTAAATGAATGCTCAAATCCAATTTGATTCATAGTCAATGATAACTCAATGCGATAGGTCTGTCATTCCAGTGGATAAATTTTGTAAGATTCAAAAGCGGAAGTATAAGCAATTTAAAAGGAGAAATAGAGATTATTCTAGTGTGGAAGAACTGACATTAGAACTGTTAACGAAATGACTTTCTTCATTCACGAAAAAAAATTTGTAATTCACAAAATAACTTTCGTCAATCACGAAATAAACTTTGTCATTGCAGAAAATAAATTTTGTCATTCACCAAAGTAATTTCATAAACTTCCTTCTCCCTACACGTGGGTGACGTGATTGAGGTTGGACCAACTTAAACCAACATGTCAGGCTGCTACTGGGATTCGTACCCATGCAGACAAACAACCTCTGACTACAAGTCAACTGCCCGAACCACTGGGCCACCAAGTTGAGCTACATGAGAGGCAAGAATGGACAGAATTTAATTCCTAGTGACTGGCAATGCTGTGGGGATGTTCTGTGTGACAAAATTATTGTATGAATCACTATTCAATGGGTCGTTGTAAGCGGTGTCTTTGTAAGCTGTAGATGACGACACCAAACCCCCTCAATTTCTGTTTTTTGTTGTTAAAAATGTGGGATAATATGGAATATGATAGTAGAAACTGCACTATAAAATTATGAAATTTTCAGAATATCTGAAATATATAATGATAATGCTGCTCCGCAATTATGGTGAAATTTGATAATAGATAAATATCTCAAATTGATCATTTCATACTTTAAATTGGAACAAATTTTTTCATTAAATAGCATTATGAAATATCATATACCATGGTTTGTATCTACAAATCAATTATCAGTCATAAATATGCATTATTTCTGGAATTATGAAAGAAAAATGGTTGATTACACTGGTTGCAACTAGAGCTATATCAGGGTGTATCGGGACCATGGCGCCTTTTTAACCCTTTCCTTACCGCGCCTAGCATAGCACGCAGTGCGTTAACTACCGCGCCCCCTGTGGTGAACTATCCCGCTAGTACCGCACGTCGCACGTTGTACAGACGTCTAAATACCGGCCTATTCTGCAAGCCATAGAAAATTACTCAAAGTGCAGAGGGGTGCTTCGCGAATTAGCTAATTTAGATAACTTAGGAAGATAATTAGATAATTTTAATGATACCGAAAAGACGAAGAGACTTCAGGCTTTATTTCCATTCCATTAATTATGAATTCGATCAATATTTGATAATTATATTGATATTCCCAATTGCAGGAAGAATTTGATACTCTTTTTTGCTCCGTTGACAAAAGCCTGTACATAGGCCAAATATAGCACTGCACCTACAAAGATGTGTATCTATTTTTTCATCACAATGACATTATGTTATTTTTACATTAATAATTATAAAAAGACATGGAGAACACATCTGGGGAGTTGTTTTGTATTTAGAATTGATATATTATGGAGAAATCATGAAAATGCGATATGCCTGATAGGTGGCGCCAACCGCACTCTGTCTTATAGTTGGCCTAAAGCTAAGACTTATGCTTTATATAATCAAGTATCAACATCGCCATAGTAAGCCATTCATCTGAATTCGACAATAATCATAAGTACAATATTGTTTTCTATATATACTGAATTTTAAAAGAAATCTGTCCATTATTTACTGATATAATATAAAATATTTAATAATATAAATCAGCTGCCTCAAGGCAGCATCGGTATTCCCATGGTGCTGCCTTAAGGCAGCATTGGTACTCTCACAGTGCTGCCTTGCGGCAGCATTGGTATTCTCTTGGTGCTGCCTTAAGGCAGCATTGGTAAGGAAAGGGTTAGATAAAAAGGAAAATCGCCAGTGCAGAGAGGTGCAATACAAAATAGGTAAACAAATTAAAAATCTGTGCTGGATTATATTAGGTTTATGTGAAAGGGTTAAGTTGGTCTGTCTGTTTAAGATTCTGAATGAAAATAGAAATAATTCAGAAAGAGGAAAAATGGCAACTTACAATAGAAATTATAGAGTGACTAGTGTAGTGGAACTAAAATTGGTTCCTAAAAGAATCTTTATGACTGAGGAAAGAAAAAGAAAGGTTCTGCATGGAGGGGAATTGAACTCTCAGCATGAGGTTTCTTTTGCAGACACTCTACTTCTAGACTACTTAAACTGACTTGTAGAGGGAACGTTTCAGGGATTCCTGAATGCATGGACAAATCTAGTTCCTCACAATACACCAGGTGGCAGGCACTGTAATGAAAATGCTAGTTCTGTTCATTTCCACCCAGTGTCAGTGCTGTGCTTAGACTATACCAGTAGAGCCAAGGGATAAGATAAGGGATAAGATAACCATACTCTTGGTCATTTCCAAACAGTGTCAGTGCTGTACTGTGTTAAAGTTGTGATAAAGGAATATGACAAGATGACTTCAGCTTGTGCATACTGGCAACAGAACAGAATTCTTGACTGCAGTATGATATCAGTATACACAGCCTGAAACTATCTTGCCTGATTCTAAGAGATTATTCTACGAAGTGACTAGTGCAGTAGAACTTTCATTACTTCCTGAACCAAATTCAATGACTCTGTAAACAAAGACAAGTTCTGGATGGGTTTATGTTGTGCATACTGATAACAGAAGAGAATTACTGCCGACTTAATGTTATAACTATGCATAAACTGAAGCTTTCTTGCCTTCATTATACACCCTAGAATACAAGTATTTTACCCTGAATAGATGTAGAAGGTTGTCAAAATACTAATGTCTCCATTCTAAGACATCACATGTTGACCATGTGTTGATATCTATTTCTGCCCAAGCCCTGCAGTAAGCTATGATTACTGCACACGTGTGCTGTACACAGTTTATACTGCATGCCCCAGAATGTGAAGTAGAGTAGAACCCCTTGTAAACATACACACTCCAAGGGGGGCCAAAGTGTCTGCCTACATAGGGGAGGGGGAGGCACTTGCATATTTATTAGAAAGAACTGTTCTGAGGAAAGGTGTCAGTTAACGCTGTTCTGCAAACCAGGTTGCCATTAGGCGGTGGTCTACTGAAACTGGTGCATGAGAAAGGGCTTAAATGAATGCTCAAATCCAATTTGATTCATAGTCAATGATAACTCAATGCGATAGGTCTGTCATTCCAGTGGATAAATTTTGTAAGATTCAAAAGCGGAAATATAAGCAATTTAAAAGGAGAAATAGAGATTATTCTAGTGTGGATGAACTGACATTAGAACTGTTAACGAAATGACTTTCTTCATTCACGAAAAAAAATTTGTAATTCACAAAATCACTTTCGTCAATCACGAAATAAATTTTGTCATTGCAGAAAATAAATTTTGTCATTCACAAAATAGATTTTGACATTCACCAAAGTAATTTCTTAAACCTCCTTCTCCCTACACGTGAGTGACGTGAGTGACGTGAGTGACGTGATTGACGTGTTTGAGGTTGGACCAACTTAAACCAACATGTCAGGCTGCTACTGGGATTCGTACCCATGCAGACAAACAACCTCTGACTACAAGTCAACTGCCCTAACCACTGGGCCACCACGATGAGCTATCAATCATAAATATGCATTATTTCTGGAATTATGAAAAAAAAATGGTTGATTACGCTGGTTGCAACTAGAGCTATATCGGGGTGTATCGGGACCATGGCGCCTTTTTAACCCTTTCCTTACCGCGCCTAGCGTAGCACGCAGTGCGTTAACGACCGCCCCCCCTGTGGTGAACTATCCCGCTAGTACTGCACGTCGCACGTTGTACAGACGTCTAAATACTGGCCTATTCTGCAAGCCATAGAAAATTACTCACAGTGCAGAGGGGTGCTTCGCAAATTAGCCAATTTAGATAACTTAGGAAGATAATTAGATAATTTTAATGATACCGAAAAGACGAAGAGACTTCAGGCTTTATTTCCATTCCATTAATCATGAATTCGATCAATATTTGATAATTATATTGATATTCCCAATTGCAGGAAGAATTTGATACTCTTTTTGCTCCGTTGACAAAAGCCTGTACATAGGCCAAATATAGCACTGCACCTACAAAGATGTGTATCTATTTTTTCATCACAATGACATTATGTTATTTTTTTATATCAATAATTATAAAAAGACATGGAGAACACATCTGGGGAGTTGTTTTGTATTTAGAATTAATATATTATGGAGAAATCATGAAAATGCGATATGCCTGATAGGTGGCGCCAACCGCACTCTGTCTTATAGTTGGCCTAAAGGTAAGACTTATGCTTTATATAATCAAGTATCAACATCGCCATAGTAAGCCATTCATCTGAATTAGACAATAATCATAAGTACAATATTGTTTTCTATATATACTGAATTTTAAAAGAAATCTGTCCATTATTTACTGATATAATATAAAATATTTAATAATATAAATCAGCTGCCTCAAGGCAGCATCGGTATTCCCATGGTGCTGCCTTAAGGCAGCATTGGTACTCTCACGGTGCTGCCTTGCGGCAGCATTGGTATTCTCTTGGTGCTGCCTTAAGGCAGCATTGGTAAGGAAAGGGTTAGATAAAAAGGAAAAACGCCAGTGCAGAGAGGTGCAATACAAAATAGGTAAACAAATTAAAAATCTGTACTGGATTATATTAGGTTTATGTGAAAGGGTTAAGTTGGTCTGTCTGTTTAAGATTCTGAATGAAAATAGAAATAATTCAGAAAGAGGAAAAATGGCAACTTACAATAGAAATTATAGAGTGACTAGTGTAGTGGAACTAAAATTGGTTCCTAAAAGAATCTTTATGACTGAGGAAAGAAAAAGAAAGGTTCTGCATGGAGGGGAATTGAACTCTCAGCATGAGGTTTCTTTTGCAGACACTCTACTTCTAGACTACTTAAACTGACTTGTAGAGGGAACGTTTCAGGGATTCCTGAATGCATGGACAAATCTAGTTCCTCACAATACACCAGGTGGCAGGCACTGTAATGAAAATGCTAGTTCTGTTCATATCCACCCAGTGTCAGTGCTGTGCTTAGACTATACCAGTAGAGCCAAGGGATAAGATAAGGGATAAGATAACCATACTCTTGGTCATTTCCAAACAGTGTCAGTGCTGTACTGTGATAAAGTTGTGATAAAGGAATATGACAAGATGACTTCAGCTTGTGCATACTGGCAACAGAACAGAATTCTTGACTGCAGTATGATATCAGTATACACAGCCTGAAACTATCTTGCCTGATTCTAAGAGATTATTCTACGAAGTGACTAGTGCAGTAGAACTTTCATTACTTCCTGAACCAAATCCAATGACTCTGTAAACAAAGACAAGTTCTGGATGGGTTTATGTTGTGCATACTGATAACAGAAGAGAATTACTGCCGACTTAATGTTATAACTATGCATAAACTGAAGCTTTCTTGCCTTCATTATACACCCTAGAATACAAGTATTTTACCCTGAATAGATGTAGAAGGTTGTCAAAATACTAATGTCTCCATTCTAAGACATCACATGTTGACCATGTGTTGATATCTATTTCTGCCCAAGCCCTGCAGTAAGCTATGATTACTGCACACGTGTGCTGTACACAGTTTATACTGCATGCCCCAGAATGTGAAGTAGAGTAGAACCCCTTGTAAACATACACACTCCAAGGGGGGCCAAAGTGTCTGCCTACATAGGGGAGGGGGAGGCACTTGCATATTTATTAGAAAGAACTGTTCTGAGGAAAGGTGTCAGTTAACGCTGTTCTGCAAACCAGGTTGCCATTAGGCGGTGGTCTACTGAAACTGGTGCATGAGAAAGGGCTTAAATGAATGCTCAAATCCAATTTGATTCATAGTCAATGATAACTCAATGCGATAGGTCTGTCATTCCAGTGGATAAATTTTGTAAGATTCAAAAGCGGAAATATAAGCAATTTAAAAGGAGAAATAGAGATTATTCTAGTGTGGATGAACTGACATTAGAACTGTTAACGAAATGACTTTCTTCATTCACGAAAAAAAATTTGTAATTCACAAAATCACTTTCGTCAATCACGAAATAAATTTTGTCATTGCAGAAAATAAATTTTGTCATTCACAAAATAGATTTTGACATTCACCAAAGTAATTTCTTAAACCTCCTTCTCCCTACACGTGAGTGACGTGAGTGACGTGAGTGACGTGATTGACGTGTTTGAGGTTGGACCAACTTAAACCAACATGTCAGGCTGCTACTGGGATTCGTACCCATGCAGACAAACAACCTCTGACTACAAGTCAACTGCCCTAACCACTGGGCCACCACGATGAGCTATCAATCATAAATATGCATTATTTCTGGAATTATGAAAAAAAAATGGTTGATTACGCTGGTTGCAACTAGAGCTATATCGGGGTGTATCGGGACCATGGCGCCTTTTTAACCCTTTCCTTACCGCGCCTAGCGTAGCACGCAGTGCGTTAACGACCGCCCCCCCTGTGGTGAACTATCCCGCTAGTACTGCACGTCGCACGTTGTACAGACGTCTAAATACTGGCCTATTCTGCAAGCCATAGAAAATTACTCACAGTGCAGAGGGGTGCTTCGCAAATTAGCCAATTTAGATAACTTAGGAAGATAATTAGATAATTTTAATGATACCGAAAAGACGAAGAGACTTCAGGCTTTATTTCCATTCCATTAATCATGAATTCGATCAATATTTGATAATTATATTGATATTCCCAATTGCAGGAAGAATTTGATACTCTTTTTGCTCCGTTGACAAAAGCCTGTACATAGGCCAAATATAGCACTGCACCTACAAAGATGTGTATCTATTTTTTCATCACAATGACATTATGTTATTTTTTTATATCAATAATTATAAAAAGACATGGAGAACACATCTGGGGAGTTGTTTTGTATTTAGATTAATATATTATGGAGAAATCATGAAAATGCGATATGCCTGATAGGTGGCGCCAACCGCACTCTGTCTTATAGTTGGCCTAAAGCTAAGACTTATGCTTTATATAATCAAGTATCAACATCGCCATAGTAAGCCATTCATCTGAATTCGACAATAATCATAAGTACAATATTGTTTTCTATATATACTGAATTTTAAAAGAAATCTGTCCATTATTTACTGATATAATATAAAATATTTAATAATATAAATCAGCTGCCTCAAGGCAGCATCGGTATTCCCATGGTGCTGCCTTAAGGCAGCATTGGTACTCTCACAGTGCTGCCTTGCGGCAGCATTGGTATTCTCTTGGTGCTGCCTTAAGGCAGCATTGGTAAGGAAAGGGTTAGATAAAAAGGAAAATCGCCAGTGCAGAGAGGTGCAATACAAAATAGGTAAACAAATTAAAAATCTGTGCTGGATTATATTAGGTTTATGTGAAAGGGTTAAGTTGGTCTGTCTGTTTAAGATTCTGAATGAAAATAGAAATAATTCAGAAAGAGGAAAAATGGCAACTTACAATAGAAATTATAGAGTGACTAGTGTAGTGGAACTAAAATTGGTTCCTAAAAGAATCTTTATGACTGAGGAAAGAAAAAGAAAGGTTCTGCATGGAGGGGAATTGAACTCTCAGCATGAGGTTTCTTTTGCAGACACTCTACTTCTAGACAACTTAAACTGACTTGTAGAGGGAACGTTTCAGGGATTCCTGAATGCATGGACAAATCTAGTTCCTCACAATACACCAGGTGGCAGGCACTGTAATGAAAATGTTAGTTCTGTTCATATCCACCCAGTGTCAGTGCTGTGCTTAGACTATACCAGTAGAGCCAAGGGATAAGATAAGGGATAAGATAACCATACTCTTGGTCATTTCCAAACAGTGTCAGTGCTGTACTGTGATAAAGTTGTGATAAAGGAATATGACAAGATGACTTCAGCCTGTGCATACTGGCAACAGAACAGAATTCTTGACTGCAGTATGATATCAGTATACACAGCCTGAAACTATCTTGCCTGATTCTAAGAGATTATTCTACGAAGTGACTAGTGCAGTAGAACTTTCATTACTTCCTGAACCAAATTCAATGACTCTGTAAACAAAGACAAGTTCTGGATGGGTTTATGTTGTGCATACTGATAACAGAAGAGAATTACTGCCGACTTAATGTTATAACTATGCATAAACTGAAGCTTTCTTGCCTTCATTATACACCCTAGAATACAAGTATTTTACCCTGAATAGATGTAGAAGGTTGTCAAAATACTAATGTCTCCATTCTGAGACATCACATGTTGACCATGTGTTGATATCTATTTCTGCCCAAGCCCTGCAGTAAGCTATGATTACTGCACACGTGTGCTGTACACAGTTTATACTGCATGCCCCAGAATGTGAAGTAGAGTAGAACCCCTTGTAAACATACACACTCCAAGGGGGGCCAAAGTGTCTGCCTACATAGGGGAGGGGGAGGCACTTGCATATCTATTAGAAAGAACTGTTCTGAGGAAAGGTGTCAGTTAACGCTGTTCTGCAAACCAGGTTGCCATTAGGCGGTGGTCTACTGTAACTGGTGCATGAGAAAGGGCTTAAATGAATGCTCAAATCCAATTTGATTCATAGTCAATGATAACTCAATGCGATAGGTCTGTCATTCCAGTGGATAAATTTTGTAAGATTCAAAAGCGGAAATATAAGCAATTTAAAAGGAGAAATAGAGATTATTCTAGTGTGGATGAACTGACATTAGAACTGTTAACGAAATGACTTTCTTCATTCACGAAAAAAAATTTGTAATTCACAAAATCACTTTCGTCAATCACGAAATAAATTTTGTCATTGCAGAAAATAAATTTTGTCATTCACAAAATAGATTTTGACATTCACCAAAGTAATTTCTTAAACCTCCTTCTCCCTACACGTGAGTGACGTGAGTGACGTGAGTGACGTGATTGGACCAACTTAAACCAACATGTCAGGCTGCTACTGGGATTCGTACCCATGCAGACAAACAACCTCTGACTACAAGTCAACTGCCCTAACCACTGGGCCACCACGATGAGCTATCAATCATAAATATGCATTATTTCTGGAATTATGAAAAAAAAATGGTTGATTACGCTGGTTGCAACTAGAGCTATATCGGGGTGTATCGGGACCATGGCGCCTTTTTAACCCTTTCCTTACCGCGCCTAGCGTAGCACGCAGTGCGTTAACGACCGCCCCCCCTGTGGTGAACTATCCCGCTAGTACTGCACGTCGCACGTTGTACAGACGTCTAAATACTGGCCTATTCTGCAAGCCATAGAAAATTACTCACAGTGCAGAGGGGTGCTTCGCAAATTAGCCAATTTAGATAACTTAGGAAGATAATTAGATAATTTTAATGATACCGAAAAGACGAAGAGACTTCAGGCTTTATTTCCATTCCATTAATGATGAATTCGATCAATATTTGATAATTATATTGATATTCCCAATTGCAGGAAGAATTTGATACTCTTTTTGCTCCGTTGACAAAAGCCTGTACATAGGCCAAATATAGCACTGCACCTACAAAGATGTGTATCTATTTTTTCATCACAATGACATTATGTTATTTTTTTATATCAATAATTATAAAAAGACATGGAGAACACATCTGGGGAGTTGTTTTGTATTTAGAATTAATATATTATGGAGAAATCATGAAAATGCGATATGCCTGATAGGTGGCGCCAACCGCACTCTGTCTTATAGTTGGCCTAAAGCTAAGACTTATGCTTTATATAATCAAGTATCAACATCGCCATAGTAAGCCATTCATCTGAATTAGACAATAATCATAAGTACAATATTGTTTTCTATATATACTGAATTTTAAAAGAAATCTGTCCATTATTTACTGATATAATATAAAATATTTAATAATATAAATCAGAATTCTTGACTGCAGTATGATATCAGTATACACAGCCTGAAACTATCTTGCCTGATTCTAAGAGATTATTCTACGAAGTGACTAGTGCAGTAGAACTTTCATTACTTCCTGAACCAAATTCAATGACTCTGTAAACAAAGACAAGTTCTGGATGGGTTTATGTTGTGCATACTGATAACCGAAGAGAAATACTGCCGACTTAATGTTATAACTATGCATAAACTGAAGCTTTCTTGCCTTCATTATACACCCTAGAATACAAGTATTTTACCCTGAATAGATGTAGAAGGTTGTCAAAATACTAATGTCTCCATTCTAAGACATCACATGTTGACCATGTGTTGATATCTATTTCTGCCCAAGCCCTGCAGTAAGCTATGATTACTGCACACGTGTGCTGTACACAGTTTATACTGCATGCCCCAGAATGTGAAGTAGAGTAGAACCCCTTGTAAACATACACACTCCAAGGGGGGCCAAAGTGTCTGCCTACATAGGGGAGGGGGAGGCACTTGCATATTTATTAGAAAGAACTGTTCTGAGGAAAGGTGTCAGTTAACGCTGTTCTGCAAACCAGGTTGCCATTAGGCGGTGGTCTACTGTAACTGGTGCATGAGAAAGGGCTTAAATGAATGCTCAAATCCAATTTGATTCATAGTCAATGATAACTCAATGCGATAGGTCTGTCATTCCAGTGGATAAATTTTGTAAGATTCAAAAGCGGAAATATAAGCAATTTAAAAGGAGAAATAGAGATTATTCTAGTGTGGAAGAACTGACATTAGAACTGTTAACGAAATGACTTTCTTCATTCACGAAAAAAAATTTGTAATTCACAAAATCACTTTCGTCAATCACGAAATAAATTTTGTCATTGCAGAAAATAAATTTTGTCATTCACCAAAGTAATTTCATAAACTTCCTTCTCCCTACACGTGGGTGACGTGATTGAGGTTTGACCAACTTAAACCAACATGTCAGGCTGATACTGGGATTCGTACCCATGCAGACAAACAACCTCTGACTACAAGTCAACTGCCCGAACCACTGGGCCACCAAGTTGAGCTACATGAGAGGCAAGAATGGACAGAATTTAATTCCTAGTGACTGGCAATGCTGTGGGGATGTTCTGTGTGACAAAATTATTGTATGAATCACTATTCAATGGGTCGTTGTAAGCGGTGTCTTTGTAAGCTGTAGATGACGACACCAAACCCCCTCAATTTCTTTTTTTTGTTGTTAAAAATGTGGGATAATATGGAATATGATAGTAGAAACTGCACTATAAAATTATGAAATTTTCAGAATATCTGAAATATATAATGATAATGCTGCTCCGCAATTATGGTGAAATTTGATAATAGATAAATATCTCAAATTGATCATTTCATACTTTAAATTGGAACAAATTTTTTCATTAAATAGCATTATGAAATATCATATACCATGTTTTGTATCTACAGATAAATTATCAATCATAAATATGCGTTATTTCTGGAATTATGAAAGAAAAATGGTTGATTACGCTGGTTGCAACTAGAGCTATATCGGGGTGTATCGGGACCATTGCGCCTTTTAAACCCTTTCCTTACCGCGCCTAGCGTAGCACGCAGTGCGTTAACGACCGGGCCCCCTGCGGTGAACTATCCCGCTAGTACTGCACGTCGCACGTTGTACAGACGTCTAAATACCGGCCTATTCTGCAAGCCATAGAAAATTACTCAAAGTGCAGAGGGGTGCTTCGCAAATTAGCTAATTTAGATAACTTAGGAAGATAATTAGATAATTTTAATGATACCGAAAAGACGAAGAGACTTCAGGCTTTATTTCCATTCCATTAATCATGAATTCGATCAATATTTGATAATTATATTGATATTCCCAATTGCAGGAAGAATTTGATACTCTTTTTGCTCCGTTGACAAAAGCCTGTACATAGGCCAAATATAGCACTGCACCTACAAAGATGTGTATCTATTTTTTCATCACAATGACATTATGTTATTTTTACATTAATAATTATAAAAAGACATGGAGAACACATCTGGGGAGTTGTTTTGTATTTAGAATTGATATATTATGGAGAAATCATGAAAATGCGATATGCCTGATAGGTGGCGCCAACCGCATTCTGTCTTATAGTTGGCCTAAAGCTAAGACTTATGCTTTATATAATCAAGTATCAACATCGCCATAGTAAGCCATTCATCTGAATTCGACAATAATCATAAGTACAATATTGTTTTCTATATATACTGAATTTTAAAAGAAATCTGTCCATTATTTACTGATATAATATAAAATATTTAATAATATAAATCAGCTGCCTCAAGGCAGCATCGGTATTCCCATGGTGCTGCCTTAAGGCAGCATTGGTACTCTCACAGTGCTGCCTTAAGGCAGCATTGGTATTCTCTTGGTGCTGCCTTAAGGCAGCATTGGTAAGGAAAGGGTTAAATAAAAAGGAAAAACGCCAGTGCAGAGAGGTGCAATACAAAATAGGTAAACAAATTAAAAATCTGTGCTGAATTATATTAGGTTTATGTGAAAGGGTTAAGTTGGTCTGTCTGTTTAAGATTCTGAATGAAAATAGAAATAATTCAGAAAGAGGAAAAATGGCAACTTACAATAGAAATTATAGAGTGACTAGTGTAGTGGAACTAAAATTGGTTCCTAAAAGAATCTTTATGACTGAGGAAAGAAAAAGAAAGGTTCTGCATGGAGGGGAATTGAACTCTCAGCATGAGGTTTCATTTGCAGACACTCTACTTCTAGACTACTTAAACTGACTTGTAGAGGGAACGTTTCAGGGATTCCTGAATGCATGGACAAATCTAGTTCCTCACAATACACCAGGTGGCAGGCACTGTAATGAAAATGTTAGTTCTGTTCATATCCACCCAGTGTCAGTGCTGTGCTTAGACTATACCAGTAGAGCCAAGGGTTAAGATAAGGGAAAAGATAACCATACTCTTGGTCATTTCCAAACAGTGTCAGTGCTGTACTGTGATAAAGTTGTGATAAAGGAATATGACAAGATGACTTCAGCTTGTGCATACTGGCAACAGAACAGAATTCTTGACTGCAGTATGATATCAGTATACACAGCCTGAAACTATCTTGCCTGATTCTAAGAGATTATTCTACGAAGTGACTAGTGCAGTAGAACTTTCATTACTTCCTGAACCAAATTCAATGACTCTGTAAACAAAGACAAGTTCTGGATGGGTTTATGTTGTGCATACTGATAACAGAAGAGAATTACTGCCGACTTAATGTTATAACTATGCATAAACTGAAGCTTTCTTGCCTTCATTATACACCCTAGAATACAAGTATTTTACCCTGAATAGATGTAGAAGGTTGTCAAAATACTAATGTCTCCATTCTAAGACATCACATGTTGACCATGTGTTGATATCTATTTCTGCCCAAGCCCTGCAGTAAGCTATGATTACTGCACACGTGTGCTGTACACAGTTTATACTGCATGCCCCAGAATGTGAAGTAGAGTAGAACCCCTTGTAAACATACACACTCCAAGGGGGGCCAAAGTGTCTGCCTACATAGGGGAGGGGGAGGCACTTGCATATTTATTAGAAAGAACTGTTCTGAGGAAAGGTGTCAGTTAACGCTGTTCTGCAAACCAGGTTGCCATTAGGCGGTGGTCTACTGAAACTGGTGCATGAGAAAGGGCTTAAATGAATGCTCAAATCCAATTTGATTCATAGTCAATGATAACTCAATGCGATAGGTCTGTCATTCCAGTGGATAAATTTTGTAAGATTCAAAAGCGGAAATATTAGCAATTTAAAAGGAGAAATAGAGATTATTCTAGTGTGGATGAACTGACATTAGAACTGTTAACGAAATGACTTTCTTCATTCACGAAAAAAAATTTGTAATTCACAAAATCACTTTCGTCAATCACGAAATAAATTTTGTCATTGCAGAAAATAAATTTTGTCATTCACAAAATAGATTTTGACATTCACCAAAGTAATTTCTTAAACCTCCTTCTCCCTACACGTGAGTGACGTGAGTGACGTGAGTGACGTGATTGACGTGTTTGAGGTTGGACCAACTTAAACCAACATGTCAGGCTGCTACTGGGATTCGTACCCATGCAGACAAACAACCTCTGACTACAAGTCAACTGCCCTAACCACTGGGCCACCACGATGAGCTATCAATCATAAATATGCATTATTTCTGGAATTATGAAAAAAAAATGGTTGATTACGCTGGTTGCAACTAGAGCTATATCGGGGTGTATCGGGACCATGGCGCCTTTTTAACCCTTTCCTTACCGCGCCTAGCGTAGCACGCAGTGCGTTAACGACCGCCCCCCCTGTGGTGAACTATCCCGCTAGTACTGCACGTCGCACGTTGTACAGACGTCTAAATACTGGCCTATTCTGCAAGCCATAGAAAATTACTCACAGTGCAGAGGGGTGCTTCGCAAATTAGCCAATTTAGATAACTTAGGAAGATAATTAGATAATTTTAATGATACCGAAAAGACGAAGAGACTTCAGGCTTTATTTCCATTCCATTAATCATGAATTCGATCAATATTTGATAATTATATTGATATTCCCAATTGCAGGAAGAATTTGATACTCTTTTTGCTCCGTTGACAAAAGCCTGTACATAGGCCAAATATAGCACTGCACCTACAAAGATGTGTATCTATTTTTTCATCACAATGACATTATGTTATTTTTTTATATCAATAATTATAAAAAGACATGGAGAACACATCTGGGGAGTTGTTTTGTATTTAGAATTAATATATTATGGAGAAATCATGAAAATGTGATATGCCTGATAGGTGGCGCCAACCGCACTCTGTCTTATAGTTGGCCTAAAGCTAAGACTTATGCTTTATATAATCAAGTATCAACATCGCCATAGTAAGCCATTCATCTGAATTAGACAATAATCATAAGTACAATATTGTTTTCTATATATACTGAATTTTAAAAGAAATCTGTCCATTATTTACTGATATAATATAAAATATTTAATAATATAAATCAGCTGCCTCAAGGCAGCATCGGTATTCCCATGGTGCTGCCTTAAGGTAGCATTGGTACTCTCACGGTGCTGCCTTGAAGCAGCATTGGTATTCTCTTGGTGCTGCCTTAAGGCAGCATTGGTAAGGAAAGGGTTAAATAAAAAGGAAAAACGCCAGTGCAGATAGGTGCAGTACAAAATAGGTAAACAAATTAAAAATCTGTGCTGGATTATATTAGGTTTATGTGAAAGGGTTAAGTTGGTCTGTCTGTTTAAGATTCTGAATGAAAATAGAAATAATTCAGAAAGAGGAAAAATGGCAACTTACAATAGAAATTATAGAGTGACTTGTGTAGTGGAACTAAAATTGGTTCCTAAAAGAATCTTTATGACTGAGGAAAGAAAAAGAAAGGTTCTGCATGGAGGGGAATTGAACTCTCAGCATGAGGTTTCTTTTGCAGACACTCTACTTCTAGACTACTTAAACTGACTTGTAGAGGGAACGTTTCAGGGATTCCTGAATGCATGGACAAATCTAGTTCCTCACAATACACCAGGTGGCAGGCACTGTAATGAAAATGCTAGTTCTGTTCATTTCCACCCAGTGTCAGTGCTGTGCTTAGACTATACCAGTAGAGCCAAGGGATAAGATAAGGGATAAGATAACCATACTCTTGGTCATTTCCAAACAGTGTCAGTGCTGTACTGTGTTAAAGTTGTGATAAAGGAATATGACAAGATGACTTCAGCTTGTGCATACTGGCAACAGAACAGAATTCTTGACTGCAGTATGATATCAGTATACACAGCCTGAAACTATCTTGCCTGATTCTAAGAGATTATTCTACGAAGTGACTAGTGCAGTAGAACTTTCATTACTTCCTGAACCAAATTCAATGACTCTGTAAACAAAGACAAGTTCTGGATGGGTTTATGTTGTGCATACTGATAACAGAAGAGAATTACTGCCGACTTAATGTTATAACTATGCATAAACTGAAGCTTTCTTGCCTTCATTATACACCCTAGAATACAAGTATTTTACCCTGAATAGATGTAGAAGGTTGTCAAAATACTAATGTCTCCATTCTAAGACATCACATGTTGACCATGTGTTGATATCTATTTCTGCCCAAGCCCTGCAGTAAGCTATGATTACTGCACACGTGTGCTGTACACAGTTTATACTGCATGCCCCAGAATGTGAAGTAGAGTAGAACCCCTTGTAAACATACACACTCCAAGGGGGGCCAAAGTGTCTGCCTACATAGGGGAGGGGGAGGCACTTGCATATTTATTAGAAAGAACTGTTCTGAGGAAAGGTGTCAGTTAACGCTGTTCTGCAAACCAGGTTGCCATTAGGCGGTGGTCTACTGTAACTGGTGCATGAGAAAGGGCTTAAATGAATGCTCAAATCCAATTTGATTCATAGTCAATGATAACTCAATGCGATAGGTCTGTCATTCCAGTGGATAAATTTTGTAAGATTCAAAAGCGGAAGTATAAGCAATTTAAAAGGAGAAATAGAGATTATTCTAGTGTGGAAGAACTGACATTAGAACTGTTAACGAAATGACTTTCTTCATTCACGAAAAAAAATTTGTAATTCACAAAATAACTTTCGTCAATCACGAAATAAATTTTGTCATTGCAGAAAATAAATTTTGTCATTCACCAAAGTAATTTCATAAACTTCCTTCTCCCTACACGTGGGTGACGTGATTGAGGTTGGACCAACTTAAACCAACATGTCAGGCTGCTACTGGGATTCGTACCCATGCAGACAAACAACCTCTGACTACAAGTCAACTGCCCGAACCACTGGGCCACCAAGTTGAGCTACATGAGAGGCAAGAATGGACAGAATTTAATTCCTAGTGACTGGCAATGCTGTGGGGATGTTCTGTGTGACAAAATTATTGTATGAATCACTATTCAATGGGTCGTTGTAAGCGGTGTCTTTGTAAGCTGTAGATGACGACACCAAACCCCCTCAATTTCTGTTTTTTGTTGTTAAAAATGTGGGATAATATGGAATATGATAGTAGAAACTGCACTATAAAATTATGAAATTTTCAGAATATCTGAAATATATAATGATAATGCTGCTCCGCAATTATGGTGAAATTTGATAATAGATAAATATCTCAAATTGATCATTTCATACTTTAAATTGGAACAAATTTTTTCATTAAATAGCATTATGAAATATCATATACCATGGTTTGTATCTACAAATCAATTATCAGTCATAAATATGCATTATTTCTGGAATTATGAAAGAAAAATGGTTGATTACACTGGTTGCAACTAGAGCTATATCAGGGTGTATCGGGACCATGGCGCCTTTTTAACCCTTTCCTTACCGCGCCTAGCATAGCACGCAGTGCGTTAACTACCGCGCCCCCTGTGGTGAACTATCCCGCTAGTACCGCACGTCGCACGTTGTACAGACGTCTAAATACCGGCCTATTCTGCAAGCCATAGAAAATTACTCAAAGTGCAGAGGGGTGCTTCGCGAATTAGCTAATTTAGATAACTTAGGAAGATAATTAGATAATTTTAATGATACCGAAAAGACGAAGAGACTTCAGGCTTTATTTCCATTCCATTAATTATGAATTCGATCAATATTTGATAATTATATTGATATTCCCAATTGCAGGAAGAATTTGATACTCTTTTTTGCTCCGTTGACAAAAGCCTGTACATAGGCCAAATATAGCACTGCACCTACAAAGATGTGTATCTATTTTTTCATCACAATGACATTATGTTATTTTTACATTAATAATTATAAAAAGACATGGAGAACACATCTGGGGAGTTGTTTTGTATTTAGAATTGATATATTATGGAGAAATCATGAAAATGCGATATGCCTGATAGGTGGCGCCAACCGCACTCTGTCTTATAGTTGGCCTAAAGCTAAGACTTATGCTTTATATAATCAAGTATCAACATCGCCATAGTAAGCCATTCATCTGAATTCGACAATAATCATAAGTACAATATTGTTTTCTATATATACTGAATTTTAAAAGAAATCTGTCCATTATTTACTGATATAATATAAAATATTTAATAATATAAATCAGCTGCCTCAAGGCAGCATCGGTATTCCCATGGTGCTGCCTTAAGGCAGCATTGGTACTCTCACAGTGCTGCCTTGCGGCAGCATTGGTATTCTCTTGGTGCTGCCTTAAGGCAGCATTGGTAAGGAAAGGGTTAAATAAAAAGGAAAAACGCCAGTGCAGAGAGGTGCAATACAAAATAGGTAAACAAATTAAAAATCTGTGCTGAATTATATTAGGTTTATGTGAAAGGGTTAAGTTGGTCTGTCTGTTTAAGATTCTGAATGAAAATAGAAATAATTCAGAAAGAGGAAAAATGGCAACTTACAATAGAAATTATAGAGTGACTAGTGTAGTGGAACTAAAATTGGTTCCTAAAAGAACCTTTATGACTGAGGAAAGAAAAAGAAAGGTTCTGCATGGAGGGGAATTGAACTCTCAGCATGAGGTTTCTTTTGCAGACACTCTACTTCTAGACTACTTAAACTGACTTGTAGAGGGAACGTTTCAGGTATTCCTGAATGCATGGACAAATCTAGTTCCTCACAATACACCAGGTGGCAGGCACTGTTATGAAAATGTTAGTTCTGTTCATATCCACCCAGTGTCAGTGCTGTGCTTAGACTATACCAGTAGAGCCAAGGGTTAAGATAAGGGAAAAGATAACCATACTCTTGGTCATTTCCAAACAGTGTCAGTGCTGTACTGTGATAAAGTTGTGATAAAGGAATATGACAAGATGACTTCAGCTTGTGCATACTGGCAACAGAACAGAATTCTTGACTGCAGTATGATATCAGTATACACAGCCTGAAACTATCTTGCCTGATTCTAAGAGATTATTCTACGAAGTGACTAGTGCAGTAGAACTTTCATTACTTCCTGAACCAAATTCAATGACTCTGTAAACAAAGACAAGTTCTGGATGGGTTTATGTTGTGCATACTGATAACAGAAGAGAATTACTGCCGACTTAATGTTATAACTATGCATAAACTGAAGCTTTCTTGCCTTCATTATACACCCTAGAATACAAGTATTTTACCCTGAATAGATGTAGAAGGTTGTCAAAATACTAATGTCTCCATTCTAAGACATCACATGTTGACCATGTGTTGATATCTATTTCTGCCCAAGCCCTGCAGTAAGCTATGATTACTGCACACGTGTGCTGTACACAGTTTATACTGCATGCCCCAGAATGTGAAGTAGAGTAGAACCCCTTGTAAACATACACACTCCAAGGGGGGCCAAAGTGTCTGCCTACATAGGGGAGGGGGAGGCACTTGCATATTTATTAGAAAGAACTGTTCTGAGGAAAGGTGTCAGTTAACGCTGTTCTGCAAACCAGGTTGCCATTAGGCGGTGGTCTACTGTAACTGGTGCATGAGAAAGGGCTTAAATGAATGCTCAAATCCAATTTGATTCATAGTCAATGATAACTCAATGCGATAGGTCTGTCATTCCAGTGGATAAATTTTGTAAGATTCAAAAGCGGAAATATAAGCAATTTAAAAGGAGAAATAGAGATTATTCTAGTGTGGAAGAACTGACATTAGAACTGTTAACGAAATGACTTTCTTCATTCACGAAAAAAAATTTGTAATTCACAAAATCACTTTCGTCAATCACGAAATAAATTTTGTCATTGCAGAAAATAAATTTTGTCATTCACAAAATAGATTTTGACATTCACCAAAGTAATTTCTTAAACCTCCTTCTCCCTACACGTGAGTGACGTGAGTGACGTGAGTGACGTGATTGGACCAACTTAAACCAACATGTCAGGCTGCTACTGGGATTCGTACCCATGCAGACAAACAACCTCTGACTACAAGTCAACTGCCCCAACCACTGGGCCACCACGATGAGCTATCAATCATAAATATGCATTATTTCTGGAATTATGAAAAAAAAATGGTTGATTACGCTGGTTGCAACTAGAGCTATATCGGGGTGTATCGGGACCATGGCGCCTTTTAAACCCTTTCCTTACCGCGCCTAGCGTAGCACGCAGTGCGTTAACGACCGGGCCCCCTGCGGTGAACTATCCCGCTAGTACCGCACGTCGCACGTTGTACAGACGTCTAAATACCGGCCTATTCTGCAAGCCATAGAAAATTACTCAAAGTGCAGAGGGGTGCTTCGCAAATTAGCTAATTTAGATAACTTAGGAAGATAATTAGATAATTTTAATGATACCGAAAAGACGAAGAGACTTCAGGCTTTATTTCCATTCCATTAATCATGAATTCGATCAATATTTGATAATTATATTGATATTCCCAATTGCAGGAAGAATTTGATACTCTTTTTGCTCCGTTGACAAAAGCCTGTACATAGGCCAAATATAGCACTGCACCTACAAAGATGTGTATCTATTTTTTCATCACAATGACATTATGTTATTTTTACATTAATAATTATAAAAAGACATGGAGAACACATCTGGGGAGTTGTTTTGTATTTAGAATTGATATATTATGGAGAAATCATGAAAATGCGATATGCCTGATAGGTGGCGCCAACCGCATTCTGTCTTATAGTTGGCCTAAAGCTAAGACTTATGCTTTATATAATCAAGTATCAACATCGCCATAGTAAGCCATTCATCTGAATTCGACAATAATCATAAGTACAATATTGTTTTCTATATATACTGAATTTTAAAAGAAATCTGTCCATTATTTACTGATATAATATAAAATATTTAATAATATAAATCAGCTGCCTCAAGGCAGCATCGGTATTCCCATGGTGCTGCCTTAAGGCAGCATTGGTACTCTCACAGTGCTGCCTTAAGGCAGCATTGGTATTCTCTTGGTGCTGCCTTAAGGCAGCATTGGTAAGGAAAGGGTTAAATAAAAAGGAAAAACGCCAGTGCAGAGAGGTGCAATACAAAATAGGTAAACAAATTAAAAATCTGTGCTGAATTATATTAGGTTTATGTGAAAGGGTTAAGTTGGTCTGTCTGTTTAAGATTCTGAATGAAAATAGAAATAATTCAGAAAGAGGAAAAATGGCAACTTACAATAGAAATTATAGAGTGACTAGTGTAGTGGAACTAAAATTGGTTCCTAAAAGAATCTTTATGACTGAGGAAAGAAAAAGAAAGGTTCTGCATGGAGGGGAATTGAACTCTCAGCATGAGGTTTCTTTTGCAGACACTCTACTTCTAGACTACTTAAACTGACTTGTAGAGGGAACGTTTCAGGGATTCCTGAATGCATGGACAAATCTAGTTCCTCACAATACACCAGGTGGCAGGCACTGTAATGAAAATGTTAGTTCTGTTCATATCCACCCAGTGTCAGTGCTGTGCTTAGACTATACCAGTAGAGCCAAGGGTTAAGATAAGGGAAAAGATAACCATACTCTTGGTCATTTCCAAACAGTGTCAGTGCTGTACTGTGATAAAGTTGTGATAAAGGAATATGACAAGATGACTTCAGCTTGTGCATACTGGCAACAGAACAGAATTCTTGACTGCAGTATGATATCAGTATACACAGCCTGAAACTATCTTGCCTGATTCTAAGAGATTATTCTACGAAGTGACTAGTGCAGTAGAACTTTCATTACTTCCTGAACCAAATTCAATGACTCTGTAAACAAAGACAAGTTCTGGATGGGTTTATGTTGTGCATACTGATAACAGAAGAGAATTACTGCCGACTTAATGTTATAACTATGCATAAACTGAAGCTTTCTTGCCTTCATTATACACCCTAGAATACAAGTATTTTACCCTGAATAGATGTAGAAGGTTGTCAAAATACTAATGTCTCCATTCTAAGACATCACATGTTGACCATGTGTTGATATCTATTTCTGCCCAAGCCCTGCAGTAAGCTATGATTACTGCACACGTGTGCTGTACACAGTTTATACTGCATGCCCCAGAATGTGAAGTAGAGTAGAACCCCTTGTAAACATACACACTCCAAGGGGGGCCAAAGTGTCTGCCTACATAGGGGAGGGGGAGGCACTTGCATATTTATTAGAAAGAACTGTTCTGAGGAAAGGTGTCAGTTAACGCTGTTCTGCAAACCAGGTTGCCATTAGGCGGTGGTCTACTGAAACTGGTGCATGAGAAAGGGCTTAAATGAATGCTCAAATCCAATTTGATTCATAGTCAATGATAACTCAATGCGATAGGTCTGTCATTCCAGTGGATAAATTTTGTAAGATTCAAAAGCGGAAATATTAGCAATTTAAAAGGAGAAATAGAGATTATTCTAGTGTGGATGAACTGACATTAGAACTGTTAACGAAATGACTTTCTTCATTCACGAAAAAAAATTTGTAATTCACAAAATCACTTTCGTCAATCACGAAATAAATTTTGTCATTGCAGAAAATAAATTTTGTCATTCACAAAATAGATTTTGACATTCACCAAAGTAATTTCTTAAACCTCCTTCTCCCTACACGTGAGTGACGTGAGTGACGTGAGTGACGTGATTGACGTGTTTGAGGTTGGACCAACTTAAACCAACATGTCAGGCTGCTACTGGGATTCGTACCCATGCAGACAAACAACCTCTGACTACAAGTCAACTGCCCTAACCACTGGGCCACCACGATGAGCTATCAATCATAAATATGCATTATTTCTGGAATTATGAAAAAAAAATGGTTGATTACGCTGGTTGCAACTAGAGCTATATCGGGGTGTATCGGGACCATGGCGCCTTTTTAACCCTTTCCTTACCACGCCTAGCGTAGCACGCAGTGCGTTAACGACCGCCCCCCCTGTGGTGAACTATCCCGCTAGTACTGCACGTCGCACGTTGTACAGACGTCTAAATACTGGCCTATTCTGCAAGCCATAGAAAATTACTCACAGTGCAGAGGGGTGCTTCGCAAATTAGCCAATTTAGATAACTTAGGAAGATAATTAGATAATTTTAATGATACCGAAAAGACGAAGAGACTTCAGGCTTTATTTCCATTCCATTAATCATGAATTCGATCAATATTTGATAATTATATTGATATTCCCAATTGCAGGAAGAATTTGATACTCTTTTTGCTCCGTTGACAAAAGCCTGTACATAGGCCAAATATAGCACTGCACCTACAAAGATGTGTATCTATTTTTTCATCACAATGACATTATGTTATTTTTTTATATCAATAATTATAAAAAGACATGGAGAACACATCTGGGGAGTTGTTTTGTATTTAGAATTAATATATTATGGAGAAATCATGAAAATGTGATATGCCTGATAGGTGGCGCCAACCGCACTCTGTCTTATAGTTGGCCTAAAGCTAAGACTTATGCTTTATATAATCAAGTATCAACATCGCCATAGTAAGCCATTCATCTGAATTAGACAATAATCATAAGTACAATATTGTTTTCTATATATACTGAATTTTAAAAGAAATCTGTCCATTATTTACTGATATAATATAAAATATTTAATAATATAAATCAGCTGCCTCAAGGCAGCATCGGTATTCCCATGGTGCTGCCTTAAGGTAGCATTGGTACTCTCACGGTGCTGCCTTGAAGCAGCATTGGTATTCTCTTGGTGCTGCCTTAAGGCAGCATTGGTAAGGAAAGGGTTAAATAAAAAGGAAAAACGCCAGTGCAGATAGGTGCAGTACAAAATAGGTAAACAAATTAAAAATCTGTGCTGGATTATATTAGGTTTATGTGAAAGGGTTAAGTTGGTCTGTCTGTTTAAGATTCTGAATGAAAATAGAAATAATTCAGAAAGAGGAAAAATGGCAACTTACAATAGAAATTATAGAGTGACTTGTGTAGTGGAACTAAAATTGGTTCCTAAAAGAATCTTTATGACTGAGGAAAGAAAAAGAAAGGTTCTGTATGGAGGGGAATTGAACTCTCAGCATGAGGTTTCTTTTGCAGACACTCTACTTCTAGACTACTTAAACTGACTTGTAGAGGGAACGTTTCAGGGATTCCTGAATGCATGGACAAATCTAGTTCCTCACAATACACCAGGTGGCAGGCACTGTAATGAAAATGCTAGTTCTGTTCATTTCCACCCAGTGTCAGTGCTGTGCTTAGACTATACCAGTAGAGCCAAGGGATAAGATAAGGGATAAGATAACCATACTCTTGGTCATTTCCAAACAGTGTCAGTGCTGTACTGTGTTAAAGTTGTGATAAAGGAATATGACAAGATGACTTCAGCTTGTGCATACTGGCAACAGAACAGAATTCTTGACTGCAGTATGATATCAGTATACACAGCCTGAAACTATCTTGCCTGATTCTAAGAGATTATTCTACGAAGTGACTAGTGCAGTAGAACTTTCATTACTTCCTGAACCAAATTCAATGACTCTGTAAACAAAGACAAGTTCTGGATGGGTTTATGTTGTGCATACTGATAACAGAAGAGAATTACTGCCGACTTAATGTTATAACTATGCATAAACTGAAGCTTTCTTGCCTTCATTATACACCCTAGAATACAAGTATTTTACCCTGAATAGATGTAGAAGGTTGTCAAAATACTAATGTCTCCATTCTAAGACATCACATGTTGACCATGTGTTGATATCTATTTCTGCCCAAGCCCTGCAGTAAGCTATGATTACTGCACACGTGTGCTGTACACAGTTTATACTGCATGCCCCAGAATGTGAAGTAGAGTAGAACCCCTTGTAAACATACACACTCCAAGGGGGGCAAAAGTGTCTGCCTACATAGGGGAGGGGGAGGCACTTGCATATTTATTAGAAAGAACTGTTCTGAGGAAAGGTGTCAGTTAACGCTGTTCTGCAAACCAGGTTGCCATTAGGCGGTGGTCTACTGTAACTGGTGCATGAGAAAGGGCTTAAATGAATGCTCAAATCCAATTTGATTCATAGTCAATGATAACTCAATGCGATAGGTCTGTCATTCCAGTGGATAAATTTTGTAAGATTCAAAAGCGGAAGTATAAGCAATTTAAAAGGAGAAATAGAGATTATTCTAGTGTGGAAGAACTGACATTAGAACTGTTAACGAAATGACTTTCTTCATTCACGAAAAAAAATTTGTAATTCACAAAATAACTTTCGTCAATCACGAAATAAACTTTGTCATTGCAGAAAATAAATTTTGTCATTCACCAAAGTAATTTCATAAACTTCCTTCTCCCTACACGTGGGTGACGTGATTGAGGTTGGACCAACTTAAACCAACATGTCAGGCTGCTACTGGGATTCGTACCCATGCAGACAAACAACCTCTGACTACAAGTCAACTGCCCGAACCACTGGGCCACCAAGTTGAGCTACATGAGAGGCAAGAATGGACAGAATTTAATTCCTAGTGACTGGCAATGCTGTGGGGATGTTCTGTGTGACAAAATTATTGTATGAATCACTATTCAATGGGTCGTTGTAAGCGGTGTCTTTGTAAGCTGTAGATGACGACACCAAACCCCCTCAATTTCTGTTTTTTGTTGTTAAAAATGTGGGATAATATGGAATATGATAGTAGAAACTGCACTATAAAATTATGAAATTTTCAGAATATCTGAAATATATAATGATAATGCTGCTCCGCAATTATGGTGAAATTTGATAATAGATAAATATCTCAAATTGATCATTTCATACTTTAAATTGGAACAAATTTTTTCATTAAATAGCATTATGAAATATCATATACCATGGTTTGTATCTACAAATCAATTATCAGTCATAAATATGCATTATTTCTGGAATTATGAAAGAAAAATGGTTGATTACACTGGTTGCAACTAGAGCTATATCAGGGTGTATCGGGACCATGGCGCCTTTTTAACCCTTTCCTTACCGCGCCTAGCATAGCACGCAGTGCGTTAACTACCGCGCCCCCTGTGGTGAACTATCCCGCTAGTACCGCACGTCGCACGTTGTACAGACGTCTAAATACCGGCCTATTCTGCAAGCCATAGAAAATTACTCAAAGTGCAGAGGGGTGCTTCGCGAATTAGCTAATTTAGATAACTTAGGAAGATAATTAGATAATTTTAATGATACCGAAAAGACGAAGAGACTTCAGGCTTTATTTCCATTCCATTAATTATGAATTCGATCAATATTTGATAATTATATTGATATTCCCAATTGCAGGAAGAATTTGATACTCTTTTTTGCTCCGTTGACAAAAGCCTGTACATAGGCCAAATATAGCACTGCACCTACAAAGATGTGTATCTATTTTTTCATCACAATGACATTATGTTATTTTTACATTAATAATTATAAAAAGACATGGAGAACACATCTGGGGAGTTGTTTTGTATTTAGAATTGATATATTATGGAGAAATCATGAAAATGCGATATGCCTGATAGGTGGCGCCAACCGCACTCTGTCTTATAGTTGGCCTAAAGCTAAGACTTATGCTTTATATAATCAAGTATCAACATCGCCATAGTAAGCCATTCATCTGAATTCGACAATAATCATAAGTACAATATTGTTTTCTATATATACTGAATTTTAAAAGAAATCTGTCCATTATTTACTGATATAATATAAAATATTTAATAATATAAATCAGCTGCCTCAAGGCAGCATCGGTATTCCCATGGTGCTGCCTTAAGGCAGCATTGGTACTCTCACAGTGCTGCCTTGCGGCAGCATTGGTATTCTCTTGGTGCTGCCTTAAGGCAGCATTGGTAAGGAAAGGGTTAAATAAAAAGGAAAAACGCCAGTGCAGAGAGGTGCAATACAAAATAGGTAAACAAATTAAAAATCTGTGCTGAATTATATTAGGTTTATGTGAAAGGGTTAAGTTGGTCTGTCTGTTTAAGATTCTGAATGAAAATAGAAATAATTCAGAAAGAGGAAAAATGGCAACTTACAATAGAAATTATAGAGTGACTAGTGTAGTGGAACTAAAATTGGTTCCTAAAAGAACCTTTATGACTGAGGAAAGAAAAAGAAAGGTTCTGCATGGAGGGGAATTGAACTCTCAGCATGAGGTTTCTTTTGCAGACACTCTACTTCTAGACTACTTAAACTGACTTGTAGAGGGAACGTTTCAGGTATTCCTGAATGCATGGACAAATCTAGTTCCTCACAATACACCAGGTGGCAGGCACTGTTATGAAAATGTTAGTTCTGTTCATATCCACCCAGTGTCAGTGCTGTGCTTAGACTATACCAGTAGAGCCAAGGGTTAAGATAAGGGAAAAGATAACCATACTCTTGGTCATTTCCAAACAGTGTCAGTGCTGTACTGTGATAAAGTTGTGATAAAGGAATATGACAAGATGACTTCAGCTTGTGCATACTGGCAACAGAACAGAATTCTTGACTGCAGTATGATATCAGTATACACAGCCTGAAACTATCTTGCCTGATTCTAAGAGATTATTCTACGAAGTGACTAGTGCAGTAGAACTTTCATTACTTCCTGAACCAAATTCAATGACTCTGTAAACAAAGACAAGTTCTGGATGGGTTTATGTTGTGCATACTGATAACAGAAGAGAATTACTGCCGACTTAATGTTATAACTATGCATAAACTGAAGCTTTCTTGCCTTCATTATACACCCTAGAATACAAGTATTTTACCCTGAATAGATGTAGAAGGTTGTCAAAATACTAATGTCTCCATTCTAAGACATCACATGTTGACCATGTGTTGATATCTATTTCTGCCCAAGCCCTGCAGTAAGCTATGATTACTGCACACGTGTGCTGTACACAGTTTATACTGCATGCCCCAGAATGTGAAGTAGAGTAGAACCCCTTGTAAACATACACACTCCAAGGGGGGCCAAAGTGTCTGCCTACATAGGGGAGGGGGAGGCACTTGCATATTTATTAGAAAGAACTGTTCTGAGGAAAGGTGTCAGTTAACGCTGTTCTGCAAACCAGGTTGCCATTAGGCGGTGGTCTACTGTAACTGGTGCATGAGAAAGGGCTTAAATGAATGCTCAAATCCAATTTGATTCATAGTCAATGATAACTCAATGCGATAGGTCTGTCATTCCAGTGGATAAATTTTGTAAGATTCAAAAGCGGAAATATAAGCAATTTAAAAGGAGAAATAGAGATTATTCTAGTGTGGAAGAACTGACATTAGAACTGTTAACGAAATGACTTTCTTCATTCACGAAAAAAAATTTGTAATTCACAAAATCACTTTCGTCAATCACGAAATAAATTTTGTCATTGCAGAAAATAAATTTTGTCATTCACAAAATAGATTTTGACATTCACCAAAGTAATTTCTTAAACCTCCTTCTCCCTACACGTGAGTGACGTGAGTGACGTGAGTGACGTGATTGGACCAACTTAAACCAACATGTCAGGCTGCTACTGGGATTCGTACCCATGCAGACAAACAACCTCTGACTACAAGTCAACTGCCCCAACCACTGGGCCACCACGATGAGCTATCAATCATAAATATGCATTATTTCTGGAATTATGAAAAAAAAATGGTTGATTACGCTGGTTGCAACTAGAGCTATATCGGGGTGTATCGGGACCATGGCGCCTTTTAAACCCTTTCCTTACCGCGCCTAGCGTAGCACGCAGTGCGTTAACGACCGGGCCCCCTGCGGTGAACTATCCCGCTAGTACCGCACGTCGCACGTTGTACAGACGTCTAAATACCGGCCTATTCTGCAAGCCATAGAAAATTACTCAAAGTGCAGAGGGGTGCTTCGCAAATTAGCTAATTTAGATAACTTAGGAAGATAATTAGATAATTTTAATGATACCGAAAAGACGAAGAGACTTCAGGCTTTATTTCCATTCCATTAATCATGAATTCGATCAATATTTGATAATTATATTGATATTCCCAATTGCAGGAAGAATTTGATACTCTTTTTGCTCCGTTGACAAAAGCCTGTACATAGGCCAAATATAGCACTGCACCTACAAAGATGTGTATCTATTTTTTCATCACAATGACATTATGTTATTTTTACATTAATAATTATAAAAAGACATGGAGAACACATCTGGGGAGTTGTTTTGTATTTAGAATTGATATATTATGGAGAAATCATGAAAATGCGATATGCCTGATAGGTGGCGCCAACCGCATTCTGTCTTATAGTTGGCCTAAAGCTAAGACTTATGCTTTATATAATCAAGTATCAACATCGCCATAGTAAGCCATTCATCTGAATTCGACAATAATCATAAGTACAATATTGTTTTCTATATATACTGAATTTTAAAAGAAATCTGTCCATTATTTACTGATATAATATAAAATATTTAATAATATAAATCAGCTGCCTCAAGGCAGCATCGGTATTCCCATGGTGCTGCCTTAAGGCAGCATTGGTACTCTCACAGTGCTGCCTTAAGGCAGCATTGGTATTCTCTTGGTGCTGCCTTAAGGCAGCATTGGTAAGGAAAGGGTTAAATAAAAAGGAAAAACGCCAGTGCAGAGAGGTGCAATACAAAATAGGTAAACAAATTAAAAATCTGTGCTGAATTATATTAGGTTTATGTGAAAGGGTTAAGTTGGTCTGTCTGTTTAAGATTCTGAATGAAAATAGAAATAATTCAGAAAGAGGAAAAATGGCAACTTACAATAGAAATTATAGAGTGACTAGTGTAGTGGAACTAAAATTGGTTCCTAAAAGAATCTTTATGACTGAGGAAAGAAAAAGAAAGGTTCTGCATGGAGGGGAATTGAACTCTGAGCATGAGGTTTCTTTTGCAGACACTCTACTTCTAGACTACTTAAACTGACTTGTAGAGGGAACGTTTCAGGGATTCCTGAATGCATGGACAAATCTAGTTCCTCACAATACACCAGGTGGCAGGCACTGTAATGAAAATGTTAGTTCTGTTCATATCCACCCAGTGTCAGTGCTGTGCTTAGACTATACCAGTAGAGCCAAGGGTTAAGATAAGGGAAAAGATAACCATACTCTTGGTCATTTCCAAACAGTGTCAGTGCTGTACTGTGATAAAGTTGTGATAAAGGAATATGACAAGATGACTTCAGCTTGTGCATACTGGCAACAGAACAGAATTCTTGACTGCAGTATGATATCAGTATACACAGCCTGAAACTATCTTGCCTGATTCTAAGAGATTATTCTACGAAGTGACTAGTGCAGTAGAACTTTCATTACTTCCTGAACCAAATTCAATGACTCTGTAAACAAAGACAAGTTCTGGATGGGTTTATGTTGTGCATACTGATAACAGAAGAGAATTACTGCCGACTTAATGTTATAACTATGCATAAACTGAAGCTTTCTTGCCTTCATTATACACCCTAGAATACAAGTATTTTACCCTGAATAGATGTAGAAGGTTGTCAAAATACTAATGTCTCCATTCTAAGACATCACATGTTGACCATGTGTTGATATCTATTTCTGCCCAAGCCCTGCAGTAAGCTATGATTACTGCACACGTGTGCTGTACACAGTTTATACTGCATGCCCCAGAATGTGAAGTAGAGTAGAACCCCTTGTAAACATACACACTCCAAGGGGGGCCAAAGTGTCTGCCTACATAGGGGAGGGGGAGGCACTTGCATATTTATTAGAAAGAACTGTTCTGAGGAAAGGTGTCAGTTAACGCTGTTCTGCAAACCAGGTTGCCATTAGGCGGTGGTCTACTGAAACTGGTGCATGAGAAAGGGCTTAAATGAATGCTCAAATCCAATTTGATTCATAGTCAATGATAACTCAATGCGATAGGTCTGTCATTCCAGTGGATAAATTTTGTAAGATTCAAAAGCGGAAATATTAGCAATTTAAAAGGAGAAATAGAGATTATTCTAGTGTGGATGAACTGACATTAGAACTGTTAACGAAATGACTTTCTTCATTCACGAAAAAAAATTTGTAATTCACAAAATCACTTTCGTCAATCACGAAATAAATTTTGTCATTGCAGAAAATAAATTTTGTCATTCACAAAATAGATTTTGACATTCACCAAAGTAATTTCTTAAACCTCCTTCTCCCTACACGTGAGTGACGTGAGTGACGTGAGTGACGTGATTGACGTGTTTGAGGTTGGACCAACTTAAACCAACATGTCAGGCTGCTACTGGGATTCGTACCCATGCAGACAAACAACCTCTGACTACAAGTCAACTGCCCTAACCACTGGGCCACCACGATGAGCTATCAATCATAAATATGCATTATTTCTGGAATTATGAAAAAAAAATGGTTGATTACGCTGGTTGCAACTAGAGCTATATCGGGGTGTATCGGGACCATGGCGCCTTTTTAACCCTTTCCTTACCACGCCTAGCGTAGCACGCAGTGCGTTAACGACCGCCCCCCCTGTGGTGAACTATCCCGCTAGTACTGCACGTCGCACGTTGTACAGACGTCTAAATACTGGCCTATTCTGCAAGCCATAGAAAATTACTCACAGTGCAGAGGGGTGCTTCGCAAATTAGCCAATTTAGATAACTTAGGAAGATAATTAGATAATTTTAATGATACCGAAAAGACGAAGAGACTTCAGGCTTTATTTCCATTCCATTAATCATGAATTCGATCAATATTTGATAATTATATTGATATTCCCAATTGCAGGAAGAATTTGATACTCTTTTTGCTCCGTTGACAAAAGCCTGTACATAGGCCAAATATAGCACTGCACCTACAAAGATGTGTATCTATTTTTTCATCACAATGACATTATGTTATTTTTTTATATCAATAATTATAAAAAGACATGGAGAACACATCTGGGGAGTTGTTTTGTATTTAGAATTAATATATTATGGAGAAATCATGAAAATGTGATATGCCTGATAGGTGGCGCCAACCGCACTCTGTCTTATAGTTGGCCTAAAGCTAAGACTTATGCTTTATATAATCAAGTATCAACATCGCCATAGTAAGCCATTCATCTGAATTAGACAATAATCATAAGTACAATATTGTTTTCTATATATACTGAATTTTAAAAGAAATCTGTCCATTATTTACTGATATAATATAAAATATTTAATAATATAAATCAGCTGCCTCAAGGCAGCATCGGTATTCCCATGGTGCTGCCTTAAGGTAGCATTGGTACTCTCACGGTGCTGCCTTGAAGCAGCATTGGTATTCTCTTGGTGCTGCCTTAAGGCAGCATTGGTAAGGAAAGGGTTAAATAAAAAGGAAAAACGCCAGTGCAGATAGGTGCAGTACAAAATAGGTAAACAAATTAAAAATCTGTGCTGGATTATATTAGGTTTATGTGAAAGGGTTAAGTTGGTCTGTCTGTTTAAGATTCTGAATGAAAATAGAAATAATTCAGAAAGAGGAAAAATGGCAACTTACAATAGAAATTATAGAGTGACTTGTGTAGTGGAACTAAAATTGGTTCCTAAAAGAATCTTTATGACTGAGGAAAGAAAAAGAAAGGTTCTGTATGGAGGGGAATTGAACTCTCAGCATGAGGTTTCTTTTGCAGACACTCTACTTCTAGACTACTTAAACTGACTTGTAGAGGGAACGTTTCAGGGATTCCTGAATGCATGGACAAATCTAGTTCCTCACAATACACCAGGTGGCAGGCACTGTAATGAAAATGCTAGTTCTGTTCATTTCCACCCAGTGTCAGTGCTGTGCTTAGACTATACCAGTAGAGCCAAGGGATAAGATAAGGGATAAGATAACCATACTCTTGGTCATTTCCAAACAGTGTCAGTGCTGTACTGTGTTAAAGTTGTGATAAAGGAATATGACAAGATGACTTCAGCTTGTGCATACTGGCAACAGAACAGAATTCTTGACTGCAGTATGATATCAGTATACACAGCCTGAAACTATCTTGCCTGATTCTAAGAGATTATTCTACGAAGTGACTAGTGCAGTAGAACTTTCATTACTTCCTGAACCAAATTCAATGACTCTGTAAACAAAGACAAGTTCTGGATGGGTTTATGTTGTGCATACTGATAACAGAAGAGAATTACTGCCGACTTAATGTTATAACTATGCATAAACTGAAGCTTTCTTGCCTTCATTATACACCCTAGAATACAAGTATTTTACCCTGAATAGATGTAGAAGGTTGTCAAAATACTAATGTCTCCATTCTAAGACATCACATGTTGACCATGTGTTGATATCTATTTCTGCCCAAGCCCTGCAGTAAGCTATGATTACTGCACACGTGTGCTGTACACAGTTTATACTGCATGCCCCAGAATGTGAAGTAGAGTAGAACCCCTTGTAAACATACACACTCCAAGGGGGGCAAAAGTGTCTGCCTACATAGGGGAGGGGGAGGCACTTGCATATTTATTAGAAAGAACTGTTCTGAGGAAAGGTGTCAGTTAACGCTGTTCTGCAAACCAGGTTGCCATTAGGCGGTGGTCTACTGTAACTGGTGCATGAGAAAGGGCTTAAATGAATGCTCAAATCCAATTTGATTCATAGTCAATGATAACTCAATGCGATAGGTCTGTCATTCCAGTGGATAAATTTTGTAAGATTCAAAAGCGGAAGTATAAGCAATTTAAAAGGAGAAATAGAGATTATTCTAGTGTGGAAGAACTGACATTAGAACTGTTAACGAAATGACTTTCTTCATTCACGAAAAAAAATTTGTAATTCACAAAATAACTTTCGTCAATCACGAAATAAACTTTGTCATTGCAGAAAATAAATTTTGTCATTCACCAAAGTAATTTCATAAACTTCCTTCTCCCTACACGTGGGTGACGTGATTGAGGTTGGACCAACTTAAACCAACATGTCAGGCTGCTACTGGGATTCGTACCCATGCAGACAAACAACCTCTGACTACAAGTCAACTGCCCGAACCACTGGGCCACCAAGTTGAGCTACATGAGAGGCAAGAATGGACAGAATTTAATTCCTAGTGACTGGCAATGCTGTGGGGATGTTCTGTGTGACAAAATTATTGTATGAATCACTATTCAATGGGTCGTTGTAAGCGGTGTCTTTGTAAGCTGTAGATGACGACACCAAACCCCCTCAATTTCTGTTTTTTGTTGTTAAAAATGTGGGATAATATGGAATATGATAGTAGAAACTGCACTATAAAATTATGAAATTTTCAGAATATCTGAAATATATAATGATAATGCTGCTCCGCAATTATGGTGAAATTTGATAATAGATAAATATCTCAAATTGATCATTTCATACTTTAAATTGGAACAAATTTTTTCATTAAATAGCATTATGAAATATCATATACCATGGTTTGTATCTACAAATCAATTATCAGTCATAAATATGCATTATTTCTGGAATTATGAAAGAAAAATGGTTGATTACACTGGTTGCAACTAGAGCTATATCAGGGTGTATCGGGACCATGGCGCCTTTTTAACCCTTTCCTTACCGCGCCTAGCATAGCACGCAGTGCGTTAACTACCGCGCCCCCTGTGGTGAACTATCCCGCTAGTACCGCACGTCGCACGTTGTACAGACGTCTAAATACCGGCCTATTCTGCAAGCCATAGAAAATTACTCAAAGTGCAGAGGGGTGCTTCGCGAATTAGCTAATTTAGATAACTTAGGAAGATAATTAGATAATTTTAATGATACCGAAAAGACGAAGAGACTTCAGGCTTTATTTCCATTCCATTAATTATGAATTCGATCAATATTTGATAATTATATTGATATTCCCAATTGCAGGAAGAATTTGATACTCTTTTTTGCTCCGTTGACAAAAGCCTGTACATAGGCCAAATATAGCACTGCACCTACAAAGATGTGTATCTATTTTTTCATCACAATGACATTATGTTATTTTTACATTAATAATTATAAAAAGACATGGAGAACACATCTGGGGAGTTGTTTTGTATTTAGAATTGATATATTATGGAGAAATCATGAAAATGCGATATGCCTGATAGGTGGCGCCAACCGCACTCTGTCTTATAGTTGGCCTAAAGCTAAGACTTATGCTTTATATAATCAAGTATCAACATCGCCATAGTAAGCCATTCATCTGAATTCGACAATAATCATAAGTACAATATTGTTTTCTATATATACTGAATTTTAAAAGAAATCTGTCCATTATTTACTGATATAATATAAAATATTTAATAATATAAATCAGCTGCCTCAAGGCAGCATCGGTATTCCCATGGTGCTGCCTTAAGGCAGCATTGGTACTCTCACAGTGCTGCCTTGCGGCAGCATTGGTATTCTCTTGGTGCTGCCTTAAGGCAGCATTGGTAAGGAAAGGGTTAGATAAAAAGGAAAATCGCCAGTGCAGAGAGGTGCAATACAAAATAGGTAAACAAATTAAAAATCTGTGCTGGATTATATTAGGTTTATGTGAAAGGGTTAAGTTGGTCTGTCTGTTTAAGATTCTGAATGAAAATAGAAATAATTCAGAAAGAGGAAAAATGGCAACTTACAATAGAAATTATAGAGTGACTAGTGTAGTGGAACTAAAATTGGTTCCTAAAAGAATCTTTATGACTGAGGAAAGAAAAAGAAAGGTTCTGCATGGAGGGGAATTGAACTCTCAGCATGAGGTTTCTTTTGCAGACACTCTACTTCTAGACAACTTAAACTGACTTGTAGAGGGAACGTTTCAGGGATTCCTGAATGCATGGACAAATCTAGTTCCTCACAATACACCAGGTGGCAGGCACTGTAATGAAAATGTTAGTTCTGTTCATATCCACCCAGTGTCAGTGCTGTGCTTAGACTATACCAGTAGAGCCAAGGGATAAGATAAGGGATAAGATAACCATACTCTTGGTCATTTCCAAACAGTGTCAGTGCTGTACTGTGATAAAGTTGTGATAAAGGAATATGACAAGATGACTTCAGCCTGTGCATACTGGCAACAGAACAGAATTCTTGACTGCAGTATGATATCAGTATACACAGCCTGAAACTATCTTGCCTGATTCTAAGAGATTATTCTACGAAGTGACTAGTGCAGTAGAACTTTCATTACTTCCTGAACCAAATTCAATGACTCTGTAAACAAAGACAAGTTCTGGATGGGTTTATGTTGTGCATACTGATAACAGAAGAGAATTACTGCCGACTTAATGTTATAACTATGCATAAACTGAAGCTTTCTTGCCTTCATTATACACCCTAGAATACAAGTATTTTACCCTGAATAGATGTAGAAGGTTGTCAAAATACTAATGTCTCCATTCTGAGACATCACATGTTGACCATGTGTTGATATCTATTTCTGCCCAAGCCCTGCAGTAAGCTATGATTACTGCACACGTGTGCTGTACACAGTTTATACTGCATGCCCCAGAATGTGAAGTAGAGTAGAACCCCTTGTAAACATACACACTCCAAGGGGGGCCAAAGTGTCTGCCTACATAGGGGAGGGGGAGGCACTTGCATATCTATTAGAAAGAACTGTTCTGAGGAAAGGTGTCAGTTAACGCTGTTCTGCAAACCAGGTTGCCATTAGGCGGTGGTCTACTGTAACTGGTGCATGAGAAAGGGCTTAAATGAATGCTCAAATCCAATTTGATTCATAGTCAATGATAACTCAATGCGATAGGTCTGTCATTCCAGTGGATAAATTTTGTAAGATTCAAAAGCGGAAATATAAGCAATTTAAAAGGAGAAATAGAGATTATTCTAGTGTGGATGAACTGACATTAGAACTGTTAACGAAATGACTTTCTTCATTCACGAAAAAAAATTTGTAATTCACAAAATCACTTTCGTCAATCACGAAATAAATTTTGTCATTGCAGAAAATAAATTTTGTCATTCACAAAATAGATTTTGACATTCACCAAAGTAATTTCTTAAACCTCCTTCTCCCTACACGTGAGTGACGTGAGTGACGTGAGTGACGTGATTGACGTGTTTGAGGTTGGACCAACTTAAACCAACATGTCAGGCTGCTACTGGGATTCGTACCCATGCAGACAAACAACCTCTGACTACAAGTCAACTGCCCTAACCACTGGGCCACCACGATGAGCTATCAATCATAAATATGCATTATTTCTGGAATTATGAAAAAAAAATGGTTGATTACGCTGGTTGCAACTAGAGCTATATCGGGGTGTATCGGGACCATGGCGCCTTTTTAACCCTTTCCTTACCGCGCCTAGCGTAGCACGCAGTGCGTTAACGACCGCCCCCCCTGTGGTGAACTATCCCGCTAGTACTGCACGTCGCACGTTGTACAGACGTCTAAATACTGGCCTATTCTGCAAGCCATAGAAAATTACTCACAGTGCAGAGGGGTGCTTCGCAAATTAGCCAATTTAGATAACTTAGGAAGATAATTAGATAATTTTAATGATACCGAAAAGACGAAGAGACTTCAGGCTTTATTTCCATTCCATTAATCATGAATTCGATCAATATTTGATAATTATATTGATATTCCCAATTGCAGGAAGAATTTGATACTCTTTTTGCTCCGTTGACAAAAGCCTGTACATAGGCCAAATATAGCACTGCACCTACAAAGATGTGTATCTATTTTTTCATCACAATGACATTATGTTATTTTTTTATATCAATAATTATAAAAAGACATGGAGAACACATCTGGGGAGTTGTTTTGTATTTAGATTAATATATTATGGAGAAATCATGAAAATGCGATATGCCTGATAGGTGGCGCCAACCGCACTCTGTCTTATAGTTGGCCTAAAGCTAAGACTTATGCTTTATATAATCAAGTATCAACATCGCCATAGTAAGCCATTCATCTGAATTCGACAATAATCATAAGTACAATATTGTTTTCTATATATACTGAATTTTAAAAGAAATCTGTCCATTATTTACTGATATAATATAAAATATTTAATAATATAAATCAGCTGCCTCAAGGCAGCATCGGTATTCCCATGGTGCTGCCTTAAGGTAGCATTGGTACTCTCACGGTGCTGCCTTGAGGCAGCATTGGTATTCTCTTGGTGCTGCCTTAAGGCAGCATTGGTAAGGAAAGGGTTAAATAAAAAGGAAAAACGCCAGTGCAGATAGGTGCAGTACAAAATAGGTAAACAAATTAAAAATCTGTGCTGGATTATATTAGGTTTATGTGAAAGGGTTAAGTTGGTCTGTCTGTTTAAGATTCTGAATGAAAATAGAAATAATTCAGAAAGAGGAAAAATGGCAACTTACAATAGAAATTATAGAGTGACTAGTGTAGTGGAACTAAAATTGGTTCCTAAAAGAATCTTTATGACTGAGGAAAGAAAAAGAAAGGTTCTGCATGGAGGGGAATTGAACTCTCAGCATGAGGTTTCTTTTGCAGACACTCTACTTCTAGACTACTTAAACTGACTTGTAGAGGGAACGTTTCAGGGATTCCTGAATGCATGGACAAATCTAGTTCCTCACAATACACCAGGTGGCAGGCACTGTAATGAAAATGCTAGTTCTGTTCATTTCCACCCAGTGTCAGTGCTGTGCTTAGACTATACCAGTAGAGCCAAGGGATAAGATAAGGGATAAGATAACCATACTCTTGGTCATTTCCAAACAGTGTCAGTGCTGTACTGTGTTAAAGTTGTGATAAAGGAATATGACAAGATGACTTCAGCTTGTGCATACTGGCAACAGAACAGAATTCTTGACTGCAGTATGATATCAGTATACACAGCCTGAAACTATCTTGCCTGATTCTAAGAGATTATTCTACGAAGTGACTAGTGCAGTAGAACTTTCATTACTTCCTGAACCAAATTCAATGACTCTGTAAACAAAGACAAGTTCTGGATGGGTTTATGTTGTGCATACTGATAACAGAAGAGAATTACTGCCGACTTAATGTTATAACTATGCATAAACTGAAGCTTTCTTGCCTTCATTATACACCCTAGAATACAAGTATTTTACCCTGAATAGATGTAGAAGGTTGTCAAAATACTAATGTCTCCATTCTAAGACATCACATGTTGACCATGTGTTGATATCTATTTCTGCCCAAGCCCTGCAGTAAGCTATGATTACTGCACACGTGTGCTGTACACAGTTTATACTGCATGCCCCAGAATGTGAAGTAGAGTAGAACCCCTTGTAAACATACACACTCCAAGGGGGGCAAAAGTGTCTGCCTACATAGGGGAGGGGGAGGCACTTGCATATTTATTAGAAAGAACTGTTCTGAGGAAAGGTGTCAGTTAACGCTGTTCTGCAAACCAGGTTGCCATTAGGCGGTGGTCTACTGTAACTGGTGCATGAGAAAGGGCTTAAATGAATGCTCAAATCCAATTTGATTCATAGTCAATGATAACTCAATGCGATAGGTCTGTCATTCCAGTGGATAAATTTTGTAAGATTCAAAAGCGGAAGTATAAGCAATTTAAAAGGAGAAATAGAGATTATTCTAGTGTGGAAGAACTGACATTAGAACTGTTAACGAAATGACTTTCTTCATTCACGAAAAAAAATTTGTAATTCACAAAATATCTTTCGTCAATCACGAAATAAATTTTGTCATTGCAGAAAATAAATTTTGTCATTCACCAAAGGTATTTCATAAACTTCCTTCTCCCTACACGTGGGTGACGTGATTGAGGTTGGACCAACTTAAACCAACATGTCAGGCTGCTACTGGGATTCGTACCCATGCAGACAAACAACCTCTGACTACAAGTCAACTGCCCGAACCACTGGGCCACCAAGTTGAGCTACATGAGAGGCAAGAATGGACAGAATTTAATTCCTAGTGACTGGCAATGCTGTGGGGATGTTCTGTGTGACAAAATTATTGTATGAATCACTATTCAATGGGTCGTTGTAAGCGGTGTCTTTGTAAGCTGTAGATGACGACACCAAACCCCCTCAATTTCTTTTTTTTGTTGTTAAAAATGTGGGATAATATGGAATATGATAGTAGAAACTGCACTATAAAATGATGAAATTTTCAGAATATCTGAAATATATAATGATAATGCTGCTCCGCAATTATGGTGAAATTTGATAATAGATAAATATCTCAAATTGATCATTTCATACTTTAAATTGGAACAAATTTTTTCATTAAATAGCATTATGAAATATCATATACCATGGTTTGTATCTACAAATCAATTATCAGTCATAAATATGCATTATTTCTGGAATTATGAAAGAAAAATGGTTGATTACACTGGTTGCAACTAGAGCTATATCAGGGTGTATCGGGACCATGGCGCCTTTTTAACCCTTTCCTTACCGCGCCTAGCATAGCACGCAGTGCGTTAACTACCGCGCCCCCTGTGGTGAACTATCCCGCTAGTACCGCACGTCGCACGTTGTACAGACGTCTAAATACCGGCCTATTCTGCAAGCCATAGAAAATTACTCAAAGTGCAGAGGGGTGCTTCGCGAATTAGCTAATTTAGATAACTTAGGAAGATAATTAGATAATTTTAATGATACCGAAAAGACGAAGAGACTTCAGGCTTTATTTCCATTCCATTAATTATGAATTCGATCAATATTTGATAATTATATTGATATTCCCAATTGCAGGAAGAATTTGATACTCTTTTTTGCTCCGTTGACAAAAGCCTGTACATAGGCCAAATATAGCACTGCACCTACAAAGATGTGTATCTATTTTTTCATCACAATGACATTATGTTATTTTTACATTAATAATTATAAAAAGACATGGAGAACACATCTGGGGAGTTGTTTTGTATTTAGAATTGATATATTATGGAGAAATCATGAAAATGCGATATGCCTGATAGGTGGCGCCAACCGCACTCTGTCTTATAGTTGGCCTAAAGCTAAGACTTATGCTTTATATAATCAAGTATCAACATCGCCATAGTAAGCCATTCATCTGAATTCGACAATAATCATAAGTACAATATTGTTTTCTATATATACTGAATTTTAAAAGAAATCTGTCCATTATTTACTGATATAATATAAAATATTTAATAATATAAATCAGCTGCCTCAAGGCAGCATCGGTATTCCCATGGTGCTGCCTTAAGGCAGCATTGGTACTCTCACAGTGCTGCCTTGCGGCAGCATTGGTATTCTCTTGGTGCTGCCTTAAGGCAGCATTGGTAAGGAAAGGGTTAGATAAAAAGGAAAATCGCCAGTGCAGAGAGGTGCAATACAAAATAGGTAAACAAATTAAAAATCTGTGCTGGATTATATTAGGTTTATGTGAAAGGGTTAAGTTGGTCTGTCTGTTTAAGATTCTGAATGAAAATAGAAATAATTCAGAAAGAGGAAAAATGGCAACTTACAATAGAAATTATAGAGTGACTAGTGTAGTGGAACTAAAATTGGTTCCTAAAAGAATCTTTATGACTGAGGAAAGAAAAAGAAAGGTTCTGCATGGAGGGGAATTGAACTCTCAGCATGAGGTTTCTTTTGCAGACACTCTACTTCTAGACTACTTAAACTGACTTGTAGAGGGAACGTTTCAGGGATTCCTGAATGCATGGACAAATCTAGTTCCTCACAATACACCAGGTGGCAGGCACTGTAATGAAAATGTTAGTTCTGTTCATATCCACCCAGTGTCAGTGCTGTGCTTAGACTATACCAGTAGAGCCAAGGGATAAGATAAGGGATAAGATAACCATACTCTTGGTCATTTCCAAACAGTGTCAGTGCTGTACTGTGATAAAGTTGTGATAAAGGAATATGACAAGATGACTTCAGCCTGTGCATACTGGCAACAGAACAGAATTCTTGACTGCAGTATGATATCAGTATACACAGCCTGAAACTATCTTGCCTGATTCTAAGAGATTATTCTACGAAGTGACTAGTGCAGTAGAACTTTCATTACTTCCTGAACCAAATTCAATGACTCTGTAAACAAAGACAAGTTCTGGATGGGTTTATGTTGTGCATACTGATAACAGAAGAGAATTACTGCCGACTTAATGTTATAACTATGCATAAACTGAAGCTTTCTTGCCTTCATTATACACCCTAGAATACAAGTATTTTACCCTGAATAGATGTAGAAGGTTGTCAAAATACTAATGTCTCCATTCTGAGACATCACATGTTGACCATGTGTTGATATCTATTTCTGCCCAAGCCCTGCAGTAAGCTATGATTACTGCACACGTGTGCTGTACACAGTTTATACTGCATGCCCCAGAATGTGAAGTAGAGTAGAACCCCTTGTAAACATACACACTCCAAGGGGGGCCAAAGTGTCTGCCTACATAGGGGAGGGGGAGGCACTTGCATATCTATTAGAAAGAACTGTTCTGAGGAAAGGTGTCAGTTAACGCTGTTCTGCAAACCAGGTTGCCATTAGGCGGTGGTCTACTGTAACTGGTGCATGAGAAAGGGCTTAAATGAATGCTCAAATCCAATTTGATTCATAGTCAATGATAACTCAATGCGATAGGTCTGTCATTCCAGTGGATAAATTTTGTAAGATTCAAAAGCGGAAATATAAGCAATTTAAAAGGAGAAATAGAGATTATTCTAGTGTGGATGAACTGACATTAGAACTGTTAACGAAATGACTTTCTTCATTCACGAAAAAAAATTTGTAATTCACAAAATCACTTTCGTCAATCACGAAATAAATTTTGTCATTGCAGAAAATAAATTTTGTCATTCACAAAATAGATTTTGACATTCACCAAAGTAATTTCTTAAACCTCCTTCTCCCTACACGTGAGTGACGTGAGTGACGTGAGTGACGTGATTGGACCAACTTAAACCAACATGTCAGGCTGCTACTGGGATTCGTACCCATGCAGACAAACAACCTCTGACTACAAGTCAACTGCCCTAACCACTGGGCCACCACGATGAGCTATCAATCATAAATATGCATTATTTCTGGAATTATGAAAAAAAAATGGTTGATTACGCTGGTTGCAACTAGAGCTATATCGGGGTGTATCGGGACCATGGCGCCTTTTTAACCCTTTCCTTACCGCGCCTAGCGTAGCACGCAGTGCGTTAACGACCGCCCCCCCTGTGGTGAACTATCCCGCTAGTACTGCACGTCGCACGTTGTACAGACGTCTAAATACTGGCCTATTCTGCAAGCCATAGAAAATTACTCACAGTGCAGAGGGGTGCTTCGCAAATTAGCCAATTTAGATAACTTAGGAAGATAATTAGATAATTTTAATGATACCGAAAAGACGAAGAGACTTCAGGCTTTATTTCCATTCCATTAATGATGAATTCGATCAATATTTGATAATTATATTGATATTCCCAATTGCAGGAAGAATTTGATACTCTTTTTGCTCCGTTGACAAAAGCCTGTACATAGGCCAAATATAGCACTGCACCTACAAAGATGTGTATCTATTTTTTCATCACAATGACATTATGTTATTTTTTTATATCAATAATTATAAAAAGACATGGAGAACACATCTGGGGAGTTGTTTTGTATTTAGAATTAATATATTATGGAGAAATCATGAAAATGCGATATGCCTGATAGGTGGCGCCAACCGCACTCTGTCTTATAGTTGGCCTAAAGCTAAGACTTATGCTTTATATAATCAAGTATCAACATCGCCATAGTAAGCCATTCATCTGAATTAGACAATAATCATAAGTACAATATTGTTTTCTATATATACTGAATTTTAAAAGAAATCTGTCCATTATTTACTGATATAATATAAAATATTTAATAATATAAATCAGCTGCCTCAAGGCAGCATCGGTATTCCCATGGTGCTGCCTTAAGGTAGCATTGGTACTCTCACGGTGCTGCCTTGAAGCAGCATTGGTATTCTCTTGGTGCTGCCTTAAGGCAGCATTGGTAAGGAAAGGGTTAAATAAAAAGGAAAAACGCCAGTGCAGATAGGTGCAGTACAAAATAGGTAAACAAATTAAAAATCTGTGCTGGATTATATTAGGTTTATGTGAAAGGGTTAAGTTGGTCTGTCTGTTTAAGATTCTGAATGAAAATAGAAATAATTCAGAAAGAGGAAAAATGGCAACTTACAATAGAAATTATAGAGTGACTTGTGTAGTGGAACTAAAATTGGTTCCTAAAAGAATCTTTATGACTGAGGAAAGAAAAAGAAAGGTTCTGCATGGAGGGGAATTGAACTCTCAGCATGAGGTTTCTTTTGCAGACACTCTACTTCTAGACTACTTAAACTGACTTGTAGAGGGAACGTTTCAGGGATTCCTGAATGCATGGACAAATCTAGTTCCTCACAATACACCAGGTGGCAGGCACTGTAATGAAAATGTTAGTTCTGTTCATATCCACCCAGTGTCAGTGCTGTGCTTAGACTATACCAGTAGAGCCAAGGGATAAGATAAGGGATAAGATAACCATACTCTTGGTCATTTCCAAACAGTGTCAGTGCTGTACTGTGTTAAAGTTGTGATAAAGGAATATGACAAGATGACTTCAGCCTGTGCATACTGGCAACAGAACAGAATTCTTGACTGCAGTATGATATCAGTATACACAGCCTGAAACTATCTTGCCTGATTCTAAGAGATTATTCTACGAAGTGACTAGTGCAGTAGAACTTTCATTACTTCCTGAACCAAATTCAATGACTCTGTAAACAAAGACAAGTTCTGGATGGGTTTATGTTGTGCATACTGATAACAGAAGAGAATTACTGCCGACTTAATGTTATAACTATGCATAAACTGAAGCTTTCTTGCCTTCATTATACACCCTAGAATACAAGTATTTTACCCTGAATAGATGTAGAAGGTTGTCAAAATACTAATGTCTCCATTCTGAGACATCACATGTTGACCATGTGTTGATATCTATTTCTGCCCAAGCCCTGCAGTAAGCTATGATTACTGCACACGTGTGCTGTACACAGTTTATACTGCATGCCCCAGAATGTGAAGTAGAGTAGAACCCCTTGTAAACATACACACTCCAAGGGGGGCCAAAGTGTCTGCCTACATAGGGGAGGGGGAGGCACTTGCATATCTATTAGAAAGAACTGTTCTGAGGAAAGGTGTCAGTTAACGCTGTTCTGCAAACCAGGTTGCCATTAGGCGGTGGTCTACTGTAACTGGTGCATGAGAAAGGGCTTAAATGAATGCTCAAATCCAATTTGATTCATAGTCAATGATAACTCAATGCGATAGGTCTGTCATTCCAGTGGATAAATTTTGTAAGATTCAAAAGCGGAAATATAAGCAATTTAAAAGGAGAAATAGAGATTATTCTAGTGTGGATGAACTGACATTAGAACTGTTAACGAAATGACTTTCTTCATTCACGAAAAAAAATTTGTAATTCACAAAATCACTTTCGTCAATCACGAAATAAATTTTGTCATTGCAGAAAATAAATTTTGTCATTCACAAAATAGATTTTGACATTCACCAAAGTAATTTCTTAAACCTCCTTCTCCCTACACGTGAGTGACGTGAGTGACGTGAGTGACGTGATTGGACCAACTTAAACCAACATGTCAGGCTGCTACTGGGATTCGTACCCATGCAGACAAACAACCTCTGACTACAAGTCAACTGCCCTAACCACTGGGCCACCACGATGAGCTATCAATCATAAATATGCATTATTTCTGGAATTATGAAAAAAAAATGGTTGATTACGCTGGTTGCAACTAGAGCTATATCGGGGTGTATCGGGACCATGGCGCCTTTTTAACCCTTTCCTTACCGCGCCTAGCGTAGCACGCAGTGCGTTAACGACCGCCCCCCCTGTGGTGAACTATCCCGCTAGTACTGCACGTCGCACGTTGTACAGACGTCTAAATACTGGCCTATTCTGCAAGCCATAGAAAATTACTCACAGTGCAGAGGGGTGCTTCGCAAATTAGCCAATTTAGATAACTTAGGAAGATAATTAGATAATTTTAATGATACCGAAAAGACGAAGAGACTTCAGGCTTTATTTCCATTCCATTAATGATGAATTCGATCAATATTTGATAATTATATTGATATTCCCAATTGCAGGAAGAATTTGATACTCTTTTTGCTCCGTTGACAAAAGCCTGTACATAGGCCAAATATAGCACTGCACCTACAAAGATGTGTATCTATTTTTTCATCACAATGACATTATGTTATTTTTTTATATCAATAATTATAAAAAGACATGGAGAACACATCTGGGGAGTTGTTTTGTATTTAGAATTAATATATTATGGAGAAATCATGAAAATGCGATATGCCTGATAGGTGGCGCCAACCGCACTCTGTCTTATAGTTGGCCTAAAGCTAAGACTTATGCTTTATATAATCAAGTATCAACATCGCCATAGTAAGCCATTCATCTGAATTAGACAATAATCATAAGTACAATATTGTTTTCTATATATACTGAATTTTAAAAGAAATCTGTCCATTATTTACTGATATAATATAAAATATTTAATAATATAAATCAGCTGCCTCAAGGCAGCATCGGTATTCCCATGGTGCTGCCTTAAGGTAGCATTGGTACTCTCACGGTGCTGCCTTGAAGCAGCATTGGTATTCTCTTGGTGCTGCCTTAAGGCAGCATTGGTAAGGAAAGGGTTAAATAAAAAGGAAAAACGCCAGTGCAGATAGGTGCAGTACAAAATAGGTAAACAAATTAAAAATCTGTGCTGGATTATATTAGGTTTATGTGAAAGGGTTAAGTTGGTCTGTCTGTTTAAGATTCTGAATGAAAATAGAAATAATTCAGAAAGAGGAAAAATGGCAACTTACAATAGAAATTATAGAGTGACTTGTGTAGTGGAACTAAAATTGGTTCCTAAAAGAATCTTTATGACTGAGGAAAGAAAAAGAAAGGTTCTGCATGGAGGGGAATTGAACTCTCAGCATGAGGTTTCTTTTGCAGACACTCTACTTCTAGACTACTTAAACTGACTTGTAGAGGGAACGTTTCAGGGATTCCTGAATGCATGGACAAATCTAGTTCCTCACAATACACCAGGTGGCAGGCACTGTAATGAAAATGTTAGTTCTGTTCATATCCACCCAGTGTCAGTGCTGTGCTTAGACTATACCAGTAGAGCCAAGGGATAAGATAAGGGATAAGATAACCATACTCTTGGTCATTTCCAAACAGTGTCAGTGCTGTACTGTGTTAAAGTTGTGATAAAGGAATATGACAAGATGACTTCAGCCTGTGCATACTGGCAACAGAACAGAATTCTTGACTGCAGTATGATATCAGTATACACAGCCTGAAACTATCTTGCCTGATTCTAAGAGATTATTCTACGAAGTGACTAGTGCAGTAGAACTTTCATTACTTCCTGAACCAAATTCAATGACTCTGTAAACAAAGACAAGTTCTGGATGGGTTTATGTTGTGCATACTGATAACCGAAGAGAAATACTGCCGACTTAATGTTATAACTATGCATAAACTGAAGCTTTCTTGCCTTCATTATACACCCTAGAATACAAGTATTTTACCCTGAATAGATGTAGAAGGTTGTCAAAATACTAATGTCTCCGTTCTAAGACATCACATGTTGACCATGTGTTGATATCTATTTCTGCCCAAGCCCTGCAGTAAGCTATGATTACTGCACACGTGTGCTGTACACAGTTTATACTGCATGCCCCAGAATGTGAAGTAGAGTAGAACCCCTTGTAAACATACACACTCCAAGGGGGGCCAAAGTGTCTGCCTACATAGGGGAGGGGGAGGCACTTGCATATTTATTAGAAAGAACTGTTCTGAGGAAAGGTGTCAGTTAACGCTGTTCTGCAAACCAGGTTGCCATTAGGCGGTGGTCTACTGTAACTGGTGCATGAGAAAGGGCTTAAATGAATGCTCAAATCCAATTTGATTCATAGTCAATGATAACTCAATGCGATAGGTCTGTCATTCCAGTGGATAAATTTTGTAAGATTCAAAAGCGGAAATATAAGCAATTTAAAAGGAGAAATAGAGATTATTCTAGTGTGGAAGAACTGACATTAGAACTGTTAACGAAATGACTTTCTTCATTCACGAAAAAAAATTTGTAATTCACAAAATCACTTTCGTCAATCACGAAATAAATTTTGTCATTGCAGAAAATAAATTTTGTCATTCACCAAAGTAATTTCATAAACTTCCTTCTCCCTACACGTGGGTGACGTGATTGAGGTTTGACCAACTTAAACCAACATGTCAGGCTGATACTGGGATTCGTACCCATGCAGACAAACAACCTCTGACTACAAGTCAACTGCCCGAACCACTGGGCCACCAAGTTGAGCTACATGAGAGGCAAGAATGGACAGAATTTAATTCCTAGTGACTGGCAATGCTGTGGGGATGTTCTGTGTGACAAAATTATTGTATGAATCACTATTCAATGGGTCGTTGTAAGCGGTGTCTTTGTAAGCTGTAGATGACGACACCAAACCCCCTCAATTTCTTTTTTTTGTTGTTAAAAATGTGGGATAATATGGAATATGATAGTAGAAACTGCACTATAAAATTATGAAATTTTCAGAATATCTGAAATATATAATGATAATGCTGCTCCGCAATTATGGTGAAATTTGATAATAGATAAATATCTCAAATTGATCATTTCATACTTTAAATTGGAACAAATTTTTTCATTAAATAGCATTATGAAATATCATATACCATGTTTTGTATCTACAGATAAATTATCAATCATAAATATGCGTTATTTCTGGAATTATGAAAGAAAAATGGTTGATTACGCTGGTTGCAACTAGAGCTATATCGGGGTGTATCGGGACCATGGCGCCTTTTAAACCCTTTCCTTACCGCGCCTAGCGTAGCACGCAGTGCGTTAACGACCGGGCCCCCTGCGGTGAACTATCCCGCTAGTACCGCACGTCGCACGTTGTACAGACGTCTAAATACCGGCCTATTCTGCAAGCCATAGAAAATTACTCAAAGTGCAGAGGGGTGCTTCGCAAATTAGCTAATTTAGATAACTTAGGAAGATAATTAGATAATTTTAATGATACCGAAAAGACGAAGAGACTTCAGGCTTTATTTCCATTCCATTAATCATGAATTCGATCAATATTTGATAATTATATTGATATTCCCAATTGCAGGAAGAATTTGATACTCTTTTTGCTCCGTTGACAAAAGCCTGTACATAGGCCAAATATAGCACTGCACCTACAAAGATGTGTATCTATTTTTTCATCACAATGACATTATGTTATTTTTACATTAATAATTATAAAAAGACATGGAGAACACATCTGGGGAGTTGTTTTGTATTTAGAATTGATATATTATGGAGAAATCATGAAAATGCGATATGCCTGATAGGTGGCGCCAACCGCATTCTGTCTTATAGTTGGCCTAAAGCTAAGACTTATGCTTTATATAATCAAGTATCAACATCGCCATAGTAAGCCATTCATCTGAATTCGACAATAATCATAAGTACAATATTGTTTTCTATATATACTGAATTTTAAAAGAAATCTGTCCATTATTTACTGATATAATATAAAATATTTAATAATATAAATCAGCTGCCTCAAGGCAGCATCGGTATTCCCATGGTGCTGCCTTAAGGCAGCATTGGTACTCTCACAGTGCTGCCTTAAGGCAGCATTGGTATTCTCTTGGTGCTGCCTTAAGGCAGCATTGGTAAGGAAAGGGTTAAATAAAAAGGAAAAACGCCAGTGCAGAGAGGTGCAATACAAAATAGGTAAACAAATTAAAAATCTGTGCTGAATTATATTAGGTTTATGTGAAAGGGTTAAGTTGGTCTGTCTGTTTAAGATTCTGAATGAAAATAGAAATAATTCAGAAAGAGGAAAAATGGCAACTTACAATAGAAATTATAGAGTGACTAGTGTAGTGGAACTAAAATCAAGTATCAACATCGCCATAGTAAGCCATTCATCTGAATTCGACAATAATCATAAGTACAATATTGTTTTCTATATATACTGAATTTTAAAAGAAATCTGTCCATTATTTACTGATATAATATAAAATATTTAATAATATAAATCAGCTGCCTCAAGGCAGCATCGGTATTCCCATGGTGCTGCCTTAAGGCAGCATTGGTACTCTCACAGTGCTGCCTTAAGGCAGCATTGGTATTCTCTTGGTGCTGCCTTAAGGCAGCATTGGTAAGGAAAGGGTTAAATAAAAAGGAAAAACGCCAGTGCAGAGAGGTGCAATACAAAATAGGTAAACAAATTAAAAATCTGTGCTGAATTATATTAGGTTTATGTGAAAGGGTTAAGTTGGTCTGTCTGTTTAAGATTCTGAATGAAAATAGAAATAATTCAGAAAGAGGAAAAATGGCAACTTACAATAGAAATTATAGAGTGACTAGTGTAGTGGAACTAAAATTGGTTCCTAAAAGAATCTTTATGACTGAGGAAAGAAAAAGAAAGGTTCTGCATGGAGGGGAATTGAACTCTCAGCATGAGGTTTCATTTGCAGACACTCTACTTCTAGACTACTTAAACTGACTTGTAGAGGGAACGTTTCAGGGATTCCTGAATGCATGGACAAATCTAGTTCCTCACAATACACCAGCTGGCAGGCACTGTAATGAAAATGTTAGTTCTGTTCATATCCACCCAGTGTCAGTGCTGTGCTTAGACTATACCAGTAGAGCCAAGGGTTAAGATAAGGGAAAAGATAACCATACTCTTGGTCATTTCCAAACAGTGTCAGTGCTGTACTGTGATAAAGTTGTGATAAAGGAATATGACAAGATGACTTCAGCTTGTGCATACTGGCAACAGAACAGAATTCTTGACTGCAGTATGATATCAGTATACACAGCCTGAAACTATCTTGCCTGATTCTAAGAGATTATTCTACGAAGTGACTAGTGCAGTAGAACTTTCATTACTTCCTGAACCAAATTCAATGACTCTGTAAACAAAGACAAGTTCTGGATGGGTTTATGTTGTGCATACTGATAACAGAAGAGAATTACTGCCGACTTAATGTTATAACTATGCATAAACTGAAGCTTTCTTGCCTTCATTATACACCCTAGAATACAAGTATTTTACCCTGAATAGATGTAGAAGGTTGTCAAAATACTAATGTCTCCATTCTAAGACATCACATGTTGACCATGTGTTGATATCTATTTCTGCCCAAGCCCTGCAGTAAGCTATGATTACTGCACACGTGTGCTGTACACAGTTTATACTGCATGCCCCAGAATGTGAAGTAGAGTAGAACCCCTTGTAAACATACACACTCCAAGGGGGGCCAAAGTGTCTGCCTACATAGGGGAGGGGGAGGCACTTGCATATTTATTAGAAAGAACTGTTCTGAGGAAAGGTGTCAGTTAACGCTGTTCTGCAAACCAGGTTGCCATTAGGCGGTGGTCTACTGAAACTGGTGCATGAGAAAGGGCTTAAATGAATGCTCAAATCCAATTTGATTCATAGTCAATGATAACTCAATGCGATAGGTCTGTCATTCCAGTGGATAAATTTTGTAAGATTCAAAAGCGGAAATATTAGCAATTTAAAAGGAGAAATAGAGATTATTCTAGTGTGGATGAACTGACATTAGAACTGTTAACGAAATGACTTTCTTCATTCACGAAAAAAAATTTGTAATTCACAAAATCACTTTCGTCAATCACGAAATAAATTTTGTCATTGCAGAAAATAAATTTTGTCATTCACAAAATAGATTTTGACATTCACCAAAGTAATTTCTTAAACCTCCTTCTCCCTACACGTGAGTGACGTGAGTGACGTGAGTGACGTGATTGACGTGTTTGAGGTTGGACCAACTTAAACCAACATGTCAGGCTGTTACTGGGATTCGTACCCATGCAGACAAACAACCTCTGACTACAAGTCAACTGCCCTAACCACTGGGCCACCACGATGAGCTATCAATCATAAATATGCATTATTTCTGGAATTATGAAAAAAAAATGGTTGATTACGCTGGTTGCAACTAGAGCTATATCGGGGTGTATCGGGACCATGGCGCCTTTTTAACCCTTTCCTTACCGCGCCTAGCGTAGCACGCAGTGCGTTAACGACCGCCCCCCCTGTGGTGAACTATCCCGCTAGTACTGCACGTCGCACGTTGTACAGACGTCTAAATACTGGCCTATTCTGCAAGCCATAGAAAATTACTCACAGTGCAGAGGGGTGCTTCGCAAATTAGCCAATTTAGATAACTTAGGAAGATAATTAGATAATTTTAATGATACCGAAAAGACGAAGAGACTTCAGGCTTTATTTCCATTCCATTAATCATGAATTCGATCAATATTTGATAATTATATTGATATTCCCAATTGCAGGAAGAATTTGATACTCTTTTTGCTCCGTTGACAAAAGCCTGTACATAGGCCAAATATAGCACTGCACCTACAAAGATGTGTATCTATTTTTTCATCACAATGACATTATGTTATTTTTTTATATCAATAATTATAAAAAGACATGGAGAACACATCTGGGGAGTTGTTTTGTATTTAGAATTAATATATTATGGAGAAATCATGAAAATGTGATATGCCTGATAGGTGGCGCCAACCGCACTCTGTCTTATAGTTGGCCTAAAGCTAAGACTTATGCTTTATATAATCAAGTATCAACATCGCCATAGTAAGCCATTCATCTGAATTAGACAATAATCATAAGTACAATATTGTTTTCTATATATACTGAATTTTAAAAGAAATCTGTCCATTATTTACTGATATAATATAAAATATTTAATAATATAAATCAGCTGCCTCAAGGCAGCATCGGTATTCCCATGGTGCTGCCTTAAGGTAGCATTGGTACTCTCACGGTGCTGCCTTGAAGCAGCATTGGTATTCTCTTGGTGCTGCCTTAAGGCAGCATTGGTAAGGAAAGGGTTAAATAAAAAGGAAAAACGCCAGTGCAGATAGGTGCAGTACAAAATAGGTAAACAAATTAAAAATCTGTGCTGGATTATATTAGGTTTATGTGAAAGGGTTAAGTTGGTCTGTCTGTTTAAGATTCTGAATGAAAATAGAAATAATTCAGAAAGAGGAAAAATGGCAACTTACAATAGAAATTATAGAGTGACTTGTGTAGTGGAACTAAAATTGGTTCCTAAAAGAATCTTTATGACTGAGGAAAGAAAAAGAAAGGTTCTGCATGGAGGGGAATTGAACTCTCAGCATGAGGTTTCTTTTGCAGACACTCTACTTCTAGACTACTTAAACTGACTTGTAGAGGGAACGTTTCAGGGATTCCTGAATGCATGGACAAATCTAGTTCCTCACAATACACCAGGTGGCAGGCACTGTAATGAAAATGCTAGTTCTGTTCATTTCCACCCAGTGTCAGTGCTGTGCTTAGACTATACCAGTAGAGCCAAGGGATAAGATAAGGGATAAGATAACCATACTCTTGGTCATTTCCAAACAGTGTCAGTGCTGTACTGTGTTAAAGTTGTGATAAAGGAATATGACAAGATGACTTCAGCTTGTGCATACTGGCAACAGAACAGAATTCTTGACTGCAGTATGATATCAGTATACACAGCCTGAAACTATCTTGCCTGATTCTAAGAGATTATTCTACGAAGTGACTAGTGCAGTAGAACTTTCATTACTTCCTGAACCAAATTCAATGACTCTGTAAACAAAGACAAGTTCTGGATGGGTTTATGTTGTGCATACTGATAACAGAAGAGAATTACTGCCGACTTAATGTTATAACTATGCATAAACTGAAGCTTTCTTGCCTTCATTATACACCCTAGAATACAAGTATTTTACCCTGAATAGATGTAGAAGGTTGTCAAAATACTAATGTCTCCATTCTAAGACATCACATGTTGACCATGTGTTGATATCTATTTCTGCCCAAGCCCTGCAGTAAGCTATGATTACTGCACACGTGTGCTGTACACAGTTTATACTGCATGCCCCAGAATGTGAAGTAGAGTAGAACCCCTTGTAAACATACACACTCCAAGGGGGGCCAAAGTGTCTGCCTACATAGGGGAGGGGGAGGCACTTGCATATTTATTAGAAAGAACTGTTCTGAGGAAAGGTGTCAGTTAACGCTGTTCTGCAAACCAGGTTGCCATTAGGCGGTGGTCTACTGTAACTGGTGCATGAGAAAGGGCTTAAATGAATGCTCAAATCCAATTTGATTCATAGTCAATGATAACTCAATGCGATAGGTCTGTCATTCCAGTGGATAAATTTTGTAAGATTCAAAAGCGGAAGTATAAGCAATTTAAAAGGAGAAATAGAGATTATTCTAGTGTGGAAGAACTGACATTAGAACTGTTAACGAAATGACTTTCTTCATTCACGAAAAAAAATTTGTAATTCACAAAATAACTTTCGTCAATCACGAAATAAATTTTGTCATTGCAGAAAATAAATTTTGTCATTCACCAAAGTAATTTCATAAACTTCCTTCTCCCTACACGTGGGTGACGTGATTGAGGTTGGACCAACTTAAACCAACATGTCAGGCTGCTACTGGGATTCGTACCCATGCAGACAAACAACCTCTGACTACAAGTCAACTGCCCGAACCACTGGGCCACCAAGTTGAGCTACAGAGAGGCAAGAATGGACAGAATTTAATTCCTAGTGACTGGCAATGCTGTGGGGATGTTCTGTGTGACAAAATTATTGTATGAATCACTATTCAATGGGTCGTTGTAAGCGGTGTCTTTGTAAGCTGTAGATGACGACACCAAACCCCCTCAATTTCTGTTTTTTGTTGTTAAAAATGTGGGATAATATGGAATATGATAGTAGAAACTGCACTATAAAATTATGAAATTTTCAGAATATCTGAAATATATAATGATAATGCTGCTCCGCAATTATGGTGAAATTTGATAATAGATAAATATCTCAAATTGATCATTTCATACTTTAAATTGGAACAAATTTTTTCATTAAATAGCATTATGAAATATCATATACCATGGTTTGTATCTACAAATCAATTATCAGTCATAAATATGCATTATTTCTGGAATTATGAAAGAAAAATGGTTGATTACACTGGTTGCAACTAGAGCTATATCAGGGTGTATCGGGACCATGGCGCCTTTTTAACCCTTTCCTTACCGCGCCTAGCATAGCACGCAGTGCGTTAACTACCGCGCCCCCTGTGGTGAACTATCCCGCTAGTACCGCACGTCGCACGTTGTACAGACGTCTAAATACCGGCCTATTCTGCAAGCCATAGAAAATTACTCAAAGTGCAGAGGGGTGCTTCGCGAATTAGCTAATTTAGATAACTTAGGAAGATAATTAGATAATTTTAATGATACCGAAAAGACGAAGAGACTTCAGGCTTTATTTCCATTCCATTAATTATGAATTCGATCAATATTTGATAATTATATTGATATTCCCAATTGCAGGAAGAATTTGATACTCTTTTTTGCTCCGTTGACAAAAGCCTGTACATAGGCCAAATATAGCACTGCACCTACAAAGATGTGTATCTATTTTTTCATCACAATGACATTATGTTATTTTTACATTAATAATTATAAAAAGACATGGAGAACACATCTGGGGAGTTGTTTTGTATTTAGAATTGATATATTATGGAGAAATCATGAAAATGCGATATGCCTGATAGGTGGCGCCAACCGCACTCTGTCTTATAGTTGGCCTAAAGCTAAGACTTATGCTTTATATAATCAAGTATCAACATCGCCATAGTAAGCCATTCATCTGAATTCGACAATAATCATAAGTACAATATTGTTTTCTATATATACTGAATTTTAAAAGAAATCTGTCCATTATTTACTGATATAATATAAAATATTTAATAATATAAATCAGCTGCCTCAAGGCAGCATCGGTATTCCCATGGTGCTGCCTTAAGGCAGCATTGGTACTCTCACAGTGCTGCCTTGCGGCAGCATTGGTATTCTCTTGGTGCTGCCTTAAGGCAGCATTGGTAAGGAAAGGGTTAGATAAAAAGGAAAATCGCCAGTGCAGAGAGGTGCAATACAAAATAGGTAAACAAATTAAAAATCTGTGCTGGATTATATTAGGTTTATGTGAAAGGGTTAAGTTGGTCTGTCTGTTTAAGATTCTGAATGAAAATAGAAATAATTCAGAAAGAGGAAAAATGGCAACTTACAATAGAAATTATAGAGTGACTAGTGTAGTGGAACTAAAATTGGTTCCTAAAAGAATCTTTATGACTGAGGAAAGAAAAAGAAAGGTTCTGCATGGAGGGGAATTGAACTCTCAGCATGAGGTTTCTTTTGCAGACACTCTACTTCTAGACAACTTAAACTGACTTGTAGAGGGAACGTTTCAGGGATTCCTGAATGCATGGACAAATCTAGTTCCTCACAATACACCAGGTGGCAGGCACTGTAATGAAAATGTTAGTTCTGTTCATATCCACCCAGTGTCAGTGCTGTGCTTAGACTATACCAGTAGAGCCAAGGGATAAGATAAGGGATAAGATAACCATACTCTTGGTCATTTCCAAACAGTGTCAGTGCTGTACTGTGATAAAGTTGTGATAAAGGAATATGACAAGATGACTTCAGCCTGTGCATACTGGCAACAGAACAGAATTCTTGACTGCAGTATGATATCAGTATACACAGCCTGAAACTATCTTGCCTGATTCTAAGAGATTATTCTACGAAGTGACTAGTGCAGTAGAACTTTCATTACTTCCTGAACCAAATTCAATGACTCTGTAAACAAAGACAAGTTCTGGATGGGTTTATGTTGTGCATACTGATAACAGAAGAGAATTACTGCCGACTTAATGTTATAACTATGCATAAACTGAAGCTTTCTTGCCTTCATTATACACCCTAGAATACAAGTATTTTACCCTGAATAGATGTAGAAGGTTGTCAAAATACTAATGTCTCCATTCTGAGACATCACATGTTGACCATGTGTTGATATCTATTTCTGCCCAAGCCCTGCAGTAAGCTATGATTACTGCACACGTGTGCTGTACACAGTTTATACTGCATGCCCCAGAATGTGAAGTAGAGTAGAACCCCTTGTAAACATACACACTCCAAGGGGGGCCAAAGTGTCTGCCTACATAGGGGAGGGGGAGGCACTTGCATATTTATTAGAAAGAACTGTTCTGAGGAAAGGTGTCAGTTAACGCTGTTCTGCAAACCAGGTTGCCATTAGGCGGTGGTCTACTGAAACTGGTGCATGAGAAAGGGCTTAAATGAATGCTCAAATCCAATTTGATTCATAGTCAATGATAACTCAATGCGATAGGTCTGTCATTCCAGTGGATAAATTTTGTAAGATTCAAAAGCGGAAATATAAGCAATTTAAAAGGAGAAATAGAGATTATTCTAGTGTGGATGAACTGACATTAGAACTGTTAACGAAATGACTTTCTTCATTCACGAAAAAAAATTTGTAATTCACAAAATCACTTTCGTCAATCACGAAATAAATTTTGTCATTGCAGAAAATAAATTTTGTCATTCACAAAATAGATTTTGACATTCACCAAAGTAATTTCTTAAACCTCCTTCTCCCTACACGTGAGTGACGTGAGTGACGTGAGTGACGTGATTGACGTGTTTGAGGTTGGACCAACTTAAACCAACATGTCAGGCTGCTACTGGGATTCGTACCCATGCAGACAAACAACCTCTGACTACAAGTCAACTGCCCTAACCACTGGGCCACCACGATGAGCTATCAATCATAAATATGCATTATTTCTGGAATTATGAAAAAAAAATGGTTGATTACGCTGGTTGCAACTAGAGCTATATCGGGGTGTATCGGGACCATGGCGCCTTTTTAACCCTTTCCTTACCGCGCCTAGCTTAGCACGCAGTGCGTTAACGACCGCCCCCCCTGTGGTGAACTATCCCGCTAGTACTGCACGTCGCACGTTGTACAGACGTCTAAATACTGGCCTATTCTGCAAGCCATAGAAAATTACTCACAGTGCAGAGGGGTGCTTCGCAAATTAGCCAATTTAGATAACTTAGGAAGATAATTAGATAATTTTAATGATACCGAAAAGACGAAGAGACTTCAGGCTTTATTTCCATTCCATTAATCATGAATTCGATCAATATTTGATAATTATATTGATATTCCCAATTGCAGGAAGAATTTGATACTCTTTTTGCTCCGTTGACAAAAGCCTGTACATAGGCCAAATATAGCACTGCACCTACAAAGATGTGTATCTATTTTTTCATCACAATGACATTATGTTATTTTTTTATATCAATAATTATAAAAAGACATGGAGAACACATCTGGGGAGTTGTTTTGTATTTAGAATTAATATATTATGGAGAAATCATGAAAATGCGATATGCCTGATAGGTGGCGCCAACCGCACTCTGTCTTATAGTTGGCCTAAAGCTAAGACTTATGCTTTATATAATCAAGTATCAACATCGCCATAGTAAGCCATTCATCTGAATTAGACAATAATCATAAGTACAATATTGTTTTCTATATATACTGAATTTTAAAAGAAATCTGTCCATTATTTACTGATATAATATAAAATATTTAATAATATAAATCAGCTGCCTCAAGGCAGCATCGGTATTCCCATGGTGCTGCCTTAAGGCAGCATTGGTACTCTCACGGTGCTGCCTTGCGGCAGCATTGGTATTCTCTTGGTGCTGCCTTAAGGCAGCATTGGTAAGGAAAGGGTTAGATAAAAAGGAAAAACGCCAGTGCAGAGAGGTGCAATACAAAATAGGTAAACAAATTAAAAATCTGTACTGGATTATATTAGGTTTATGTGAAAGGGTTAAGTTGGTCTGTCTGTTTAAGATTCTGAATGAAAATAGAAATAATTCAGAAAGAGGAAAAATGGCAACTTACAATAGAAATTATAGAGTGACTAGTGTAGTGGAACTAAAATTGGTTCCTAAAAGAATCTTTATGACTGAGGAAAGAAAAAGAAAGGTTCTGCATGGAGGGGAATTGAACTCTCAGCATGAGGTTTCTTTTGCAGACACTCTACTTCTAGACTACTTAAACTGACTTGTAGAGGGAACGTTTCAGGGATTCCTGAATGCATGGACAAATCTAGTTCCTCACAATACACCAGGTGGCAGGCACTGTAATGAAAATGCTAGTTCTGTTCATATCCACCCAGTGTCAGTGCTGTGCTTAGACTATACCAGTAGAGCCAAGGGATAAGATAAGGGATAAGATAACCATACTCTTGGTCATTTCCAAACAGTGTCAGTGCTGTACTGTGATAAAGTTGTGATAAAGGAATATGACAAGATGACTTCAGCCTGTGCATACTGGCAACAGAACAGAATTCTTGACTGCAGTATGATATCAGTATACACAGCCTGAAACTATCTTGCCTGATTATAAGAGATTATTCTACGAAGTGACTAGTGCAGTAGAACTTTCATTACTTCCTGAACCAAATCCAATGACTCTGTAAACAAAGACAAGTTCTGGATGGGTTTATGTTGTGCATACTGATAACAGAAGAGAATTACTGCCGACTTAATGTTATAACTATGCATAAACTGAAGCTTTCTTGCCTTCATTATACACCCTAGAATACAAGTATTTTACCCTGAATAGATGTAGAAGGTTGTCAAAATACTAATGTCTCCATTCTAAGACATCACATGTTGACCATGTGTTGATATCTATTTCTGCCCAAGCCCTGCAGTAAGCTATGATTACTGCACACGTGTGCTGTACACAGTTTATACTGCATGCCCCAGAATGTGAAGTAGAGTAGAACCCCTTGTAAACATACACACTCCAAGGGGGGCCAAAGTGTCTGCCTACATAGGGGAGGGGGAGGCACTTGCATATTTATTAGAAAGAACTGTTCTGAGGAAAGGTGTCAGTTAACGCTGTTCTGCAAACCAGGTTGCCATTAGGCGGTGGTCTACTGAAACTGGTGCATGAGAAAGGGCTTAAATGAATGCTCAAATCCAATTTGATTCATAGTCAATGATAACTCAATGCGATAGGTCTGTCATTTCAGTGGATAAATTTTGTAAGATTCAAAAGCGGAAATATAAGCAATTTAAAAGGAGAAATAGAGATTATTCTAGTGTGGATGAACTGACATTAGAACTGTTAACGAAATGACTTTCTTCATTCACGAAAAAAAATTTGTAATTCACAAAATCACTTTCGTCAATCACGAAATAAATTTTGTCATTGCAGAAAATAAATTTTGTCATTCACAAAATAGATTTTGACATTCACCAAAGTAATTTCTTAAACCTCCTTCTCCCTACACGTGAGTGACGTGAGTGACGTGAGTGACGTGATTGACGTGTTTGAGGTTGGACCAACTTAAACCAACATGTCAGGCTGCTACTGGGATTCGTACCCATGCAGACAAACAACCTCTGACTACAAGTCAACTGCCCTAACCACTGGGCCACCACGATGAGCTATCAATCATAAATATGCATTATTTCTGGAATTATGAAAAAAAAATGGTTGATTACGCTGGTTGCAACTAGAGCTATATCGGGGTGTATCCGGACCATGGCGCCTTTTTAACCCTTTCCTTACCGCGCCTAGCGTAGCACGCAGTGCGTTAACGACCGCCCCCCCTGTGGTGAACTATCCCGCTAGTACTGCACGTCGCACGTTGTACAGACGTCTAAATACTGGCCTATTCTGCAAGCCATAGAAAATTACTCACAGTGCAGAGGGGTGCTTCGCAAATTAGCCAATTTAGATAACTTAGGAAGATAATTAGATAATTTTAATGATACCGAAAAGACGAAGAGACTTCAGGCTTTATTTCCATTCCATTAATCATGAATTCGATCAATATTTGATAATTATATTGATATTCCCAATTGCAGGAAGAATTTGATACTCTTTTTGCTCCGTTGACAAAAGCCTGTACATAGGCCAAATATAGCACTGCACCTACAAAGATGTGTATCTATTTTTTCATCACAATGACATTATGTTATTTTTTTATATCAATAATTATAAAAAGACATGGAGAACACATCTGGGGAGTTGTTTTGTATTTAGAATAATATATTATGGAGAAATCATGAAAATGCGATATGCCTGATAGGTGGCGCCAACCGCACTCTGTCTTATAGTTGGCCTAAAGCTAAGACTTATGCTTTATATAATCAAGTATCAACATCGCCATAGTAAGCCATTCATCTGAATTAGACAATAATCATAAGTACAATATTGTTTTCTATATATACTGAATTTTAAAAGAAATCTGTCCATTATTTACTGATATAATATAAAATATTTAATAATATAAATCAGCTGCCTCAAGGCAGCATCGGTATTCCCATGGTGCTGCCTTAAGGTAGCATTGGTACTCTCACGGTACTGCCTTGAGGCAGCATTGGTATTCTCTTGGTGCTGCCTTAAGGCAGCATTGGTAAGGAAAGGGTTAAATAAAAAGGAAAAACGCCAGTGCAGATAGGTGCAGTACAAAATAGGTAAACAAATTAAAAATCTGTGCTGGATTATATTAGGTTTATGTGAAAGGGTTAAGTTGGTCTGTCTGTTTAAGATTCTGAATGAAAATAGAAATAATTCAGAAAGAGGAAAAATGGCAACTTACAATAGAAATTATAGAGTGACTAGTGTAGTGGAACTAAAATTGGTTCCTAAAAGAATCTTTATGACTGAGGAAAGAAAAAGAAAGGTTCTGCATGGAGGGGAATTGAACTCTCAGCATGAGGTTTCTTTTGCAGACACTCTACTTCTAGACTACTTAAACTGACTTGTAGAGGGAACGTTTCAGGGATTCCTGAATGCATGGACAAATCTAGTTCCTCACAATACACCAGGTGGCAGGCACTGTAATGAAAATGCTAGTTCTGTTCATTTCCACCCAGTGTCAGTGCTGTGCTTAGACTATACCAGTAGAGCCAAGGGATAAGATAAGGGATAAGATAACCATACTCTTGGTCATTTCCAAACAGTGTCAGTGCTGTACTGTGTTAAAGTTGTGATAAAGGAATATGACAAGATGACTTCAGCTTGTGCATACTGGCAACAGAACAGAATTCTTGACTGCAGTATGATATCAGTATACACAGCCTGAAACTATCTTGCCTGATTCTAAGAGATTATTCTACGAAGTGACTAGTGCAGTAGAACTTTCATTACTTCCTGAACCAAATTCAATGACTCTGTAAACAAAGACAAGTTCTGGATGGGTTTATGTTGTGCATACTGATAACAGAAGAGAATTACTGCCGACTTAATGTTATAACTATGCATAAACTGAAGCTTTCTTGCCTTCATTATACACCCTAGAATACAAGTATTTTACCCTGAATAGATGTAGAAGGTTGTCAAAATACTAATGTCTCCATTCTAAGACATCACATGTTGACCATGTGTTGATATCTATTTCTGCCCAAGCCCTGCAGTAAGCTATGATTACTGCACACGTGTGCTGTACACAGTTTATACTGCATGCCCCAGAATGTGAAGTAGAGTAGAACCCCTTGTAAACATACACACTCCAAGGGGGGCCAAAGTGTCTGCCTACATAGGGGAGGGGGAGGCACTTGCATATTTATTAGAAAGAACTGTTCTGAGGAAAGGTGTCAGTTAACGCTGTTCTGCAAACCAGGTTGCCATTAGGCGGTGGTCTACTGTAACTGGTGCATGAGAAAGGGCTTAAATGAATGCTCAAATCCAATTTGATTCATAGTCAATGATAACTCAATGCGATAGGTCTGTCATTCCAGTGGATAAATTTTGTAAGATTCAAAAGCGGAAGTATAAGCAATTTAAAAGGAGAAATAGAGATTATTCTAGTGTGGAAGAACTGACATTAGAACTGTTAACGAAATGACTTTCTTCATTCACGAAAAAAAAATTGTAATTCACAAAATAACTTTCGTCAATCACGAAATAAATTTTGTCATTGCAGAAAATAAATTTTGTCATTCACCAAAGTAATTTCATAAACTTCCTTCTCCCTACACGTGGGTGACGTGATTGAGGTTGGACCAACTTAAACCAACATGTCAGGCTGCTACTGGGATTCGTACCCATGCAGACAAACAACCTCTGACTACAAGTCAACTGCCCGAACCACTGGGCCACCAAGTTGAGCTACATGAGAGGCAAGAATGGACAGAATTTAATTCCTAGTGACTGGCAATGCTGTGGGGATGTTCTGTGTGACAAAATTATTGTATGAATCACTATTCAATGGGTCGTTGTAAGCGGTGTCTTTGTAAGCTGTAGATGACGACACCAAACCCCCTCAATTTCTTTTTTTTGTTGTTAAAAATGTGGGATAATATGGAATATGATAGTAGAAACTGCACTATAAAATGATGAAATTTTCAGAATATCTGAAATATATAATGATAATGCTGCTCCGCAATTATGGTGAAATTTGATAATAGATAAATATCTCAAATTGATCATTTCATACTTTAAATTGGAACAAATTTTTTCATTAAATAGCATTATGAAATATCATATACCATGGTTTGTATCTACAAATCAATTATCAGTCATAAATATGCATTATTTCTGGAATTATGAAAGAAAAATGGTTGATTACACTGGTTGCAACTAGAGCTATATCAGGGTGTATCGGGACCATGGCGCCTTTTTAACCCTTTCCTTACCGCGCCTAGCATAGCACGCAGTGCGTTAACTACCGCGCCCCCTGTGGTGAACTATCCCGCTAGTACCGCACGTCGCACGTTGTACAGACGTCTAAATACCGGCCTATTCTGCAAGCCATAGAAAATTACTCAAAGTGCAGAGGGGTGCTTCGCGAATTAGCTAATTTAGATAACTTAGGAAGATAATTAGATAATTTTAATGATACCGAAAAGACGAAGAGACTTCAGGCTTTATTTCCATTCCATTAATTATGAATTCGATCAATATTTGATAATTATATTGATATTCCCAATTGCAGGAAGAATTTGATACTCTTTTTTGCTCCGTTGACAAAAGCCTGTACATAGGCCAAATATAGCACTGCACCTACAAAGATGTGTATCTATTTTTTCATCACAATGACATTATGTTATTTTTACATTAATAATTATAAAAAGACATGGAGAACACATCTGGGGAGTTGTTTTGTATTTAGAATTGATATATTATGGAGAAATCATGAAAATGCGATATGCCTGATAGGTGGCGCCAACCGCACTCTGTCTTATAGTTGGCCTAAAGCTAAGACTTATGCTTTATATAATCAAGTATCAACATCGCCATAGTAAGCCATTCATCTGAATTCGACAATAATCATAAGTACAATATTGTTTTCTATATATACTGAATTTTAAAAGAAATCTGTCCATTATTTACTGATATAATATAAAATATTTAATAATATAAATCAGCTGCCTCAAGGCAGCATCGGTATTCCCATGGTGCTGCCTTAAGGCAGCATTGGTACTCTCACAGTGCTGCCTTGCGGCAGCATTGGTATTCTCTTGGTGCTGCCTTAAGGCAGCATTGGTAAGGAAAGGGTTAGATAAAAAGGAAAATCGCCAGTGCAGAGAGGTGCAATACAAAATAGGTAAACAAATTAAAAATCTGTGCTGGATTATATTAGGTTTATGTGAAAGGGTTAAGTTGGTCTGTCTGTTTAAGATTCTGAATGAAAATAGAAATAATTCAGAAAGAGGAAAAATGGCAACTTACAATAGAAATTATAGAGTGACTAGTGTAGTGGAACTAAAATTGGTTCCTAAAAGAATCTTTATGACTGAGGAAAGAAAAAGAAAGGTTCTGCATGGAGGGGAATTGAACTCTCAGCATGAGGTTTCTTTTGCAGACACTCTACTTCTAGACAACTTAAACTGACTTGTAGAGGGAACGTTTCAGGGATTCCTGAATGCATGGACAAATCTAGTTCCTCACAATACACCAGGTGGCAGGCACTGTAATGAAAATGTTAGTTCTGTTCATATCCACCCAGTGTCAGTGCTGTGCTTAGACTATACCAGTAGAGCCAAGGGATAAGATAAGGGATAAGATAACCATACTCTTGGTCATTTCCAAACAGTGTCAGTGCTGTACTGTGATAAAGTTGTGATAAAGGAATATGACAAGATGACTTCAGCCTGTGCATACTGGCAACAGAACAGAATTCTTGACTGCAGTATGATATCAGTATACACAGCCTGAAACTATCTTGCCTGATTCTAAGAGATTATTCTACGAAGTGACTAGTGCAGTAGAACTTTCATTACTTCCTGAACCAAATTCAATGACTCTGTAAACAAAGACAAGTTCTGGATGGGTTTATGTTGTGCATACTGATAACAGAAGAGAATTACTGCCGACTTAATGTTATAACTATGCATAAACTGAAGCTTTCTTGCCTTCATTATACACCCTAGAATACAAGTATTTTACCCTGAATAGATGTAGAAGGTTGTCAAAATACTAATGTCTCCATTCTGAGACATCACATGTTGACCATGTGTTGATATCTATTTCTGCCCAAGCCCTGCAGTAAGCTATGATTACTGCACACGTGTGCTGTACACAGTTTATACTGCATGTTTTCTATATATACTGAATTTTAAAAGAAATCTGTCCATTATTTACTGATATAATATAAAATATTTAATAATATAAATCAGCTGCCTCAAGGCAGCATCGGTATTCCCATGGTGCTGCCTTAAGGTAGCATTGGTACTCTCACGGTGCTGCCTTGAGGCAGCATTGGTATTCTCTTGGTGCTGCCTTAAGGCAGCATTGGTAAGGAAAGGGTTAAATAAAAAGGAAAAACGCCAGTGCAGATAGGTGCAGTACAAAATAGGTAAACAAATTAAAAATCTGTGCTGGATTATATTAGGTTTATGTGAAAGGGTTAAGTTGGTCTGTCTGTTTAAGATTCTGAATGAAAATAGAAATAATTCAGAAAGAGGAAAAATGGCAACTTACAATAGAAATTATAGAGTGACTAGTGTAGTGGAACTAAAATTGGTTCCTAAAAGAATCTTTATGACTGAGGAAAGAAAAAGAAAGGTTCTGCATGGAGGGGAATTGAACTCTCAGCATGAGGTTTCTTTTGCAGACACTCTACTTCTAGACTACTTAAACTGACTTGTAGAGGGAACGTTTCAGGGATTCCTGAATGCATGGACAAATCTAGTTCCTCACAATACACCAGGTGGCAGGCACTGTAATGAAAATGCTAGTTCTGTTCATTTCCACCCAGTGTCAGTGCTGTGCTTAGACTATACCAGTAGAGCCAAGGGATAAGATAAGGGATAAGATAACCATACTCTTGGTCATTTCCAAACAGTGTCAGTGCTGTACTGTGTTAAAGTTGTGATAAAGGAATATGACAAGATGACTTCAGCTTGTGCATACTGGCAACAGAACAGAATTCTTGACTGCAGTATGATATCAGTATACACAGCCTGAAACTATCTTGCCTGATTCTAAGAGATTATTCTACGAAGTGACTAGTGCAGTAGAACTTTCATTACTTCCTGAACCAAATTCAATGACTCTGTAAACAAAGACAAGTTCTGGATGGGTTTATGTTGTGCATACTGATAACAGAAGAGAATTACTGCCGACTTAATGTTATAACTATGCATAAACTGAAGCTTTCTTGCCTTCATTATACACCCTAGAATACAAGTATTTTACCCTGAATAGATGTAGAAGGTTGTCAAAATACTAATGTCTCCATTCTAAGACATCACATGTTGACCATGTGTTGATATCTATTTCTGCCCAAGCCCTGCAGTAAGCTATGATTACTGCACACGTGTGCTGTACACAGTTTATACTGCATGCCCCAGAATGTGAAGTAGAGTAGAACCCCTTGTAAACATACACACTCCAAGGGGGGCAAAAGTGTCTGCCTACATAGGGGAGGGGGAGGCACTTGCATATTTATTAGAAAGAACTGTTCTGAGGAAAGGTGTCAGTTAACGCTGTTCTGCAAACCAGGTTGCCATTAGGCGGTGGTCTACTGTAACTGGTGCATGAGAAAGGGCTTAAATGAATGCTCAAATCCAATTTGATTCATAGTCAATGATAACTCAATGCGATAGGTCTGTCATTCCAGTGGATAAATTTTGTAAGATTCAAAAGCGGAAGTATAAGCAATTTAAAAGGAGAAATAGAGATTATTCTAGTGTGGAAGAACTGACATTAGAACTGTTAACGAAATGACTTTCTTCATTCACGAAAAAAAAATTGTAATTCACAAAATAACTTTCGTCAATCACGAAATAAATCTTGTCATTGCAGAAAATAAATTTTGTCATTCACCAAAGTAATTTCATAAACTTCCTTCTCCCTACACGTGGGTGACGTGATTGAGGTTGGACCAACTTAAACCAACATGTCAGGCTGCTACTGGGATTCGTACCCATGCAGACAAACAACCTCTGACTACAAGTCAACTGCCCGAACCACTGGGCCACCAAGTTGAGCTACATGAGAGGCAAGAATGGACAGAATTTAATTCCTAGTGACTGGCAATGCTGTGGGGATGTTCTGTGTGACAAAATTATTGTATGAATCACTATTCAATGGGTCGTTGTAAGCGGTGTCTTTGTAAGCTGTAGATGACGACACCAAACCCCCTCAATTTCTTTTTTTTGTTGTTAAAAATGTGGGATAATATGGAATATGATAGTAGAAACTGCACTATAAAATGATGAAATTTTCAGAATATCTGAAATATATAATGATAATGCTGCTCCGCAATTATGGTGAAATTTGATAATAGATAAATATCTCAAATTGATCATTTCATACTTTAAATTGGAACAAATTTTTTCATTAAATAGCATTATGAAATATCATATACCATGGTTTGTATCTACAAATCAATTATCAGTCATAAATATGCATTATTTCTGGAATTATGAAAGAAAAATGGTTGATTACACTGGTTGCAACTAGAGCTATATCAGGGTGTATCGGGACCATGGCGCCTTTTTAACCCTTTCCTTACCGCGCCTAGCATAGCACGCAGTGCGTTAACTACCGCGCCCCCTGTGGTGAACTATCCCGCTAGTACCGCACGTCGCACGTTGTACAGACGTCTAAATACCGGCCTATTCTGCAAGCCATAGAAAATTACTCAAAGTGCAGAGGGGTGCTTCGCAAATTAGCTAATTTAGATAACTTAGGAAGATAATTAGATAATTTTAATGATACCGAAAAGACAAAGAGACTTCAGGCTTTATTTCCATTCCATTAATCATGAATTCGATCAATATTTGATAATTATATTGATATTCCCAATTGCAGGAAGAATTTGATACTCTTTTTGCTCCGTTGACAAAAGCCTGTACATAGGCCAAATATAGCACTGCACCTACAAAGATGTGTATCTATTTTTTCATCACAATGACATTATGTTATTTTTTTACATCAATAATTATAAAAAGACATGGAGAACACATCTGGGGAGTTGTTTTGTATTTAGAATTTATATATTATGGAGAAATCATGAAAATGCGATATGCCTGATAGGTGGCGCCAACCGCACTCTGTCTTATAGTTGGCCTAAAGCTAAGACTTATGCTTTATATAATCAAGTATCAACATCGCCATAGTAAGCCATTCATCTGAATTAGACAAAAATGATAAGTACAATATTGTTTTCTATATATACTGAATTTTAAAAGAAATCTGTCCATTATTTACTGATATAATATAAAATATTTAATAATATAAATCAACTGCCTCAAGGCAGCATCTGTATTTCCATGGTGCTGCCTTAAGGCAGCATTGGTACTCTCACGGTGCTGCCTTGCGGCAGCATTGGTATTCTCTTGGTGCTGCCTTAAGGCAGCATTGGTAAGGAAAGGGTTAGATAAAAAGGAAAAACGCCAGTGCAGAGAGGTGCAATACAAAATAGGTAAACAAATTAAAAATCTGTGCTGGATTATATTAGGTTTATGTGAAAGGGTTAAGTTGGTCTGTCTGTTTAAGATTCTGAATGAAAATAGAAATAATTCAGAAAGAGGAAAAATGGCAACTTACAATAGAAATTATAGAGTGACTAGTGTAGTGGAACTAAAATTGGTTCCTAAAAGAATCTTTATGACTGAGGAAAGAAAAAGAAAGGTTCTGCATGGAGGGGAATTGAACTCTCAGCATGAGGTTTCTTTTGCAGACACTCTACTTCTAGACTACTTAAACTGACTTGTAGAGGGAACGTTTCAGGGATTCCTGAATGCATGGACAAATCTAGTTCCTCACAATACACCAGGTGGCAGGCACTGTAATGAAAATGTTAGTTCTGTTCATATCCACCCAGTGTCAGTGCTGTGCTTAGACTATACCAGTAGAGCCAAGGGTTAAGATAAGGGAAAAGATAACCATACTCTTGGTCATTTCCAAACAGTGTCAGTGCTGTACTGTGATAAAGTTGTGATAAAGGAATATGACAAGATGACTTCAGCTTGTGCATACTGGCAACAGAACAGAATTCTTGACTGCAGTATGATATCAGTATACACAGCCTGAAACTATCTTGCCTGATTCTAAGAGATTATTCTACGAAGTGACTAGTGCAGTAGAACTTTCATTACTTCCTGAACCAAATTCAATGACTCTGTAAACAAAGACAAGTTCTGGATGGGTTTATGTTGTGCATACTGATAACAGAAGAGAATTACTGCCGACTTAATGTTATAACTATGCATAAACTGAAGCTTTCTTGCCTTCATTATACACCCTAGAATACAAGTATTTTACCCTGAATAGATGTAGAAGGTTGTCAAAATACTAATGTCTCCATTCTAAGACATCACATGTTGACCATGTGTTGATATCTATTTCTGCCCAAGCCCTGCAGTAAGCTATGATTACTGCACACGTGTGCTGTACACAGTTTATACTGCATGCCCCAGAATGTGAAGTAGAGTAGAACCCCTTGTAAACATACACACTCCAAGGGGGGCCAAAGTGTCTGCCTACATAGGGGAGGGGGAGGCACTTGCATATCTATTAGAAAGAACTGTTCTGAGGAAAGGTGTCAGTTAACGCTGTTCTGCAAACCAGGTTGCCATTAGGCGGTGGTCTACTGAAACTGGTGCATGAGAAAGGGCTTAAATGAATGCTCAAATCCAATTTGATTCATAGTCAATGATAACTCAATGCGATAGGTCTGTCATTCCAGTGGATAAATTTTGTAAGATTCAAAAGCGGAAATATAAGCAATTTGAAAGGAGAAATAGAGATTATTCTAGTGTGGAAGAACTGACATTAGAACTGTTAACGAAATGACTTTCTTCATTCACGAAAAAAAATTTGTAATTCACAAAATAACTTTCGTCAATCACGAAATAAATTTTGTCATTGCAGAAAATAAATTTTGTCATTCACCAAAGTAATTTCATAAACTTCCTTCTCCCTACACGTGGGTGACGTGATTGAGGTTGGACCAACTTAAACCAACATGTCAGGCTGCTACTGGGATTCGTACCCATGCAGACAAACAACCTCTGACTACAAGTCAACTGCCCGAACCACTGGGCCACCAAGTTGAGCTACATGAGAGGCAAGAATGGACAGAATTTAATTCCTAGTGACTGGCAATGCTGTGGGGATGTTCTGTGTGACAAAATTATTGTATGAATCACTATTCAATGGGTCGTTGTAAGCGGTGTCTTTGTAAGCTGTAGATGACGACACCAAACCCCCTCAATTTCTGTTTTTTGTTGTTAAAAATGTGGGATAATATGGAATATGATAGTAGAAACTGCACTATAAAATTATGAAATTTTCAGAATATCTGAAATATATAATGATAATGCTGCTCCGCAATTATGGTGAAATTTGATAATAGATAAATATCTCAAATTGATCATTTCATACTTTAAATTGGAACAAATTTTTTCATTAAATAGCATTATGAAATATCATATACCATGGTTTGTATCTACAAATCAATTATCAGTCATAAATATGCATTATTTCTGGAATTATGAAAGAAAAATGGTTGATTACACTGGTTGCAACTAGAGCTATATCAGGGTGTATCGGGACCATGGCGCCTTTTTAACCCTTTCCTTACCGCGCCTAGCATAGCACGCAGTGCGTTAACTACCGCGCCCCCTGTGGTGAACTATCCCGCTAGTACCGCACGTCGCACGTTGTACAGACGTCTAAATACCGGCCTATTCTGCAAGCCATAGAAAATTACTCAAAGTGCAGAGGGGTGCTTCGCGAATTAGCTAATTTAGATAACTTAGGAAGATAATTAGATAATTTTAATGATACCGAAAAGACGAAGAGACTTCAGGCTTTATTTCCATTCCATTAATTATGAATTCGATCAATATTTGATAATTATATTGATATTCCCAATTGCAGGAAGAATTTGATACTCTTTTTTGCTCCGTTGACAAAAGCCTGTACATAGGCCAAATATAGCACTGCACCTACAAAGATGTGTATCTATTTTTTCATCACAATGACATTATGTTATTTTTACATTAATAATTATAAAAAGACATGGAGAACACATCTGGGGAGTTGTTTTGTATTTAGAATTGATATATTATGGAGAAATCATGAAAATGCGATATGCCTGATAGGTGGCGCCAACCGCACTCTGTCTTATAGTTGGCCTAAAGCTAAGACTTATGCTTTATATAATCAAGTATCAACATCGCCATAGTAAGCCATTCATCTGAATTCGACAATAATCATAAGTACAATATTGTTTTCTATATATACTGAATTTTAAAAGAAATCTGTCCATTATTTACTGATATAATATAAAATATTTAATAATATAAATCAGCTGCCTCAAGGCAGCATCGGTATTCCCATGGTGCTGCCTTAAGGCAGCATTGGTATTCTCTTGGTGCTGCCTTAAGGCAGCATTGGTAAGGAAAGGGTTAGATAAAAAGGAAAATCGCCAGTGCAGAGAGGTGCAATACAAAATAGGTAAACAAATTAAAAATCTGTGCTGGATTATATTAGGTTTATGTGAAAGGGTTAAGTTGGTCTGTCTGTTTAAGATTCTGAATGAAAATAGAAATAATTCAGAAAGAGGAAAAATGGCAACTTACAATAGAAATTATAGAGTGACTAGTGTAGTGGAACTAAAATTGGTTCCTAAAAGAATCTTTATGACTGAGGAAAGAAAAAGAAAGGTTCTGCATGGAGGGGAATTGAACTCTCAGCATGAGGTTTCTTTTGCAGACACTCTACTTCTAGACAACTTAAACTGACTTGTAGAGGGAACGTTTCAGGGATTCCTGAATGCATGGACAAATCTAGTTCCTCACAATACACCAGGTGGCAGGCACTGTAATGAAAATGTTAGTTCTGTTCATATCCACCCAGTGTCAGTGCTGTGCTTAGACTATACCAGTAGAGCCAAGGGATAAGATAACCATACTCTTGGTCATTTCCAAACAGTGTCAGTGCTGTACTGTGATAAAGTTGTGATAAAGGAATATGACAAGATGACTTCAGCCTGTGCATACTGGCAACAGAACAGAATTCTTGACTGCAGTATGATATCAGTATACACAGCCTGAAACTATCTTGCCTGATTCTAAGAGATTATTCTACGAAGTGACTAGTGCAGTAGAACTTTCATTACTTCCCGAACCAAATTCAATGACTCTGTAAACAAAGACAAGTTCTGGATGGGTTTATGTTGTGCATACTGATAACAGAAGAGAATTACTGCCGACTTAATGTTATAACTATGCATAAACTGAAGCTTTCTTGCCTTCATTATACACCCTAGAATACAAGTATTTTACCCTGAATAGATGTAGAAGGTTGTCAAAATACTAATGTCTCCATTCTGAGACATCACATGTTGACCATGTGTTGATATCTATTTCTGCCCAAGCCCTGCAGTAAGCTATGATTACTGCACACGTGTGCTGTACACAGTTTATACTGCATGCCCCAGAATGTGAAGTAGAGTAGAACCCCTTGTAAACATACACACTCCAAGGGGGGCCAAAGTGTCTGCCTACATAGGGGAGGGGGAGGCACTTGCATATCTATTAGAAAGAACTGTTCTGAGGAAAGGTGTCAGTTAACGCTGTTCTGCAAACCAGGTTGCCATTAGGCGGTGGTCTACTGTAACTGGTGCATGAGAAAGGGCTTAAATGAATGCTCAAATCCAATTTGATTCATAGTCAATGATAACTCAATGCGATAGGTCTGTCATTCCAGTGGATAAATTTTGTTAGATTCAAAAGGGGAAATATAAGCAATTTAAAAGGAGAAATAGAGATTATTCTAGTGTGGAAGAACTGACATTAGAACTGTTAACGAAATGACTTTCTTCATTCACGAAAAAAAAATTGTAATTCACAAAATCACTTTCGTCAATCACGAAATAAATTTTGTCATTGCAGATAATAAATTCTGTCATTCACAAAATAGATTTCGACATTCACCAAAGTAATTTCATAAACTCCCTTCTCCCTACACGTGGGTGACGTGATTGAGGTTGGACCAACTTAAACCAACATGTCAGGCTGCTACTGGGATTCGTACCCATGCAGACAAACAAGCTCTGACTACAAGTCAACTGCTCTAACCGCTGGGCCACCAAGTTGAGCTATATGAGAGGCAGGAATGGACAGACTTCAATTCCTAGTGACTGGCAATGCTGTGGGGATGTTCTGTGTGACAAAATTATTGTATGAATCACTATTCAATGGGTCGTTGTAAGCGGTGTCTTTGTAAGCTGTAGATGACGACACCAAACCCCCTCAATTTCTTTTTTTGTTGTTAAAAATGTGGGATAATATGGAATATGATAGTAGAAACTGCACTATAAAATGATGAAATTTTCAGAATATCTGGAATATATAATGATAATGCTGCTCCGCAATTATGGTGAAATTTGATAATAGATAAATATCTCGAATTGATCATTTCATACTTTAAATTGGAACAAATTTTGTCATTAAATAGCATTATGAAATATCATATACCATGTTTTGTATCTACAGATAAATTATCAATCATAAATATGCGTTATTTCTGGAATTATAAAAGAAAAATGGTTGATTACGCTGGTTGCAACTAGAGCTATATCGGGGTGTATCGGGACCATGGCGCCTTTTTAACCCTTTCCTTACCGCACCTAGCGTAGCATGCAGTGCGTTAACGACCGCGCCCCCTGCGGTGAACTATCCCGCTAGTACCGCACGTCGCACGTTGTACAGACGTCTAAATACCGGCCTATTCTGCAAGCCATAGAAAATTACTCAAAGTGCAGAGGGGTGCTTCGCAAATTAGCTAATTTAGATAACTTAGGAAGATAATTAGATAATTTTAATGATACCGAAAAGACAAAGAGACTTCAGGCTTTATTTCCATTCCATTAATCATGAATTCGATCAATATTTGATAATTATATTGATATTCCCAATTGCAGGAAGAATTTGATACTCTTTTTGCTCCGTTGACAAAAGCCTGTACATAGGCCAAATATAGCACTGCACCTACAAAGATGTGTATCTATTTTTTCATCACAATGACATTATGTTATTTTTTTACATCAATAATTATAAAAAGACATGGAGAACACATCTGGGGAGTTGTTTTGTATTTAGAATTGATATATTATGGAGAAATCATGAAAATGCGATATGCCTGATAGGTGGCGCCAACCGCACTCTGTCTTATAGTTGGCCTAAAGCTAAGACTTATGCTTTATATAATCAAGTATCAACATCGCCATAGTAAGCCATTCATCTGAATTAGACAAAAATGATAAGTACAATATTGTTTTCTATATATACTGAATTTTAAAAGAAATCTGTCCATTATTTACTGATATAATATAAAATATTTAATAATATAAATCAACTGCCTCAAGGCAGCATCGGTATTTCCATGGTGCTGCCTTAAGGCAGCATTGGTACTCTCACGGTGCTGCCTTGCGGCAGCATTGGTATTCTCTTGGTGCTGCCTTAAGGCAGCATTGGTAAGGAAAGGGTTAGATAAAAAGGAAAAACGCCAGTGCAGAGAGGTGCAATACAAAATAGGTAAACAAATTAAAAATCTGTGCTGGATTATATTAGGTTTATGTGAAAGGGTTAAGTTGGTCTGTCTGTTTAAGATTCTGAATGAAAATAGAAATAATTCAGAGAGAGGAAAAATGGCAACTTACAATAGAAATTATAGAGTGACTAGTGTAGTGGAACTAAAATTGGTTCCTAAAAGAATCTTTATGACTGAGGAAAGAAAAAGAAAGGTTCTGCATGGAGGGGAATTGAACTCTCAGCATGAGGTTTCTTTTGCAGACACTCTACTTCTAGACTACTTAAACTGACTTGTAGAGGGAACGTTTCAGGGATTCCTGAATGCATGGACAAATCTAGTTCCTCACAATACACCAGGTGGCAGGCACTGTAATGAAAATGTTAGTTCTGTTCATATCCACCCAGTGTCAGTGCTGTGCTTAGACTATACCAGTAGAGCCAAGGGTTAAGATAAGGGAAAAGATAACCATACTCTTGGTCATTTCCAAACAGTGTCAGTGCTGTACTGTGATAAAGTTGTGATAAAGGAATATGACAAGATGACTTCAGCTTGTGCATACTGGCAACAGAACAGAATTCTTGACTGCAGTATGATATCAGTATACACAGCCTGAAACTATCTTGCCTGATTCTAAGAGATTATTCTACGAAGTGACTAGTGCAGTAGAACTTTCATTACTTCCTGAACCAAATTCAATGACTCTGTAAACAAAGACAAGTTCTGGATGGGTTTATGTTGTGCATACTGATAACAGAAGAGAATTACTGCCGACTTAATGTTATAACTATGCATAAACTGAAGCTTTCTTGCCTTCATTATACACCCTAGAATACAAGTATTTTACCCTGAATAGATGTAGAAGGTTGTCAAAATACTAATGTCTCCATTCTAAGACATCACATGTTGACCATGTGTTGATATCTATTTCTGCCCAAGCCCTGCAGTAAGCTATGATTACTGCACACGTGTGCTGTACACAGTTTATACTGCATGCCCCAGAATGTGAAGTAGAGTAGAACCCCTTGTAAACATACACACTCCAAGGGGGGCCAAAGTGTCTGCCTACATAGGGGAGGGGGAGGCACTTGCATATCTATTAGAAAGAACTGTTCTGAGGAAAGGTGTCAGTTAACGCTGTTCTGCAAACCAGGTTGCCATTAGGCGGTGGTCTACTGTAACTGGTGCATGAGAAAGGGCTTAAATGAATGCTCAAATCCAATTTGATTCATAGTCAATGATAACTCAATGCGATAGGTCTGTCATTCCAGTGGATAAATTTTGTAAGATTCAAAAGCGGAAATATAAGCAATTTAAAAGGAGAAATAGAGATTATTCTAGTGTGGAAGAACTGACATTAGAACTGTTAACGAAATGACTTTCTTCATTCACGAAAGAAAATTTGTAATTCACAAAATCACTTTCGTCAATCACGAAATAAATTTTGTCATTGCAGAAAATAAATTTTGTCATTCACAAAATAGATTTCGACATTCACCAAAGTAATTTCTTAAACCTCCTTCTCCCTACACGTGAGTGACATGAGTGACGTGAGTGACGTGTTTGAGGTTGGACCAACTTAAACCAACATGTCAGGCTGCTACTGGGATTCGGACCCGTGCAGACAAACAACCTCTGACTACAAGTCAACTGCCCTAACCACTGGGCCACCACGATGAGCTATCAATCATAAATATGCATTATTTCTGGAATTATGAAAAAAAAAAGGTTGATTACGCTGGTTGCAACTAGAGCTATATCGGGGTGTATCGGGACCATGGCGCCTTTTTAACCCTTTCCTTACCGCGCCTAGCGTAGCATGCAGTGCGTTAACGACCGCGCCCCCTGTGGTGAACTATCCCGCTAGTACCGCACGTCGCACGTTGTACAGACGTCTAAATACTGGCCTATTCTGCAAGCCATAGAAAATTACTCACAGTGCAGAGGGGTGCTTCGCAAATGAGCCAATTTAGATAACTTAGGAAGATAATTAGATAATTTTAATGATACCGAAAAGACGAAGAGACTTCAGGCTTTATTTCCATTCCATTAATTATGAATTCGATCAATATTTGATAATTATATTGATATTCCCAATTGCAGGAAGAATTTGATACTCTTTTTTGCTCCGTTGACAAAAGCCTGTACATAGGCCAAATATAGCACTGCACCTACAAAGATGTGTATCTATTTTTTCATCACAATGACATTATGTTATTTTTACATTAATAATTATAAAAAGACATGGAGAACACATCTGGTGAGTTGTTTTGTATTTAGAATTGATATATTATGGAGAAATCATGAAAATGCGATATGCCTGATAGGTGGCGCCAACCGCACTCTGTCTTATAGTTGGCCTAAAGGTAAGACTTATGCTTTATATAATCAAGTATCAACATCGCCATAGTAAGCCATTCATCTGAATTAGACAATAATCATAAGTACAATATTGTTTTCTATATATACTGAATTTTAAAAGAAATCTGTCCATTATTTACTGATATAATATAAAATATTTAATAATATAAATCAGCTGCCTCAAGGCAGCATCGGTATTCCCATGGTGCTGCCTTAAGGCAGCATTGGTACTCTCACGCTGTGCTTAGACTATACCAGTAGAGCCAAGGGATAAGATAAGGGATAAGATAACCATACTCTTGGTCATTTCCAAACAGTGTCAGTGCTGTACTGTGATAAAGTTGTGATAAAGGAGTATGACAAGATGACTTCAGCTTGTGCATACTGGCAACAGAACAGAATTCTTGACTGCAGTATGATATCAGTATACACAGCCTGAAACTTATGGGGCGCCCTTCTGCACAAACCCATTTCATCAATATTTTCTTCATACAGCTTACCTTTCGTTCTACGGAATGTGTTTCATCCACGAAAAACACCACAAAACCTATATTTCATACCCAATTTTTTTCACCCAATATTGTATGAAATGGTCATAAATCACAGAAAGTGTGCATATGGGGGTCAGGGGTGAAATGAGGGGTCTGTGAATAAACCTCGGAATATTTGTGATATGATTTTAATGCCCAATTCTATTATTTCTTGTTGAAGTGTGTCTAAGGGTTAGGTTTTGAATGTTCTGGTGAGTGTTAATGAGTATCTTCCTTTGCACTGAGTTGTTTCATACAGGGGTATGACAAGTATTTTACCTTAATTCTTGATCCCTAAATATACATTACTTGTCGTTTAGGTTAGTAGGAGTACAGAGTTAGGTAGGCACTATCAATTATATGGAGGAAAATCCCAAGGGGACACACCTTGAGGCAGTATATAGCTTAAGTGGGGCAAAAATCTGTGAAAACCTGAGAAATCCCATTGAAATGACCTTGTAATTATGTGAAATGTCACTCGGACGGACATTTTTCCGTTTATATACCATTTAGCCCCATAGAGGTTAAGGGAGTGGTTCAAAATAAGTTTAATGTTATGTGGCTTGTTATATTTGACAATATAAAATCTCCAGGGGACACACTTTGAGGCAGTATATAGCTTTAGTGGGGCAGAAATCTGTGAAAACCTGAGAAATCCCATTGAAAAGACCTTGTAATTATGTGAAATGTCACTCGGACAGACATTTTTCCGTTTATATACCATTTAGCCCCATAGGGGTTAGGGGAGTGGTTCAAAATAAATTTACTGTTATGTGGCTTGTTATATTTGACTAAGAAATACTGCCCTCCACCATACTGCCCCTTAACCATATTGTCCCTCTACAATACAGCCCCTCACCCATACTGCCCCTCAACTGTGCCATACTGCCCCTCCACTATACTGCCCCCTTACAATACTGTCCCTCCACCATACTGTCCCTCTATAATACTGCCCCTCAACCATACTTCCTCTCTACTATGATGTCCCTCTGTCATACTGCCCCTCCACCAAACTGCCCCTCTAACATACTGCCCCTGTACCATACTGACCCTCCACTATACTGCCCCCTTACAATACTTTCCCTCCACCATACTGCCCATCTACAATACTGCCCCTCCACCATACTGCCCCTTTACCATATTGTCCCTCTACCATACAGCCCCTCGCCCATACTGCCCCTCACCCATACTGTCCCTCAACTGTGCCATACTGCCCCTCCACTATACTGCCCCCTTACAATACTGTCCCTCCCCCATACTGTCCATCTACAATACTGCTCCTCCACCATACTGCCCCTTTACCATACTGCCCCCCTACCATACAGCCCCTCGCCCATACTGACCCTCACCCATACTGACCCTCAACCATACTGCCCTTCAGCATACTGCCCCTAAATGATACTGTCCCTCACCGATGCTGCCCCTTTAATATACTGCCCCTCTACAATACTGTCCCTCCACCATACTGTCCCTCTATAATACTGTCCCTCTATAATACTGCCCCTCCACCCTACTACACACCCTCTACTATAATGTCCCTCTGTCATACTGCCCCTCCACCAAACTGCCCCTCTAACATACTGCGCCTGTACCATACTGCCCCTCCACTATACTGCCCCTTTACAATACTGTCCCTCCACCATACTGCCCATCTACAATACTGCCCCTCCACCATACTGCCCCTTTACCATATTGTCCCTATACCATACAGCCCCTCACCCATACTGCCCCTCACCCATACTGCCCCTCAACTGTACCATACTGCCCCTCCACTATACTGCCCCTTACAAAACTGTCCCTTCACCATACTGCCCATCTACAATACTGCTCCTCCACCATACCGCCCCTTTACCATACTGCCCCTCTACCATACAGCCCCTCACCCATACTGACCCTCACCCCTACTGACCCTCATCTGTACAGCCCATCACCCATACTGACCCTCAACCATCATACTGTCCTGCAGCAATACTTCCTCTCAACGTTACTGCCATTACACCAAATTGCTCCTCTACCATACTGCCTCTCAACCATACTACCCTTAATCGATACTGCCCATAAATCATACTGCCCCTCAACCTCACTGCCCTGAACTATACTGACTCAAACCATGCTGTACCTTATAGGAACATTATAGTACACGGGTAGTATGGTGGAGGGGCAGTATTGTAGAGGGACAGTATGGTGGAGGGACAACATTGTAGAGGGGCAGCATGTTAAAGGGGCAGTATTGGTGAGGAAAAGTATCATGGTGGAGGGGCAGTATGGTGGAGGAGCAGTATGGTAAAAGGGCAGTATGGTGGAGGGACAGTATAGTAGAGGGGCAGTATGGTGAAAGGGCAGTATAGTAGACGGGCAGTATGGTGGAGGAGCAGTATGGTGGAGGGGCAGTATGGTAGAGGGGCAGTATGGTGGAGGGGCAGTATGGTGAAAGGGCAGTATGCTGGAGGGGCAGTATGGTGGAAGGACAGTATAGTAGAGAGGCAGTATGGTGGAGGAGCAGTATGGTGGAGGGGCAGTATGGTAGAGGGGCAGTATAGTAGAGGGGAAGTTATGTTGAGGGGCAGTATGGTGGAGGAGCAGTATGGTAAAGGGGTAGCATTGGTGAGGGGCAGTATCATGGTGGAGGGGCAGTATGGTGGAGGAGCAGTATGGTAAAAGGGCAGTATGATGGAGGGACAGTATAGTAGAGGGGCTATCTGAAAAACATTACTCAGGTGTCACTCGCCCGGACATTCACTCGCCCGGACATCAAGGATATTCCCACCTGCTGTTCTGCAGGATAGCCGAGAAGTAAATTACCTTTATATTGGGCACTTAGGTATATGTGGAGGGTGAAGAACAAACATAGTTAGGATAGTTAAATATATCAATGGCAGACACAATGGGCATTAATCTAAATAGGCCTTTTTCCGTAGGCCGGTGTCGCACCTTATCTCCTTAGCTACGCTACAGCTGAAGCCAAACATTCACCTGGCAACGTATACTTTAGCACTGGAACACTGAGTGCATGAGCGTAATACGTTCATAATACCTGTGTACATTATTTCCAGGGAAATAAGAGTGATTGCATTGTATTCTAGGGTATTCCAGCTACAATTTGATGTATCATACATGTATATCACCTTAATGATGCTTTAGATATAGCTTAGATAACACAGGGACACCGAAACTGAATACACAATAATACATTGGCAGGCCTAGCTATTATATCCTTATCTTTTTCCATGTTTATACCAAGATAATTATCAACTACGAAGTTGAGACAGCCCAGACTCGTTGGTACAATACCCTTGTTTGTTCCAACAATTTAATCTGTCAAAAAACAATACTCCTCCAATCACACCCACCGTTCACACTTTAGGTGTGATTGCTGTGTTCTCTATACACATAAAGCCGGACTCGGCCAGGTTTGTCCGAGCGGCCGCGTAACTAGGCAGTGGGCCGTTAGGCGGCGCTGAACGGCAACACCTGTATTTGTGTCCGGACGAGAAATTTGGACATTTTTCATGGAAATTACTCATAACACCCTCAGGAAAATGATTACAGAGAAATTCCTTCTTTTTTTTCACTACACATATAGTACAACCTATGTCTAATTTTTAGTGGCAAATTTGAAGCAAAATGCGTTATGGGTTATAAGGGAGGGGGTGATATGCTGCTGAATTATCGCCCGGACATACCTGTTTACCAAATTTGAATTTCCTCAAAAATGTAGAAAAAATACCTCCACTGAGACAATATTTAGTCCATATTGACCGTGAGACCTCACACTATAGGCGGTAAATAGGAAAACACATATATCTAGTGCCATTTTTCAAGAATTATATCAATTATGTCACTTTTATTCATTTGTTTGTCATTTTCGGGTCATTTTTAGACTATTTTAGGCCCCTAGAATCTAAAATATGGATATTCGACCATCAAAACCTTATATAACATCAAGAACTCATCGACCTGGATGATATGAGAAAAACAAAATCATAAAAAAGTGGATATCCTAAAAATGGCGGCCAGCGGAAGTCCAAAAATGTCAAAAGCTCCCTTTCTGTGATATCTAACCAACAAATCTCTCATTCATTGTTCTTTAAATGGTTCTCCACAAGCGCCCGCTCTTCATACCTAAGATTAAAATACAGTTTCTGAAAGCAGAAATTCAGGGCTTTCCTGTGAATATACATATAGCAATAATGAAGGAATAATTCATTTAGATTTTTCACTTGTTTTCAAAGGCATTGGCCTGGGCCTGCACCCTGGTCCATGGCACCTGCTCTACCAGACACTGTGTTTTGTTCAATCATTTGCTTATAGGTTATACCACTTTAAATAAAAAAAACTATTTTAGTCAATTAGAGGACACTTTGAGCTTCCTCTCAGTGCTAACACGAAATTTCTATGACCAAAATAAGTTAATCAAGCACTCATTTGAAAGAAGGAAACGCTTGTCACACAAACATGGTTGAATAAAACAGCGTCGTGCTTATACCATTGTAAAGAGCATACATAGAGGATTAATTTGATGTATGACATGCCATATTTTGATGACTGTAAGAGGTCGGCATCTTGAAATAGCTGCACTGAAGAACTGAGTTTGGCAATTCTCTGATCTGGCTGGAGACTTCAGGTTCTAAGTAAATTATGCAAATTAGCTTCCAAATTACTATTTACAAGTCAGAGATATGCTTTGCCTTGTATGACATGATTTAGATTAGAGAGGAGTATCATTTGGGTTTTTTGTGCAAAATTTATGCATCATTATTACAGATTTCCCTATTAATATGCAAATTAACAAAGATGTCATCAATATACATGAAAAATAAATATCTCCATTGTATTCAGCATTAGAAAATACCCCTGTACGCTAAATATCATGTTCCTATCGTCAATATCTAGAGAGTTATTGTAATAAATCTGTTCATCTGTACTAATCATTATGTGGTGCCATGCCCTTCTACTGTTTTCTATACACTTGAGTTCCTCACATTCAATCTTAATTTGACTAGACTTTCCTCCATAATTCTTGAACTACTTAACCGATTTTTAAAATTCAAATATCTTTGTGATCCTCTCTTTCCAGGCTATATGGTGCATATATCATTCTAATTATAGATATAAAATTCAATTTTCAATTCGCGTAGCTATAGACGTGGTAGCCAATCTAACTCACTTATACTTAGTTTAGCAACCAATCCATGTCTACACTGAGCTATGATATAGGGGTTGGTCGGGTGAAATCCCACACATGTTCATAGCTAAAAATATTTGATAAATAAAACAAGATTTATATTCATTATATTTTGACCATGCATCAGGATTCATAGGGTGACTTGGGTTATTTAATCCGACCAGAGCTAACTTTGTGTAGCTCTGGTTGCCAGTGTAAGTGTGCTCAGATATCGTTAGTTCTGTAAATTACAGGTAGAGGTCTCCACCAGGTAGGGTACGAGTGGTAATCAAACAGTTACATCGGCCACACTTGTAGTCCAACACAGATACAGAACGCACCATTTTTCCAGTTGGATTTTCTTTCTTTTATTGTTAACATTGATAAACGTTAACATTGATAAACGGGGGGGGGGGGGGGGGGGTTACAATTACCTCTTAGTTTCATCCCAAACTGTTTGTGTCCCACTGGTTTATTGTAATAGCCTAGTACTTAAGAAGTTAATGTAAAGAAAAGAATAATCATAATAATATAGAACAAATGTATTGGTTTTGACTGGTATCGGAAAGATTGCAAAACATAAATGATAAACAAAGAGAGGTCTGATGCCACAAGTCGCACAGGTTTAGGCATTGAAAAGTATATTATCATTTATAAGATGAATAATAAGAATGATACACATTTACTTAACAAAATTGTGGGTAACAAGCAAAGGAAACAAACCAGCCATAGTTGCAACGATGTCCATTCACTATCAATATCCTTAACCTTAAGATTAAAACATTTGATTTGATTTGATTTATTCATTCAGGAAATAAATCGTCATGCAATCTGTCATGGCAGGTTTCCATTGCAGTGTGTCGTTCATAAACAGTGAAAAGTGGCACATGTTCGTCAATTACAATGGGACTTGATTAATATAAATAGTCAGATTCTCAGTAAAATTGAGAAAATTTTGACTGTTCTGTCTCTTACCGACACTTATAAGACAAGCAGTCCCTTGCCATAATTCCGCTGACAATTACTGTACTTTCATTTGACACATTCTCCTCTGTGTTTCTTTTTTCATCACCAAACCCTTCTGGGGTTCGTTGAATAATCTAGGATCTTACATTAAACCCCTTTTCTGTATACCAAGGAGACCCAGGAATGATGTGGGTCAACTTTATACAATGCTTATGGATGACCTTATAGACGCTGTCTTAACGAACAAACCTAAAGATGATTGAATCATAACCCTTGTACTAAGTACAGAAAGGATCTACACGTAGGGTTCTAGCTTATTAAACGGGTCCCTGGTTCTAATTCCCTGAGGGCGACACAGAGGGCGCGAGTGCACCCGACCTGAAAACCCGTCCTCTTTATTTATAGAGCGACCCCACCCACGTGGGTTTGTTGATGAACGGAGCACTTCCGGTGCTACCTGACCAATCACAGGTGAGCGGGGCGCTTCGCGGAGTAAGTCTACAAGTAGGCGAGGCCAGACGACGGACGGACTGCAGGCAGTAGGAGCAACGTCTCAGGGAGATCTTTCACGATTCCTGATCCTAAGGATTTACTAAACTTCTCCAGCATACAGGAGCCGCGACCACCTAGCAGCAGGATTACCTTAGAGCTCGGACCCCGCCATTGGATGTACGCTGGATGTAGCAGAGAGCAGAGCGCCGGACGGTGGACAACACTCAACAGGTTGTTGGCAAGAGTCGCTCATGCGTGACTGTAGCCCACCATGGCGGATGATAGTCACGGTCATCGGTCTATGAAGTTCCACGAAGGATGGCTACAGATCAAAGTCAAGGGGGTACGTATGTGTACGCGCACGGAACTGGTTGTGGAACATATAAGCTTGGTTTTGTGGTGTCTTGCGGGTGTATACATTGGCAGCGTTACTTTAATGATTCGTTTATGGTTCAGACCATGCAGCAAAGTTCCAGTAGCATTGCCTACCTACCACTGAGATCCGGAACTGGGGTAGAGGCACAGTCCTGACCAGCCAAGCGGAACTGTGTCACACTTTTATTAGCAGGATCGAGGCCGCTCCTGTAGACCATGCGTGTTTTTTGACAGAGTATGTCAGATGTATATGAGGCATGCAAGTCACGATACTTATTTTATAAACCTGAGGCTCAGTGAAAGTTATCGTTATTCAGTAAATTGCGGGTGTAGGCATGGGTCCAGGTTTGGAGAGTTGTTTGGTGAAAGCAGTCTACATGTGTACATTCAGTTGGTTTTGCTGCAAGCCTGTGTGTGCACTCCACTAGACTGAATTACTCATAAACTTATAATAAATGTACACTGTAAGGTTGGTGTGGGGTAGGTGAGACTTTGAAAGCCCGCGTGTTGACACCCTCCCCTCCCCAACACACTCACTACATGCCACTATTATGACTATATATAGAGAGAAGTGATAGACACTTAACCTGTTGACCGAACTGAATTCACAAGTACCCCTTCTACCACCCGCCTCAGCCTGAATCCACCTCAAGTCACAGTAGAACTTTCTGGTCGCTGTTTAATAAACTACGAACGACAAAAAGTATCCTAGAATTGTCTTTGGGACCATAGTGTTGTATAAAATAATGCGCAGTATTAGCATAAAATGGTTTGATGATAAGAGTAACCGAAAGGTCTTACAAGGTGTTGTGTACATGTGCGTTTATTCATTGGAAAACATCGTCCAGGATGTCGCTTATCTTTTGAGTTGTCGTATCGTCCAGCACCAGAAACAAATGAAATTTATTCAACAGCACATTGAGTAAGGCAAACCGCTATAGTCCTATCTAAAACAAACTTATTTTCAATTTGATCGAGCTCTGACCCTAAACTTGAATAGGTTTCTGAATTCATACCACCCCTCACATTGACTAACGGGCTAACATTGTGACATAATCCCCCTATTGGATATTTATCCTAAATACTCCATGGGCGTTGGATACGAGTTCCCAATGTTAATTCTATGAGGAAAAATAACAGGCGAGATATGAGCTCTCACTAAACGTTCATAGGTTTATTGAACTTTCATAGGTTTCCTCGGGAATTGGACGCCTTGAGCCTTTTAACGTTTGAGCTTCCTGTCAGCGCGAAAACGTGGACGCCTTGAGCCTACCCCGTGGACGCCTTGAGCCTACTCCGTTTTAGTTCCGATTGGCGGTTTAGGGTTAGAAAAGGGTTGGGGTTGAGTATATTAATATTTATTATTATGTATGATTATAAACCAGTATAAGTGCACTTTTCAAAGTTTTTACATCTAGAGGCTCAAGGCCACCAAAACGGGGTAGGCTCAAGGCGTCCACAGGGTAGGCTCAAGGCGTCCACAGAAAGGCTCAAAGCGTCCAGGGCTCAAATCGTCCCGGGCTCAAGGCGTCCATGAACCTCCGATCTGACTTCGATCTGCCATCATACCCTTTAGGTTTCCTCTATGATATCCTTGAGTTGGAAATGACAAGTAAACACCAGGCCTGCCATGTGCTAATTTAGCTGTGTCCTCGGGCCTCGTGAGTCACGTAGAGTGGTCGTGTATACATTAGATTGTTCAGATCCCCCTCCAACCTGCGCCTGGCCGTGTTTACATTTCACCCTGAGCTGCATTCACACGATCCTCACGTGCGCATGAATTTCCGTGACTTTTTTCTTTTTTATCCTTTCCCTGGGTCGGGTCATGGTCACGGTCCATTTAACGCAGCCACTGGGGTGTGGAGGGTGCGGCCTGGGGCTACAGGGTGATTTCCTCTTTGGCTGACCCGGCTACCTGTCGCTTCTGCCGGTGCAAGCGCCCTCCCAACACCCCAGGTGCTCAATTATTGTCAGTTGTCATAGCCAGCACTCAAGGCCATTCAAAAGCATTTCGTCCCGATATGTTTTAGTTCGCAATGACTCACTTTCCAGTACAGTAGGCACGTGTTGGTCAAAGGTGGGATTCCAGCATGGAGTTGTCCCATTATACTAAGTCCATATAAGGAATAGAGTAGACCGAGCTCAGCAGCCGTTTTCCTTATAAATATAGGTTGAGTCCTTATTATTTTGTGGTAGACAGTTTCCTGAGGCTAAATGCAGTAAAACGACAGTAATTTCCTACCTTTGCATTAGTTCTAACTAATAGAACAGCCAGTGCAGGCACCAAAAATAACCAAAAAAAATGGTTTCAAAAGTGCAGGACATCCTACACAGGGGATTGTCAGGGACCAGCTTATCAAATATGGCCGACATGAGTTGGAATTGGTGAAATGTGGTTAAATGAGTTGTACAAAAAGGCTCCCAAAAGTAACACAAAGGAACAAAACAGAAGTTTTATCATTAAAAAGGAATTATTATGCATTTCTGAAGGTAAGGAAGCATAAAAATGCACTGACATTGGCAGGATTACTCAGATCCAAGGAAGTGATTTTCTGTACTATGGGAATAAGCGGTTGTGCTCTCTGACTGTCCGCTAGGCAGTCAAAGTTTCTCAGACTAGGCCTCAGCCGTTCTGCCGCTTGGGCCCATGAGGTACAAAACAACAATTTAATTATGGAGAAAGTTGTCATCAGTCAGACAGGTCGATCTTGTCTTCATCACAAAAAAACCTGACCCGCGAATTCGACCCGTTTTAGATACTTATGGATAAGACCGTTTCATATAAAAGGAAAGGTCTTACTAGTTACCTTTTTATACGAATAAACCAACAAATTTCAAAATAAATCCAATTAGGTTTAGGGATAGAGTTAGGGTTAGGGTAGGGTTTTCTGTCTGTTTTCTTCCCACAGGAAAACCAGATTTGAAGAAAGGTTAAATACTTACTTCTAAGTATAGTGTTTATCCACAGCTGTGTTAGTAAGGTACTTTAGTTAGGAAGATTTCAAATAAGTCGAGTTCGATACGGGTCGAGTTTTTCAAACGGGTCAAGTTCTTTACGGGCTGAATATTTACGGGTAAATTTCGTTTAGGGTTGAGTGTCTCCAGTATTCTATGGGAGAAGGGGGCCCTTTGGATAATTCCGAAATATGTTCATAATGTCATATCCTTTCCGTATTGTAAACAGCAATACATTAGTGATAATCTAAGATAACCTAACTGACATTCGCACATCTTTTATTCTGCGCTTTGCTAATCACCATAAGAACAATTGAAAAAGGAGATACTTTTGATGTAATTAAGAAACCAGACAAATTGTTCATAAATATTGCTGGCCTCATTTTGTGTATTGGCTGTTGCCTGCGACACCAACATCGACAAGTTGACAAACTGTAATTACTATGAGTATCATGCCTTGTCTGATACTACGTATCATACTTAAATACGAGGGGCGTTATAGTACAGTGGTAAGTCGAGCAACTCTAATGTGCGCCAACTACGTTCAAAGCCTTCTCATTCCGCAGTCCCTGGTGAGACACATTTTATTACCCACCCAATACAGAGGTTCCATACTAAGCCTATGGAGCCTCCAGATCGCTCAGAGTTTTACTTCGCGTCAACTCTGTGGAGAATACGACCACTCAGATCGAAATCATGGTAATATTGTGTATGTTACATCCAACATCATCAAGTCACCCTATGAATCCTATTGCATGGCCAAATCCACAGGTCTGCATCTTAGGTACTTATATAGAACGTCCTGACCATGCTGTACAAGTCACAGTACAAGATGGTAATTTACGGATTGAACGGAACGAGGCATTTATGCCGAGTTCCGTACAAACCGTAAATTATCATCGAGTTCTTTGACTTGTACAAGCATGGTTGGACGTTACATATTTACTAAATACCCAAAATTAAAAAAAATATCATTAATTTAATTTTTAACAACCGATATGTTAATAAACGTGTATAGCAAGGTGGTCCGTATTTTAGTGTACGGACCAGCGGTAATGCAAAGGTTCTTCTGAGCCTGTGATTAAGGTCAAGCGGGGTGTTTTTTTCTACCATAAATATATTATCACGTCATAAGGACCTACAGGAGATACATTCCTTTACACCATGATTATGCTTAATCATGCCACACAGACAACACTCACATTGTCTGTGGCCTTTCATTGTCTACAATAGGTAAGTGCCTGAGTGCATTACGATACATCTCAAACCACCATCAGACAGTGATTGCCTCAAAATGTGTATAACCAGGTACATGTGGCGGTGACTGAGCAGGGTTAGATTGGACAGGAATATGACGCACAGATGATAGCTCCAATTTCTGACGATTTTTGCATAAATCCTCCACTATATCATTACTCAAAGACAGGTGGACTATTATAGGTCAGGACCAATGGTTGTCTGCTTTTGTACTATTGAAAAGATTTTTTTTTTGGTACTGTTGACAAGAGAAAAACATAATTTGTTGGTTCAGGAAATGTAAGTTAGATGGAGAAAATATTGATAGTAGTATTGAGATACTTTGGTATATATTTATCATTATGAATCATTGATATCATCACCAATACTGTAAATAATCTTCCACACTATATTGAAATACTTGGTTTTACTGCATCACTTTAAGATAAGGTTTTCTGTACATGTATGTGCGTGTTTTGAGAGCCAAAGTGGCCCTGCTGAAACTGCAGATATCCATGATCAAAACATGATTTCCGGAGATAGACGGTCAGTACTATATGTTCAAGACTATAAGTGTCATTCTTTAGTCGTTTAAATGCATATTCCTGACACTTGACAGCTATCATCGTAGTTTCCACACAAACTTATTCAGAGACGATTGTAGTGAAGTACACTTTAATAGTAGCAAATGATACCCAAAACGTAATTCTAGACTCAAACCCCCATAGCTTCAACACTAAGCCTTGTTCTTACTGGCCTCAGGAAATGCTGTTTTGAGCATGGGTATCTGCCATTCTCTCAGGTTCACTTTTGCTACCTATCAAAATATTTTGCTCCATATTAGAGTCAAACGGTGGGGATAATAAGTATCAGGAATATCTCCTACTTTTCCCCCAAGACTCAGTGGCATCCATGTCGTTCGAATGTAATGTGAAGATATTTGAAAAAAGCATGTTAAGACTAATTTAACATATGCATAAAATGACTGAAATTTAACAGAAAGAAACGAAAGGTCTGTTTTGAGAATAGCTTCCTTTCTACCATAGTCCATGCTATAAATGCCTTTTAGTTATGTGTTGTTACAAAGAACAATATTTTCTAATCAACCAACGGTACTGAAATTCTTAAATGCATGCCAATAACTTTAGATCATTTTTCACGGCCTGTCATTTTTTAAGTTTTTATTGCTGGTACGCTAAGAAAATTACCCATAGTATTTTCACGAAGGCAAGAATTGTTGTTGCACACTTTAAGCACAAATACTGATGTTGGATATTCATTCTACATGTATTTGATTTCAGAAATGGACCAGGTATTGGGCAGTCCTACGTGGCCAGACCATTTACTTCTTTCATTCAGATAAAACAACTGAGCAAAACGTAAGTATCTTTTGTGGATTGAATGGTATTCTGTGTAATAGGTGTCGCCCGAAAATTGAGTTTTCGCAGTTCCTCAGACATTTAACTCGAACTAGGGAAACAAAATATGCTTAAATATCAACAACGTCTAAACCAAGAAGGTTTTGAAATAGATGTTACGAATGTATCCGTCACGGTTGATGCGGAAAAGTCCTCAGGCACACCAGGTGTAGATTGTAAGTTATCAAAAAATCTGTTTAAAAGATATGCCGATCTGGTCCCACAACTCCTGCGTCTGTAAATCAGAACCAACGATTTCCCCCAAGCATTGGAAAGTAGGCAGGATCTTATCATTGCCAAAACAAGGGGACCTATAAAGGCCCATTCCCACTTGGCGATTCTTGCCCCTGTGACTACAGCCGGGCATAATTGCTGGGAAACCAGTGGTCCGTACAGTATTTATATGTTATATGTCAAAACGGTACGTATTTACAGTAAATACTGCATGGGTATATAGTAAAGACATTTACCTTTTGAATGTACTGTGAATGTCTGGCGGCCTCAGGGCGACTAACCACGTCTCATAACTATTTTCGAACCCAGTACTCTAATATGATGAAAACACTTGATAAAAACACTTAGAGGAGTGTATTTTGATAAGTATGCATTGCAAAATGTATCCATCATGATAAATGTAATTTGCCATTAGAGGTTAATAAATCTGAAACAGAAATAACTGTAATTAGGTATTGTACATCTATATTAAACAATCTAAATCTACATCAATTAAGTATTATGCATCAAACAAGTATGTATGATTATCGCTGGACCACCGTAATTAAAGTAGAGTAATAATGGTCATAAACGGAAATCATATGTTTATTGAAATATAGGCGAACTAGTCTAGTGTTAGCTTTTATCGTGCTCTGTAATAATTACGAATCTTCCATTAATTAAAAATGCATTGTGCAATTAGAAAGAGTATATTGATTTAGAAGTGTTTTATTTAGACAAAACTTGGTGAAGCTGATCCGATATAAAAATTCGTCACTGACGATTAATGAACGATGTACGTTTTTTAAAGGCATATCGGACAATGTACCTTGAAAAGTAAAACCCTTATCAGTTTATGGGTAAAAGAAGTGTTGTGGAACACATATCTAACTTAAAAATTGACGGTCACGATGCTAGGTCTTGGTTCAGAGATCGATATCATGATGATAATACAATAGAATATATATAGACATTCTGAATAAGAATATATAGATATTCTAAAAAATTGTTCTTCACGTAGTAAAACCTATGTGATTTTCTCTGAAATTTTATAGAATATAGTACCTGTTCTAGATTTTAAAAATTATAGGTCACTGTTCTTGTTTTGAAAGAATTGGAAAAAACTAGTTTCACTACGTTTTCTGTATAAATCAATCAAATGCAAATTGCCCTAATTTACCTATTGGTTTTGGTCAAACTCGATAATGTGCTGTAAATCACTTATTTGGTATCATAATAAGTCAAATGAACTGGTTTTAATTGATAATTGTCAGTATTTGAAAACCATCAGGTAGCCCCACTCTGTATTGTTATATAGATATATATATATATGTCTTTAAAGAAGATGCAAAGAAATATACATGTACATTATTAGATTTTAGGGTTTGAGTCCCATGCAGTAATATTTGACTGGTTTAGAATACAAACTAGCACAGCAAGCGCGCAAGACCCACCAACTCTCTTGACTGTGGTCGTGAAAGCGATAGGGGTAAGATCGAAAAAGCCACTGTCCTTACCTCAATACTAACATAGATGTACAGTTTTAGATTTTAAGGTTTGAGCCCCATGCTGTAATATCTGGCTGGTTTAGAATATAAACTAAAAAAACATGAACTCAACAGCTAACTTTACTTGATGAACTTGTTGCCATAGTACCAGATCGTAACTAAGCCAACTATAAGTTTCCAGGCAACATTAGGCCACTAAAAAAAACAAACCTGTTTCTCATCACCAAACCATGAAAAATATGACGAGGGCGCTTTTTTTAAAAGAAATTTTTTTTTTTAGCTAGATCAAAGATTGCTTTTGAAGTGTCCTAAAATGGGCTTCAGACATACATGAAAACCCCGCATTGGCGGACAGCCTCCGATCCGGGCCAAAGTATGCTCTCACGTGGGGTGTGCGCTTATGCGGGGTTTCCGGAATTTTACTTGGTATACGTTTAATGCATCCCTGACATCAGGAGCTTTAATTTCATACTCAATACACATACCTTTCATAATTTCTATAACGGTCCATCTTATTAAACCTTCTAAAATCGTTTTTCCTGATGTGCGCGGTAATGAGAAACAAGTGTGTTTTTTTAGTGGCCTTAACAGCTCCCAAAACCGCTCCCGAATCAATATAGCTGTATCAAATTAAGCAATAAAGTACACCCTGATGAAGAACTGAACAAGTCCGAAACATGTCGGTAATTGAACACAAACAAATGCCTCATTATTTCTAAAAGGAACTAAGCCCATCCCCGAGTTAGTGGGAATATTTTCCTCATTTCCCCTGAAAAAGATGTAGTTTAAGATTTTAAGGTTTGAGTTCCATGCTGTAATATCTGTCTGGTTTAGAATATAAACTAAAAAAGATGTTGTTTCAGATTTTAAGGTTTGAGTCCCATGCTGTAATATCTGTCTGGTTTAGAATATAAACTAAAAAAGATGTAGTTTCAGATTTTAAGGTTTGGGTCCCATGCTGTAATATCTTGCTGGTTTAGAATATAAACTAAAAAAGATGTAGTTTCAGATTTTAAGGTTTGAGTTCCATGCTGTAATATCTGGCTGGTTTAGAATATAAACTAAAAAAGATGTAGTTTCAGATTTTAAGGTTTAAGTTCCATGCTGTAATATCTGACTGGTTTAGAATATAAACTAAAAAAGATGTAGTTTCAGATTTTAAGGTTTGAGTTCCATGCTGTAATATCTGGCTGGTTTAGAATATAAACTAAAAAAGATTTAGTTTCAGATTTTAGGGTTTGAGTTCCATGCTGTAATATCTGGCTGGTTTCGGATAATGACTTTAATATCAAGTGTTCAAAGGTTCTGCGGAAGTCGTCTGCTTTCTGTGGAACGCTGCCAAATCTAAATATATGCGAGTATTCTCCTTAAAAGCCATGCTTTATATATTCAAATAATCTGTCAAAACTAATTATCGCGACCTTATTCTTACCTATGCTTTGTTTATAAGTCCGAGTCTAATCCAATCAGGAACTAAGACCTAGATTACAAAAGAATAGCAAAGTGATCAATAAATTGTGCGATTGCTACTTATATAGATTAAAAGGACAACAAGACTCGTACATGTTATTGTTAAGCTGAAACCCAAACAGAAATCATTGTAGTACGTTCTTAATGCTGTGGAGTTGCACCTGAAGAAGCACTGCGCTCCACAAATGCTGTGGCTCTTGAACCGGAAAATATGACCTGTATATCCTTCAAAGCCAACTTTCAGATGGATACCACCAACAGAAACAGAACTATGTAGGGTAGCCAGTTCCGCAGTGCAATACTCGAGTGCATCCAGTAACAACATACCCCCACCAACTGTGACGAATTGTCATTACCGTTTTTACAGATGCTTTCAAGTACTGCGGATGGGGAGTTATCTCAGTGGTTAAGGCACTGGACACTCATGGGGACACCCATAGGGAGCCAAAGTGAACCCACTGAAACCACAGATACCAATTTACAAAACACCATTTCCGGTGGCCAGCAAGAAAGAGGCTTAATGCTAAACCTATGGGGGTTTGAGGCTAGACTTTTGTTTTTGGTCTCGTTTGTTACTTTTGAAGTGAAGTTTACTAGTATCGTCTCTGAATAACCTGTTACAATGACAGTTTTCAAGTTTATTAAAAATTTGGATCTAAAAGATTGGAAAATGACACAAATAATCTCGAACCTACATAGTCAAAGTACTGAGCGCCTACATCCGGAAATTTTTTTTTGTAAATGGGTATCTGTGATTTCAGCAGGTTTACTTTGGCTCCCTATGGGTTTACAAGAAAGGAAAATATGAAAGTTATCTTGGCAAAAGAATGTCTCTTCTCCCATGCAATAATGCCGATATGGTTCTGGTAGACAAGCATTCAGATTCATATTTTGGTCTTTTGGTACAGTGGTCTTTTATGATGCACAGGAAAGGTTTGTTTGTTTGTATGGTTTGATTTAACGTCCAGTCAACCATTATAGGTCCTTACCAGACTTTCTCAACGTTCTTTTACACCACGAGGGTGGTGATCGAATATATGTGATGAATTCAGGTAGAAATCTCACCCCTACACATTTACCGCAGTGAGAGTTCTTTTACTTCCCACACCACATACACATGGTATGAGAAGTATTGGCCTTTGATTTAAGCAGTAAATCTACCACTGCTGGGGGTGAAGGAGAAATCTGGCTGCAGCGGGACTCAATCAACAAAGTCTGACAACCTTGGGGTTACAAGGAAAGGCTGGGTTCTCAGTGTCAGTTATCTTTCAGTCACATTGGAGACTTCTTATAACTCAGATTCTAGAAGAGGAATTCGTATTAAAATCAGAGATGGCAGTTTTCCTCTTTTCCAAGGAAATCCTCGTTTTCATTTTCAGTTTATAGAATTCCATATTCTTTTGTAAAAAGAGAAGGGAATGAATTGATAAATTGGGCCTCATACTCACCAATAAACAGTGGTTCAACCCCCCCCCCCCCCCCACCCCCACCCCCACCACACATACACACCTCAACCATGCTTTCTCATTCTCTCCGAGGGAGAAAATTCCACATGACAAATATTTCCTCTGTTTTCATGACCCCAACTGACATTCCTTTACTTGTATGTGGTACTTATTCATGGTGGTATTGATATCGAACTTGGACTTGTTTTCAAACATAGATGTATGCTTCGTTACAGGAAGTCGGTCTGTGGCGCACAGGGAACTGGATTCTGTCGACAGGGACATGGGATTACTTCCCAATGTTTTCTGTTGAGATGATCTGCATGACCTTACTCACAAGAGCCGGGTCCATGCCACGGTCCGTGCACTGTATTTAGGTCAACCTCGCATACGTCACTCACAAAGCCAGTGTTCAATGGAGGCTCCTCTTTCTAAATTCACATTCTGAGGTTCAGGAAACATGTCAGCAATGCACTAAACCAGCACCCGCATTCCATCTGTAAAACAAAGCAAAGTCGGAGAACCTCAATATATCTAATCATCTATATAAAATGCATTGTTTTTTTTGCTTTTTTAAACCATTTTATTTATTGACGAGAATATGTGACGAAAAAAACGCACTTTTATTGTAGGATATTTCTTTATTTGTATAAGAAGTTGAACGCAATTGCTCCATTGAGGGAGTGAACTGGAAACCTCTCTTTGAACAATAGACGATATTTGTCACCTGTTTAGCCTCCCAGGAATGCCGCAGGTAACACAGGGAATCCAGGTAGATGCGGGATCGGTCCCACTCGTAGTACTCAGGGGGTGGCGTCCCGGTGTCACCTGACCTGTATTTATGGTCATGTGATCCAATAAGTCGGTGTGTCGTACAAAGAACCTACTCTGGCCACCAGAGCACACTGACGTCAGCTCAGGTGAAGTCCGCTCTGCGCCACCTTGACTGGCACTCTCCTCGCTGATCTTCTTACCTCAAGAATGGAAATTTCTGCTGAATGAGTGAATCATTCTTCCAACAGATCTTGGAGAGTGCTTGGTAAGTGCATTACTCCTGAAGCCCCTTGTTCATGTTAAAAATTTCAATTTTTTTGTGTATTTTGATAAAGAAACCAGGAAGTTAGACTTTGAGAATATTTGATTGAATCGCTGAGGTGGAATAGCCCCCTTTGAGTAATAATAGGGAGCCAAAGTGAACCCGCTGAAACCACAGATACCCATTTACAAAACACAATTTCCGGTGGCCAGTAAGAACGAGGCTTAGTGCTAAAGCTATGGGGGTTTGAGGCTAGACTTATGTTTTTGTTCGTAATTTTTTCGTTCCAATGGGTCTGTCTAGGATCCGTGGTTGGAAAAAAATTTTGTGGTAGGAGACAGACTCGAAAACAGATACGCCACGTCTTCTGATATAGACTTATGTTTTTGGTCTCGTTTGATACTTTTGAAGTGAAGTTTATAACTATCGTCTCTGAATAACTTTGTTTCAAAACTACGATGACAGTTGTTTATAAAAAATTTGGATCTAGAAGATTGGAGAATGACACATATAATCTCGAACCTACATAGGCTAAGTACTGGGCGCCTATACCCGGAAATAGTATATTGCAACCGGCTATCTGTGGTTGCAGCGGGTTCACTTTGGCTCCCTATATGGGCTACACATACAGGGGCAAGTGCATTACCAGATCTTACCAGAAGTATCACAATTCATCTAGATACAGCGAGGTGCTACACAACCCGACCTCGCCAGGCAAAAGAAAATGGTGCTGGTGGAATAGTTCATTACCCGAGGTACTTACCTAGTGTTGAAGGAGAAAATAGTCCGTAGCGAGTAGCAATCAGTCCTTAATCTTGATTGTGCAGTAGCTGGGGGTATTTTACACTGGTCACCTGTGCTTTTCCATATAACCCTCCCGTGCTATCGCACAGAGAAGACACAGGCGACCATCTCAATCGGTGAATGTTGGAACTAGGAAGATTGGAGATCAACTCCAGGAAGAGGAGTGGATCCAAAAGTCCAATAATGATGGTTACTTCAAAATAGATTTAAAGAGATTCAATATGGACTTTGTTAGGTGACAATGTGCTTGAAGGCCAAGGATGATAAAGACCTGAATAAACTCCTCTCAATCTCCAGAAATTAAAATGTTCCCAAAGGACGTGAAGGCTATTCAGAGATTCAGAGCAGATTGGTATGACCGGGGTAGGCTTTCACTATCATAGGGGAAGATGCACTGAGACTGAGTGGAGAATTAACTGATCCCTCACCTGTGTCACTCGTTAAGAGAAAATATCCTCAAATATGATCAATAATGATCACGAAAATATCCTCAAACTTAATCAATAATAATCACAAAAATAGTCAGACTTTGTTGGTTACCGTTAAGTCCCACTGGAGCCACTTTTCTCCTTCAACCCAGCAGTGGTAGATTTACTACTATAACAATGGCCAGTCCTTCTCATACCATGTCTATGTGGTGTGGGAAGTAAAAGAACTCTGACCTTGGTAAATGTGCAGGGGTGAGATTTCTACCTAAATTCATCTCATAGATTAGGATTAACCCAAAGCAAGTTTAATAGGACATATTGGACGTTAAACTACCCAAACAAACAAACAAAGAAAGGAAAAAAAAAAGAAAATCCTCAAATATGATCAATAATCAGGAAAATATCCACAGATATAATCAATAATAATCACGAAAATATCTAGGACACCTTTGAACTAAAAGAAATTAAATTAATTTGTCATGCGGAGGAACGATAAATACAGTATGTAAGACTGGACGCATGAACCATGTTCCAGTGGAGTAGAAAGTTCGCACACAAACATAAACATGACTCATTGGGCATAAAGCGCGATCCCTTGTTCGGAGTAGCGTCAGGGTCTAGTAATCCTAGAGTCCTGGATTCCAGGCTCAAAGGGGGGTGAAACCACAGGCTTAGTTCCGGGCACACTGAGAAATGTGTCACTAGATTTAATCACATTTAATGACACGCAATGGATATAAAAATGGAATTTTATGATTCTTTGATCAACGGTTGGTTTCTTGCTACATGTGTGGAAACCAAGTTGCCATTCTTTTTTTTATTCAGTCATACCTGGGTTTTTTTCATTTGGGGTGGCGAAAGTATTGTTAGTTTCCTCTAAATTTGACTTTGTCCTGCTAGAGAGTAATATGCCTCAAGTGTGTCGCCATTTCTGGGAATAAAAGGAGTGTTATTCTTTGATGGCCGGAATTCTACCTTGTCAAAGGCCTACTTTTCTAAAGTATTTGTCTGGAAAACTATGTCAGGACCTACGCATGTCAGCAAAGGGGATAAATCTCTTGAAAAGTGGAGCAAATATATACGGAACCTTCTGTAAGCCCATGGTGATTCTGTAGAAATTATAATAATCATGTAGCAAGATGATTTCAGTCTAGTTTTATATAGTTACCTGTAGATGCACAGGTTAGTGATCAAAGAAAGCTGAGAGGAACCAATACAGAGATTTCTTATCATCGCTGCATATATTATAATTGAATCTAATTACAGGAAGGCATATAAAAAGCTGGTCTATTGTCTTCTAACTTTTATACCACCCACATTGATCTGTTTGTTGCATGTTTCTCTTCTCTTAGGGATGACAGTTTTCCTCTTTTCCAAGGAAATCCTTGTATTTATTTTCAGTTTATAAATTGTTTTTCTTGTGTAAAACAAAGAAAGAATAACTTGGGCCTCATTCACATAATAAAAAGTGGTTCAAACCTCCCCACACACCCCAGCCTCATTCCATGACCAATAACAATGTATTTTTCTATGTTTTCTCAGTCTCTCTGAGGCACTAAATTCCACATGAGATATATTTTCTATTTTTCTGATGACCCCAATTAAAATCCCCGTTTCTATGGAAGACAATCTATCAGCGCATTTGCGTGGTAGATGCTTTTTCAAAAATCATTTTTTCAACGTATTCCTTATTTCCAAATCCCCTACTCCTTCTAAAACTCACCAACTCATCTGTTTATTTTTCTGGTGTTTCGTAGTCATTGTAGATTGATATACCATAAAAGCCATTTGTTTTATTTGCAAAGAACTAGATCTATATGTTATTATATACGGATACCTAACTGAATTAAAAAGCTATGATTTTAGTGCATAGAAATTTGCGAGTTAAGTGTCATGGATAACTTATTAAGCTACGTAGACGTGCCATCTATTCAGAGTAATCACAATTGTAGGCTGGCAAGTTACCGTCCATCAAAGTCCCAATCCAGATTCGATGCAATATATATTACAAGACCTCCACACAAATAAAAAAAGGAATTATTACCGACAGGCAGCAATCACCCCTATAGTGGTAAATTACACCAGTAATGAACTGATCACCTGGAAACCACTTGAAAGTACGGACACTCACTGTATATCGAAAATAAACACTTCATGCTAAAAAATAAATATAAAAAATAAATATATATATGCAAGACTGGAAATTCAGGTTGAAAGCTATATATATAAGTAAATACTATAAGGAAAGAACGTTCAAAAAGTGCCCCTCTAAACTGAGGCTATACGCATGCGCTGGTGTCCTGGATTCCAGGCACTTCAACCCGAACAAAACCTTGTTCAAATGCTTGGAAATCATCCAACCAAACATCCAAAGTGGAGCCAAAACTCAACTCCCGCAAACCCAAAACGAAGGCCATGTATCCATCAAAATAAAAAATTTACACTTGCAGGGTTGTCAGAACAAAAAACCCTCTCCAGTACCAATCCAAGAACCTAGTGTAAATAGAAAATTGATAATTCAAATTGAGAAATTAAGTTTCTTTATCTTACCAGGTCTGGAAGTCTTCACGAACATTTCCCGATATAAATACTAATATGTTTAGGATGAAAAGAAATAGATTCAGTTAGGGCATAGTATTTTGCTCCAGCACATAGGATATTCTGACCAGCCATTTTTGTGTTTTTCACTCTCACAGCATGTGGGGACTCTCTACCTTGATGGACAGACAGAGGTCAAAAGTCTGACCTCAGAAACGTTCAGCAAGAAGTTCTACAAAATCGAGCTCTACACCCATCACCCGGTCAGAAAATGCAACCGATTCAAGGTAAGTCAACTTATATGGTTTAAATCAGTAAAAACTATTTCTGAAAACGTGGCGAAGCGTACAGAACGAAAAAAAAAAAAAATTCAGTAAAAACTAGTAAGTCATAGAAGCCATGTCGCAAAATTGCTGATTTGTCAATTCTTGTTGAAAGCTGAAAGTGTCGAGTCACTAAGGTGTCCAGATATTTTTTCCACCCCTTTTTCACCCCTCCCATATCTCCCGCTGAGAGGGAGTTTGTCACCATATTTTTTTCGGCAAAAATCATCAAAGGATCAAAATAGAAAAGGAACAGACACTGGGAAGTATTTATTTTCAGTTGGCTGAAAATTGCGATATATTTTTATCTCATCGCCCTGGATTCCGACGGCATTTACAAGCAAAACATTGATATCATACGTTTAGTAAGACGTGGCTATAACACCTCTGTAATAAGCCGATGCTACCTTGATAATAAAAAAAAAATTGATGTCATACGTTGATCATCATCTGTCTAATTTGCCTGTTCCACCACCACACAATATATAGCGAGATTTGTCATGATTTGGTTGTCTTGCTAAATATTACGAGGTTCTGAATAATCGCCTGCATATTTGCCGCACTGCATTTGTCTGGTTAAGCACCTTCGCCACGTTCTTGCCGCGATAGATCGCAATTTGCCTTCCTTCTCATGCCTGAAGCATGCTGTATTTGTCTAAAATCTTAAGGTTTTAAAATCATTTTAACCTTATGATGCTATTGACATATCAATTTATATGAGGTACGTTGTTGGCTTTTCTGCACAACTTTCCCATATAAGGTGTAATATTTGATACCTTATTCCGAGTCTCCATCCTAATCATATGGAGTCTACAGATCGCTACAGAGTAGAATACGAATGATTTATATAGGGTTACTATGCGTGAACTACGTGGAGAACACGATCAGGTAGATCAAAATCATGGTAAAATTAGGAAACATCCTTACTATGGACATGACGATTCCTGTTCGAGGTAGGTCGCTGATGTCATACTGCCTGACGCCATAGGCAGAAGGCAGTATGAAATCGGCGACCGACCGAGAACGAGAGGCGTTTCGTCCACAGTAAGGACGTTTGCTTATTATTATATACCTAAAATCGATGAAAAAATGTTACATTGATGGATTATTAAGTCACAGCCACAGCGGGCACAAACATTATTATTACTGCACCCCTAGCAGCGGGAGGTATTTGATAGACATTCGCACACAGATATATAATAATATTGCGTATATATACTGTCCTAATTAGGTGGTTCATACAAACATCTACGGTTCTACACTGATGCCAACAAGAAGCCTACGTCCCTAGCTGTGTTCGTTTTTAACTGACTACATGAATACTGTTGGAAGTGTGTCGGAGTATAGTATAGTAGAAACCCGACTTAAAGCAGTATGAACTCTGATCCCTCCCTCCCTGTGCCCGCCAACACAGAACCGAGTGTCGGAGGTGGATTATCATATATACCCGTGGTCGTATGCCCTACGTATACCGCCCGTGTGGTACTTATGTATGTGGCGTACGGGGTATTTATCTCACCCCGGCATTTTTCTCCATAGGCTTGACGTTAGTAACCCATACTCCACTGCCGTGTACCCAATACTTAATAGCTCATTAGGTGATTTAATTGATCAATTAATAATGTTATACGGGGTATGTATGTGGCGTACGGGCATATATACGTCGGTGAAACCCATCAAATCGTCCAAATGCGAAGGTAAAAAAATATGGCTATTTTGCAGGGATGCAAATTTCCGATAGATGACGGAATCCTGACATTTCACATACATCCGCAACACACATATAAATTAAAAGCAATTCTGTTCCAAAAATAACGTTGTAAGTTATTCTTTTTTATAAGCCTTTTGAATCTCCAGATTTTTTCCCCAGTCCCGACTTTTCCCCCTAGTGTTGAGGCATATGATAATACGAAAACAGGCATACTGTGTCTGTACGTGAAAAACACCTGGTAAAATTAACAACATAGATACCTCTGTCTTCAGCCTCGGTTCATCTGAACATCACTTTCACAGCGGATTTATCACGTACAGCCACAATATCGCTGTTCCGTATAGAACACAGAGTGATTGCTAGTTACGCCATCATCCGCCAGGAAGTTGTAAGATAGCGCCATTGTAGTTGGGAGACAACCACTGATATCAGTTGTTATTATCTATAGATGATATTGTGACAAAGCTGAAACCCCTCCATGGCAAGCCCCAAAAAATATTTCTGTTAAAATCCATTGATGATTGGTCCCGCGACCTGGTGTTTTGGGTAGTGTCGGGGAGCAAGATGGCCGCCACCATAATGTGCCCTATAGTTCCTGCTGGTGAGAAGGTTCTGGTGGCGGTTATTTACGGACAAACTGGTGGAGTAGCAGGGCGCGGGAAAAACCTTGCAGCGAGACTGGAGTGATCCACCTATAAATAACCTCAGTTCACTTTGTCATGGTCCACCGCTTCACCACGTCCCCGCTACCTCTCCAGCACCCTCGTGTGGATACTCATACAAGTCTGACAATCCACAGAAGTTGGAAAACAGTCACTTAAACTTTTATGTTCTAATCAGTAAAAAACTAAACGAACAATCCCAAATCGTGCGTGGCAGTAATGAGCTGCACATATTTGGCTTTACTATGATTTGCTTCAATTTTGCCATTAAATGTGAAAATATCTTTTTTTTTGACCCAGTAACCATTCTTTATGGAGAGGTGTCCCTTTAGTGAGACAGCAGGGGTCCGTTTAATAATCTAAGGTCCTACATGAACACCCTTTTCTGTATGCCAAGGAGACCAAGCGACGATGTGGATGAACTTTATTCGACATTTATGGACGACTTTATGGACCGCCAAGACTGTCTCAGCGAACAAACTTAGAAATTATTAAACGATAACCCGCATACGAGGTACAAAAAAGGGTCTTCTCGTACGTGCTATATCAAAGGCCAATCCTTCCCATACCATTTCTATGTGGTCTGGGAAGTAAAAGAACTCTCACTTCGGTAAATGTGTAGGGGTGAGATTTCTACCTAAATTCATTACATAGATTCGATCACCACCCTTGTGGTGTAAAAGAACCTTGAGAAAGTCTGTTAAGGACCTATAATGGTTGACTGGACATTGATTCAAACCAAACAAAACTTCACGTACGATCCTAGATCATTAAACGAACCCCTGGACCACAAGCTGCTGGGACACCATTTCGATCTCCAGTAGTTCTACTAATCTACATTGTTTTGCCCTTATATCGCTTTGGTTTATATCTTATTCCAAAACACCGGTAACGATTTCAAAACTTCAAAAAAGTTATTTTTCACATAGTAAAAACCAATGTCATTTTCATCAAACCATCACAGATTAAAATATTTGTGTATTACTATACATTTAGATTAAAAGAAAATTATATTTTCTATGCATTTCCTCTACAAATCAGGCGAATGTAAATAGTTTGTTTTTACTGATTAGGTCAAATTAGAGAAAAGACTTGAATTTTACTCATCTGGTTCTACAAAATCACAAGGAACCAATTTGAATGGATAATTTTGAATATCCAAAAAGTACCAGGCGGAACCAATGTGTATTGTAGAATATGCCTTCAAGCAATGCCCATGTTTTGATATCATATGGAATCTAATATTGTCCTGTCAAAGGAAGTGCATCCTACCCTATACTATACTAGGTCCATATATACGAGGCTTCAGCCTGTGCCCTCAAGTCATTTCAGACATGGCTTTGTGCTCAGACTTGGCACGAAATTGTCGATGGGTCTTGTACAGATTTTGAAATGTAGGAGGTTTGGGTTTAAGTTAAAACCCTCTAATCCCCACTGAAAGCCTCTGAATACCGTTGGACCGCGCCGAGTCCGTGTGGTCTAATCCCCGATATCTTACCTCTAGCTATGATCCTGACCACAGTGTGCGCCCGTATCTCCTGTACAATGACCCTTAAAGCTACCCGTGTAAATCGCACGGTGCCTCAGGGAAAGAAAATTGTGGGAATTTACAAGTTGGAAACAGAACATCAGGTTTCTTTGCTGACATCTGAAACAATGAAGGGGTCTGTGCTAAGGGAGATGTAGAGCATTGAAGCATTCATATGTGTTGGGAGTTTTCCCATACATAGAAAGAGACACAACTGCGACTAGAATAGCCTTTAGTATCTATACTATAGAGATCCGGTACATCTATGTGGCAACTGTCAACTCTTGTATGCTTGCGGTGATATGGGGTTGGGGAGTTAGATCAGTGGTTAAGGCACTAGACTTTGTAGGACTTTGTGGGATAGAGTCCCACTGCAGCCACCTTTCTCCTTCATCTCCAGCAGTGGTAGATTTAATGCTACATCAAAAACCAGTCCTTCTCAAACCATATCTATGTGGTGTAGTGTCCAGCCACCTTTCTTCTTCATCCCTAGCAGTGTAGACTTATTGCTATATCAAAGGCCTGTCCTTCTCATACCATGTCTATGTGGTGTGGTGTACAGCTCGTTCTTCCACAGCAGTAATATATTTACTACCATATCAAAGACCATTCATTCCTATACCATGTCTATGTGGTGTGGGAACTAAACGAACTCCCACCTCGGTAAATCTATAGGGGTGAGATTTCTACCTAAATCTATCTCATAGATTTGATCAGCATCAAACCCAAAGTGACTCTAATCGAAGGTATTGGTTGTTAAACTACCCAAACAACCGATTGCGACGTTCTCTCTTAACATTCCGCCTTTTGACCAGAAAGTCAGTCAGTTTATTCTTAATGAAACTCCACACCAAATGTAGTCCTTCTGAGTTGTCTCAGGTCTGTCCTATTTTGTCCGTGGTGCCCTGAAATGTGGCTGCCGTGGTCGTCATGGACCCAGTGTAGTCGTAGCATGATAAAACCATGTCCGTTTTCTGCAGAGCTGTTAAAGGGTGGGGGGGGGGGGGGGGGGGGCGAGGGGAGGGGCGGGGTGTCTATAAAGCCATGTCCGTTTCCTGCAGAGCCTTAATAAGGGCAGGGAATGTCTATAGGGCACATAGCTATTGTGCTATGGAGGCGGCCATCTCCCCCCTCCGACACCATCCAAAACACCAGGTGGCAGGACCATTTATCAATGGATTTGATCAGAAATATTTGTTGGGGCTTGCCATGGAGGAATTCTAGCCTCATCCCATAATTATCTACATATTATGACAACTGATAACAGTAGTTGCCCCCGCCTACAGTGGCGTTATCATTCAATTTCCTGGCCGATGATGGCAGACCTAGTAATCACTCTGTGCCCTATAAAACCATTTCGGTTTCCTGCAGAGCCTTTATGAGGGGCGAGGGGAGGGTAGGGGGAGGGGGTGTCTATGAGAGCCGAAGGGTACGTATTTGTGGGAACCAATCAGCATGATTTTTAAACAAAACCGGAACCAATCAGCATGATTCTGACACGAAAACCGGAAGTTTTATCCTGTACAAACCAGAAATTTTATCCTGTACAAACAAAGGGACAGTGCCCCATGAATATGCAGGTTTCCTCGGTGCTATATAAAGTCATGTCCGTTTCCTGCAGAGCCTCCAAGAGGGGAGAGGGGAGGAGAGGAGGGTGTCTATAAAGTCATGTCCATTACCGCAGAGCCTTCATGAGGGGAGAGGGGAGGGGAGGAGTGTGTCTATAAAGTCATGTCCGTTACCGCAGAGCCTCAATGAGGGGGAGGGGAGGGGAGGAGGGTGTCTATAAAGTCATGTCCGTTACCACAGAGCCTTTATGAGGGGAGCGGGGAGGGGAGGAGGGTGTCTATAAAGCCATGTCCTACCTTCATGAGGGAGGAGGGGAGGAGGGTGTCTATAAAGCCATGTCCGTTACTGCAGAACCTTAATGAGGGGAGTGGGGAGGGGAGGAGGGTGTCTATAAAGTCATGTCCATTACTGCAGAACCTTAATGAGGGGAGCAGGGAGGGGAGGAGGGTGTTTATAAAGCCAAGTCCGTTACCGCAGAGCCTTCATGAGGGGAGCGGGGAGGGGAGGAGGGTGTCTATAAATCCATGTCCGACCTTCATGAGGGACGAGGGGAGGAGGGTGTCTATAAAGCCATGTCCGTTACTGCAGAACCTTAATGAGGGGAGCCGGGAGGGGAGGAGGGTGTCTATAAAGCCATGTCTGTTACCGCAGAGCCTCCAAGAGGGAAGCAGGGAGCGGAGGAGGGTGTCTTTAAAGTTATGTCCGTTACCGCAGAGCCTTCATGAGGGGAGCAGGGAGGGGAGGAGGGTGTCTATAAAGTCATGTCCGTTACCGCAGAGCCTTCATGAGGGGAGAGGGGAGGGGAGGAGTGTGTCTATAAAGCCATGTCCGTTACCGCAGAGCCTCCAAGAGGGAAGCAGGGAGCGGAGGAGTGTGTCTATAAAGCCATGTCCGTTACTGCAGAGCCTTCATGAGGGAAGCGGAGGATAGGGGGAGTGTCTATGACTCTGGGTATGGACACTGAGGAGTGTCCCAACAAGTAACTCGGTATTACCGTGTCACACAAAGTCCACGACCCACAGCGACATATCCGCGGAAAGACAGCCTTTGATCAGCGTAGAGCCTTTGTGTGTGTACAGTGTTCTGGGTGGGTTGTCACTGAGGTATATCCTACATGGTCGGCGACCCTCCGCGTCACCTGTGGACGTCTGCCACCTGGCCTCCACTGTCATGGCGGCATGCTCTCTGACTCTAAAGATGAAACACACATGTCATGGGAAACCGTTATTACGACTAGGTATGCAGCCCCAAATGAGTAGATACACAAACTGTGGACTTATGTCGTCGAGGAAATGATATGTAAAACAAGAGGAAAAGATAAGTTAAAAGTTAATTTTAAAAAACCGGGAAAATTCAGAAGAAATGGATTACGGTATACGTAGGTTCAACATACTGGGACAAAATCCCATTGGAAATTCAAAACTTCAGGACTGAAAAATATTTGAAAACAAAATAAAGGAAGTAATCGTAAGGCTTAAAAATGAACTAAACTGAGTATGTAAAAACTCGTTTATGTAGAGTTTATATACTATATCCTGTATTGTGTGAAAAGGTTCCGCTTTCATAACGTGAATAAAAAGGAATACTCAAGCATGAGTAAAGTCTGTGTAAAGGTGTTACATTGATAGTTTTTGTAGGGTTTTTAGCTGATTATGAAGTATTACCTTTATATATGATTTATTTGAACTTACCAGGAAAAGAAATGCTATAAGTACAAAACTGGAGTGTCATTGAAACAAGGTGACCAACCTCCTATACTATCACTGATTGTAAAGAAGACAGGCCCTGAACCTAGAAGAATCAGTATAAATAAACGAAATGAAAAAGAAAACTGGCACTATTTCCTAAGGCATATCACATCATCCTATGGGAACTGCGGATCCTTGCCTGAAAGATTTATTAGACACATCGCCATAAGAGGAAAGAGGAAATGAAATGACAATAAAATTGAAAAGAAACCCTTATTGAAATTAGGGGAATTTTAGTCAGACTCAAGCAGTAATAGGGAGGATGGGGGCTGGGAGAGGGTGCGTCTTATAAATTTTTCCCAAAGTTGGGGTGCGTCTTATACGCGCGATGTGTATTAAACGCGGGAATTTACGGTAGATTATAATACATCTTCCATATTGCTGTTCACAAAGCTGAACAAAGCGGGGTACGTTCACGAATGGTGCTTCCCAACTGAATCCCCAGACCTAGACTTGCTCAAGTCTTTGATTATGAACATTCATTAAATGATTAAAGAAAATCGGAATACAATTCATTATAGTATGTGTCCTTCTCTGACTGGCCCATGAATCAAAGACTTGTCCACTACGAACAGAATCTCCTGTTTATGGCCCCAAGCCACTCCCTGTAACCCTATACCTCCCCATACCCCTCCCCCTCCCCATCTCCAGTTCCCTGGCCGCCTGTGTTGTCATAGCAATAAATCTCGCCTGCCCCTGACTCTGTCTCGATTGAGATCAAAGCAGAGGGTATCAATCTCCTAGCAGATATCCTGACCAGTAGCCAGGACCTCTGCTTGGGGAGCGTGGCACAAAATCGTGCCAGTCTACACGGCCGATTATGGATGAGACCAGTCCCTGTGTCACTCAGAAGGGGTGGAGGGGTAGGATACAGGGACTGAGGCCAGTCTACCCCAGACCAGGTGATGAATATTGCTCTGAGTTTATTCACCAGTAGACCGGTTTGCAGCCAGGTAAAAACCACCAGGTGCAGACAGTCCTCTATTTAAAAATACTAAACCTTTTTATTCTCGAGGTTTTAATAATAAACCATCTGGATTTTGTCTATGGTTGAAATGTGTCAAGGTCTCGAAACTAGTTTATTTGGATTAAACGCATGGATATAGGGCACATCATCCATGGTGTATGTATACCATGTTGTATTCTCGCATGGCATTCTCTTTGTCTTCATTGTAATTTTCATCTCAAGGTTAGGGGTTGATATTGTCACAGCATCAGTGTAGGAAGCCTGAACATGATACATATGTCTGTTGAAATCCACACCATCAACATGTTTTTAGGTTTGCTTCTTTTTTTTCTAGCGAGCGATATTGTAGATATATTTATGGCTGGTCCTCAGTGGTTGTTTGTGGAGGGATGACATTGGAGGGTGACAACGATACATCATTGTGTGATCACATCTCCAGGTTGAGTCCATTTTTCTACAGGATGAAAAGTTGGAAAGAGCGAAATACAGTTCACTCCCACCTCATTTAATAACGTAAATTACCTTAAGCCTAACGTCCAATGCACATATACCGATTTCAGAATATTGATGTGACAAAAGAATGGTACTTTGTCTCAGGCGAGGCATCCTAATAGAGTTGGCCCTAGTCGGTAGATGTGGGACAGCTCGGCAAGGGTCAGCCAACGATTAGTAACCCCTCCCCCCTTGAGATGTTCTTTTGTCCCCGACGACATGTCGGTCGATGTTCCTAAATTGGTCGCCAATAGCTTATCAACATTTTGATAAATCCAGTTAGCGACAACGGAACATTGGAAATACTGTTTGGCTAATCATTCAACCCAAATCGGTTAGTGTGCATTAGACTTAATACAAATCTACTGATTGAGTACAGAAGGATTAGTTCCCAAATCGTATAGCTGTCGGGAAACTTGTCTCTGACAAAATGCGCATCTGGTCGACCAACAAGCAGCCATCACAGCGGGATGCTGTAGAGGGGGTGGTGAGAGTCGGCCCTAGTCGGTAGGACAGCTAGGCAAGGGTGAGCCACCGATTAGTGAACCACCTCCTTCAGATGTTTTTTTGCCGCTGACAGGTTGTGGTTTCTAAGTTCCATAATTGGTGGCGAAAAGTTTATCAACATGTTGATAAATCTAGTGGCCGGGGTGCATAATCGTCAATCTGTCGGTAAGTGTAGACTGTTTTGCTTAGGACGAATACCCAACACCCACCTCTCCTCGAGGGCTGCCGGTCGAGTGAGGGGTTACGTAATTTGCCTGCGACAAGTTCACTGACTCCTATACGATTTTGGAACTAATCGTTCGACTATTAATCAGTAGACGGGCATAGGGCTTGAGACATGATCTAGTCCCCTCCTCGTACAGAGCCTATAAGACACCGAAATTTGTTCCCGATTCATCCCGACCATCGGCTCGGTGAGAGTCGGGAATAAAATTTCGGTGTCTTATACCTATAAGACACCGACATGATGACTGTCCCCGATCACACTTCCCTCTTTTATAACCTCGTAAATTACCCGGGATAAGATCAAAGAGAGCCACCGGGAGCCGAGCCGGGGTGAGCCACGGGCCGCTGGTGTGGAAGTTAATTCAAAGTTTAATAACTTTGGATCTAATTAAGATATCGGGAAATGGTTTTCAGATTTATAATCGCCACTGTCCCCCCTTCACATCGCTATAACTTCTAGATCGGACTAGGGGATAGGTAGCGTCGCTATTCAAATGGCCAACTCAGAATCGGTAACAATCGGTGAAAGTGCGTACACCGAAATCTTAAGGTCGGGGAGAGTCGGTCATATCTGACATGGTAGTAATGCCTGACGCGTCGGAAAAAGCAATAAAATCGGGTCGGTGAAGTGCGTACATCGACCCGATTGATGCAGATTGTCACAGACCCGATGGATCCGTCGGGAAAAGGTAGAATCGGGCAGAGCCGTCGGGTCGGTGTCTTATAGACTTTATACTCACACATGTGATGTGCACGCACAGACCCTGGGCTGGTGCGTGTGTTGACACTCGCCTCCTACTCGAGCGAACAAAGAGCGTCAACACGCCGCAGACGTAATGTGCAAACGAACTGCCGCTGTTTGAACAGCGATCTCTCTAAAAAAAACTAGCATTTGTTCTCTCAACTTTATCAGTGGCCACTGCCCCAAAATAGAACAGGGAAATATCTCACTACATACAAAGTTACTGTTATGGTCACTACAAATTACTGAAATTGCAAGAGCATTGTATCCGCATTGATGGCGATTAAAATATAGCTCACATCCTTTTCAAATTAGAATTCTCATCTTATTTAATACATTACTTGTAGCGATACAGCTGTTCACGAATAATGTGGAGACACACGTGTATTTTGTTATTGCAGTTCAATACAAATATGGGTACTTTAGATAAAATCGCTATCCCGTGGGGATTTTTCTGAGTGTGTGTCTAACACGCTCTCATTCTAGGTCAGCTATTCCGTATTGATCAGGTGGTGTTTTTCTACCTTTTTTTAAAAGAACAAAAAGACAATTTTTCATCTTGTTATTGGAGTTTGGGTTTGGATGTTGCCCCGGTGAGGGCAGGATGTGGGGGGTCGGGGTTGTGTACAGAAGGTGGGTAGAGGTCAAACAGATGACCTTGGATCCTGACCCGCGTCGTGTTATCACTGGCTGACATGCTAACCACGTGATCATGCTTAGCATGCTTTAGCTGTACCCTTAGACTTGCTCAAGTCTTTGATTATGAGCATTCATTAAATGATCAAACAGAATCAGAATAAAGGTCATTATAGTATTTATCCTTCTCTGACTGGCCCATGAATCAAAGACTTGTCCACTATGAACGAAATCTCATGTTTATGGCCCCAAGCTGCTCCCTGTAACCCTATACCTCCTCATACCCCCCCTCCATTCCTCCAATTCTCTGCCCCCCTGTGTTGTCATAGCAATACATTTCGCCTGCTCCTGACTGTGACCCGATTGAAATCAAAGTGATAGGGTATCAATCTCCCAGCAGATATTCTGACCAGTAGCCAGGATATCTGTATGGAGAGTGTTGGGAATACTGGTGCTAAATAGCGCCAGAAATCTAACACCATTAAATATTTATATGGCATAAAATATTTATATGCCACTGGTGACATATGAAGTTAAAAACATGTGGCAGTGTAGGATAAATTCAAAACATCACTCAATTTCATATAATTGATTACATGCCATTCATTGTCTTCCTCCCACAGATATCACTCAGCTTTGTGATATCATTTCGCGAAGACAACTCATGCCATATAAACAATCATATGAAATTGTGTGATGTTTCATGATAGTATCCCAGCAGGGAGGGTAGCCATAGGATGCAGGGACTGGAGCCAGTCTACTGTACCCTGTAACCTGCCTCGTGACTTGCGGGTGGGTGGCGGGGTGACGCAGGATGGCGGGAGCCTGCCTTGTAGAGTTATGTGGCGTTTCCACCTGCTAACTAAAACCCCACCGATAATTTTCATGCTGTACAAAAGTCGGACTGTGGTTCTCCTTGTGAAAGGTCGGTGGTTCAGAATTAGTGCCCTGCACTGCAAAAATGCGATGGACGCTATCTGACATTTGGTAGTAGAATGCACACCACAACTGATTAGATCAATTCGCTTTGATTTCGTCACTGGTTGCAGAAATCGGTTGGTGGTGCCATATTGCATAAGGCAGGAGAGAAAAATCATTGACCATTTCTGTCTCCACCTGACGATAATTGCACTAAATGTGTCATGTAATCGGTCGGTGGTCAAAATGCCATAATCATTGGTCATAATCGGCCGGTGGAAACGCTGCATTAGCCTTAGTTTAACCTCACGATTATTACCACCGAGTCTAGAATCTGGCACTGCTGACCGATTAATATGCGTCCCCGATAAAATATCGTAAAGTGTAAACAAAAGGAATACAAATCCGGTCACCGACTTCTCAACCCCAAATTGCATAATTTGGCACCACCGACCGACTTCAAAGCGCGCTGAAATCATCAGCGAAGGGAACTCGGATTTTGCAAAACATTCCTTCGGCAAGCACCTCTATGTCGGCAAGGTAATCTAAAATTGGATCGTCTTGTATCATCGATAATAGATGCCGATATTTTATCGGGGAGCACCACCGACCGACTTTTCTCTTCCCCATATTGTACCGGTGCATTTTCCGTCGCCAGATTTAACCTGGGCCTTACCTGCATGTAGGCGCGGGGAAGGAGGAAGGGAGGGAGGGAGAGGGAGGGAGGATCTGGAGTTTACACAACACATCCATGGTAACCAGTCGGCTTCCCTGGGAACACTCTCCTACCATAGGCGCCATGTTCTCGGTCTGTCTCCACAGAGATGTTCCCTGCATGGTTACTGGAGAACTCGTCCCGAAACGAAGTCGCCCCGTATGTCACAGCAGAACTCGTCTCGAAACGAAGTCGCCCCGTATGTCACAGCAGAACTCGTCTCGAAACGAAGTCGGCCTGTAGGTTACAGAAGAACTCGTCCCGAAACGAAGTCGCCCCGTACGTCACAGGAGAACTCGTCCCGAAACGAAGTCGCCCCGTTTGTCACAGGAGAACTCGTCCCGAAACGAAGTCGCCCCGTTTGTCACAGGAGAACTCGTCCCGAAACGAAGTCGGCCTGTAGGTTACAGAAGAACTCGTCCCGAAACAAATTGGCTGTTACAGGAGCAACTGCCCGAAATAAAGTCGTCCTGTATGTTACAGGAGAACTCGTTCCGTTTTGAAGGACTCACCCCGCGAAGTCGCCCCCTTTTTAAAAGGAAAACTGAATACACCAGCGGATTTAGAAAATACAAAAATGTACTTCAATTAGATTTAAGGGGAGGGATTTCTGTTTGTTTTTTCCCCCAAGGAGACCGAATTTGAAGCCAAGATAACATTCTTACTACTAAGTATAGTATTCATCCACATTTGCCTTAATATGATACTTGAGTTGGGAATATTTAAGGTTTCAGGTCAAGTTCTTCAGTATTCAGCATAATTGCCCATATCCATATCTGTATATCTCCCCAGATATTATGCTTCACATTTAGTTCGATCAGTGGCGGAATCATCTGAGGAATGCCAGAGGAAGTGGTGAAAGTATTCAGACAGATTCAGACTAATTGCACGTCGTGACATCTGTTACCATAGTAATATTAAAACCACATGCCTGTTGTCATCTATGCCGCCGAGTCAGGTGTACATTAGACCTGCTCAAGATTATAAGCATTCATTAAATTATCAGAATAAATCAATATGAAATGCATTACAACATTTACTATATACCCATGCCATATATACTGTAAAAACGCACCGTTTCGGCATATGACGTAAAAATACTGTACGGACCGCCGGTCCGTACACTGAAATACGGACCACCTTGCCATACACGTTTATTAACATATCGGTTGTTAAAAATTAAATTGATATATTTTTTTTAAATTTTGGGTATATAGTAAATATATAACGTCCAACCATGCTTGTACAATTCACAGAACTCGATGATAAATTGCGGTTTGTTAAGGAACTCGGCATAAATGCCTCGTTCCATACAAACCATAAATTACCATCTCGTTCTGTGACTTGTACAGCATGGTCAGGACGTTCTATATAAATACGCTTCCTATAGCTGGTCCAGGAATCTACTGTGGGATGGAGAGTAGAGTGGGGTGGGAGGGGTTAAGGGAGGCGGCGGGTTCGGACAGGCAAGCAGAGGCGGAGGGATAGGACGCAGGGACTGAGGTCAGTCTAGGTGTACTTAAATAGAACGATATGACCATGTTCTACATGCTACAAAACGAGATGGAGAATTTTTGCTTTTTCCGTTGAGAAAAAACTACAGGAAGCTGCTTTTTCCGGAACCAGGCCGAGTTCCGTAAATAACACCAATTCCCATCGAGTTATTTAGAATGTACAAGCATGGTGGATCGTTATATATCTCTATAAGATAGTATGCACCAATATCTACAAAGAAAAAAAGGTGAGAATTCAGCAGTGAACGGGATTATAGGGTGGTCGCCAATGAAGGACACGAAATTACCGGTATCGAATACCGTTGAGAAAAAAACTACAGGAAGCTACAAGTGGAGTTCAGAAAAAGGGGGGGAAAGAAGGTGGATTTGTCGCTGCACCAACCCCCACGATCAGGCACCTACGTTATTCAGCGTTCTGGCGTGAATTTCTCTGGACGTGGAGTAATGTGCGGTACTTTGAAGACTATATACAGGGCTCGTACAGAGCCTGGAAAAGCCTGGAAAAAGCCTGGAGTTTTGTTGGGCTGTCTATGTACGAACCCTGTATATATGTATACCCCTTTAACCCTTTAAGGACGCATGATGCCTGGAGGCATTACCACACTAAAGAAGCATGATGCCTTGAGGCATTGTTCCAATATTTATAAAAAGAATGTTTTAGCAAGGAAATAATAGAGCAATATTCTTGAAATCTTCAAGAAATGTAGATAAGGCATCTTATTTAGTATTTCTATTCAAAAGACACAAAATATTCATGATCTTCGTATAAACCCCTTAAATAATGCTATTTCCGTGTAAACCCCTTTCATAAAGGGGTATAATAAAGTTATGTTGGTGTGGTCCACTCGGGCTCGCATGCATCATCCTTCATTAGGTTCCACGTAATCAATTAGCTAACCTGTTGATGTGGCATACATTGTGAATTGGTAATAACTGGGGAGTCGTTGTAGGCAATCACATAGCAAATGACGCTGCCATTAAGAATTGATACACTGCACCACACTGCGCCGCTCGTACTTTTGTCACCAGGTGGCTCTGTCGTCATCCCGCAGTGCATTGTGGGAATGTAGGCCAGGCACATTCCTATGATTTAGTACTACTGAATTATTAAGCGACGAAAGAGTCACCTAGGAAACTAATATAACAATACAACAAATGTATATTTCCATTGTTCCTTGGTTGCATTGCTATAGAATTTACCCAGATATCCTGGGGCACACTTATGCTCACAGAACTCCAATTCCAGTTAGAGATGGTAGTTTCCACTATTTCATGGTAATCCTCGATTTCCTTTCCAGTTTATGATTTTTTCCATGTGTAAAACAAATGTAGTGTAACTGAAGCCTCCTCATCCCAATAAAACAGTGCTTTAAAACTCCCCAAACACTTTCAACTCCATTACATGATCAACAACGATATATTTTTCATGTTTTCTCGGTCTTTCTGAGACAGAAAATTCCACATAAAAATATTTCCACTTCAGTGCACTTCAAGGAATGTACTTAAGGTAATTACCTGTTCAATTAATGCCATGTATTAGTGATATGAGCTACTCTGCTTGAACAGTTTTGTTCCTCTGTATCAAGTAAAGATCAGAGTAACATTTCTAACTGGGGGCTACACTGGCTGCCAGAGCTACATTACATTAGCTCTAGTTGGGTTAAATCTGTGGCATCTTGACCCACTACCTGAAAGTGTCTGTTACTCTCCCAGCAGATGTTTTATCTGACCTGGACCTATGTTGGAGAGGATGATGTTTCTCACTCTTGAAGCCATTTTAACATATTCTTATTTCCCTATGTGTGTATTTTGAATAAAATAACCATAAAGGTAGACTTTATCATCAATTTGGTGAGCTGTGAATATTTCTTGATAAGTATTTCTGCTCTCAGAACCCATGTATATTAAAAAACACAACAACTTGGTCCGAGAGTGAGAATTCGTGGACACGTTCTGGATTTAACCATGAGGCCCATTTCCATTGGCGTCAGCAGTACTAAAGGTCCGTCGGTGGTAGCCAATGGAAATGGGCTATTAGGAGAACACAAAAAACTCTACACCGTTTGGAAACTAGCATATACCAACCCTAAGTTGGAACAGAGTGGAGATACAGGTGGTGGCCAATCTAACTGGGGGCTTTCCCAGAGACTCCTACCTTTGCCCCATGCACCATCTGTGTACGCAGACAGTGTCAACGACTGAGTTGACTCGTTTTTTCCCCCCTGGTTACAAACAATGTGGCATGCATTATTCACATCTAGCCATTGCAGTTTACTGAGAACCTTCCACCTCGATGATCAGATGTCAAGCATGAATGCAGCACTTTGAATAATAATACAGGGTCTGCTTGTCCATGAAGAAACATTTTAGTTAATTTCTGTGGGAGTCTCTCGATCAAAGGGGAATGAATGTAGATTGTCTGCTAGTCACTGGGGAGCGTATTCGTACTGACATGTTGAGTACGTTTGTACGAGCTGCGTCCTCGGTAAATAGACCGTCACGGAACCAATCTAAAGGCAGTTTACCCCCACGCCATGAGCAAAAATATCCTGTGTGAACTCGCCCACGTTGAACCTGTGTGAACACACCTGGTGCGATCAAGTCCCATCTGGTATTAGATCCTTCATTAAAATGAGTCATATTAAGGAAAGCCATGAACATTTTCGATCAGAGGCCCTTTTCTGGGCAAGTGGCATGTCGAAATCAGTTCATTTTGATTATGCACTATGTTTCTGTACGCACTATTTTTCCGTATGCGCCACCCGGAGCATACAGTGTACAACATATCTGTATGCTCCGGGTATGTCCATACAAAGTCCCTATGTGTTATCTATGGACACTTTGTATTAGGTGGATAATAAAATCATAACTGGTATGACTTAAGGTCGTCCAGTATGAACACATGAAAACTGAGTCTGGTATGAATACAGTCATCCTGTATGACCACATGACAATTGAGATTGGTAGGACCAGCAGTCGTCAGTGAGACGTGTCAGGTAAGGGGCGGGTGTTCACACCTTCCCAGTGAAGAGCAGCACTTCCTTCATGCCGAGTTTCCTCCAGTGTCAGCAGCCATATGTGGACTCGTATGTCCAGGGGTCCGTTTAATAACCAGGGAGCCGTTGAGTAGACTCTGAATGGAAAACATCGTCCATGATGTAGTTTATCTTTTGAGTTATCGTATCGCCCAGCACCAGAAATGAACAACAGCCCCTGGTAGCAGCTCGACAGGCGTCACGACGTTGACTTTCTCTGGTGGTGTGTGAGCGAGTTCAGTGAACTGTGACGAGATGGGCAGGCTGTGGTGTGACAGCCGGCGGCAGGCTGATTCATGTGCACCCTCGTTAATACAGTCACAGAACTGTATTGAGTGCTTCCTCGGAGCAGGTGTGTTTTTAGAGTGTGCTCCTACGGCCTATATACGGTGCCTGAAGGTTAGAGTGGTCACATGGACTTCCAGCTCACTGCAAAAAGCTATCCCTTCACTAACGTGCTATTCAGTGTGATATTGGGAAAGGAGCAGGGTGCCATTGTCTCAGGGTCTTAGAGGTGTGCCCAGCTGACCATGACCAATCAGTCAACACCAAAATACCTCAAGACCCACTGGTGCTTAATATGTTTGGATCCTAGACTCAGGCAGTTGCAGAAAGGGGAAGTTGACTGGGTGGGTTACTATAGAGGAAACCTATGAGAGTTTGAATCAGGTAGTAATTCACAAGGCGAAGCCGCGTAGTGATTCAGACGAGATGGGATTGAGCTCTGACACTAAACCTGAATAGGTTTCTCAATTTATCTCACCCTCAACATTGACTAATGGGCTAACATTTGTGACATAATCCCCCGTTGGATATTTTTTGCTAAATATCTAATGGGGGTTAGATACGAGTTCCCAATGTTAAGTCTATGGAGAAAAAATACCAGGGCTGGGATAAAGAAAATAACCCATAGACTGAATATAACCCAAACCTTTTAATTGTTATTCATTTATAATTCCACGCTAATTCGTCAATGATGAACATACAATGTGCCCCTCGTTTGTTATTAGGTGATGATAATGTTAAATCTATGGCAATAGGAGGCACTGCTAAGAGAGAACGAGAAGTAAATGTTATTTCCATTTCCAATAGAAGAGCGCGGCACTCATAGATAATTCCACACTCTCATCTTTCTCAATCTAGCAACCATAGCAGCAGCAGGACAAGGTGGTTTAGTTTCTTGTTCAGCACAAAATAGCACCGGATGATCTTACTGTCATTCTCATAGCAGAGATTCCATACCGCATGCAAGCCCAAGCACCACATAGAATCTGCGAGGAGAATGCAACATTGGACCTGCAATAAAACTGCAAAGCTCACATACAGGGTTCCCGCAACTCTTACCAATCATAGGCGTTGACTAAGAGATAGTAAAACATTCTACTATGCGAAACAAGATCGTGTTAACAGTTGACAATAAATGATAATTACAAGTCCAGTTATGCTTTTGGTACTTGTCGACCTAAGTCAGCTACAACGAAAACCTGCCATTGGCAGATTGTAGTCTTTCCTGAAAAAAAAAGAAGAAAAAAAAGTGCTACATGATTGTTGTCATCTATGCTGCCGATTAAATGAAAGTAAATAGACTATTCCTCAACATTTTCTGCCAATGAATCCTAACTTTAACCAGCTTGCCTAAATCCAGAAGAACCACTTCATGCCCTGTTTGCCTCTACCCTGGCAGCACCTCGACATCCCACATCCACCCTGAGACACACGGCACACACCCCTTACCTCCAGCACAAACAAACCACAGCATCGGTGATGTGAGGCATGGGTGCACCATGAAAATATTGTGTGACGTGTAAATACCAAATGTGGGCCACGGTATGTGTAGTTAAAACCTTGCATCCCCCATCGCCGATTCTGGTCCCGGTAGGCCTTACGATTTACTTCCCGACTGGAATAAAATTTCATCGGGATGTCAGACAAAATTGTCGCAGTAGACCCATGTTTCTCGATTGACTTTCCGATAGCCCACGATTGGATACCGATAAGCTACGATTGGGAACACCATAAGATCAAACATGTTGGATTTATCATAGCCTATCATAGCCTATTGGTGCCTATTGGTAGCTAATCGTAGCCATGGAGCATGATTCACCGATTGGATCATGACAGAGCTCTTCGATTCAACGCCTCTTTCAAATACCTCCCGATAGGCTACAATTTTGCCATTTCCAATCGTAGCCTATTGGGAGCTCTATCGTAGACCATCGGCGTTGGTGGGTGCAAGGCCTATTATTATTTACCTGTGGCTGTATGAACTACGTATACTGCCCGCTCCTACCCATGACGTATTTATACCCGTACGCCACACTGTGACGTACGGGGTATGTGATCACGTGACCAGGTAAAATTTCGCCATTTTTAGGTATATAATAATACGAAAACAGGCTGACTGTCTTCGTACGTCAAAATAATTGGTAAAATTGTTGATCACATACATCCCTCTTCTTACGGCATCGGGATGTGTGTGATCAACAATTTCACCGCGTATTTTTGATGTACGAAGACAGTAAGCCAGTTTCCGTATATTACCTGCAAGGCCAAAGGCTGGATATCGGTGGCTGAAGGCGGAAAAGGAAGACTATAAGCGGCAGGGAGAGCCCTAGCGTTCAGCCTGTACATGATCTGTGTTTACCCCTGTATATAACGGCGCTATTTGGTTGCCTACCAACGACCTAATGAATTTACCATGAATGATGAATGGCTGCAGGAAGGCGTGTGAGGCGCGCCAAGCGGCAGTGGTTGTGTCTTTGGGGTTTCCCGGCCTTCCCGGGGATTCCTAAACAGTGCGTTACAATAGAATGTATTACATGGTCGATTGTGGTGTGCTGAATAGGAATTATTTATAAACGTTTTCATCAAGTCGGAATGTTTAATGTCCCACGGATAAAAGTGCACCCTGGTATGTTATTGTGTAACTGGAAGGGGCGAACTTTCATTATTTCCAGGTATAAGATAATAAGGAGACATAGCTGGTATGTTTGATTTACATCTGTTCCTTGTTTTAGTGGTCGGAAGTATCCACCTCGTTCTTCCAACTCGATGAATATTTTTTGACGCAAAAGAGATTCCATTCAGCCACACTAACTATGTCTCAATATATTACCAAGTACATGCAATATATCACTAGTAAAATATAGCATATTACCATATAGTAGCTCTGGTGAAGTATTTATATAGAACGTCCTGACCATGCTGTACAAGTCACAGAACGAGATGGTAATTTACGGTTTGTACGGAACGAGGCATTTATGCCGAGTTCCGTGCAGTAAATACGGCATGGGTATATAGTAAATGACTATACATCAGTATTTCGCTTGTTGAGGACGCTAAATGTACTCTAGTAATGTCCACCCATTGCTACTGAATAACGTTATTCCGAGTCAAAAGATTATTTTTTAAGGCATGGTGTTGGGCAGGGACTTCTGTACCATAGTTAACCACCCTTTTCCTTATGTGGATACTATCAAATATTATACATGTATGTGACGAAACACTTAGAAGTATGGAGAAAACATGAAAACATCTTGAAAACAACAGAAGTGGTATTCTTGTTGTCTCCCACTAAATAAAACTGAATAAATGACCTGGGACATTGAATAACTTCAATAAAAATGGAGTTCTCAATCACGCTGCCATACACACTATTCATATATTCAAAAGATCCAAACTTCACACACACAGAGTAGCGCCGATGATCATAAACAGGAAGACAGAGACAATATGTCATATTAGTTTTAGTCTGATCTGGATCAACATTCCAGAGTAAAAAAACTACCTCACGCATATCACAGGCCATCCGAACCAGGTCAGCCTCCTCTTATATCACAATGGGCGTTGTGTTGGCCTGGCATTCCGGGTATAAGTGATCCTATTACGTTGGTTGAAAAGAGAGTTTTTTAGAGTGGGATAGAAAAAAGATGAGAATATGATGTCTTCCCTGTGCATTATCCTCAGAGGGTTTTATAGAGATAAGAAACCCAGTCTTCGTCGAAGGGCTCGCACGTGAAATATGCTACGCTTCAATGAACTATCAAGATTTTTATTACCCATGGACTACAAAGTCCCCATTGAGAATGTATGGGCACTCCACTACCCACCAATCATTGTTTAAAACCCGCCAGATACCATAACCATGGTATACGGATTCAAACCGGTGGTATACTCCCTACAACCCATTATAAAAGGGAAAATAGTGTCTTTGTGCTATAGAGGGGAAAAACATTGTCCGTATTGATATACTCTTTAATATGTCAATACCTGGGTTGGAAAAATTGGAGAAGATGGATAATGAATACAACAAACGATGGTTTTGTAGACACTTGTGTATTACCACGCGTCAACCTCTCTTGGTTTACGGCCGCCTCTCCACAAAACCATCGATGGTTGTCTATATCCAGACTAGATAGAGCAGCATTATTCATCAGCATACCAACCTGAATCTGAAAAATGGTTTTCAAATACCATGTGAACATCCTTCTAGTATTTATAAGCAGCAATAAGTTGAGTGTCAGTGTATATAATTACTTATGTTGACCACATAGTTTCTTAGGCTAAACAAGGTTATGGTAGAAAAAATATAATGGGGAGATTTCATGTAAGTTAAACGATATAATCACATTGGATTCTATGTATCAACAATGGAAATAAAGGCTGCTAAAATTTAAAAAAAAAAGGAAGGACAGACAAGACAGGACTTAACTGCGGGATCTTAAATTAAATGTTGGACAATCCCCACTAAAGTCCTCTTCTTATTTTCGGACGAGATTGACCTTTACAGGGTCACTCAATTTTCCCAGAAGTCAATACTATTATATAGATTCCCTGAAAAACTAATCACACCCCAGACTTTATATGAAGCCCAAGTAGAGTATCTTCACACGTTGCTCATTGGTTACGATCATTTATATCATCTCCCGGGTCGGGTTCTGAATGGTCGGCGTTGACCCTGTGTACGACCCCAGGTACACCAGTGAGAGAAATGAGGATTACAACTCTATATCTTTTTTTCATATATTCAATGCCAACTCTTCTGGTCCAGACATGTTCGAAAACTTTAAAAAAAAAGAAGTTCTAAAACAAGACAATGACTGTTTCTGCATGTGCTGAGCCTGTGCTGAACCGACCTGGCCGGTTTCCAGGCCCGCTGCACCCCCGTCTCGAGTTTGGATTGACGTTGTGAGTCATTGTGCTCCTGTCTTCCCCGTCTTTGTGGTGCTCTTCCCGCGTGTAAGTAAATACTCTGCGGGATCTTACCTGATCTTCCTGTCGTCACTCGGCAGGTTCATGTATGTCGGATGTACAGTAGAACCCCGCGTAAGCGGTCACCCTCCGTTACAGACAAAAGTGTCTGCGTATGCGGGGTGTCCTCTTACGCGAGGTCAAAATAAACATCTAATAGAAGGAACCGTTCCGAATAAAGGTGTCCGTTAACGCGGGGCGTCCACTTACGCGGGGTGTCCATTAGGCGGGGTTCTACTGTATACGTCATATGGCCTATGAGCCATGACGCTACCCCCCCCCCCCCACCAGAGTAGGTGTTCTTCACTAATGGAGGTGCAAAAGTAGGTGTTCTTCACTAATGGAGGTAACAAAAAGTAGGTGTTCTTCACTAATGGAGGTAACAAAAAGTAGGTGTTCTTCACTAATGGAGGTAACAAAAAGTAGGTGTTCTTCACTAATGGAGGTGCAAAAAAAGTGAGTGATAATTGAGAAGTGTCACAACTCTAGCCTTGCTCATATATGTATATAAAGTGTTCCATGTAGAAAACATCATGTCCTGGTGGGTGAATCTTTTCATTCCAGTGGAGGTTGTAAGTTCTCCGTGGTCAGAAAAAATATAAGTGGTCGCAATAGCAGTTGGTTTGAGACGTAGTACAAGAAAAGCCTCGTTCACCTAAAACATCATGTCCTGGGTTTAATCAGTATCTCATCCTGCTCTAGGATGGGTGTAGAGAGTCAAGGGAATCATGGTATAACATTGAAAGGCAGTTGAGTTTTGTAAGAACAAAGAGCGACAATATAGATATGTCCCCCCAATGGGCCTGCCATACTGCTAACCACCTAGTGACGGCTTCATGAACTAACAATGGCTCTGTCCGCTATAGGGCACATAACTATCTTGTTATGGAGGCGGCCATCTTGCCTACCGATGCGTAACAAAATACCAGGTAGCGGGTCCAATTATGAATGGATTTCATTAAAAAAAAATATAAAAATTTGGGCTTGCCATAAAAGGTTATAGGCTTGTAATCGTCTATAGATTACGACAGCAGAAAGTAGTAGAGCCTAGCTTAAAAAGTATTAACCACAGCAGTCTGATAAGACGTTAAATTAACCAAAGCAGAGCAGAAAATAGTGGTTTTCCCCGAACTATCGTGGCGCAATCTTACAATTTCCTGGTGGATGATGGAGGAACTAGCAATCACTCTGTGCCCTATTTATCTACAACTCAGCTAATGCCAGCTCTAGCTGCAGCTTACTGCTCCTAAAACACAAGCCAGGGGCCCCTTTTGATAATCTAGGATAGCACAGGGTCGATTTTTCCTGTAATACGTCATGTTACATCTAGATAGTGAGTTCACATAAGGACAATACATTCAGGCTAATTGTGAAATTGGGTATGATGTTAGGGCAGCAATACAGCCACCCCCTCTACCAGACATTGTAGAAATTGCCTGATAATCACCTATGTATTAATCGTACCTTTTACTACTTATGTAAATCAGTAGAACCCCACATAAGTGGACACCCTCTGTTCTGAGCCAAAGTGTCGTTTATGCGGGGTGTTCGCTTATACGGGGTTAAAATAAACATCTGATAGAGGCAACCGTTCCTAGCAAATGTGTCCGTGAACGTGGGGTGCCCGCTCACGAGGCTTACGTCTGTTAGACAGGGTTCTACTGTAGTAATAATTTCAGGGTACTGCCCTATTTACCTGCCTGTAAATAGAATTTCCCAACTTATATGAAACTACTTGTTGCCTCCAACCATTATACAAATACAGACAAAACATAGTATACAAATAAACATTTGATATCTACACAATCCCGAGACATTCCTTTACTTTACATTTGAAAATATAGCTCTGTTGTATTCTTTGTACACCTTCTAGTTTTGTTCCGTGATATAATGTTCCTTGTCTCCTGCATATCTCAGCTGTAGGGTGTCCTCGATACCCACAGTTCTATTTATAGGGCCACAGTACAGATGTCTCTCAGCTAAGCCCCTGATTGTTTACATGCGTGTTCTCATCACAAGTAGGGAGAGTGCGTCATGTCTTGTTGCACAATTGCCCTGGGATCCAGGTTAATTCACCCTGTTGGGAAAGGCATGGACATTCCTCATGTGTGTCGTTCACACGTGAGTTTGCAGACCACGGACAGCATGCGGGAGTCCACTCTCCCCCCAGATCTTCTGCGGCGCTTGCGGTGGCTTAAGGGGGTGTTCCACTGGACCGACGGTAGCCGATTCCGTAGCCAGACAATCGCCGATTATTATCGGATGCCCTAGAATTTCTCAAATCTTCAAAAATTTATTAAACTATTATTATTATCAGAATTAAATAAATTACAATACGTGAGCTTCCTCTTAACGGCCCAGGAACAATTGATCGGGTGAGAAATCGGCCTGGTGGATTTTGCCCCTTAGTCTCTACCCCAACCCAAAGCCTGTTCCCTGGGTATCCACTAAAGACAGGGGAGACCAGCAAAGATGTCAGATTTAAAACAAGGCAACTGTCAAAAGTTATACAAATCAAACAAATCACATATCATTAGTTAGCAAATAAAGGAATTGTTAAATGGGGTTAACAGATAATCCAGCTGTTTCTTTTTCATCTCTAAACCACTTTATGGTGTGAATCTACTGTTGATTCGACTGCCCCTTCGAGTGAGCACATGTGTTATGTTGACAAACAAAACCCTGTAACACATGAGGTGCCTTCCGATGAAGAAAGTAATCCCTAAGACTATACCTGATTTGATATAACAAATAATAGAAATAAGTGTAAATCATTCACCATATAAATATATGCATATCTATTTACATGTAAACCACAAAATACTGCCCAAAGTGCTAAGAATTTAGGATATTTCAAAAACTGGCGTATGGGCCAGATTTGAGCCCAAACAGGCCTGTTGGGGCAGAGATAAAAGTGGCCACAGGAAGTAGAGCGCAAGATCTCTGCTGGGAGAGTGGCGGGAGTCTAGGCAGTATAAAGTGTACGCTGGTTCCAGGTCATCCACTAGGAGGCTCGGCGGAATTAGACTTTCAGCGGCAGGGGTCACTAGCCAATATAAATTCCTGGTTACACCAACACACAAGACATAGCGAGATTTGTCACAATTTAGTTGTCTTGCTATATCTTGCTAGGTTTCAAATAATCATGTGCATATTTGCTGCGAACCATCAGTTTGGTTAAGCACCTTTGCCGTGCTCTTTGTCAGGATATCTGCTGGGAGATTGATACCCTCTCACTTTGATCTCCATCAAGACATAGTCAGGAGTAGGCGAAATATATATTGCTATGACATCACAGGCGGCCAGGGAACTGGAGGAGGGGAGGGGGAGGGGTAGAGTGAGGTATAGGGTTACAGGGAGTGGCTTGGTGTCATAAAAGGAGATTCTGGTCAGAGTGGACAAGTCTTTGATTCATGGGCCAGTCAGAGAAGGACACAAATACTATAATGAATTGTATTCCGATTTTCTCTAATCATTTAATGAATGTTCATAATCAAAGACTTGAGCAAGTCTACACGTTACCTAGCGGAACAAGCCGTTTTAACCCATTATTGAGAAGCTTGTTCCAGGTCAGATTGGTGATATATTAAGCTCCCTGTTCAATAGGGTTATCAGGCCAACACGTTCACGTCGAGGATAGTGAACCATTGTACTATTGAGTCGGGAGATCAGTCCTAGAATGTGGTGTGGGAAGTAAAAGAACTCTCACCTCGGTAAATGTGTAGGGGGTGAGATTTCCACTTAAAGATGAACATAGGTTCGATCAACTCCAAAGTAAGTCGGATAGAACATATTGGACGTTAAACTACCGAAACAACCCAAATCAGTGCTAGAAATAGCAACACGGACAGTGCACATATTCAAGATTGCAGCTTCCGGTATATAATTATTCAATGTAATTCACCATACCAAACTAGAATAATGCAAATTCCCGTTCCCCTTTGACTAATAGAACATATTGGACATTGAACTACCCAAACAAACAAACAAACAAACAAACTCACTTTTGGACACAGACGTGCAGCCTGCCGATTTTAGTGCTGATTCCACCAATGCACAAAATATAGCCAGATTAGTCCCGATTTAGGTGTCTTGCTGAATCTTGCGAGGTTTGAATAATCGCGTGCAGATTTGTCGCGATGCATCTTGAGGTGTCGCGGTGGTGGAGCACCAAAGTCTACACACAATTCCGTGTGAAAGTATGCAAACCATTGCGTGCGACGTATCGCGACAAAAGAGGTACGACATATCACCACACTATACGATATAACAAGATATACCATGGTAAATCTATCGTGTTGGTGGAACCAGCCCTTTAGGAGAACTCGATCAATCGGTGCCGTTTTAGTCGGTCAGTGGAAAATGGCTTATAAAGAGATTCCAAATCTGGAGAATATGCTACTTTTTTTTATATTTCAACCAGTTTTGTCACGACTGGACAGATCTTCCACTGGAATTGATTGCCTCTTTACCCTGTACTAAAAAGGTAAGGGAAATTTCACAGCAGTTCTCATCCTCCTACCTACTGGACAACGCCAGCAATATCATAGATAATGGGTCCACAATAGGCCTTTTTCCATAGGCCGGTGTCGCACGTTATCTACGTGGTTACGCAATGCTTGCAGCCAAACATTCCCCTGGCAACATATACATTAGCATTGGATCACTGAATGCATGAAAGTAAAACATTTATTATACTCATGTTCCCATGTCTATGTGGTGTGGGAAGTAAAAGAACTCTCACCTCGGTAAATGTGTAGGGGTGGGATCTCTACCTGAATTCATCACATAGATTCGATCACCACCCATGTGGTGTAAAATAACCTTGAGTAAGTCTGGTGAGAACCTCTAATGGTTAACTGGACGTTAAATCAAACCAACAAACAAACAATACTCATGTTCAGCATTCCCATAGAGATCAAATTGATTGCACTGTATGCTATGGTATTCCAGCTCCAATTTGGTATGTCATACATGCATATCAACTCAATGATACTTGAGATATAGCTTAGATAACCCAGGTATACCTAAACTGTATAAACAATAATACATTGGCAGGCCTAGCTATAATAGGCTTATCTTTCTCCAAGTTGAAACTAAGATAATCACCAACTATAAAGTTAAGACTGCTCAGACTCGTTGATACAACACCCTAGTTTGTTCCAGCAAATTAATCTGTCAAAAAACAACACCCCTGTAATCACACCCACCGTTCACACTCTAGCTGGGAATGCTGTATCTCTATGTGCATGTGGGCGGACTCGGCCGTGTTTGTCCGAGCGGCCGCGTAACTAAACAGTGGGCCGTAAGGCGGCGCTGAACGGCAACACCTGTATTCTTTCCTGTCCACCCCCATCCCCCTTTCCTGGTGTGGATGTGGAATGAGTTGCTTCTGTTTTCAGGTTTTTCTGATTTCCCCATGATGATGGGTATCTCAGGTTCCTGTGAGGTTTTATCCAGAAAAAAAATTATGTAGTGTGTATGGTCAGGTGATCAAACTGACCAATGGGTGCAGGGCTCAAAACGCAGGATGCGGTACTCGCACTGCCAGCTGGTCACTTTTCAGCAGTAGCTCAAGCTGTCACGTCAACAGTAGTATCATAGATAATGTTCCTGCTTAACAGACCAGAAACAAGCGCCCGTAAGTTGACGCTGTCTCCTGGCAAGTGGCTCTCTTCTGATGTATAATTCGCCTGTTCCCCTTTGACTATTCTCTCGTATAATCTTCAAGATGACAGCCTTGACCCTCTTCTCCCTTGAGGATCACAGGGGGGGGGGGGGGGATCAAAAGCAAGATTGTGGACTTTGGAAAACCCAGGACCAGGAAGAAAGAGACTCTTATAGAGCAAAACCGACATTTACTTTTTGGACTGTCAAAATGAATACACAGAGACACACACTATTATTTATTAAAATGCTGGCAGATAAACTGCGTTACAGTCGTTGCCCTCAGCCCAGCTACTTTATTTTTCCCCGTCAATGTGAGCTCATTTTCTGTGTTGTTCTGCACGCCTGCCTCTGATAGACCTGTCGTGTATATAAATACCTGGACTTGGGAGGTGTGCCCAGTGAATCTGTTCACAAAGAGGGGGTCGAGCCATGACAGATTCTCCAGCTACCAGATGAAGTAGTTTCACCTCAGGGTAAAATAGAGAGAAAAAGAATAGAAATACCCTGCAAAAGTGATTCAAGCTTGATACAAGTCCTGAATTCTTCCGTTCCCAGTATTCCAGTAATGCTAAGGTTTTTCCTAGTTTGATGAGGTCTAGTGATTACACGGTGCACCCCTCTCATAAGATCTCAAACTCTCTGAGTCGTATTCTGTACTCTCACTAACTCGGCTTAGAGCCTTGAGAATCCACTGGCCTGCCTCACGTGCGAAAGACGTACATCAATGCAACCCAAAGATTCCTATAATCTCAATGATGCCACCTAGCGGGAATACTGTGCTCGGCGCTGTAACAGGTGTTGCCGTTCAGCGCCGCCCAACGGCCCACTGTCTCGTTACGCGGTCGCTCAGACCGCGAGTCCGGCTGTATTCATATAGAGACGCACAGCAATCACACCTAAAGTGTGAACGGTGGGTGTGATTGCAGGAGTGTTGTTTTTTGACAGATTAAATTTCTGGAACAAACTAGGGTATTGTATCAACAAGTCTGAGCTGTCAAAACTTTATAGTTGGTAATTATGTTGGTTTTAACTTGGAGAAAGATGAGCATACATGTATTATAGCTAGGCCTGTCAATGTATTATTGTGTATACAATTTGGGTATACCCGTGTTATCTAAGCTATATCTAAAGTAGTAATGAGTTGATATGCATGTATGACATACCAAATTGCAGCTTGAATACCATATAATACAGTGCAATCACTTTTATCTCTATGCGAATGATGTGTATGGGTATTATAAATGTATTACTTTAATACATTCAGTAATCCAATGCTAAAGTATACGTTGCCATGGGATCTGTTTGGCTGCAAGCATTGCGTAACCACGTAGATAACGTGCGACACCGGCCTATGGAAAAAGGTCTATTGAATGAACCATTTCCACGAAGCGAAGCAATGTCCTTGCCACCCTCAATGAGCCTGGCCTTCATCCCTGCCCGTCACTGTCTGACAGCTATGTTCAGTTCAGAGTTGACAGTATCGCCCCAGGGCCTCTCATCATCACCATCTTTGCTTTTCTGGATCTGTATTTTTTTTAAAGTGGATTGACACTTCGATTTATGGTAAGAGGAAACGAGAGGTCCTTCCACTTTAAGATATGGCCCAGAGATATATTTTGACAGCAGGGAGACGATACAAGACATCAGCAGACATGATAAAGAGGGTATGCAGTACTTGTGGTAAACAGTGAAATGCTATGATCCCTCCTTGGTTTGATACGTTTATCTTTATTTTACAGAGATGGCAGTTTTCCAATGAAATAAATCTTTTGATCTTCAGGTTTTTTTTCTTATTTGAAACGAAGAATAATTTTGGCCTCATTCACACCAATAAACAATAGTTCAAACCTCCCCATACACCCCATGGCCAATAACGATGTGTTTTTCATGTTTTCTCAGTCTCTATTAAGCAGTATATTCCACATGTTTCCTCTCGTTTTTTTCATGTCTCCAACTGACATCCCAGCTGGGGACGAACAGTACTTAGTTAAGAATCTGTCTTCTTTGTCTGGGATTGGGAGGGCGGAGCGGTTCTGGGGGCTGTATAATAAAGTTCGTTCGTTTCTGGTGCCGATCTGAACGATACGATGACTCCAACGATAAACGACATCCTGGATGTTATTTTTCATTCTTAGTTTGGTCCGTACTCCACCGAGTTTGACTGCAGAGTAGCCATTGAGTATTGGGTACACGAACCTCACAGCCGTGGAGTACGAGATCCTAATGTTAAGCCTATGGAGAAAAATACTGGGGTGAGATAAAGTGCTGTATGACAAGACATAAGATATTATCCAATGAACCTATTTGTATACAACGCCTTGTAAAAGCTTCAGAATACTTTTATCATCAGCGCATCTTATGCTTACAACACATTATTTTATACAACACTATGGTACCAAAGACGATTCTAAGACACCTTTTTGTCGTTCGTAGTTTATTCAACGGCCACCAGGAGGCCGTTGAGTAGACTCTGACTGGAAAACATCGTCCATGATGTACTTTATCTCTTGAGTTATCGTATCGCCCAGCACCAGAAATGAACAACAGCCCCTGGTAGCAGCTCGATAGGCGTCACGTGGTAAAGGCGTCAGATTACTTTCATTATCAGCGCATCTTATGCTCACAACACATTATTTTATACAACACTATGGTCCCAAAGACAATTGTAAGATACTTTTTTATCATTCGTGGTTTATTCAACGGCCCCCCTGAACCGCTCATAATATCCTCAGAAGACATAAACGGCAGCTGTACGACGCCTGAGGATGAAACATGACGCTATGGCAACTCACTTTATGAATAGTAAAAAAAAAAAAAAAAGATTTAGCATGAATCTGGATAAATCCGTTGACAGCAACTAAGAATTATTTGAAATCACTTTATGAATAGTACCTCAGAAGCAATTGAATGTAAACTAGAAATCTGTTTTTGAATATAGATCTGCACCTTGCTGCCACCTATACCTGTCTGTGATATAGCCTGTATAATGAATCACACATATATATCACGTATATATGTTTATGTATGGGATGTAAAGGTCAATGCAGTAAACACGTTTGATAGCTCTCAGGGGTAGAAACGAAGGTTACTTCATATCTAGGGCATGAATATTGGTCTGCATATTTATGACATCAGTGGCATGGCGCACCAAAAGAAAGACATGCTTTGCAAACATGCTAGAGTTGAGTGAACTGAGTTATCTAATTGCCAGGACCATTATCGTTAGAAGTCAACGGACAAGAAAAATATAATGCACGTTTATAGACTCGTGTTTACTGGTATCGCTCTGAAAAAGAATTTCATGAGAGTTGACATGCAAACCATTTTAAATCTCCTCCATGTACATGTATTTATATTGCTCCAAAACTAGCAGTGATTCACTGTTTTTTAAAGTTGATATTCATTCTGGAAGGTCTGTATGCTCAAGTAGTGCCTATTTCCATATTTCTCCGGTACAAACGAATTTTTATTTATTTATTTTTTGATTTTTTAAAAATGTTCTCTAATGTATGGCGCATTTTTGCAACGACCATATACTATGGGTTTAGTCTGGGAGTACAGAATAATCAAAACAGATTTTAGGAATCGCTCCCAACTGGTTGTGAGATATTCATAGACAAAATCATCGTTTGTTGCATTTATTATCAATCTCTTCTAATAAATTGAACCTAGTAATTGCTATATCAAAGGGTATAACAATAGGGACTATTTCTTTGCTCTATAGCAAAACGGACTATTTTCCCCGTATACCATGGTTTTGGGGCCATATACCACAGGTTTGAATCCGTATACCACAGTTATGGTATCTGACCGGTTATATACAATGGGTCGTGGTTTGCTGAGACCCCATACATTTACAATGGGGTCTTTGTATACGATGGATAATAAAAAGCTTGAGAGATATTCATGAATACTAAAGCTATCAGCGTTAGGCTATTTTAAGCTTTAGGTAGTATAAACTCCTTTGAGACTAACTGAACTCGAATCTTGATTGTGTTATTAATTGTTCCTGGAGTCATCGTGCTCTACTCACCAATTAAGGATAAAACAACGGATTATTGTATCAGAGGGACCAGGCGGCAGAACGGCCTAGGCCGAGCCTGGAATGTCATCAAGATGTTATGATTTACCCTAAAAAAACGTGATAAAAAAACGTGATAAAAAAATCAGAGATCCATGCGAATCAGGATCTGTCTAGACGAGGCTAGCATTTTACATTGTTCGATCCTCTGGGAGACAGGACACACAGGCAGCCTGCTCAATGTTTGTCTTAGTTGGTTTGCCTCGCATATTTAAGAGCCCACACCCCCACTCCACATCGACCACTGCTCGCCAGCTATCTAGACAACCTCATTTCACCTGGCCAAGGCAGAAATAAGGAGCCATCTCGCGCTCTAAATATTTCTGGAATTATCCGAACTCAGCGGACTGTGTAAGTGTTAGGAAATGAACATTTTGGTGAAGATACATATGGGGAAAAACACGCTGCATCTTCAGCCATGCTTGCCAGTATAGACGTTGTGGACCAGCTGAGGTATAAAGTTAGAACAAAAAGGTGGTATGAAGCCCGTCCAACTCTAGACTCCCCGTGATAATGGATGTACACTCCAAGTTAGAGCTGGCACGAAGGACCAAGGCTGTTTTCTGTATCAAAACACATTTACTGTATTTTTTCCCCACTACATTAACCCCATAGCGGAAGTTATTTGTTCTCTAGGAAAAGGCATATATTTTCATAGTATACACTTTTGGACAAAGAATGATAAATTCTACTCACAGAAAAAATGCATTTATTCACCTGTTCTTATCAAAGTATGTGTAATATATCAGTAAGGGGCGGGGGTGTCCACTGGGCTCCCGACGCGCACCGACGCGCGCCGATATTGACTTACCGATACAAAATCCATATCGTAGCAAAATCGTAGCGCATATCGGGGCAGTTGGTCAGGTTTCTACGATAACGCACCGACGCGCTACGATAAAAAACCCCGTATCCTAGAGGGTCTACGACAATTGATCATGTATCGATTGTCGTAGCGCGTCGGTGCGCGTCGGAAGGTATCAGTGACACTTTGAACGGGAAATCATTTGAAATAATCAACGGAGAATTATGAAATTTTCAAAAAATTCCTCCACCAGGAAAATATGTTCCTGCGAATTCTCACAATTTTTCACAATCTCTTCAACCGCCGATTTCGGGTAGTTCGTATGCAATGATCATTGTCAGAGGTGCACCTTATAATGTACCAGCTCAATCAGGATTACAGCCTTTGGCCTGTAGAAAGACTCTCGAATAAACAGCTTTAAACCCGCCCATGGAAATCGGTCACATGATGTACGTTATGGCTAGGATCGACATGAAGACCCTTTTCTGTAACTCATACAAGGGTTATCGTCTTATAATATTCAAGTTTGTTCGTCTTAGCCGTCCATAAGATCGTCCATCAGTGTTGAAAAAAGTTGACCCACATCGTCCCTGGGTTTCTATTGCGTACAGGAAATGGTCTTCAGGTGCGTCCCTAAGTTATTAAACGCACCCCAGTTTTCAAAGTTGGTAAATGATAAAGCCAATCTTATCCCATTTTTTTTGCATTCACCAAGGTAGCGCCATTAATGACGACGAGCTGCCATGCTCTCATGTCTATCTATGCCTTTGCTAACTACTAGGGGCAAATAGTATGTCCATCATTGATGAAAGAGCGTGTAATTACAAATGAATAACAATTAAAAGGTTGAGCTACATTAGGTCTATGGATAGTTTTCTGTAACCCATTTGCACTAGTTCAACTTGCCTAAGTCTAGGATCCAAAAATATCAAGCACCAATGAGTTAATGAGGTATTTTGGTCTTGGTTGATTGGTCATGGTCAGCTAGGTCATGCCTCTAACACCCTGAGACACTGGCACCCTGCTCCTTTTCCAATATCACAGTGAATAGCACGCAGATAGTGAAGGGACAGTTCCCATGCAGTACGCTGGAAGTCTATATCATAGTATATGTGACCACTCTAACCCCTAGGCGACGTATATAACGCGTGCAAGCACGCTCTAAAAACATGAAAAGCAAGTTTGGGATTATTGTATAAGATGACAATAGAAGACCCAGCTTCCTGCTCCACACTGTATCACTGGGGAATTTTCCTGTCAAATTCCCCGTTGTTGTGCTCAAGTACATCTTCGCAGGTCAGAGCTGCCCTGGGAGTTTCGCTTATCATGGTGCTCAGTGACTGAGTAATTGGTGTGATCCTGTATTGACGGTATTTTGTGGGAAACACAGATCTATGAAGTGGGTAAACCCTGGGTATCAGAGCGGGAAATCCTACTTTATCCTACCCCTAATAAAAAACGCCATAGGTTTAACATTGATTCAGTGTATTTGACGGAGCGCTGAATAAAATATTATTTATGCACCGAGGTGAATATAAAAACGGACCAATCAGGGACGAGGTAACGAAAGTAGATCCGGCAGCATTGATAAATGTGGCCATCCTCCCATGAGTGTCAACACGCTACTAACATGGATAATTACAAAGATTTCTCTGTAAATCGGTGAGATGGGGAAGGATAAATACGAAACCGAACTCGAGTTAGCCTTCTCAATGTTTAAACCACTCTGGTCAGGTCTGCTACTCACTACACGACCTGCCCATCGTGGCATAAACATTGACAAGGCTAACACTCGTTTGGTTTATACTAATTACCCCCTCCGACCCCTCAAGAGACATCCAATATCAAGTCAACGGAATTGTCGTTTTAATCTTAACCTTCATTGATCTTTTATTGTCACACGAGTGTTTGAATATTAGATCGAAAATGTCGAAATAGTTACAAAGAGTTCCTCAGGTTTCCATTTGTGTTCACCTTAAAACGATTTGTTATACAGGGAAGCAAGTTTGTAGACAAATGACGGAATTGCTACATTTCCCCCACACTATGAGTGGCATCTGTTTCGCTTCACGTTTATCTCTTGAAAATTAAAATTAACAGTGTAATCAAGAGAAATTAGAATATATATATATATATATATATATATATATATATATATATATATATATATATATATATATATATATATATATATTCTTAGCCATTACGCTCCAAAATAATGTTATGATTGCCTCTATTCTTATCTTTTTAATGGTATTGAATTTTCGACTTTTTCCTCGGTCCCGACTTTCATCCCTGTATAAATAATCAACTCCAGATTTTACTGGTTAGCGTCCGCTTCCAGGCATGACGGAAGCACGATCAGACCTAAATATACGCTACTGTACAGTATCTGTACGTACATTATAACAAGTAATAAATCTAATGACGTCTTAACACGTATGTAACATGGTCTGTGTCGCAGTTGTGTCGTAAACTCCGCGACACTACGACCCGTGTTTGTGGAACATGCTATTCAGTTATGGCTGTAGACTTGCTCAAGTCTTTGATTATGGACATTATTCATTAAAAAGCAAAGAAAACTACTTTAGACTTCCCCTAAAGCCTGACAGGCCCCGGAATTAGTCTGTATCCCCGCGAGGAGGGTTGGGGTAGGTGGAAGGGTCGGCATAGGAGACAAGAGACTGAGGCCAGGCTTTTATCTCATCCCTGGTACAAGTTAGGAACGAATAACGTTAGAAAAAAAGAAACTCAACGATCACCCCCATAAAGTGACAATACTACTCCATGGCCGTGGTGGAGTGAATGTGAGATGATGTCATATGCTATTACCCCAACTGGATTTGCAAAGTAATTTGTATTATTCTGATATTGTAATGCTATTTAATGTCATTGAAAAGGGCGAGATTTTCGAAATGCTTTAAAGGGTTCAGATGTTTGTAAACTGTAAGGCCTGATGTTATTAATGAGTTGATTACATCACAAGGGTTAACTCCATGTATGTCTGAAGCAGCGTACCAAGCCAACACAATTTTAGAAAAAAACATTCAATATATGATTGTTTAACTAAGTACTATCAGTAGTGATAAGTGATATCGATTAATGGGTGAGCCAGGCGTTAGTTAATCGTTGTGTTTGTGTCATTAGTAATAAGTGATATCGATTGATGAGTGAACCAGGCATTAGTTAATCGTTGTGTTTGTATCAGTAGTGATATGTTATATGATTAATGCATGAGCTGGGCCTTAGGTAATAAGGCATGTTTGCACTGTTAGTGATAAGTGATAAGATTTATGGGTGAGCCAGGCATTACTTAATCGTTGTGTTTGTATCCGTAGTGATAAGTGATAAGATTAATGGATGAGTCATGCATTAGTTAATCTGCATGTTTGTGTCAGTAGTGATAAGATTAATGGATGAGTCAGGCATTAGTTAATCGGCATATTTGTATCAGTAGTGATAAGTGACATGATTGATGGGTGAGCCAGGCAGTAGTTAATCGGCATGTTTGTATCGTTTCAGTTCGAGAAGAAGAACACGAGGGACGTGTGGAAGTCATTCATCCTCGGCGTGTCCACGGTAAGCATCACCTCCTTTTCTTTTTAAATACAAGCTTTGCTCTTCTTTAATCATCAATTTGGATGGAGTTTACAGGTGGACAATCCAACGATGAACAATCGACTATACATACATGGCTACATGTGTGTTATCCATCGGAGAACAATGTGAAAGCTGACTCAAGGGCACAATCCATCAGCTGGTTTTTTCAACTGCCGTATAGGGCTGTTATTTCACTGGCCATAAAGGGCTGGTTATTTCACTGGCCATATAGGGCTGGTCATTTCACTGGCCATATAGGGCTGGTCATTTCACTGGCCATATAGGGCTGTTATTTCACCAGCCATGTAGGGCTGGTTATTTCATTGGCCATATAGGGGTGATATTTCACCAGCCATATAGGGCTGTTATTTCAGTGGCCATATAGGGCTGGTTATTTCAGTGGCCATATATGGCTAATCATTTCAGTGGCCGTATACGGCATATAGCCTATGATCCATTGGGGCCGCCATGACGCCCCCCGAGTAGGTATTCTTCACTATTGGAGGTGAAAAAGTAGGTGTTCTTCACTAAAGGAGGTGGAAAAGAAGTGAGTGATAATTGGGAAATGTCACAACTTTAGCCTAGCTCACATATTTATATAAAGTGTTCCATATGGAAAATATCATGTCTTGGGTTTAATCATTATGTCATCCTGCTTTGGGATGGGTGTAGAGAGTCAAGAGAACCATAGTAAAATATTGTAAGGCAGTTGAATTTTGTAAGAACAAAGAGCCAGAATACAGGTTTGTCCCCCGACCACCTGGTGACTGCTTCGTGAACTAACAATGGCTCTGTCCCCTATAGGGCTGGTCATTTCAGTGGCCATATAGGGCTGTTATTTCAGTGGCCACATAGGGCTGATATTTCAGTGGCAATATAGGGCTGTTATCTCACAGCCATATAGGGCTGGTTATTTCACCGGCCATCTACAAACTCTGTATGAGCAGATGGACTGCAGAGATCACTTCTTATTTTACTCAACACTCGAACAACAGATCCTGTGATCCGGAGTCCACCGCGATACCAAGTGCACCACACTGCTCACTGCTACCGTCGACCTAGCTTTGCCCTGAGAATCAATGCTATTTACAGCTAGATGAGGATTTGTGTATGTATGTCTGTATGCTTTTATTTGGGTTTTTTCTATGTGTATGTGTATATATTTGATTTGCTATTGGACAGTATTTTTCCTCGGGTAAGAGGAAAATAGATGCCACGTGTGGGCTTTTGGCAGGAAGCATACTGGTAGCGACGTGCGCCTCGAAAACCTCCCACCGCCTGGCACCCGGGCCATGTTTAGACGGAGTGTTTAACTAGTGGGAACACGCCCTGTGCCTCGGTACAGTCAAACATAGACCGGCTTCAGTCCCTGTAACCCTCCACCAGCCCCATGCCTGCTCACCGTGATACAGGCTTCAGTCCCTGTACCCCTCCACCTACCCCACCCCTCCTCACCGTGATACAGGCTTCAGTCCCTGAATCCCTCCACCTACCCCACCCCTCCTCACCGTGATACAGGCTTCAGTCCCTGTACCCCTCCACCTACCCCACCCCTCCTCACTGTGATACAGGCTTCAGTCCTTGTACCCCTCCACCTACCCCACCCCTCCTCCCATTCAAGGCCTAGTCACAGGAAGGTTCCATACTCTAATGTATTTCATCCTAATTTAGTTGACTTATTAAGTGAATGTTCATAATCAAAGACTTGAGCAAGTCCAAGTCAGACCTGCCTCGAATCGGCCACTTTTTCAGCAGATCTTTCGCGGTGCTAGTGCTTACTAATCTCTGCCTCAACCCAATGCTGGTTCTAGGATCTCTGCTAGAAGAGTGTGAACCGGATATGCTGGCGCGCTGTAGAACAGCCTCACAGCAGGTGTGCACTGTTTGAAGAGAGTAGACTACTTCTCGATCTACGTCCTCACGCAAGGACAGGTGTAGTCCGAGAGGCTCTGACTGTGAAGCGGTGCAGACAGTCAGAGAGCAGTCCCATAGAGACCTAGGCTAACTGGTCGACCAAAAATGTACATCTCAGCTCAACAGCCGTTGTCCATATAAATATAGGTTGAATCTTTCTGATTTTGTGGTAGACAGTTTCCTGAGGCAAAATACAGTAAAATGACAGTAATTTCTTACCTTTGCAGTAGTTCTAAGTAATAGAACAGCCACTGTTTGTAAAGTCCATTCAGCAGGCGCCAAAAATAACAATAAACCTGTTTCAAAAGTGCAGGACATCCTACCCAGGGGATTGCCAGGAACCAGCTTATCAAGTATGGCCGACATTAGGTGAAAGTGTTGAAATGTGGTTAAAAAGTTGTACAAAAAGGCTCCCAAAAGTAACACAAAGGAACAAAGCAGAAGTTTTATCATCAAAAAGGATTTATTATACATCTCTGAAGGTAAGGGAGCATAAAAATGCACTGACATTGGCAGGATTACTTAGAACCAAGGAAGTGATTTTCTGTACTAAGGGAATAAGCGGTTGTGCTCTCTGACTGTCCGCCAGGCAGTCAAAGTTTCTCAGACTAGGACAGGTGGTGAATCAATGCTCATCTTGTCTAAGACATCTTCCATGACACTGGATACTCGAGAGATCATTTATTACCTACCACATATAAAATGTGTAATGTCGGTACTATCCGCTTGGAGATCTTCCCGCACATAGAGACAGAGTGAACCAGACATAGGAATGGAGACTGAAGGGCCATGAGAGTGAGATTCTCGTGTAGTGTTGAATTCGAAACCTGCTCTTTTTTTTCTAGATCGATAGACAGACATGTTTTCTCCCTTATGATTCAATTCAATCGATGCCAAAATCAAAGTTTACTATTGTAGTTTTCTGATCTACTTTTCTCATGAGATTCCGATTTTCGCTGGTATCGATCCAAACAGTTCTGATGGCTGATAATCAGCTCAACCCCCTGTATCATACGAAATGATAACCACGAGTTTACGATGGTATACGTTCACCCGCTAGAGGGCTCGACGGCAGTTAGGAAGTGTAAAGCTGTAGTACATCCCATTGTCGCCAGGGCCAGGGTGCACAGGCTCTCAAACGGGAAGAAGGTGTGGGAATCGACGAAGTCGCTAGTTTATTGTTAATTCATGAATCAACCTTAGAATTAATAGATTCATAAGAGATTTTTATATTTCTTCATTTCCTATTTATATTTCTATTTTCAAAAGGTACGACAAAGTTATAGCAAAATATGTTAGGGTTGCAAAGTAGAGGTGAATATGATTCGAGAAACTATGTCACTGGAGACAAAATAACATTTTATTTTGTTGATTGACATATATATGGTAAGATAAATTGTAATAAACGGTATATATGGTAACATTAATGGTAAACAGGTTAGGCGAGGCCTAAATGAATAAATCTGAAAAGATACAACATGATATGAGTATCTAGTTTTGAGGGTCTTTATCCTGACGTGTGGTTGGGTGGGGAACTTGAGAATGGGATCAGCGAGCTGGTTGCTGGTCAGTGATGACGTCACACTTAGGAGATAGTTCTCAGATGCCTGATAGGTGGCGTGGTGGATAATATATAAATGTTGTCCGAATTATTATATAATCTTTAATAATCTCCAATTCCAAAGTATAAATCGCTGGGCCTTTAATGCCTCTCAATATGTAATCACATCTTAAACATTGTATAGTAAGAACTAGACTTGCTCAAGTCTTTGATTATGGATATTATTGAGAAATAAAATTACTTTGCGACATGCAAACTTCTCCTAGCTCCTGACAGGCCCATGAATCCCCGCGAGGAGGGGTTGGGTAGTTGGAGGGGTAGGCATGGGAGACGGACTGAAGCCAGTCTATGTAAGAAGTAATTTCAAGTCATGGCTGTTTGGAAATAAACTTCAATCGCCGCACTTATACTAAACTCGTTGAAACATCGGCAATTTGTAGAGTCTCACTTCGACATATTTCTATGCTCATTTATGGTAAGCTTTTATCAATTTGGGGTATATAATGAATATATAACGACCCACCATGATTGTACATGCTCCAAAACTCGATGGGAATTGCTGTTATTTACGGGACTCGGCCAGGGGCCCCGTTCTGTAAGAAAACGTCAATTCTCTTCTCGTTTTATAAAATAAACAACATGGTCAGGTTGTTCTATATAATTATCATATACAGGAGACCTGTACAAGTCTAGGCTTTGTGAAGTATGCGATGGCAGGTCGTGATAATTCATCTTTCTTTTCTTCTGGAGAAGTTTCACATTGCTCACCTTGCCAAGAGAGCGTCCTCACGTGACAGCACACGTGGTTCTTAGTTTTTACGGCCGCTTCTCTGGAAATTAGAAATGGCGAGCCTATATCAACAATACGTATGGCGATAGGTGTTAAAGAGCAGGTGACTAAACCAGACGGTTACTGGAAAACTCGACCCGAAACGAACTCGACCCGTTGTTGTCTGGAGAACTCGACCCGTTTCAGATACTTATGAATGAAACATTTTCATATAGAAGTATAGGTCTGAGTAGATTTTAGACAAATACACCAGCGGATTTAGAAAACAAGTCCAGTTCTGTTTAGGTGTAGGGTTAAGGGTATGGATAGGGATGGGGTTAGGGATAGGGTAAGGTTTAGGGTCAGGGATAGGGTTAGGGATAGACTTAAGGGAAGGATTTTCTGTTTGTTTTCTTTCCCAGAGAAGACAAAATTTGAAGCCAAGATTATATACTTTCTTCTGAATATAGTTGTATTAAGATACTTAAGATGGGGAGATTTAAAACGGGTCGAGTTCGTTACGGGTCGAGTTCTTAAAACGGGTCATGTTCGTTACGGATCGAGTTCATTACGGGTCGAGTTCGTTACGGGTCGAGTTCTCCACTATTCAACCAGACGGCTGCTTGTTCTCGTGGGAGAGGGATAGACTTACTCAGACTTGATGCCTAATTGTATGGCGGGAGACGTAGAACACAAATTCAAAGTGTAGTATTTGCCTATCGGCTCGTTTAGTACAGGTTTAGTAAACTAACTTGTTCTGCTCCTACATCTTGATACACTATCCTAGTATTCCCTAAATATAGGCGGGGTTTGGTGAGAATCAACATGACCCTACTTGACCCGACAGCCAGATGCGCTTCCGGAGTAGTCTCTATAAGTGATTATCGTAGGGCGGAATACACTGAAATAAACTTCCTTCACTCGTAACAAATACAGAAACACTAAAGAAGTTCAAAAACTGAACAAAACGGACAATGCTTGGGTCTATAGGGCACAGAGTGATTGCTAGTCCGCCATCAACCACCAGGAAATTGTGAGGTAGCACCTCAAAAACACCCCACAAGATGTGAGGGAACCTCTCGAACAATAAAAGAGAAAATACAACATAAAATAAACAGTACTCCACTCGTTTAGATGCACCGTAATCGTCACTCTGCTTCGCATCGATGACATTTGCGGAGCATCCAAACTCGTGGAGTATTGTCTATTTATACAATTCCTGATGCAGCTCTATATGAATAAACAGCCGTGAATAAAATACTTAGTTATTTATAGTCCCATATAAAACCACACCGCTTATGAGAATCTTATGCAAAAAAGGTCTAACACCTGCAGTGATGAGCAAATGAGTTGCCACGCCTACCCTATAAGAAGCGACGTTTAGAGGGCAGTGAGGGGAAACAGGTCAACCAGATTTAGTGTCTGGACTTTTGAAAAGTCTTCTGCTTTTTTTTTTATTTCATGTTGTTTTTAAGAACGGAACTTGGAAGCAGACTTTGCGACCCTAGAATCTGTAACACATTGCGCTACCAGCACGATCTCCCTGATAGTGTGTAGATGATTAGTATACTGATAAACAGATGAAGATAATCACTTGAATTATCCTAATTCAGGGGATACATGAACTAACGTACCTGTATATACATCTCTAAAAGTATGGTCACACCAATGTTTTATTATCAGGATATTTCTTGATAGGTGTCAGGAAAACAATTCTGATAAAACTCCAGAAGTAGCAGGACTGTGGGCTGCGCATTTTTCGCTTATTCACTTTCCCCCTTATTGGAGAAGCATCTATTGATGACCTACATATGCACTGTAATGCACAGGAGCTTGATGAGTGATCTCAATACAGTAGAACCCCGCCTAACGGACATCCCACGTTAGCGGACACCCTGCGTTAACGGACACATTTGCTTGGAACGGATCCCTCTATTTGATGTTTATTTCAAACCCATGTAAGCAGTCACCCCGCGAAAGCCGACACTTCAGTACGGAATAGAGGGTGTCTTTTGCATCTTTATTCCAGCCATATTTAGCCTTTAAACAAATTCTTTGAACATTTTGATAGAACGGTTCCATGGCAACAATTTCAGACAAGAAAAGTTCACATGAGTATCCAGTCATATTCCACTGATTCAGTCTAAAGAAACAGCACAATAACATAGTCACTGCCAATAGGCCCTTTTCCGTAGGCTGGTGTCGCACCTTATCTGCTTAGTTACCCAACAGCTGAAGCCAAACATTCACCTGGCAACCTATTCTTTAGCACTGGATCACTAAGTGTATACATGAGCAATAATACGTTCAAAATACCTGGCTATATTATTTCCAGAGAAATAATTACGATTGCATCATATTCTATGGTATTCCAGCTCAAATCTGGTATGCCACACATGCATATTGCATCAATAATACTTTAGATATAGCATAGATAACATAGGATCATCGAAATTGAATACGCATTAATACATTGGCAGGCCTAGCTAACATAGGCTTAATTTTCACAAAGTCTAACACCGAACTATCAGCATGGTGGCTGCTATACAGAAGGCGAAGTAACACCGGCGGTGCCACCCAGCGGTAGAATTAATGCCAACAGTGTTTCCCTCTGACGTCTTTGATGAAATATAATACCTTAATAGTAACATTATGGCAGTCATAAAGTGTAGATAGTTCCGACTCGTTGATACAATGTCTCTGATTGTTCTAGCAGTCTAAACTGTCCAAAACCAACACTCCTGCAATCACACCCACCGTTCACACTCTAGCTGTGAATTCTGTATATCTCTATATGAATGTGGGCGGACTCGGCCGTGTTTGTCCGAGTGCCGGCCTAACGAGGGATCTCACCGTTAGGTGGCGTTGAACGGAAACACCCGTATTGCGGCAAATGGCTTTGCAGTGTACAATAAGGATTCTCTACTGATGGACTCAACTATATCAAATGATTGAGCTGAAAGTATAAGTTTATAAGATACATACCATCTTCATATTATCCTTATTCGTGGGTCAATATATATGAGATGAGTACAGAACAAAGCTAAGGGAACATTCACACACAAATAAACTACGTAATGACACAAAAAGAGTGGGTGGGTTGTAGGCACAGTCTCAAGGATTAAAGAAGAAACCAATAAGTTTTGGTAAAGGTTGTTATTCTCCACGAGTTTGATGCGGAGTGATATGAACTAGGTTAATCCAAGTTAATATCACGTAGCATTCAAAGGAATTCGTGAACAACGACTTTGACCGAGACGAGTCGTTTTTTGTATTTATCCCACCCCTGCACACACTAAAAGAAAGGATGAGACACTGGATAAATAATGTCTAAGAGCATAGACCCTATTGAGGTATCCCATAATTCAGTCTGTTCACAAGTTCCGGTTTTCGCTGGTTACCGACGTTGTATGATGATAAACCCTTTACCGTAACCCAGAATTAATGCAGTTTAACGGTTTTCAGAAATCTTCAAATTGAAATTCTGATGCCAGAAATGGAAATTTCAGCTATTTCTACATGGAAATCCGAAATTATATTCAGTTTCTTCAATTATAAGTCAGAAAACTGTGGGTCATGTTGTCGTAGTGTGGACAGTCAATCGGGAGCGGAACTTTGCCTTACCCGGGCGATAATCGGGAGTTTAGTAATCTCTGGAGGCTCTATGGAAAATGGACTGTAATACTCATAGGGGCATGGAGAACAAGTTACCAATGATAAGCTTTTGGGACAAAAATACCAGCGGTGAGATAAAGATAACGCTTTAATATCGGTTCATATATTTTCAACTCTCCCTTCCTGTGACTGCTTGTCAGTTTTTTTTCTTCAGAATTTAGGCAGTAAAACCTCCACAAAAATTCTCTCCAGCTCTGTTTGTGTGTTCTCTTGGGTAATGACGTGTTCTTATAACACCCACGACTTCATTCTTTTATGAGACACTGAAGACTTCTGCTTTTTCTCATATAAGAAGTTAGTCCTTTGTTTGTGTGAATGAGGTGCCTTCGTTGGTGTTGGTGCTAACGGTAATTATAGAAAACGGCCTGACCATGCTGCACAAGCTACAAAATGAGGTGATAATTTTACAGTTCACACTGAACTAGGCGTTTACGCCGTATTGTGTATTGCAGGTGTGGTATGTGTTAAAAGACTGCTCATTAAGCACACTGTGTATTGCAGGGTGTGACATATGTTAAAGTACTGCTCATTAAACACACTCTGTATGGCAGGGTGTGTATGGCAGGGTGCGGTGTATGATAGAAAGACTGCTCATTAAACGTGCATTGCAGGGTGTGACATATGTTAAAGTACTGCTCATTAAACACACTCTGTATGGCAGGGCATGTATTGCAGGGCACGGTATATGATAGAAAGACTGCTCATTAAATGTGTAGTGCGGGGCGCAGTTTTAATAAAGACTGCTCATTAAATGTGTATTGCAGGGTGTGACGTATGTTAAAGTACTACTCATTAAATACACTGTGTATGGCAGGGTGTGGTGTTTATAAAGACTGCTAATTAAACACAGCGTTTATGGCAGGGCACATATTGCGGGGCGCAGTGTATGATTAAAAGGCTGCTCATTAAACATGTATTGCAGGGTGTGGTGTATATAAAGACTGCTCATTGAACATGCCATGTAATGCAGGGCGCGGTGTGTGATATAAAGACTGCTCATTGAACACACCGTGTATTGCAGGGCGCGGTGTATGATATAAAGACTGCTCATTGAACACAGTGTGTATTGCAGGGCGTGGTGTATGATAAAAAGACTGCTTATTAAACACACCGTGTATTGCAGGGCGTGGTGTATGATAAAAAGACTGCTTATTAAACACACCGTGTATTGCAAGGCGCTGTGTATGATATAAAGACTGCTCATTAAACACACCGTGTATTGCAGGGCGCTGTGTATGATATAAAGACTGCTCATTAAACACACCGTGTATTGCAGGGCGCGGTGTATGATATAAAGACTGCTCATTAAACACACCGTGTATTGCAGAGCGTGGTGTATGATAATAAGACTGCTCATTAAACACACCGTGTATTGCAGGGTGCGGTGTATGATATAAAGACTGCTCATTAAACACACCGTGTATTGCAGGGCGCGGTGTATGATATAAAGACTGCTAATTAAATACACCGTGTATTGCAGGGCGTGTTGTGTGTAAAGACTGCTCATTGAACGCACCGTGTATTGCAGGGCGCGGTGTATGATATAAAGACTGCTCATTGAACACACTGTATTGTAGGGCATGGTGTATGATAATAAGACTGCTCATTAAACACACCGTGTATTGCAGGGCGTGGTGTATGATAACAAGACTGCTTATTAAACACACCGTGTATTGCAGGCCGTGGTGTATGATAATAAGACTGCTCATTTAACACACCGTGTATTGCAGGGCGTGGTGTATGATAAAAAGACTGCTTATTAAACACACCGTGTATTGCAGGGCGTGGTGCCGCGGGACGTGGAGATCCTGCCTGGCCAGCTGAAGGACGTTGTGGAGGCGATTGGTGAAGTGATGCGCACCCCGCCACCTCTCCCCACCCTGCCCCGACCCCGCCTCAAGCACCCCCATGACTTTAACCGCCAAGCCAGCAGCAAGAGCTCCGAGAGGTCAGTTTAAGTTTGTGTTGTTGGACAAGTTTACCAAAACTGCAGCCAAGGTCCCACTAGCCAGAGGGCTTGGGGGAAGTCCCGTCCATTGTAAGAGGTGGTACTGGAAGGAAGTGGTCAATTAACATTATTATGGTGAGAAACTATAATTGCTATTATCGTACCCATTTTTATTATGGCTAAGGATTAGAGGGAAACTATGTTCCGGTGAGAGAAAGTTAAAGTTGTGAAGTAAGAGATGAGGCTTGGTAATATTACCGCCCAAGGCCTTGGCCACGGGCAGTAAAGTTTCTGAGCCTTACCGAGTAACTTTGACTTTCTCTCTCTGGAAACTTGGTTTCCCTATTACTATACATACCTTAAAATGTAGTTGAATAACGATAAATAGTGTTATTGGCTTACCCACTATCAAATGTGAAGCCAGATCCAACCTTATCAGTAATTTGACATTTTATGTCTTTTCCCCACTGTGCTTTTCATATATATTTTGTAAGAGACAATCTGATTGGTCTAAATGTCAACCTTGGGTAGTAAATGCCAGCCTTCGGTAGTAAATGTCAGCCTTCGGTAGTAAATGTCAGCCTTGGGTAGTAAACGTATGTTATTCCACTCCTCCTAGTGTGGTGTAACCATAGAGTGTTCGGGCATAGGTATATAGGTATAGGCATAGGTATATAGTAATATGTTGTAATTTCTCATGCATCTCTTTGACAAATTTCCCGTAGTGAAAGATTTCAGCTAGCACGTCAGATCATCATTATTACCTTTGTTTTTCTTTTAACCCAAGAATGATTACAGTGTTTAGATAAGTTAAAAACACATCCATGTACTTAGCCACTGTTGTGGACGTAGTAGCTTCAGGAAATATTTCAGTAGCTTCAGGAAATCTATCAGAGAACCCCAACATCGTTATCAAGTATTTCGCTATTATCTTAGCCTGGTATAAACGTCCATAGGTTCAACATTAGGAACCCGTACTCAACGGCCTTGCGAGTACGGTAACTCATACTCAACGGGTGATAAGCAGATAAATATTTCTTTGCTAAGATAGAATCAGAAACATATCCGCCTTGGTCTGAGTCCCCGTTCGCCATCTCGTTTAAGTGCTTGGGAATATCCACTCGGCTTCTGCCTCGTTCTTATTACTGCACGCTCCAACTCGATAGCCAATAGGAACACAGTCCAAACAGTCATCAATGTCTTTCATGATAGTTAACTGACGTAAAAATATTTCAAGAAAATTACAAAACTATTCTATATGAGCAAATGCCTACTAAATAAAGGTGATGACCGTGTGTTCCTGGGAACTCCCTGTGTTGACAAGTAAATGTAGATTAAGATATTTTTGGGTAAATCACAATGACAGGAAGTTGACATCATCAAAGTAGCATCTCTCGTACTTAGGAGGTGTCATTACAACGTCTCATTAATCTAGAAATAAATGTAATGAAGACTGGTTAGACAAAACACCATACATAACAAGCTCTGCGGAGAAGATAAACTATACTATCTCTAGCCACTTGGGCTCCTTAAACTTTTTGATATCGATATACATGTTCTATTATACTAGAACGCCATGTATCAATGAATGATGTACTATTATACATTATCTCACCCCTGATATTTTTTTTCCATAGACTTAACATTGGAAACTTGTATCCAACGCCCATGAGATATTTGGGAAAAATATCCAGTAGGTGATTATGTCGCAAATGACAGGCCATTAGTCAATGTGAAGGGTGAGATAAATTCAGAAACCCATTCAAGTTTAGAGTCAGAGCTCGATCCCATCTCATTTGAACTGCTTTGTAATTCACGACGCTTCGCCTTGCGAATTTCTACGATTTAAAGTCGATGGGATACGAGCTCTGGCCCTCAACTTTCATAGGTTTCCTCTACAACATCTGAAAAATTCGAGAGTTAAGCTGAGAGATGCTCTTTGATAAGTACATGTGTATAAAAAAAGCAAACTGGAAATATTACTTCCCAAGGCCTTGGCCGCGGGCAGTAATGTTTCCGAGCCTTACCGAGTAACTGTGACTTCCTCTCTCCGGAAACTTGGTGTTCCTATTCATATGTACCTACAAATGTAGTTAAATAACGATAAATAGTGTTATTTGCTTACCCAGCATCAAATGTGAAGCCAGATTCAACCTTGAGTAACTTGACACATTATGTCTTTTCCCCACTGCGCAAACTGATTGCATGCTAGAAGTACATTGATTTGATACTGAACCAGAGCTAAAGAAAAAACATAAGACAAGTAAAAAGAGACCACAAAAAGCAAACTAATTGCATGTTAGAAGTACATTGATTTGATACTGAACCAGAGATAAAGAAAAAAACCATAGGAGAAACGATATAGAAAAACAGAAACTCAGACGATGAAGGTACCTGTGACTCGTACTGATGACCCGATGGTACCTGTGGGAAACACGCAGGACGTTATGAGAGGTGTAAACGCTGGTGGTAATTGCTGTGAAGCGGGTGCCGGGTCTTCCAGGCAGTTGGCGCGGCCGTTCATGCGTCAGAGGGTAACTCTTCTCTCTCTCTCACAGGTCGTGGGGCAGTAACGGGTCAGAGGAGTCGGACGGAGGGTCGGGCGGATTCGGCTCACACATCACGTCTCATCCGGTTAAGACGACCCGCAGCAAGTCGGTGAGTAGTGTTGGAGAGGCAGTCTAATGCATTACTATATACCCATGCCGTATATACTGTAAATACGCACCGTTTTGGCATATGACGTAAAAATACTGTAGGACCACTGGTCCGTACACTAAAATACGGACCACCTAGCCATACACATTTATTAAAATTTTGGTTGTTAAGAGAAATGAAATTCTTTTTAAAATTTCGGGTACATAGCAAATATATAACGTCCAACCATGCTTGCACAAGTCACAGAACTCTATGCTAATTTACTGTTTGTACGGAACTCGGCATAAATGCCTCGGTCCGTACAAACCGTAAATTACCATCTCGTTCTGTGACTTGTACAGCATGGTCAGGACGTTCTATATAATTACTATATACCCACACTGTATATACTGTAAATATGCACCGTTTCGTCATATAACTTGAAAATACCATACGGAACAGTATTCCGTACGGCAAAATACAGAACACCATCTGGCACACTTTGACTAAAATGTCAGTTGTTTCCAGTAATTGTTCATCGTTGGAGTGAGCAAGTGTGGTCTATTGGATATACAATTGTGCATCGATATGGATTCTTCACATGTCCATAGACAAGTTACTACTTTGACTATGTACCTGCTTTTTTCTGGATTAATAAACGGAGTTCAGGTCTTTTATATATATATATATAATAAAATCAGTTGTTAAGCCAAATCAAATTGATTTTTTTTTTATTAATTCCAGTAATAGTAAATATAGAACAAACTACCTAACACTGGCTGTTCCATTATTTAGAACTAATGCAAAGGTAGATAATTACTGTCATTTCACTGTATTTTGCCTCAGGAAGATGTCTACCACAAAATTAGAAAGATCCGACCTTTATTTCTATGTAAAACGCCTGCTGATTTGAGATGTACCAATCTGGTCCATCAGTAACAAGGTTACATCAGTAAGTCGTTGATTTTGTGTGGTTGTGTCTAATTTCTTTTAGTGGTCCTTTCAAATTAAATCACATTATTGTTCACAATATGATGATTAATAATATACATGTAAGACATATTCAGCACAAGGTACAGTCCTACATATTACAGTCACTACATTGTTGATTAATACAGATAATGAATAGAGGTCCTTCCTTGCAAAGGTAGATAATTACTGTCATTTCACTGTATTTTGCCTCAGGAAGCTGTCTACCACAAAATTAGAAAGATCCGACCTTTATTTCTATGTAAAACGCCTGCTGATTTGAGATGTACCAATCTGGTCCATCAGTTTACCTAGAGCTCTAAGGGTGTGCACTCTGACTGCCCGCACCGCTAAACAGTCAGAGCCTCTCGGACTAGCGTAGGTGATACGTCCATAGACACACAAATCTATGATAATATCCGTCTTACTTTACATTGTAGATGTGAATAAGTAGTATCGTCTTGATATATTGCGATGGTTCTTATAAGCAATCTAGATACAAGAATTTGTTATATTTTGACATCTCAAATTGAGATTACAGCAATATACTCACTGCTTTGCTTTTATGTATTTTTACTATATAGGGGTATGAACGGGAGAGAAACAAGGTTACATCAGTAAGTCGTTGATTTTGTGTGGTTGTGTCTAATTTCTTTTAGTGGTCCTTTCAAATTAAATCACATTATTGTTCACAATATGATGATTGATAATATACATGTAAGACATATTCAGCACAAGGTACAGTCCTACATATTACAGTCACTACATTGTTGATTAATACAGATAAGGAATAGAGGTCCTTCCTTTAGAGAACTAGTTAAGACTTACTAACATTGGGATATAACAATATCGACAATAAGTGATCTGACAAGGTCAAACACATTCAGTGATTTTGTTATTGTCCATCTCGGCAACTTAAGAATATTGTGTTTTTAAGTTGCCGAGACAGAGTAGGATAAATACAGAAACAAACTTAGGTGCGTGTGACTAATTTTTATGCAACTCTGCCAGATATGCTCCTTACTTCACTCGCTATCGCCTCGTCAATTAATCTGCGACTTTTTAATATATTTTTTAGAATTTAGATACATTGTATACGATTTTACATCGTTCTTCCATACAATGTGTAAGGGTAAAAATTGACATAGGTTAATACACATAACGCTTCCATAATCATCTTGTTTTTGGAAACAAGATGGTTGATTCCTGAGGGTTTCTCGAGAGAGTGTTCCATATGGTACTACCTACATATTTTTGTGACCTTCAAATCTTATCCTTTTTTTGAATATTATTCTTTGAGAAATTCCTAGTCTGAGCCATATCCTTCTTATCTTCTAGTTCTAAAGCATTTTATCGTTGCATAAAAAATAGTCAGTAAAAACATAGTCATGACGCCTATATGCAGATACTTATTCTCGAGGTGTTGCCGAGAATTTGTTCAGAACGAGTTTGAAGAACGTGTTCTGAAGTATCTGCATATTGGCGTCATTACTATCTTTTTCTTATTATTATCACTGCACGAAAACCACCATTTATTCATCTATACGCCATCACGGAAGTGCATGTATTGGCTGAATATTGACTTGTTTTTATATATATATATAAGCCCAGGCCTTATAAATATGACGGACGCGTCTTGGCTGTATTTCACATCTGGCGTATATGAGAGGAAATATCCTCTGCCCCCACCGCCTCCCGCCCCTTTGTGTTGGTATAAGTACAGGTGTCATCAGTAGGAAACCCTCCCCCAGCCCCCCCCCCCCCCCCCCGCCACCACGCGCCCGCTCTCAGTGAAGTCCTGTTCACTGGACGCTTATATATACGCCTACAGATGAGGTGTATACACACGTGGGATAGGACGACCTTGTATACTCAAAATACTTACTTATATACACCGGGCGCATTTATATGTAAAATGATGGTGTTCGTGCAGTGTATTATATAACTTAAATTGCTTATAATCCGCCCAAACTGACCGTGACTTGACTCCGTTGGCACTGTCACTCTCACCCAGCCCGGTAAGTACAACACAAGATTAACCGGATGTCAAATACACTCGCCTAGCAGACGTCAGGATTGCTCAAGCTTGCCGCTATGGACAGAGACTACGATCATGAGAGTGACTTTCATTAACATATTTTGCACAATGGACATGTTCCGGTTTAGCTTACCATCATTTCACATGTTTGAGGATGTCTTACAAAGGCATCATAACGAGTTATTATGTGTATTTATCAAATATCAAGGTATCTAACGTGGGGCCTGCACACAATACCATTTAAATAGCTTAAATATGTGAAATCAACTGATAACAACACTCGCCGCCAAGTTACGCTGACATCTGTGTGTCACCTGCTCAGGGAGTGTCCGTGTTGATATTGATAGCTTTTGCATATCTAAGCTATTCTCCGATCCGGCTGGACACTTCCGGTTCAAAATACCCTCCAATACAGGTGTTGCCGTTCAGCGCCGCCTAACGGCCCACGGCCTAGTTACGCGGCCGCTCGGACAAACCTGGTAGAGGCTGACTATATGTGTATAGAGAACACAGCAATCACACCTAAAGTGTGAACGGTGGGTGTGATTAAAGGAGCGTTGTTTTTGGACAGATTGGACTGCTAGAACAATTAGAGGCATTGTATCAACCAGTCTGGACTATCAAAACTTTATAGATGATAATTGTTTTGGTTTTAATTTGGAGAAAGATAAGCACATAATAGCTAGGCCTGCCAATGTATTAATGTATATTCAAATTCGGTGATCCTATGTTATCTAAGCTATATCTAAAGTATTATTGAGGCGATATGCATGTATGAGACACCAATTTTGAGCTGGAATACCATAGAATGCGATGCAATCATTATTATATTTCTGGAAATAATGTACAAGGGTATTATGAACGTATTACGCTCATACACTGAGTAATCCAATGGTATAGAATACGTTGCCAGGTGAATGTTTGGCTTCAGCCGTGGGGTAACTAAGCAGATAAGGTGCGACACCGCCCTACGGAAAAAGGCCTATTCACCTGACATTGGATCGATCAGCCATCTTTGCTGGTGAATATAAAGCGCTGTCAGAGTTTAAAATTGCGAAAAACTATATTAATCGACCTTCTCCTGTGAATTTTGTACATGGAATAATTGAAATAGGATTATTTAAGTTATTAGACATAATTTTAACATGCCAAGTCGAAGAAAACTTGAAGCAATTACAAATCTAATTTATCTGAAATTTCAAGGATGGTCTGGTTTTATCGAGGGAAAGGCTTGCCAGTTACTTAACACATCCCCACATGGTGAATAATAGCAGAAATGGACGTTTGAATTCGCCATAGACTTAGAATTGTGTAGGTGGCTTCCCAAGATGGCCGCACTGGGGGTTCGGAGCGCCACCTACTTCCAGGCCGGATCGGAGAATCTGAACTGTATCATGTGAATTCCACATGTTAGATACCTTGGTATTTGATAAATATGCGCAATAAATCGTTCCGGGCCCTTTGCTAGACGCCTCGAAACTTGCTTAGCAATAGTGTCCGCCATTTTAAAATCTTCTGCCCAGAACTGTGTTGTCAGCCTTTCGGCCAATCAGAATGGGTTAGTTTCAAAACTCGCAATATGATGGTCAAAGCACGCAATATGTGACAGTCAAAGCACGCAATATGGGTACAAAGGTACACGGATTATCACGCAATACGTACAGAATTAATATACCCCTAGCAGCAGTGGGTATTTACACTGAGTTTGTGCATAGGTATATACTAATAAAACTGACCCTTATTTAGTTTTCTTCAAACTACTGAAGTAGATCCCCAGTAATGAATCTTTTCGCACCTTGGCCCAATTTGCTCAGTATGGAGTTGACATTCATCTTTCTTGTTGACTTTACCCTGTGAAGTATATCCCCCATTGAAGGGCTGATTCCACCAGGCTGACGTCTTTCCGCCAATCTTAAAGGGGTTGGTCGGGATCACTTGGAGTGTGACTCAAACCAATTAGTTTTGTTTTATGTAGGTTCTCAAAGCAGAAATACTTAATGAGATATAATCATAGGTCACACATTGAAAATGAAGTCTAGCTTTATTGCGGTTTTATTCTAAAACAATACAAATAAAGGGAAATAACAAAATGGTAAATTGGCTTTGAGGTGATGACCTAAAGTGGGAATTCCACCAACCAGACGAAAACGTTGTCCAACGCCCGTACAATGGTTGCTGGAACATCTCATGGAATTTTGTTTTTGTCTGATTGGTGGAGCATCGCATGATGCCCATCTGCCAGACGTCTGCTCTTGGTTGCTGGGTTAGTTGGGCATCTGTTGGGGGTGGCTGGCGCATCGCCCCAGGGTTACTCACAGTTGTTGGATGGTTGCTAGACCATCGGCAGTGGATTCTGCTGAAATGCGCTTCCACCCACCAGAATTTACAAGATATGTCCCAGGCAATGCTCCAACAACCCTCCACAAGATGAAATTATAGCATCGGCCAAAAAACTGATTTATTAGTTTTTGTCTGCTGGAATTGGGCGTCTGTTGGACATCTGGCCAATGCATTTGAAGAGTACGACACCCACCTGTGAGCTTTGCCGGGACCCGCGGCGAGTGAACGCCCCCAACATTGAGCGGCTGACACCGGCGATAGCCGAAGCTGCGAACAGACATTGAAAATCCTGACACTTTCGATATTTTCGGCAGAATTCTACCACCAGAGAATGCCATACACATTCATAACATCAATCCTTATGTTTATTAACCTTCATTGTTCGGTTAACCACAGTATTTTGTGGATATTTGACAATCTCTTGATGTTCCTGTACAAAATCCAACATGGCGGCACACTGCTCCGCTCGATACGCAGGTTTCGCAGGTTCACAGGGCCTGGAGCTAATTAATGTAGTGTAGCTCTGGCGGCCAGTGTTTGTTTATCTCATGTTCTGACTATAGTACCGCGTCTCTCCGCCAGGTGCCGGGACTGGACGACGAGGTGACCAACCTGCGCACCCTCTACCGGCGCCAGTCGGAACTGGCGCTGAAGACGCTGGACCCGAAACGCTCGCGTTCCCCGGAGCCGCGCGGCGGCGTCGGCGTCGGCGGCGGCTTCAGCGACGACGGCGAGGACTCGGGCAGTGAGAGCAGCGTGATGTGGTCGGACAACATGACCTTCGGGTCTCCGCCGCCTCGCTCCGTCCGCAGCCCGCACGCCAGCAAGTTCAGCGAGTTCGAGGACCTCGAGTCGGGCGGCAGCTCGCTCATCAACGGCGGCTTCTACGGCGCCGACCACTCCACGTCGCCCCTGATGACGTCAGCGCGTCCGTCGTCGCCGCCGCCCGTGTCGCCCGGCGCGCACTCTGGCGGCGGGGGAGAGCGGCGGGGGAGCATGTACCCGGCGCCACCGGCGAGACAGACCTCCGACTACGGCTCCACACACAGCGAGGTGAGCAACCTTCTGTAGTTTCTTGTTGTTTATCCCACCCCTAATATAAAATCTCATAGGCTTAACATTGAGTTTCCGTATGAAACGCTGATTGGCATACGGAGTTTTATATGCCACTTGTGGCATACAGAATTGTTATCATGTAATATTCCAAAAATGAAGGAGACGGGGTAGGATAAAATCAAAACCTGATTCGTTTTAATCTTGGCCACCGCATTCCGCTCCAGGAGTTTTGGCTCCGGACTTCACTCGGCTTTGCCTCGTGAAATCACTATGCCAAACTCAAGTCGTGGCATATGGTGGCCAAGATTAAAACTCATCCAGTTTTACGATAATACGGCATATAGCTTATGATCCATGGGCGCCACCATAGGAGGGTGTAGTTCTGGCGGCCAGTGTACCAGTGTAGCTGAGCAGACGACCTCAGCCACTGTACACCAGGTGGCAGCACGTCACGCCTACCATGAACGCTGCTTTCTGCATAGCCTGGAAGCCTGGCCTATGTGCACTCACACATTAGGCCAGGTAACTGCTGGGCGTGACGAAATATGGTAGTATTTTAGGGAAGTATGCTAATAACTTATATCTTTAGAAACGTTGCCATTCCATTATATTATTATTTCTATGCATTTCAAACGAGTGTAGATAAGTTATTTGATAAATCCCATGATGGAGAGAGGTTGTGTTTGTTCTCCTTGCCATTAAGAAGAATCGGGGAACCAGGGTAAGTTCAAGTTTGCTTGGTAATTTAACTCGGACAACTTGATGTGATCTTTACAACCTTCTCCAACTTCTCTCTTCGTATTTTTGGCGACCACGGTAATTTCACGTTGTTTATGTCTAATACACAAATATCTAGCAACCTCACACTGATACGGTCTATGAAATGTTGACGACCTATGGTCTTACTTAGCAATGCAGCAGCCGCAAATTTTACTCGCTCAAGCAACTTGTAGAACTATAATGGCTAATTATTATTCTAAAATTGTGGAAAGGGATCGGATAGATACTTAACTGAATGCCCTTAGGAGCACCTCGTGTAAGCGAAAACCTCGCGTAAACGGTCACCTCGCGTCATCGGGCACCTCGCGGAAGCGGACACCCTGCATAAACGGACAGTAATTTCGGTACGAAAAGGCCGAAACCCCCATGTAAGCGAGAACCTCCGACAGACACCCTACCAAAAATACATTAATCTGTGTTTTGTTTTATGAATGTGTGCGAGTATATTCATAGAAAATAGATTTAGTAAATCAAAGATCAATAACTCCGGACCCAATTCAGATATCGGAAAATGGATTTCAGATCTATTATCGCTTCTATCTGCCCTACATATCGGTATATAACACTTGCATATTAGACCAGAGGGAACCTGGAAACCCCGTGTAAGCGGGCACTCCACGTAAGCGGAAACTTTGTCCCGGAACGGAGGATGCCTGCTTACGCGGGGTTTCACTATATTTACACTGAGTTTGTGCATAGATATACAATGATCAGGGTTCAAACAGAGCCTGGAAAAGCTGGAAAAGCCTGGAATTATGCTTTTGGGTTTTCCGGGCCTGGAAAAGCCTGGAATTCTTACAGAGAGCCTGCAAAATCCAGGAAGAGCCTAGAAAATTTAGTTTTGCAAAAAACACACAATTTTTTGGGTCTATGGAATTCTGGTCATTATTAGGTTTCCTTGACTATGGTACCTGACTACCTATGAAATTTCAGGGGCTTGGATAAAATAGTTCCAAAAATCCTTTATTTGACCATGTATAGCATATTTCTGCTAATTAGTATGGATTTGATTATTTGTCTTCATATTTAAAAATGGCAATACAAAAATTTAAGATGGCTATCCCACACCACTAAAATTCCAGGTAGTTAGGAAGATCAGGAAATGTTCACTAAATTTGGTGATGAAGAAGCGCCCTTCAGAAAACAATCACTAACTTTTTATTCACTAGCAAGATGATATTGATGCACATTGTTATGTGCCTGGAAAAAAATGGTGGCGGGTTCTTCACGATGCATGTTAACGCACCTCAGCACCGATCTGCGACCTCTCCGTCTCTCTGGCGTTTCGCGAGGCTGAGGTCGGTGTTTGTGTTTGTCTGTGAGGGTGAAGCGTGACTGGTGCGAACAGAAATAACCCTGACGCGCACGGTGCGAACCACGGCACAATTGATCGTTTACCGTTCAGCGCCACCTAGCGGTGCGTAGTTTAGTTAGAGCGTCGCTCTGTCAAACGCTGTTCAGTAACACCTCTCTCCCATGTCATATGAGGTCACACTTAGAGTGTGAACGTTGGATGTGAAAGCAAGGCTGTAGTTTTCCACAAGATAGAAATGTTGTAACAAAGTAGGGAAACTGGTCTGTATGTCAAAAATATGTCACAGTGTGACATATGGCCATAGAAACGTCATGGGTGGCAGTGGGCAGTATACGTAGAACAAACGGCCACAGGTATGTAAAGATGTAACAACGAGTCTGAGGTCTGTCTAAACGTGATAGGTAACTCATACTCAATGGATGTTGAACAGATAAATATTTGCAGGCTAACATAAAATCAGAAACATATTCGTTTTTGGTCCCTATTCACCATCTTCTTTGGAGCGCTTTGAAATACAAACAGTGGTTAGGGCACTAAGCTTGTAACCCTAAAGTTGTAGGACTGTGGGTTCGAGTCCCACTGTTGTCCTTCCCCCCAGAAGTAGTAGATTTACTGCTACATCAAAGGCCAATCCTTCTCATACCATGGCTATCTGGTGTGGGAAGTAAAAGAACTCTCACCTCAGTAAATGTGTAGGGGTGAGATTTCTACCTGAATTCATCAGATAGATTCGATCGTCACCTTGAGAAAGTCTGGTAAGGACCTTTGATGGTTGACTGGACATAAAATCAAACCAAACAAACTCTCCTAATGCAATGGTGAGTGGCGACTCAGACCAACCACTCAACAATCAATTTCCTTCTTAATCTTACACAGGAAATCATTAGTTCTCAACTAACCTGAAGAAAAACCGTAATTCTTGTCATCTTCAACAAGACCATCCTAACCTTACCCCTGCGCTACATCCTACTCCAGGCTAGAAATATTCATAGAGAATGTAAATACCCTGCACAGTTGGCTGAGATTGGTATAGTGTTTGCCAGTTGTCAACAGATTCATGAAGGCAATGCTGGAGACACACCAAGCGAGTAACGCGGCGATTTCCGGAATCGCCAACACAAAATGGCCCATATGTGAGTTATTATTTCATAATTCACCTGATTATTGCTCCCGAGGCGCTAAACTATCATTAGGAGATATTGCTATGAAATAATATCTCATATTCATGCCATTTTGTATTGGCGATTGCAGAGATCGCCGCCTTGACTCGCTTGGTGTGTCTCCGGTATTATGCTGGAGACACACCAAGCGAGTAACGGCAGCGATCTCTAGAATCGCCAACAAAAATTTGCGTGTATGTGCGATGTTATTTCATAATAGTATCTCCCAACAATAATTTAGCATCACCGACGCAATAATCAGGCGAAATATAAAATAATAGCTCACATATACGCCATTTTGTGTTGGCGATTCTGGAAATCGCTGTGTTACTCGCTCGGTGTGTCTCCAGCATAAAGCCAGAGACACACCAAGCGAGAAACGCGGCGATTTCCGTAATCGCCAACACAAAATGGCCTATATGCCTAAAGTATAGGCAGGAGATATTCCTAGGAAATAATATCTCACATACACGATAATTTGTGTTGGTGATTCCAGAGATCGCTGCCTTTACTCGCTTGGTGTGTCCCCGATATGAGAGTTCTCCGAGGTCTCAGCGAGTTTGGCAGGGCCGGTTAGATATCATCCGGACTAAGCCAACCTTAGTACAACTTGGTACGAGGTCTATGGAACCTGATATTTTGCAAGAATAGTTTTTTCATTCACTGTGTACTATCACCGAATTCGGCGATACAGCCGTTCTTCCACTTGGGCCCTGGCCCTCTACTCTTCATTCTAATGGCTGGTGTTAAAGCGAAATGCGGGTAGGTATCGCAGTGTCCCCTGTTTCTACTAAATTTAACACTGGTGCTACCATCGGGTTTCATGAAAATATATAGATATGCAATTACCTTCTTCAGATGGCCTTCCCATAGAAATTAGCATGGTGACATAGTATTTGTACATAAACTCAACTATCATAATCAAGAATTATTTGAAGATAGCAATAGAACATCAGTGTCATTTAGCAACAAAGTCAAAATATTGCTTTTTCCCATAGACACCAATAGTTAAGCACTTACATTTTCAGATGGTCTTCCCATAGAAGTGAGCATGGTGACATGCCAATTTCTTTGCATTTTCTATTTGCTGATATAAGGAACTTATATTATCCAGAGTTATTTTGCAACAATCAATAGAATTTAGAAATCACCAAACTACCAGCATTTGTCATTAATGCCCCAGTAACACGGTTACGGATTTGGAACGTATCTGTTCGGTTTGCTATTACGTTTTAGTACGCTTCTCAACGTTCATCAACGCTTCTTTACGCTTTTGTACGTATTGTGGCGTTTTTCGGCGCATTCCGACTTTCATTTACGCATCTCCGCGTTTTCCTGTGCATCGCCGCGCATTTGTAGATTTCAAAATGCGTAGAAGAACGTAGACGTGCGTACACGGAAAAACGCAGTTTTTTACGCCAGTGCGACTGGGGCATAAGCAGAATGAACAATGGGTATCATTTTTCTGTTAGTCTTTGGTATGACCGGACTGGGGTTTGAACCCATACTTGAGGCGAACACCCCGACCACTTAGCCACCAAAGTTTTACTGATGTAACTGGTATCAATTCTATCAGGAGGAGAAGTAGAGGTGAGCAGAATTTGATAGGACTAGACGGATGGCTCAGTGGGTTCAGGTAGCACAGGAAGAAACTAGGAGCAAATGATATGTTCACCATTGATGAATGAGTGTAGAATTTTAAGTAAATAGCCATTAAAAGATTTGGGATATATTCAGTATATTGATCTTTTTCTGCAACCCACTTTCACCCAGTCAGCTTGCCCTTTCTGCAACTACTAAGGTCTTGAGGTATTTCTGTCACTAGTGATTGGTCATAGTCAGCCGGGTACGCCTCTCAGAAAATGAGATACTGGCACCCTGCTCCCTTTTCCCAATATCACAGTAAATAGCACACTGATAGTGAAGGGATAATATTTTGCAGCAAGCTGGAAGTCTATGTGACCAATCTAACCTGTAGTTTCTAAACATAGCATGTGCGACCATACTCTATTAAAATAGAATATAACAGAATTGTAATGGGATATGGTGAATTAGAATTTTGATTAGATATGGTCATCAAGAGGAGTTAACGTTTTACAAAAAGAATAAACAAAAATACATTTTGTTTATTGAGCAGAGGCCACACGTTTATATACACTGCCTAAAGGATAAAATGGTCACATCAATTTTGAGGTTGCTACGAAAAACGTTCCGGTCACCATTGGTGCTAATACTGGAGCACTGGGAAAGAAGCAGAGTGTCGGTGTCTCAGGGTCTTAGAGGCGTTCCCAACTGACCATGACTGGAGATCGAAATACCTCATTGACCTGACATGGTGTAAAATGGCGTTTTCCTAGGTATATAAATAATAATGAGACTCAGTGAGTCTGAATTGCATGTGTACCTTGTTATTTTGGTCAGAAATAGTCGTCTCGATCTTGGAACTCGGTGAATATTTCTAACACAAACCAACACGAAACCAATCTCATTCGGACACACTGACTATGTCTCATTATAGTATGCAGTATCGTTATTTACCTTCATGGTCACTTCTATAGTCACTAGCGACTTCATCGATTCGTATTTAGCTATCAACCAACCCCTCCCCACTTCCCCCTACAATTTCTAACTGCTGTTGGGCCCTCTAGCGGGTGAACGGGAAACCATCGTAAACTCGTGGTTATCATTTCGTATGACACAGTTGCTTGAGCTGATCATCGGCGATCAGAATTCTATGGATTGACACCAGCGAAGGGGTGAAATCTCTCAAGAAAAGGAGATTAGAAAACTACAGTTTGAAATTATGTTTTCAGTACAGCTAAAAACAAATAATAAGAATAGAAGTGCATCTGTGTAGAGAAAAACAAAAAAAGATAGCAGGACTCAGTTAGGTACTGTACGAGAATCTCACTCTCGTGGCTCTTCAATCTCCATGCATTGGTCTGGTTCACTCTGTCTCTATGGGCGGGAGACACTCCAAGCGGATACTACCAGAATCATAGTTTTTTTTAGATATAGTAGGTAATAAACCACAAACTTCCTCATCTGTTTTGTCACCCATGGCTTTCCACCAAAATACAGGATCTGTAGAACGACAGAGGAGTGGCCATATGGCACAAGGTGGTTGAAAATATACCCCACTTTTATGTAAGATATATATGTATATCAAAATGGCTCCATATTCAGACTTTCATATTGTTCTGACCGACCCTGCGCCACAGAACGTAATCCTAGATCTTGTCATGTACGGGGTTTATCATAGAGATATACCACACCTGAAGCATGCTGGTAAAGACTCGTGACAAGTTATGTCTTAACTCGGTCACACAGATGGGCAGTGAGTCATCCATGGCTGAGGTATACACCATTTGACCTGTATCTGCACTATGTGACCTCTCGGTGCACTTTCTGTACAATCTGACTTTTCTGTACAATCTGACCCATAGTTGTTCTGTCTGACCTCTTGTTTTACTATTTGACTTAGAAAATACGCCATCCGATATATCTATATGATATCTGATCGCACTATATTAATACCTAAATCATCACCTGACATTTCTTGACCACATCTCTAGACTGGCTTCAGTCCCTGTGTACTATGCTTACCCCTCCATCTACTCCTCCCTAGACTGGCTTCAGTCCCTGTCTCCTATGCCTATCCTTCCACCTACTCCACCCTAGACTGGCTTCAGTCCCTGTGTACTATGCTTACCCCTCCATCTACTCCACCCTAGACTGGCTTCAGTCCCTGTGTACTATGCTTACCCCTCCACCTACTCCACCCTAGACTGGCTTCAGTCACTGTGTAGTATGCCTACCCCTCCACCTACTCCTCCATAGACTAGCTTCAGTCCCTGTCTCCTATGCCTACCCCTCCACCTACTCCTCCATAGACTAGCTTCAGTCCCTGTCTCATATGCCTACACCTCCACCTTACTCCACCCTAGACTGGCTTCAGTCCCTGTCTCCAATGCCTACCCCTCCACCTACTCCACCCTAGACTGGCTTCAGTCCCTGTATCCATGTCAAGCGTACCCCTCCACCTACTCCGCCCCTCTTCGCTCTGATAAGGATTTGAAAGTGTAAATACTGTGATGCATTTCATCCTTATTTAGTGCTATTATTTATTGAATGTTTATAATCAAAGACTTAAGCAAGTCTACGAGCATGTCTACGCGGCGTGCGCGGGCAGTGCAGTGGGGCGTGACCGGGTTACAGGCGGGGCGGGGGCGGGGCGGGGAGGGGGGCGGGCAGCGTGAGGGACTGACTGACTGTCAGTGAGACTCCAGTCATAACTCCTGGTGTGAACACACGCAAGAATACCTCTCCACGGTCACAGGAGCACACAGTCAAAGGCGTACATAGACACAGGAGTGCATAGACACAGGAGTACATAGACACAGGAGTGCATAGACACAGGAGTACATAGACACAGGAATGCATAGACACAGGAGTACATAGACACAGGAGTACATAGACACAGGAGTGCATAGACACAGGAGTACATAGACACAGGAATGCATAGACACAGGAGTACATAGACACAGGAGTGCATAGACACAGGAGTACATAGACACAGGAGTACATAGACACAGGAGTACATAGACACAGGAGTACATAGACACTGGATATTATAACTGGACAATGAGACACCTTCACAATACCAATAACAACAACATCGGCAACAGGGTAAGACCACAGTTATTAACATTCCTGGGCTGTGTTCTATTTAATCACACAGTATATTTTTAGGTGTGAATATCTTAAGAAATGAACTTAATGTACGTATTATCACGGACCTTTATAAACCAAGTCCGTGGTATTACTCATCCAAAGGAAAGAGAAATTCCGAAAATCTCCACTTAATGTCGGGTCGGGTATATGTGGAACAAACTATCAAAATATTCACAGACGGGCAAAAAGAAGGCATTCCGACAGGAATCCTTACAAAAAAATCTGACTGCGCCTCGAAGAAAGGCTACAATACATAGACACTTTACTGATACTCCTGATATCCTCACCTTGTTACAAAGGTAACCATATATATCATATTTATCCGCTTATTTCTGCATTTATATGTAATATCATTCAATTTGTAAATGTATACATCACCTTGTCTGCACCGTTTTGGGTTACATGCTTATATGTTGTATGGCAGAATGGTTGTAAAATCGAATACAAATGAACTGAATGACAAGTAATAGAATACCATCATATCTGGGGTACATCGATGTGCACAAGACAATGTGTAGTGAAGCATGTAAACACCCTTTTAGAACATGTGGCCTCTAACAGGTTTTAGTATCGGGTTATATTGATTGGAAGAAGAGGTCCCGATGGGGTATGTTGGGCACAGGAGGGATAACATAGCTGTCGAGGGAAGAAGATACAGAACCGCGTTACTGAAAAAGAGGGACAAGAGAACAACAACAAAACAGCGGCAACAACAACAACAACAACAACAATAATAAAATTACAAACAAAATTCATTGTGACAAACCAAGTATCAAACCCTCATTATTTATGTTTGAATTTAGCGTCATTTAGACAGTTGCCAGCCACTTTTAAATATGGAAGTTTCGTATAATAGATAACTTTCAACTCCCAATGATAACTTGATGATATTTGGACTGTGATGTTTCCAAGTTCCGGGTGAATACAAAACGCGAACCACACGATTACTTCCCCCTCATGACTACCGGTAAGCAGTCAACGTGAAACTTCCCCCGACAAATTACCCGATGATTTCCTCACCTCATTATAACCCAGGTACTTTTTTGACATATAAGAGCGTGACTTCTCGTCTAGAGGATAATTACCTTCGGAGGACATAGTTCTCCAGTAAACCGGTGAATGTAGGTGAGCATGTCAGTGCAGGTTTGTCATGAGAACAATCGTTCTAATTATACATGTGGGTATTTTTTTTCTAAAGACAAAGCACAGTAAAGCTGATTCAGTTCCTGGCCTTTCCTCATACCCCCTCCCGTTCCTCCTCCACCTATTGCTCCGCCCCCCCTCCCCCCCACACACACAATGTTCTGACCCCCCCCCCCCCCCTCCACTGTCCCACATCAGCACTACACAAGGATTGTAGTAGGTGTCACGGTACAGTGCACAACGTGGATCGAGATACCTGAATCACTCTTGATAACTTTCTCCTCTACGTGTTTGACTTGCCTTTTTTACAAGGCCTGGTAGTAAATGTCCATAGGCTGAGCATTAGGCACTCATACTCAACAGGCTTGCGAATACGGCAACTCATACTCAAAGGGTGATGAATAGATACCCATTTGTAGGCTAAGATATAATCAGAAATATATTCATGTCCCTGTTCACCATCTTGTTGGGAGCGCTTAGAAATATTCACTCGCCAATCGGCTTATTCGTATTACTGCATGCTCTAAACTCGATGGGGAATTTTCTTCTTAGCTTCTGACAGTGGAACAATAAACTGCATATTGTGCACTCATCAATTTCTTTCATAGCCTCTGATGGTAGAACATTGACCTGTTTATCGTGTTGCTGAATTTGGGCATCTAACAGTGCCAATCAATGGCAGTCTAAAGAAGAAACCAACAAATTTTGGTTAAATTCATCGTTCTCCACAAGATAGATGCGAAGTAATCTGAACGAGGGACAGCCAATTGAATATCACACAGCGATTAAACGAGTTGGAGAACAATGACTTTGACCAAAATGAAATGCTTTCTGTATTTATCTCACCCCTGTACACACTAACAGAATAGATGACACACAGGATATAGACCATGGAGAACGCACTGCCATACTCGTAGGGGTATTAAGAACGAGTCCCCACTATTAAGCTTATGGGACAAAAATACCAGGGGTGAGATAAATCCCCGTTCTGGGCAGTTAGTATTTGACATGGGCAATAATCTCGCATCACTTTCCCCCGCAGCGATTCCCCCATACCGGTATTTAGGAACAGGCCCTTTTGTCCTAGTTAACTGGCACCGTTTGGCAAGTCGCTATAGTAACTGTTTACTCCGGACCCGGCCTAGGCAGGTGTAAGGACGGTGTGTGTGTGGGGGGGAGGGAGGGAGGTGGGAGGTGGGGAGTCGCTCAACCAGGGTTGCGTTGGGAATTTTCCTCCAGCAGCTCTGGAGTCAATGAAGCGTGACGTTGACGCCTTGGAGGTGAAATACACCTGGACTTAGATTGGCTCCAGTCCCTGCATACTATGACTACCCTCCTCGTTGGGATACAGGGACTGGTACAATCGGTAATGGTGTTGAAGTTCTGGCGCTGTTTAGCACCAGTGTTCCAAACACTCTCCATACAGATATCCTAGCTACTGGTCAGGATATCTGCTGGGAGATTTATACCCCATCACTTTGATCTCAATCGGGTTATAGTTAGGAGCAAGCGAAATTTATTGCTACGACAACATAGTCGGCCAGAGAACTGGGATAAAGGAGAGGGAGGAGCAAGAGAAGGTATAGGGTTACAAGGAGTTGCTTTAGGCCATAAACAGGACATTTCATTCACAGTGGACAAGTCTTTGATTCATGGGCCAGTCAGAGAAGGATACATACTTTAATGAAATTTATTCTTCTTGTGTTTAATCATTTAATGAATGTTCATAATCAAAGACTTGGGCAAGTCTAACCTGGACTGTGTCGATGAAGGTCAAGGACGGTGTGCACGCTCTGACTCCGGGGATATACCGGCGGGACAGGTAGAATGAAACCCTTCTCATCTCAGTTCCCTGGAAAATCAGGAGCTATTACCGGGGAGGAATGATCAATAAGCTGCTCACCGCAATGATGTAAATTTGTTAAGTTACTTTGTTTTTTTCTCATCCCTGGTATTTTTTCTCCATAGACTTAACATTGGGGACTCGTATCCAACGCCCATGTGATATTTAGGAAAAATATTCAATGGGGGATTATGTCACAAGTGTTAGCCCTTTAGTCAATGTGAAGGGTGAGATGAATTCAGAAAGACATTCAAGTTTAAGGCCAGAGATTGATCCCATCTCGTTTTGAATCGCCACGTAATTCACGCGGCTTTGCATTGTGAATTATTACGCGATTCAAACTCGATGGGACATGCACTCTGACCCTAAATATTCAGAGGTTTCCTCTTTAGTACCACAACTTACCTGAAGAGCAATTATTATGATCGAAGGCGAAGTAAGAACTGTTTAATAAAAAAGCGGCCGTATGCTCCGAGTAGTTGACGCGTAGTTATATCCAAGCGCATGCAAAGATATTGCAGAGGGTCAAGTCCAGGGGAATACAACTACCTTTATCTGAATCCAATCTATATTGTTATTATCATCCACCAATATCCAACTAGTGGCGTGCTGATGTTAATTCACTATGGTTACACACTATTTTTCTTTCCACATTATCCTACCCCTAATAAAAAGCTCCATAGGCTTATCATTGGCCAACTGTATTCGGGCGAGTATACAGAAACGTGAAATTTATCGCTCTAGTGGGATACATTTGTGAAATGACGTCATGTGAAAAATGACCAATGAGCGAGCAAGACAAGAGCGATATCGAGAGTATCAACAAGCACACATTACAACTCGACTAACTCTCGTTTGGTTTCTCCCAACTATCTTTTCCGTATGCGCGCTTTATCGCATACCGGAGCATACAACATATCAGTGTGCGTCGGGTATATCCATACAGAGTTCTTATAGGTTTGCTATGGACACTTTGTATTAGATGGAAAATAGAAAACAAATATCCGTATGCACCTGGTATGTCCATACAGATTTCCTATAGGTTAACTATCGACACTTTGTATCAGGTGGATGATACTATCAAGAAACGTCACGGAATTGCATATGATTGTTTATATGGCGTGAGTTGTCTTCGCAAAATAATATCACGCAGAGCTGAGTGATATTTGTAGCAGAAGTCAACAAACACCATACAAACAATTATATGAATTTGAGTGACGTTTAGATTTTATCCTACCCCATCACAAGTTTTTATTTGCATATGTCACCCGTGGCATATAAATATTTTAGAGCATAACCGTGGCATGTTAAGTCTATGGAGATTTATATGATGGGTAGGATAAATAGGACTATGTTGTAACTTTAAATAACATACTCTATTTTGACTCAGGTGATACTATGGAGTGAACCATGTAACCCCTCTAGATAAAATTTCGCTTAGAATAAAATCAATAAAATCAATTTTTTTAAACAACAGGCAAAGCTGCTACCAAACATACCACTACCATTACACCCACCTCCCCCCCCCCCCCCCCCCCCCCGACTCCCTGCTCCTCTGCTGGTGGCACACCTGTGCACGTGCAGTCAGGTGAGAACACGGTCTCGGACAGGTACGGCAGACCCCCCCCCTCCCCCCGGCCCGCCCCAGGATGTGAGTAAACATCGCCATGGCAACGTGTCTACGCATGTCGGTTCTTTTTACAGAGCGATGGTCGGCCTCAGCCTCGTGTCATTACAACGGTACTCCTATGTCACCCCTCCGCTTGGCAACTAGGCATTATCCCTAGTTCATTATCTCAGTGGTGGTCGTCAAAGCTGATATCTGAGTTAGTTACCTGATTCAAAGGTGTATAAAGAAAGAAACTGATGAGTGTTTGGTCTGTGTCCTCGTTCGCCATTGAGTTTGGAGTGCGCAGTAATATGAACGAGGCGATAGCCGAGTGAATATTCTGAAGCACTCCAAACGAGATGGTGAACAGGGACACAGACCAAGCACGAATATGTTTCTGATTTTATCTTAGCCTAGAAATATCTATCCCTTCATTACCCGTTGAGAACGAGTTTCCGTTCTCACAAGCCTGTTGAGAACGAGTTCGTAATGTTAAGCCGATGGACGTTTATTCCAGGCTAAGATAATGGTGTAGTCCTCACACCTGTGTTGTTATCATTAATCCGTGAATAGCTTGTAATAAGAGAGGCATGGCACTGTGTTCAATGAATTAGGAGAGGCACGGCATTCCTAGTCCTGTATTCAATGAATTAAGAATTCATGTCCGGGAATGTAGGTTGTGAATTCCCGCCCGGGAGAGACTAACAATTTGCGAATAGATGCGCATATTTGATATTTTTGATTCATGAATATAGACAATGAACGATTGTTCAGTGGATAGGCGAGGTCAACCTCAAGTGGTTTACAGAGCCGCCTGTCCATAAAACCATTGTTGTATTCATGTTCCATCTTTTTGGTATAAATTAAACCCAATAATTGTCATATTGAAGAATATAACAATAGGGACTATTTCTTTGCTCTATAGCACAAAGGGACTATTTTCCCACAATTTGTGAGGCCGTATACCACAGATTTGAATCCGTATAGCACAGTTATGGTATCTGACAAGTTTTATATACTGAGTCCCTAGACATTTCCAATGGGGTCTTTGTATACCAGGGATAATAAATATGTATATCCCTGTGCCTCCGCTTCTGAATCCGCCCGCCACCTTCCCCGCCCCTGTTCATGTGTATTCATCAATATTTTTTTACCTACAGTGCATATCGACATGCACGCCCTCTCTGACACTGCCATATTGGCGCCTGCAGATCAATAAACGCGCGTGCACGGCTTGCCTAGAGAACCCCCCACGTCATCTCAGCACAACTCTACCATATAATATACCGTCCTGAGACCCACCCACACCATCTCAGCACAACTCTACCATATAATATACCATCCTGAGACCTACCCACACCATCTCAGCACAACTCTACCATATAATATACCATCCTGAGACCCACCCACACCATCTCAGCACAACTCTATCATATAATATACCATCCTGAGACCTACCCACACCATCTCGGCACAACTCTACCATATAATATACCGTCCTGAGACCCACCCACATCATCTCAGCACAACTCTACCATATAATATACCATCCTGAGACCTACCCACACCATCTCGGCACAACTCTACCATATAATATACCATCCTGAGACCTACCCACACCATCTCGGCACAACTCTACCATATAATATACCGTCCTGAGACCCACCCACACCATCTCAGCACAACTCTACCATATAATATACCGTCCTGAGACCCACCCACACCATCTCAGCACAACTCTACCATATAATATACCATCCTGAGACCTACCCACACCATCTCAGCACAACTCTACCATATAATATACCATCCTGAGACCTACCCACACCATCTCAGCACAACTCTACCATATAATATACCATCCTGAGACCTACCCACACCATCTCGGCACAACTCTACCATATAATATACCGTCCTGAGACCCACCCACATCATCTCAGCACAACTCTACCATATAATATACCGTCCTGAGACCCACCCACACCATCTCAGCACAACTCTACCATATAATATACCATCCTGAGACCTACCCACACCATCTCGGCACAACTCTACCATATAATATACCGTCCTGAGACCCACCCACATCATCTCAGCACAACTCTACCATATAATATACCGTCCTGAGACCCACCCACACCACCTCAGCACAACTCTACCATATAATATACCGTCCTGAGACCCACCCACACCATCTCAGCACAACTCTACCATATAATATACCATCCTGAGACCCAACCACATCATCTCGGCACAACTCTACCATATAATATACCGTCCTGAGACCTACCCACACCATCTCGGCACAACTCTACCATATAATATACCGTCCTGAGACCCACCCACACCATCTCAGCACAACTCTATCATATAATATACCGTCCTGAGACCCACCCACACCATCTCAGCACAACTCTACCATATAATATACCATCCTGAGACCCACCCACACCATCTCAGCACAACTCTATCATATAATATACCGTCCTGAGACCTACCCACACCATCTCGGCACAACTCTACCATATAATATACCATCCTGAGACCCACTGCTGGTGGACAGCGGGTACTTTTTTATGAGACATGTACATCCTCCTCTGTATTCAAGTTTTCGGAAACTTCAGAAAAGTGGTAAAAAGATAGAGCACAGAATTAGTGACATCCCTTTCTCAACACCTCACAAGGTAAAAGCCGGGGTGTCGTGCCAGGCAGGGCGGCCTAGCAATCACCATGTCTCCCCGGCCCGCTACATTCACACTACAGAGGGGGTGGACGAGGAGGTGTGGTAATCATCATGTTACCATAGCTACCTGATGGACAGGTAGGTCAGGGACCCTCCCCTGTCCTCAGGTAGATCGTGCTCTACTGGAACCGGAAGCAGTGGTTACTACACCCCCTTGCCGCTAGAGGGCTCCCTACAGCATGTCCAGGAGACGGGGTACCAGGTCAAAGGTGGGATTTGCCGCTAATTATAGATTAACAGGAATTTTGCCTATAATCCGATGAAGAGAGTACCAAGTGATAGGTAGGATTAGCCACTGGTTATAGATAAACACTTTATTTGTTGTCTATCATTTGTATTGGTAGAGGTAGGGTACTATGTCAAATGTAGGGGCAACCACTGGTTATAGATTAACAATTATTTGTTGTTTATTATCCATATTGGTAGATATAGGGTACCATGTCAAAGGTAGGATCAGCCACTGGATTTAGATTAACACATTATTTATTGTTCACTATACTATCAATATTGGTAGGGATAGGGTACCATGTCAAAGGTAGGGTCAGCCACTGCATATAGATTAACATGTTATTTGTTGTCTACCATTTGTATTTGTAGAGGTAGGGTGCCATGTCAAAGGTAGGATCAACCACTGGATATAGATTAACACATTTTTTATTGTTCACTATCCATATTGGTAAAGGAAGGGTGCTATGTCAAATTTAGGAGCAGCCACTGGATATAGATTAACATGTTATTTGTTGTCTACCATTTGTATTTGTAGAGGTAGGGTGCCATGTCAAAGATAGGGTTATCCACTGGATATAGATTAACACATTATTTATTGTTCACTATCCATATCGGTAGAGAGAGGGTACCATGTAAAAGGTAAGATCAGCCACTGCTTATAGATAAACACATTATCTATTGTTTACCATGTGTATTGGTATAGACAGTGTACCATATGAAAGGTAGGATCAGTCACTGATTATAGATCAACAATTATTTATTGTCTATCATTTGTTTTGGTACAGACAGTGTACCATATCAAATGTAAGATCAGCCACTCGTTCTAGAGTAACACATTATTTATTGTCTATAATTTGTAATAATGGGACAGGGTACCGGCTGTAAGCTGGGATTTCCAACTGATTATACATGAATTAATAACTGCCTACCATGGCCCATCGTAGGAAAAAGTGATATGTATAGTGGACAAGATAAGACTAGAGGGAAACTATGTTCCGGTGAAAGGAAGTCAAAGTTACGAGGTAAGGCTTGGAAAAATTACTGTCCAAGGCCTTGGCCGCGGGCAGTAATTTTTCCAAGCTTTACCGAGTAATTTTGACTTCCTTTTACTGGTACTTGGTTTCCCTATTCCAATATACCTTCAAATGTGGTTTAATAACAATAATTAGCATTATTTGCTCATCCACCATCAAAACTGAAGCCAGATCCAACCTTATCGAGTAACTTGACACTTTATGTTTACTCCCCACTGCGCTTTTCATATGAATTTTGTAAGAGACAATCTGATTGGTCTAAATGTCAACCTTGGGTAGTATACGGCAACCTTGGGTAGTATCCATAAGTTACTCCACCCCCCAGAACGTGGTGTAAGCATAGAGTGTACAGCCATAGGTATATAGGAATAGTGTTTACCAGCAGTGCTTATGGTCTGTATAAATATGATTTAAGTTAGGTATGAAATATCTTGTGTTCAGATTTCTCATAGACTGGAATTGATGTACATTGTACATGTGCCACTATCGGTTCTTTTAAGACGATTGATTTATAACATTGATCAAGTCTAATTTTCATTTCTATTTTATTGTATACATGTCCTCGATGGTCTCTATCTTGAATCAGGAAGTTTGAATCTTAATGAAGGGTGAACCAGACCTTAGTGCCGACAAATTAAAAACTTAACATCCTGGCACAAGACCGTACCATGACCGTGAAGTCTGTCGTGAAGTCTGTCGAGGACTCATTCAATAACAGCGTGAACATAAATCATGAAGAGGTGTGGGGCATTTTACAACAATTTTATACGGCATATAGCCTATGATCCATGGGCGCCGCCATGACGCCCCCCGAGTAGGTGTTCTTTACTAAAGGAGGTGAAAAAGTAGCTGTTCTTCACTAATGGAGGTGCAAAAGAAGTGAGTGATAATTGGGAAATGTCACTTTTCTTGCCTTGCTCACATATGTAAATAAAGTGTTCTATGTAAAAAAAACATCATGTCCTGGGTTTTAGCATTAGATCTTCCTGCTCTGGGATCGGTGTAGAGAGTCAAAGGAACCTTGGTAAAACATTGAAAGGCAGCTGAATTTCATAAGAAAACAAAGAGCCAGAATACAGGTTTTGTCCCCCGACCACCTTGTGACTGTTTCATGAACTAACAATGGCTCTGTCCCCTATGAGCAACGTGCAAACAACACGCATATCAGTGATGTGGGGTCAATTATCATCTCACCCCAGGTATATGTTTAACCATAGGAATAACATTTGATCTACTTGTATCATCCCGTTTTTTGTTGTGTAATGTTGACTGTAAACCACACTACATCTGAAAAACTCTGATGCTGAGAGATGTTTTGATCTAAATAAACAAAAAAACTACATTTTTTAAAGATATGCAATGATCACCTACATAAATTGCAAGTACTACCCCATGGTTGTGGCGAAGTGATGTGACGTCATAATACACTGCCCAATCAGCGGTCAGGATTTGAGAATGTATGCAAGAATCAATATGGAGATTTATACAATCTACATGGATTTGTTTTAAAAGCATCATTATCATTATCCACTCATTTGGTAGTGGCATCATCACTCGGCTACTCCTTGATGATGAGGACTGCGCATCCACACTCATGGAGTATTGTTTATTTATACAATTCTCGTGATCGATCCAGTTCTATATAATCATAAGTACCTGCATATCGTATTTCACTTCATTCTTTTTTTATCATAATTGTGTTGATCAAGTACCCATAATTAATTAATCAACCCTTTTCCTTATAAGCCATAGACATTTTTACTGAGGAGGAGACATTATCCTGCTTAAGTAAGACTATCAATTTGATTGGATATATATATATATATATATATATATATATATATATATATATATATATATATATATATATATATATATATATATATATACGCTTTTTTTCAATAAAAATGATAGTCTCTTCGTGGAATTCCCCTTCAATATGGACGATAATAGTTAATGAAAGTAAACTACATGAGGGTTTTTTTCCCTTTTCAAAATGAACAGAGGTACTTTCAGTTATTATTCAACAAAGTCATCAAATTAATTTTGATATTGTTTAAATGGAAGTCCCAGTGTTGAAGGCTCCTCGCCACTCTATTCATTGTGATATATCGTGATTGTAAACAGGAGACAGTACGACCTGACCTTTGTGAGATGTGATTCTCAACACGGTCCAGTGGTAAAAGTGAAGTCAGGTCATCTGTGGTGTTTAACCTTCAGCGATGATACACTCGCTGCTCTTTGACTATCTTCATACAATACTATGGAGAAACCAAACAAGAGTTAGTCGTGTTGTTGTTTATTGCACGACGGCAAGATCGCATATTACTGCGCGAGGCGAAGCCGAGAGCAGTAATATGCGATCTTGCCGTCGTGCAATGAACTATAACATGACTAACTCGAATTTGGTTTAGAATTTATCCTACCCCGCCCATCTAAATTACTTCTACATTAACAGATGACGTCATTTGTCGAGTGTATCCCACTAGAGCGATATTTTTCATTTTTCTGAACTCCAGACCGAATACAGTGACCCAATGTTAAGCCTATGGAGTTTTTTTTATTAGGGGTAGGATAAACCTGAGAGCGAACGTCATTTCGGCGTCAGGTAAAATCCCAATGATTTCATTTTCTATTTTCCTCGTTATTAGTTTTTGTTTATTTTGTCGAAGCAGGAAACATCCGAGTCACATTGCCAGGGAGACATGTTGGAGGAGGTGGCGCCGCAAACGTCCTAGGGCGGGCGGGCGGGCGGGTGCTATAGCGGGCGGGCGGTATAGCGGGCGGGCGGTATAGCGGGCGGGCGGGCGGGCGGGCGGTAGGACCTGGTAGAGGGACCGTGACACCTGTGGTGGTTGAGACTCAGTGGTGGATGGTGTTACCTTCACGTCCCTCCTACACGGCGCTCTGAGAAATGGGAGGGCCGGACCGACGCAATGTGAGTAGAACCCACCACTCCTGTTACTATCCTCGTGATAACACCTACACCTGTATCTCCACCTCACCTGTAACTCTCTGGGCTTATCTCACCTGGAGGAGGGCTGTGGCGGAGAGGCAGGGCGGGGTGTGTCGGGGTACATCTCGGTGTCGTCGTCGTCGGCGCCCACCGGCCCGTGTCCGCTGCCCCGGATCCCGGCCGCTGCGATCACAACTCCCGGGTCACATCCCCCGCTCTGCGGACGTGGCTTTTCCGGGGTTTATTTGCGTGTTTATTTATTTGTGGCACTGCCGTATATAAGTGGCCTAGATGTGCGGTCTCTCAGCTCAGCCCTTACATCATGTACACCACCGTGAAGGGGTCATAACGACCACAATAGACATTCATCTTCCATTTCTTTTAGATAGACCTACCTATATCAGGCTCGTCCATGACATACACAGAATAGACATCAAGGCCAATTTCCGATATCTTATTTGAATGAAGGGTTGATCATTAGCCTTTTGTTGGATCGGACATGATGGGAGAAAGAACTTTTCACTCCCTGTATACTGGGGCCACAGAAAAGTAGTTCCCGTAGTGAGTAGGAAGGGTTGTTTCACTGCGTATGGGGAATGATATATATTTACAGTCAACTATTCCCACACTACAGGGGAGACATTAGACTTGCTTAAGTCTTTGATTATGAACATTCATTAAATGATCGCAATACGAAAATCGGAATACAGTTCATTATAGTATGTGTCCTTCTCTGACTGGCCCATGAATCAAAGACTTTTCCACTCTGACAAGAATCTCCTGTTTATGACCCCAAGCCACTCCCTGTAACCCTATACCTCCCTCTACCCCTCCCCCTCCCCTCCTCCAGTTCCCTGGCTGCCTGTGTTGTCATAGCAATATATTTCGCCTACTCCTGACTATGTCTCGATTGAGATCAAAGTGAGAGGGTATCAATCTCCAAGCAGATATCCTGACCAGTAGCCAGACCTCTGCTTGGGGAGTGTGGCGCAAAATCGCGCCAGTCTACACGGCCGATTACAGATGAGACAAGTCCCTGTGTCACTCAGAAGGGGGGAGGGGTAGGATACTATGGAGAAACCAAACAAGAGTTAGTCATGTTGTTGTTTATCGCATGATGGCAAGATCATGTATTACTGCGCGAGGCGAAGCCGAGAGCAGTAATACGCGATCTTGCCGGAGTGCAATGAACAATAACACGACTAACTCAAGTTTGGTTTAGAATTTATCCTACCCCACCCGTCTTAATTACTTCTACATTAACAAATAACGTCATTTGTCAAGTGTATCCCACTAGTGCAATATTTTTCATTTTTCTGAACTCCAGACAGTGACCCAATGATAAGCCTATGGAGTTTTTCTATTAGGGTTAGGATAAAGGGACTGAGGCCAGTCTAGGGAGACATAGACCCCGGTGTGTTATGTATGCAGCGTCGTGGGCAATGTGAGGTCCGCTTGAGGTCTAGGAACCACACAGTGGAGGCCAGGAACAGCCTCTGTTTTTTCTATTTATTCCGCACTTACTCATGCTTTAAGGAATCGTGTCTCGGCTATGGATGACTGATGCAGTTTAAAAAAAAGATATCCTGATTCCTGTCTGTGGCTCGGGGATTCCATGACATCCCCCTCTCCACCCCCTTCATAATAGGCGCAGTACTACAATGGCAACAACACGGGCTGCGTATGTGTGTGTGCGTGTGTGTGTTGGATGGAGGGGGTTGTAGAGATCCTTTTCAGGCTCAGGTGTGTAGAAATGCACCTTTATTATCCACCTAATGCAGTACTGGGATGCAAATGTTCAGACAGATGACGGAATTCTAGCATTTCATATATACCGGCTACATTAGAATAGATATCAATTCATAGCCATCCTGTTTCAAAATAATGTTATACATGATTCTTTTTTATGAGTGTCTTAGATATCCGATTTTTTTTCTTAGTCCTCATCCCTGAATAGAGAGCTCTATACTTAACATATACAGCTTATAGATCACTATTGAGTAGAATTCGGAAGAAAAAAGTCACCAGCCTGCAAAGTAGAGCGTGAGAATATCGGCGGCTATTTTGTGTTTCCTTTGATAACTTTGGATAATAAATACAACATTATCATGATTTTGATCTGCACGGTCTTATTCTCCTTGAAGCTTTTACGACGCAATATCCTCGGTATGGCTCGGATATTTACACGTGGATAATTCGACCATGCAGATAAAAATCATGGTAATATTGTGTTTTTCTCCACCAACTTGGGCTGTGCCTTTTATCAGCTTGGTTACACAATGCCTTCGCCCAAACAAGTCCCTGGCAACGCATACTTTAGCATTGGATGACTGAGTATATATGAGTATAATACGTTTATAATAATCGCTTAGATTATCTCCAGTCAAAGAACAGCGAGGGTGTCATATTCTATGGCATCTCTGCCCCAATTGGTGGGCTACACATGTATACTACCTCAGTAATACTCCATATATAGTTTTGATAACACAGGAACACTAGAAGCTGTTGTACCATAACACTTTGGCAGGCATGAGGTTTATATACGCTCTGCCGACGTTACTAAACTCCCTGATATCGCCCCGGTTACTTAAACGATCCATACCCAACTCGCTGCCCACACCACGGCTAGCTGTTCCCGATGAAACACCGTTTTCTTATTTCTAACTGGAGGAACTGAATATAATTTGACATGTAAATGTAGAAAACATCTTATTTTTCATTTCTGGCATAGGGTTTCCAATTTGAAGATATATAAAAACCGTTTAACCACAATAATTGTGGGATATGGGTTAAGGGTCTATGACTGTACAACGACAAGAACCAGCTAAGACCGTACCTTGTCCACTGAGTTAAGGGATACCTCAATATGGTCCATACTGACCTTTATCCTACCCCCAATAAAAAACGCCTTAGTCTTAACATGGGATTTCTTATTTCACGGGCGTGACAAGTGTTGTTTATGCCACTACTTTCTGATACTGAAAAAATATGGAAACGGGGTAGGATAAAATCTAGACGCCACTCGTTTGAGTTTGAGCTTATTTGTTGGCTCCGTAATGTCACTCGTCTTTGACTCGTGAAATTATGGAGCCAACAAAATGCGTGGCATAAATAAACTCAGACTCAAACTCGTGACGTCTCTTGATATTATCTCTGTAAAACTGAGATGATTATCAATTATAACGTTTAGACAGCTCAGACCCATTATTACAATACCCTAGTTTGTTCTAGTATCCATATCTTGTGGTAAACCAAAGCCTTACGCTCACACCCACTCATCACACTCCAAGAGTAAATTCATGAAATCACATTGACATGAAGCTACACTGACCATAGATTGGCCACCACCTCTGTCTCCGTCTTGGAGGTTGGTCATATGAAGAGACGTCACGAGTTTGAGTCTGAGTTTATTTATGCCATGCATTTTGTTGGCTCCATAATTTCACGAGTCAAAGATGAGTGACATTACAGAGCCAACAAAATGAGTGGCATAAATAAGCTCAAACTCAAACGAGTGGCGTCTAGATTTTATCCTACCCCGTTTCCATATATTTTCAGTATCAGAAAGTAGTGACATAAACAACACTTTATGTCACACCCGTGACATAAACAAACCCCATGTTAAGCCTATGGCGTTTTTTATAAGGGGTAGGATAAGGTCCGACCGCTTTCTAGCCCAAAGAGCTTGATATGAATATTTCAAAGTAGCACGATTTTGGATACTGTAAAGTATAAACTATGACTACTCACTACAAGACATTATTAGCTTACTTAGTTGTTAGCAAAGTCTAACTTCCTGGTCTCTTTATCGAAATACACAAAAATAGAAAATGTTGACATGAAAAAGGGGGTTCGGGAGTACTGCACTCTCCAAGCACGACAAATGATATGCTGGAAGAATGATTCACTCTTCCAGCAGGAATTCTGATTCTGATAGTAAGAAGATCAGCTCGGAGAGTGCCAGTCAAGGTGGCTCAGATTTGACTTCACCAGAACTGACATCAGTGTGCTCTGGTGGCCAGTGTACAGTGACCAGTATTTGACCGAGTGATGGCCTAAACTCAACAATACATCACTCGTCACGCTGAACGGTAACTCATATATACAGCGGTCAGGGCCAGGGTGGGGTGGGTGGTTTCTTTGGGATGTAGTCTCGCTAAAGATACGTGAAACATAGGATGGTTTATTTTGGACACGCAGGGGAGTGTATTTGAGAATGTGCCCATTGTGAACGGAGTTGGTGTTCCCCTGACTGCTGACATGGTTAGTCACGGGAGCGCGCCCACTGACAGGCTCCTCAGCCATGCAACGCTCAGGCAACACTCTCCCAGCAGGTCTTTCGTGGCGCTAGCACTTACTAATCTCTGCCTTAGCCTGGAAGCCTGGCCTAGTCCGTTCACGCACCGTGCCACCTTCAGGTTACGGTACGTGAAGGTCTAACAGAGTATGGCTCTGACTGGCATGCCACCTTCAGTGAGAGGAATATCGGGGTTGGCTGTTCTATTTAAAGCATCAGCTTGACAAGGGGGAATACCGACAGGCGCTTAGTCTGCTTAAAGTCTGTAAGGGTCTAACAGAGCACAGCTCTGATTTGCCAGTTCCTTAGGCACTGATTGGAGAAAAGGATTTCTTGGTTGGCTGTTCTAATTTTAGTGCAAGCCCAAGCCTGAGAATACCACGATTCTGGCACTATTCTGGGAATCATTATAACTCTCCAAGCTGATTTATTTGGTACATGAGCAGTAAAAGCTACTCTAGGACCTCTGCTTGAAGAGTAGCATACTGGTTACTGGCAAATCAATCAGGGCAGCTTCGTACCAGCGGAGGTAGGAATTTCCACCTTAAAATGGCAGCGCAAAACAGTCCCAGTATGAGAGCCTGTGCGCCCTGGCCCTGGCGACAACGGGCTGTACTAGAGTCTAAGCCTGGCCTAGTGACATTCGTCGAGTCAGCCTGGAAGTAGGTGGCGCTTCGAAACGTCTCCGCGGCAATCTTGGCAAGGAACCTACACAGTGTTAAACCTCTGGCGAATTCAAACGTTCATTTCCGATATTATTTGATATGTTAGGATGTGTTAGTAACTCTTATGCCAACCTATCGACAAAATCAAACCTCCCTGGCAGTTTTAGATCAAGTGATTGTGTGAGAGCCTCAGTTAAGCCTCCGAATGCGATGTCAACAAATCGTCGAAACAACGATTTTCTTCCAGTTGGCACATTTAAATGATGTCTGGATAATGTAGATAACCTTATTACAACTATTGCGTGTGTATATTATACATTTTAAAGTAGATTATTAGAGTTTTCCCCTATTTTACACTCTGACAGCACTTTGTATTCACCAGCAAGATGGCGGATATGTCCGTTGTTAAGGGAATTCGGAGGGGATTTCAAACCGGAATTCGCCAGATGACTCGGCGAATTATAGGCCAGGTAACGGGTTCCATTTTTCGGTGCACTATGGGTAACGCCTCCATTTCTTGCACTCTCCTAGCAGAGATTCTGTACTCTGTACTTCTGTACTTCCGCAAAAGATCTGCCTGGAGAGTGTTACATTGGCAGAATGAGACTGTAGAGCCTAGACTGGCCTCAGTCCCTGTAGCCTTTGCTTTTTATTTCATTTATTTTATCTGGACTTGTATGAGGCCTGCAGGCCTATCTTCCATACAGCCAGTAAAAGAAGATTGCTTTTAAACATTCAGCAGCACTATTTCCTCAGAATCAAGACCTGAAGGTAGTAAATCGCTAGTATAGAAGAATAAAAGAAAAAAAAGACTTGTGCACGTCTATGTTGAGCCAAGAGAGGTGGCGACCGTCAGTTCAAGGTCTTCCTTACCTAAGAAGTAGTTACCAGTCCCTTATATCATTTGGGCAGGGAACCAGTCTAATCTCTGCCTCAACCCAACACTAGTTCTCCAGGTATCCACTAAAGACAGGGGGGTACCAGTCTACATTTCGGATTCAAAACAGGGTAACTGTCAGAAGTCATTAAACTCAAATAACTCATATATTATGATTTGGGAAACTCTGTAGTTGTTTAATGAGATTCACAGACAATCAAGCTGTTTCCCTTTCAGCTCTAATCCACTGAAAAAAATAATAGCTAAGACTATGTCTGGTTTGATATAACAAATAACAGAAATTAGTGTATAATGTTTACCATACAAATATGTGCATCTCTACCTTCTAGTAAAACACAAAATACTCCTCAAAGTATTCAGAATTTAGGATACATTGTGTATATGAAAAACTGGCATATGGGACAGATTTCGTCCCCAAAAGGCAGGTCGGTGCAGTCCGGGTTCTATGCTAGGAGAGAGCTCATGCAGAAGATGTTTGAGTGTTTTTTCCCCTTCACTTTCTTCCCGACATTGTATTTTTATTCGATTCTCATTTTTTTCCTGTGGATAACAAGAATCTTTCTTTTCACGTGTAACCACTGCAAGAAACTGTTACATGTTACATGTTAAGACGAAATGTACAATGTTCATGTCATTGAGTTGCTGGTAAAGGGGGGGGGGGGTGTTAGGTGACTCTGGAGGAAATAAATAAATACAGTAGAACCCCGCCTAAGGGAAACTCCGCGAAAAGGACACCCCGTGTTTGACAGACAACTTTGCTTGTAACGGATCCCTATGTTGGATGTTTATTTTAACACTGTGTAAGCGGCAACCCGGTGTAAGCGAACACCCCGTGTAAGCGACCACCCCGTATAAGCAGATACTTTGGCCCGGAAAAGAGGGTGTTCGCTTATGTGGGGTTCGACTGCACTCAGGAAAAGTAAAGGGAACATAAAATGTTATCATTATATATAGTTTTTATTTATACTGGAGTTAGGGTTTAGCAAAATTTTGCTTATCTTCCACCCCCTCCAGTTGTTTCAGTTCCTTGTCCGTGCCTGGCTAGCAGGCGTACATGACAGGTTTGCATAAGGGTTTATACATAGGAGTTGCATATTTTAGATTTCTAGTTCATAGATTTCATAACGTTATGAACACAAAAATTAGTATCATGGTGCGGCTATATACCTATAGCCCAATGCCTATGAAATAGTACCCACTTCTAGGTGTGCGGTATGAATAATGTTCGGGCTCACTGAGACGTACTGAATGAGTTAGGTTGTGGATGCACACACGAGATCACAGGTTAATATCTAACTCATCAAGTTCATGACGGTTTCTTTTCAGGTCCACCTGTTCTATACAGATTCTGGACGGAATCGCGATCATCCACCGTAAGTACCAATCATTTCCTGAACTATTTGTCTCGTTTCTCTAAACATTCCCAATATGGGAGACCAAATGTGTATTCTAAAATCGAGGTGAACTTTCCATGGGTGGAGATGACTTCAGATACCAAGTTCTCCATGGATTTGATGTAGAGTGATATATCACATAGCGTTCAAATAAGTTGGAGAATGATGACTTTGACCAAAACGAATTGCTTTCTATTGCTTTCTGTATTTATCTTGTACACACTAAGAGAATGGACGACACACAGGATATAGACCATGGAGAACGAAATGTAATACTCATAGGGGCATGGAGAATAAGTTCCCAAAGTTAAGCCTGTGCAACAAAAATACAAGGGATGAGATATACTGTTCTTACCCTCGTTTACACTTGACTTCACATACTGATTGTATACATCGACAATGGTTATGATAGCAGTTTTTAAACAATCGGTAGTGGTTTATGGAGTCCCCATACATTTTCAATGGGAAATCCGTATATAATGGATCCTAAAATATCGATTATAAAGCATATTTCTGTCTGTCGTGACCAGTTACCATCCTCATGGTACAAATACGAAGAAGTTTTTTTGTTTAAAAAAACAAAAAAACTTCAAGGAATACTAGTTATGTATGTATCTGTCATCGATGGACGTCCAAGTGCAGGAAAGAGCTCAAGTAAAAAACAAACAAATTAGTCAAGAGAGCTCATGAAAAAAACCAACTGACTGGAGATATACCATAAATCAGCTGTAATGACTTTATTCATAAAAACTGACTCACAAATCATCCTTACATTTTGTAAGTAAATCTGCTTTGTTTAATGGAGAGGGCAAAAATGTTCTGGAATTCATCAAGCATTGTATTTGTGTTTTTGTAGTACCCATGACTACAATGAAATGTTTTTTCTGGATTGTAATCTGACCTGGGTAATACATGGAAACCAGCATTGTACTGCTTAGTACTGCTAGTCGAAATAAAAGATTCTATATAAAAAAAAAACATTTAAAAAAATGCCCAGGCTCAAGAAGTATTGTCTACCAACATGTTTCCTCTTAACTGGCATTGACGCTGGTCCTCTATTTGCAGATGGTTCTTTGAGAACACCTCCCGGGAACTAGCAGAAAGCATTCTGACGCTCGGTAAGCGCTATGGCAACGTGCTCATGCGCGAGAGCGTCACCTTCAAAAGCACCGGAAGTTACGTCATATCCATGCGCAGAGAGGTTGCTGGGTAAGTTTTAGAAAGTGCTTTGAAATCACTGATAGATTTTGTTGGATGTTGAGTTGAATTGTATGTTGTAGGCCTACATCGAAAGAATCGAGTGAGAACTGCCCAAGTGGCTTTGCTTTTATATCTATGTATGTATTATGTGTATTGTTGAGTTGTCATGCTTGCCTGTACTGCTTCTCTCCTCACGAATGCTTTACAAATAAGGTGCATCTTCGATTGGGGAATCATATGAAAAGCAATTTGCGATCTGTACCAAAGTGCTTCTGTGGTATTGTACCCACTAAGATCCATTCATATAAAAGGTATATATATATATATATATATATAGCGAACAATATCTGACGGGTCAATGCCATCAAAGGCACTAATGCCTATTTTTTCCGCTCTCTCCTTAACAGAGTTATCATATTTGAGAAGTGCTTCGCTCGTAATAACTTTCGTTTCCGCTTTTTCCGAAAGCAAAATTAAGTGTTCAACGAGTGGTTCAACCTTTTCCCCTTTTTGAATTAAATCTTTCAAAAGTTTAAGATTGATGACATTCAATTTTTCAATGGTGACAAGTTTCTCATTTTCATTCAGATAATTTTTCGAAAGATAAATACCGGACTTTGACTTGTCTTTCTCCTTCTCGTTGGTCTTGTTTTCATTGTCAATAGTAGTCTTGGATGCAGGCAACCCACAGTCTTTAACACAGTCACTCTGAATCCCACCGACCGCACCTTGACTTGGATTTGATACAGCTGCTGGAACCGACACAGATTCTTTCTTTTCCTGGAGAAGACCAATAACGGTGAATAGAGATGCCTCTAAACGATTCATCCGATCCATTATCTGCTCCCCCGATCCTGAAGACACGGTTGATCTGGTCGCTCTTTCTTCCACCGGGTTGTCAGTTGATTCTTCTTGTTGATCGTAGTCAGAATCCACCAAATCAGATCTAAAAACCTCCGAATTAAATTCATCGACCGATGTGGCTGGATCTCCAATCATCAAGTAAGAAAACGGAGTTAAACTATAACGAAACAGCTGCGAGTTTTTTAACACAGCTGATCTACGCGAGATCAAAGGCGGATTAACCGTTTATATTAATAGAAGACTACGTCACGCATCCAACGACCGCGCGGTTGCTAAGACACGTGACGAAACAAAGGCGTGACGTGGATTAACATAGCTACCGTTACTTGGTGAGTAGCGTAGTGTTGTCCTGCGTCCTCACATATATTAATATATTGACATATATAGACATATATATATATATATATATATATATATATATATGAGCCGTGATTTAGTTACACTCAAATAATACACATGTCTCCATGCTTGGCCTATAGGCTTCATTGCAGAACATGATAATGCTTCCCGAAAACCTTGTTTGATTCTCGACTGTTCCGCTGTGGTATATATGTTTCATATCACTCCTTTCTCACAGATTCTCTGCATGATATTAGCCTGGCAAGTGCCTTATGATAAAACCTTAAGGGGAGGGGGTGTCTACCGGGCTCCCGATGCACACCGATACGCTACGATTTTGACCTCCCCAAGCAAAAGCAAAATCGCAGCGGAATCGTAGCTTGTATCGGGGAAATTTAGTCAGGTTTCTATGATGACCCTACCGATTCCCACCGATACGCAAGGGGTCTCCCGATTAAAAAGAACGTATCGTAGGGGGTCTGCAACAATCGATTGTCGTAGCCTATCGATGCGTATGGGCGTGTATCGGCGACGCATTTGAACGGCAAAACAAGTGAAATAATCAACGGAAAATTATGAAATTTTCAGAACACATAGAATATATAATGATAATAATAAACGCTCTGCATATTTGGTGAAGTTTGATTTTAGATAAAAGTCTCAATTCGATTTCATACTGTAACTTGGAACTGAGTTTTTAATGTCTGAAATATTATATGGGAGGAAGTCTTGGAGTCACTCATTTAGATTACTATAACTTTCACATGGTAGCTCCCCAGACTAGCAGTTGGACAATAAAAGTTTTGAATACTATGTTCCATCTGCTACTTTGTCCGATCGCTATGGATGTGGACATTAGGAACATGTTCAGTAGCTGCTGAAAGAAAATTCTAGATTTAAAAAAACTGAATAGATGAAAAAGCCTACACTGGTCCCAGCGCTGTCTAGCATTAATGATTAGTCACGGAGCACAGGCACCACAGGTGACTACGTTGGCTTTGACTCAAATGAAAGCCCGAAGCCACAGTATAGATATTGTTCAGTGGTATTTCTCTGAAAATAAATCTAGAGAGCATTTTATTCTGAAGACGAACGTCTTTGCTGGATCGTTTTAGTCTTTGCAGATCGTTAAAAGTAATTGATTAACAGAAAATCCAACACTATAAGGCTCAATGGTGCCGTTCCTTTTGGGGGGACGAGGCAATAGCCTTCCACCTGCAGCGGGTGCTAAAAGATTCAATGTTGAATTCTGAACACATTCTTTTGGGAAAGATTGAAATCGCTGTATGCCTCAGTAATATCTCGTGAGAGGTGTTAAGGAGCGGGCCCGGGGTCTTTTGTCGACTGGTGATTACTGCTGCTATATTGAGGGAGCACCAGGATATAAGAAACAGAATCCTTGGTGACTTGATGTTTTTCCTCGTTTCCATTCACGCCTTAAAGACGTTTCTTCTACGTAAAGCCAATCATGGCATGTTCTTTTTACCGACCCTCACGTTCAGACAGGTCCGCCGCTGTTGGCCGTTACCGAACCATTTTAAGATCGTCTCACATAATGCAGGTTGTGAGCTCTATACGGCATATATCCTATGATCCATGGGCGCCGCCATGACGCCCCCCGAGTAGGTGTTCTTCACTATTGGAGGTGAAAAAGTAGGTGTTCTTCACTAAAGGAGGTGGAAAAGAAGTGAGTGATAATTGGGAAATGTCACAACTTTAGCCTTGCTCACATATTTATATAGAGTGTTCCATATGGAAAATATCATGTCTTGGGTTTAATCATTATGTCATCCTGCTTTGGGATGGGTGTAGATAGTCAAGGGAACCATGGTAAAATATTGAAAGGCAGTTGAATTTTGTAAGAACAAAGAGCCAGAATACAGGTTTGTCCCCCGACCACCTGGTGACTGCTTCGTGAACTAACAATGGCTCTGTCACCTATACACCCTATTTACTAGAGATTGTGACGTCAGGAACGATCTCTCTATCTGTCAACTTTGTAGTAGGCTTGACGCTAGATAGATCCATGGATAGTTTGTGCTGCAGACTAAGAAATTCCAAAAACCTCTGTCTTTTCAGGGGTGTCGGACGTAACACATGTAGTTTGGGTTTCCTTAAATCTGTATGAAATTAGCAAATCTACTCAGAAGTTATTGGAATAAATTGCCTGTGATAGGTAAACATCTATTGTACATAGAAATATATGAATTTAGTATCTATTATCAAGTTTATATTTTGGTGTCATTTGCAGGGAAAATGCAGGATTTGAAAAATAGAACCCCATACCCGCCATTGCCTTAACCAAAGCAGCCCATAGAATTAGTTGCCTTTTTTGGTCAAGGTCAAGGTGGTCTCTTTGATTCAATTAAGATTTCATCAGTGCAATGGTGGCTACAATTTTTGATATTGTGGAAGGACATACATCGGAGACATACTATGGAGAAACCAAACAAGAGTTAGTCATGTTGTTGTTTATCACATGACAGCAAGATCGCGATATTACTGCGCGAGGTGAAGCCGAGAGCAGTAATATGTGATCTTGCCGGAGTGCAATGAACAATAACATGACTAACTCGAGTTTGGTTTAGATTTTATCCTACCCCGCCTGTCTAAATTACTTCTACATTCACAAATGACGTCATTTGTCAAGTGTATCCATTTAGAGCGATATTATTCATTTTTCTGAACTCCAGACCGAATACAGTGACCCAATGTTAAGCCTATGGAGTTTTTTATTAGGGTTAGGATAAATCTAGAGCCTACTGAAAATAGGGTTACTCTAAAACCCTATTAGAGTCTCCAGATTAAAGAATAAACTTTAAAAAAACTTTAAAAAAACCATCCTATTTAAATGATATGGTATGTGTGTGGTTTCTTTGAAGGGTATGTCACGATGCAATGTATCTCAACAATATACAGCCTGACGTTTTCTTTGTATATTTTTGTTTTATATTCTTTGTTGGTCCGATGTTGTTCTTGTTTCATCGTTTCCATAGCAATCCAATTAAAGCGGGATGTCGGTTTTCTTCAACATCACGGATAATCACACACTAAATCAAATTTCTTGGGCATATCGATTTTTACATTAATCGTTCTTTGTTGCATCCTATACATCTGCAAAACCCAAACCAATGTTCTGCCAACTATGTCCCGCATGCTTAAAGCGTATCCATATTTCGGTTGACTCATCTACCACTGTATTACATATTCAGTCAGATATATGAAAGTATAACAGTAAGGAGTTTCGTCAGAGTAAACAGAGAACTAGGTCGGGTTGTAAATCTAGGTTTTTTACACTAAAAGTGCTGAAGGAAGGTGAGGAGAGGGTCAGAGCCAGGGCTGCGTACCGGCCGAATGCCAACAGACGTGGCGCCTTCAGACCAGGTGTCTTGTATGATGTATGCGCCATTGTACTAGACATCTCAGACCCACACGCACACCTAGATACTTATATAGAACGATCTGACCATACTCTACAAGCCTTGTACAAGCACGTTATGTCGTTTTATACGGAAACTGGCTTACTGTCTTCGTACGTCGAAAATACGGGGTGAAATTATTTATCATATACATCCCGATGCCGTAGGAGGCAGAGGGATGTATCTGATCAATAATTTTACCAATATATACCTAAAAAATGGCGAAATTTTACCCAGTCACGTGATCACATACCCCGTACGTTACAGTGTGGCGTACGGGTATAAATAAGCCATGGGTAGCAGCGGGTAGTATACGTAGTTCATACAGCAACAGGTATATAATAATATATTTACTATGTACCCGAAATTAATCAATTAATTGACTTAATTTAGCTTAACATCTGATGTTTTCGTCGACACGTATGGAACAGTGTTCCGCATTTTGTCGTATGGTATGGTATTTTAACGTTATATGGCAAAACGGTGCGTATTTACAGTATATACGACATGGGTATATAGTAAACACCTAGAAGGTATTATTAAAAAACATGGTAATGACGCCAGTATGGCAAAACTTATTAGAGGTGTCGAAGATAAATCGTTCTGAACGATTCATCGTCGACTCCGAGAATAAGTTTTGCCGTTCTGGCGTCATCAACATGTTTTTTTATTATTATATACCTTAGATTGGTTATAATCCTCCGATATTGACTCTGTTGACACTATCACTCTCTCTCAGCGCGGCAAGTACATTACCAGACTCACCCGGAAGTTGATCGCGCCTGCGCAGGTTATATTTGCTCTCCGAACAGATCTTTGATTCAAATCGATAGCGTGAAACGATCTGAACTCTGCATGGAGAACGTGAAGTTACCCGGATTCACTTTTTACATCACCAATCGTATCACTACTGTTCTTTTATATGAATAAACGGAACGGGATATCGGCTTCGGAGAGTGAGGTTAGCGTTTTCCAGTTAGCATGGCGCCTTGGTTTTTAGTGTCTCAATTTGCGTGTTGCGGTGCGTCGTACACGCGCAACGCAACGATTTATCACATGTATTGACCAAGTATCGAAGCAACTAACATATAGCTTTAACCTGAGACCGTTAGAATAGCGAACATATGCGATATTGAACGATAACATCACTTGCTTTGCCGACTTGACAGTGCGGCCGCCGATTACGTCATCATCGGGATTTCCCAGAACGTAGGGAACCCCCGATAATGACGTCACACGTCCTTTGTTGACGCCCGCTCGGCGAGGGTCGGTGTTGATATCGAACAAATACACGTATTTAAGCAATTTACAGGGTATTGCGTGCATGCTGCACGTTATCCACCTCGATATTTGGTCAATACACGTAATAACTCTTTGTGTTGCGCGTGTAAGACGCATCAGAACACATGAAGTGAAGAGAACCGCCATTTGCAATTTTTCTGCCAAGATTCATGTTGTCGGCCTCTCGGCCAATCAGATTCCGTTATTTGTTCCAAGCACTCCGTACTAAGGTCAAAGCACGCCGTACTAAGGCTAATAATATAAAAAAACATGGTAATGACGCCAGTACGGCCAAACTTGTTGATATCGGCCAATCAGATTCCATTATTTGTTCAAAGCACTCCGTAGTAAGCTCAAAGCACGCCGTAGTAAGCTCAAAGCACGCCGTACTAAGGTTCAAAGCACGCAATCTGTATGTAAGTACAATGCTGCACGGCTTATCGCGCAATACGTGCGATACGAATGAACCCCCCAGCAGCAGACAGTAAGGTGTGTCACTTAGTGCATAGGTATATAATAATATCTCACACCTGGTATTTTTTCCCTATAGATTTAGCATTGGGACCTTGTACTCAAGCCCATTGAGTCTTGTAAAAATATGCTCTATGGGTGATGAGGTCACAAACGTTAGTCAATTAATAAGTGAGAGGGGTGAGATAAAATCAGAACCGCACTCGATCCATAGTCACTGAAAATACTCCATGAATGTTGGTTGCGGGGTTATCTTACGGGGCAAAGCCGTGTGAGATTATGTGGCGTATTTTTAGTGGCTGTAGATCGCGATGCAGTTCTTTATTACTCTGCCATTGGTAAATCCATGAAGACATGTGTAAGGGATGGGGAGGTGAGGTGAGTCAGGTAATAGGGAAACTTCCTGGATTGCACGGTAGCTCGACCGGTATGCTCGCCATTACACATCATACAGCTGATCACCAGCGCTCCAACTTAAGGCCTTTCTCCACTCTGCGACTGGGGGAGCTTGTGATCCGGTACCTCCAGTCTGAGACTGGAGGTACCGGATTGGCGTACCGCATGTACCTCGGATCGCAAGGTAACATCGATTCTGTGTGGTGACTATCCCGCTTGCGACTGGAGCGCTTGCGATTTTAGGTACATAGGGTACGCCCAGTCTGAGATTGGGCGTACCAAATATCAAACATGTTTGATATTTAAAAACGCTTGCGATCCGGGGTATATGCGGTACGCCCAGTCTGAGACTGGGTGTACCGGTACGCCCAGTCTCAGACTGGAGGGAAACTTGCTGTCTCCACTGTGCGTTTTGCCGAGTTGCGATCCTGGAGGTAAGCCCAGTCTCAGACTGGACGTACCTATGTTCATAGAATCGCACAGTGGAGACAGGTCTAGAATTTTTACAAAGACTTTTATTTAAGCTGGCCGAGCTCAGCTTGCATTCAGCTGGTTTCAATGCAGGACTTGTGGTGTTACATACAACTCCTTACTTTAGGATTCGCAATCTCGACAAGAGGCAGTAGTTCTATATACAGTCAAAACACAGTTTGTCCACTGGTATGTAGGGATATGGGTACAACAATGTCTCGTTAAGTCTCATATTTCATATTGATAAAACAGCGATGATATAACTAACTATCACAAAACAGAGGGCAATAAAAATAAACCTGATACAATTGAAAGTCTAGGGTACACTTAATTTCAGCCGATTTTTCTAGAAGGATTTGAAACTACAATAAGTATCCATGCTACTTGTTGTATAAGGTAATGGAAAAGGACAATAGAAAAGGGAAGGGACACAAAAATTAGGTCACACACTGTCCACCCAGCGGCTGGCAGATAAGTATTGTGTACAGATCGGCGCCAACATATGTGTGTACGCGATCGTTTTCCTAATTCACTTGAATTCATACGTAATTATCAAATATATTGCATGGGTATATGATGTATGATGAGTACAGCTTTCGTCAAAGCCCAGCTCCTATACACATTCATATTATTTCTGGTTGATATAAAGTTAATTATGCAAAATTATGCAAATATATTACAAAACAAGGCCACATGAGGTTGTCTAGAGCGGTAGGTGGCACATGAGATGGAAATCTATATTGTGAATGTATCAGTGAAACATTTCAATCATGTCACACCCGCGTCTGCTTTTGCCTGATGCTCAGCTTTGAAATCTTTATCGAAGGCATTTTACATCGTTTTGTTAACACTAAAACCCCAATAGTCAGGGTCAATATATGATTTGTTGGGGTTTCATGAAGAATTCTTTTGTAACCTATACATTTCCGGGAAAGCTCAGAACCTCAATACATCAAATATTTATGTTGACATGTTTTCACGCCACTTTTCTTGCGGCCATCTAGGATTTTTATCAAGATTGCCGATATTATACACATGATTCAACCAAAATGCTTGCTTTGTCCCAACACGCAAAAAGGGGATCAACAAGAAAACTATTGTGGAATCATGTTCATGCATTTTTTCCTTACCATCATAGATGTAACTTTCATATGTGAGTGATGACATCAGGATTCTACATCTAAAACTGTATATCTTCAGGAAGAGGGTAGTATTCTCTTGTGGCTAACCCTGTTCTTTATATGTCCCTCAGTTTTGATCCTAAGACAGGTCAACACTTTAGCAGGTAACGGAACACGACATGTCTAAGGGCCCCTTACCCCTCCACACCCCGCTTTCTGTAACATCCCTAACACCAACCCGTGTGCCCCCTGGTGGAGTTATATGGAACCTGCATGAGTAGAGGATATGAGCTTTTAATCCCTGGACCAAGAACAACTGTCCTCACGGATTTTATCTCGGGAACTGGCCTACTGCATTCATACGTCAAAAGTACTTGGTAAAATTATTGATCAGATACATCCCGATGCCCTTTAGGCATAGGGATGTATTTGATAAATACTTGGCAAAATTATTTATGAGATACATCCCAATGCATTTAAGCATAGGGGTGTATCTGATCAATAATTGTACCAAGTATTTTGACGTACTAAGTGAGTCAGCCTGTTTTCGTATTATTTCATACCTAAATATGGTGAAATTTTACCTAGTCACGTGATCACATACCCCGTACGTCACAGTGTGACGTACGGGTATAATACGTCATGGGTAGCAGCAGGCAGTATGTGTAGATGATACCTGAGGTGATACCATAGGTATATATACTGATATGATATAATACGGATTTATCCAACTGTGCCCAAATGGTATTCCAAAAGGTGTTATTCTTGGTCTTGGGATAGTTCTGTGAGAAGCTCTGCTATGTTATTAATCTGTCAACTTTCTGCACTAGCTGCATAACACGAGAACTAGATGAATTTCTGTCTTATTATATCAAGGGAATCACAGTTCAATCTAGATGTAATGTACTCTGGACACTCTTAATGTATAAGACCTTCGAGTGTACATACACACCACACCTGAGTCACTCGATTAACTAATACACTACAACTACAACTAATAGACTGAGGAAAAAAATTAGATATTTGAGACAGACAAATTTCAACTGTAAATTGTCACGTACTTAATTAAACAACCCATAAGAAGAACACTTTCTTCCACCATTGAATAGTTGCACATCAACCTATGCATGATGACTTAAGAACACTAAATTTGTTACATAATCATAAAAAGGTCATAAAAGAATAACATTTTAAAATAAGAAATCCAACATGAGTGATCTATTCCCTTGGATGACTGTTAAAAAGGTCAATATTATTTATTGGTATCTTGGCCGGATGGTATAATGAATCCAACATTATTTATTAATAACTATGAGCTGATAAGAAAGAAATTGATGAGTGTTTGTTCTGTGACTGTTCGCCATCGAGATTAGAGCACGCGGGAATATGAACGAGGCGATGGCTGAGGGAATATTTTAAAACACTTCTAACGAGATAGTGAACAAGGACTCAGACCAAACACGAATATGCTTCTGATTTTATCTTAGACTGGATATATTTATCTGTTTATCGAGTATGAGTTACCGTACTCACAAGCCTGTTGAGAACGAGTTTCTAATGATAAGTCTATGTTAGTTCATACTATGCTAAGATATCGCACGACATATTCTAGAAATCAGTCCTAGATTTCTTAAATTTCTGTAGGAGATCTGTATGTAGATATTGTACGATTTCATAGGGAGGATTAAAACATAATCAATCAGTAGGCGTGATGCCCAACCTAAAATTAAATGACCTGCATAGTAGTGTTTTCTTTTTTAAACCATATTTAAAGGCATATCGAAGGATTTACCTTGAAAAGTGAAACCCATGACGTTTTCCTGGAAATTGAATATGATCTCCAAGTGTTATAGGTGACATTGCCAATTCAGAAAAATGGGAGTTACCATGCTAGTTTTTGATTGAGATATTTGAGGTATTTCTATAATATCACAGTAAAATACAATACATAATATAATACTACATATTTAACCTTTACAAACTATAGGTCACCATCCTTGTCTTTGAAAGAAATGAAAAATCCATATCTTTCAGTACATTTCCTGTATAAATCAAGCAATTGAAAATTGGCTTATTTTATCTATTGTTTTAGGTCAAACAAGACTAAACTTACATTCTGCTCATTCGGTTTTGGAATATACCACAAAGAACCTGAATGGATAATTGGGAATATCTAAAAATCACCAGGTGGCGCCACTGTGAATAGAGGATATGCCTTTAATAATAATCAAACATCCCTTCTAACTGTTTTCTCTATTGTTAACGATTTAACATTGGAAATTCGAAAGGTTCATTGTGTTACCAACATCTTTTTTGCAATGTTTTAGATAAATACACAATTACAGGTGGTTTAACTGATTGGAGAGGAATCTTATTCCATTAACCATTACTCGTTTGAGTTAACAATCAATATTCCATGTGGATAACTCTCAGGCAATAGAATCCCGGCTCCTTAGATGTCTAAAAAAACAAACGTTTCTCATTCTGTTTCTCCAATCTTTTCTCAACGAGTCTTAGCAATCGTTTGTGAATAATTGTCGGCGAGTAAATATACAACAAAAAATGTATTCCTTGTTGAATAAGAGATAATGTTTCACAATAACCAATATTGTTTCACCATGCAAAGATCTTGATATCAAAGTAAAATACTTCGTTGTAATTTCAGTGATAATTCCAGCAGAATAAAAGAAATTACTTGTCTTTGCTCTGAACGCTTAAGTAACTGGTTTTATATAGTATTAGCACAATACACAGGTTTCAGTATACCCTCTGACATGGTTTAGCTGTAAAGTGGTTCAATGCTAGCTTAGGTGAATTGTCATATTGTACTCTACAGAAATATAACCTTGTGTTGGCGTTGGTAATTTCACCCGGATTTTCTATTTTCAGAGGAACACAACTCAACCACTATGAAGTCCGCAAGACACCGCAGGGTTTCAAGATAAATGTTGATAATGATGTAAGTGTTGATCCTATCTATATATTCACTTTTCTAGCAGCACACTTCTTTCAAAACGCTCCGCCCGACCTCTACTACATACCGTCATGTGTATACTGATCCCCATGGATAATTGTTTGTAGGTCGGCTCTTATTATATACCTGTGTGCGAATGTCTACAAATACTGCCCGTTGCTAGGGGTGCAGTAACGATAATATTCTTGCTGTGACAGCGGGGTGTAAGGATCGACCTGGAATGCTTAAAATGGCGTTTTAAAAAAAAATATGTTCAGCAACGCTGACGCTCGTGTATTACGACGTGTTAACCTCTCATGGTTTACGTCCACCTGTCTACAAAAGCATCGATTATATGTATACCATGCGGGCATCAGTAATCTATTCCCATCCCTAAAATGCCCACAGCCTAAAACCGGAACTAGACGTCCGGATGAAAATAATACAAATATAAAAGCTAAAACACTCCTGGTTTACTGTCGCCTTTCCACAAAATCATCTATTATTGTCTATTTATAATACCGATGTAATAAATAGACTGTTAACCTCTCGTGGTTTACTGTCGCCTTTCCGCTAAACCATCGATTATTGTCTATTTATACTGATGCAAATGGACTGTTCACCCTTCCTTATACCGATGTAAATGGACTGTTCACCCTTCCTTATACTGATACTGATAGTAATGGTCTGTTAACCCTTCCTTATACTGATACTGAAGTAAATGGACTGTTCACCCTTCGTTGGGTGGAAGAAGTGTTTTCAGTACTTTAAAATTTCGTGAAATTTCCCGAAATTAATCGGCAGTGTGAATGGGCCTCCACGAAATTTGTGTGAGCGGCCGATAACCGCCGAAATTTTTAGGTGCCTCTTCCACCGAGAAAGTCTGCTTGTACGATTATGACAAGCATTACAATATACTCCGTAATGAATTTTGGAGATTTTCTGGTTAGATCGGTGGCTCGGTGGAATCTGCGCTTTATACTGATACTGAAGTAAATGGACTGTTAACCCTTCCTTATACTGGTACTGATGTAAATGAACTGTTCACCCTCCCTCATACTGATACTGATCTAAATGGACAGTCCACCCTTCCTTATACTGATATAAACGGATTGTTCACCCATCCTTAGACTGATGTAAACAGATTGTTCACCTTTCCTTATACCGATACTGATGTAAATGAACTGTTAACCCTTCTTTATACTGATACTGAAGTGAATGGACTGTTCACCCTTCCTTATACTGATACTGATGTAAATGGACTGTTCACACTTCCTTATACTGATTCTGATGTAAATGGACTGGTCACCCTTCCTTATGCAATGTAAATGGACTGTTAACCCTTCCTTATACTGATAATAAAGTAATAGGACTGTTCACCCTTTCTTATACTGATGTAAACAGATTGTTCACCCTTCCTTATACTGATGTAAACAGATTGTTCACCCTTCCTTAGACTGATGTAAATGAACTGTTCACCCTTTCTTATACCGATACTGAAGTGAATGGACTGTTCACCCTTCCTTATACCGATACTGAAGTGAATGGACTGTTCACCCTTCCTTATACCGATACTGATGTAAATGGACTGTTCACCCTTCCTTATACTGGTTCTGATGTAAACGGACTGTTCACCCTTCCTTATACTGATACCGATGTAAATGGACTGTTGACCCTTGCAGCACCACCCCATGCGGTGTCTGAGCGATGTGATGGATTTCTTCGTGAGACAGGCTGGGCCTGGCTCGGCACCTCTCTCGACCAACAACCTGGGCCAGCTGGGGCTGAACGTGCCGAGCGGCGGGCGGCGCGGGCCCGTCGACGACGCGCCCGACAGCGGCGTCGAAGGTAACTACTGCACCACTCCCGTATCTCCAATTGACAGAGAAAATATCACTTATATGTACACTGAGATTTGTGTCACCATCTGCGCTACTCCTCGCTACCACTCGCTAAGTGGTATTCTGTACTTTCACTACGCTCTATAGGAGAAAAATTCTTAACGAACTAGGCTTAGAGCCTTGAGAATCCACTGGCCTGCCTTCCGTGCTAAAGACATACATCAATGCAACCAAAGACTCCTATAATCTCAATGATGCCACCTAGGGGGAATACTGTGTGTCAGTGGATTCTCAAGGCTCTAAGCCTAGTTAGTTAAGAATTTTTCTCCCGTAGAGCGTAGTGAGAACCTTGTACAGAATACGACTTAGAGAGTGTAAGATCGTATATGTTCACTGGACTCTGTGTCACCATCTGCGCTACTCCCATATCTTCATGTGGAATCCCCGACTGAAAAAATATGGCTCATAGTTTACTTCCACTTTTCAGTTGATTTCCAATCTTTGACCTTCAACTTTTCAACAAATTTAGAAAACCCGGAAACCAGTGAAAGATCTAGGCTGGTTCCCGGGTCATCTGCTGGGTGACTCAGCAACTTTTCAACCTTTTTGTCCTACCCGAACAGTAAACCTAGCTTAGAATAGATGGTACACTGAGCTCTGGTTCATCAATCTAGGGCAAAATTTGTATTAAAAAAAAAAAAAAAAAGATGGTATGTTATCTAGGTTAAAAAGTAGATTATGACGTTACTCCCTTTATTCAAGATTTGAGTTCCATTAGGCTAGTGAAATAACGTATGTCAGGTAAGAGAACCCCCAGTGGGCACATTGGCGGTTATACCGGGGATACACCAAGCGAGTAACGGCAGCGATCTCCAAAATCGCCAACAAAAATTTGCGTGTATGTGCGATATTATTTCAGAGTGATATCTTCCAGCAATAATTTAGCATCTCTGACGCAATAATCAGGTGAAATATGAAATAATAGCTCACATATATGCCATTTTGTGTTGGCGATTCCGGAAATCGCCGCGTTACTCGCTTGGTGTGTCTCCAGCTTCACGTAATTCCTGCGGTTACAATATGCAGATGCAGGGGAGCGAATGACATGTGAATAGTCACTTTGGAGCAAGGTATAAGAAAACATGATTTGTGATTAGTAAGAAAAGCTTATAGCATATGCCGGTTTCTGTATTATGTGATACCGCTGCTGTCCTTTACCATGCAGTTTAGTTATAACCGAATCATTGCTTACAATATTATATTCTTACACTACCTTCCGTTTCTCATTGCGAGCTTATAAGATATAATTCACTTGACTATGACTGACTTATTGCAGAATTATTTAGAGAAACACGATTCCTGTCTATCTTTCTAAGCCATACTTTAGGCTACATATGCATGAACAGGTGTATCGATTTGATGGCTATGCCTGCTTTTGATACATAAGCCAAATTGCCTTTCTTTTGATTATTACATCCAGTATACATTTATGAGCATTTGTCAGTAATAGTGGCAGATTTTCAAGTGTAGTGACGAGGAATTAGGACTAATACCAAAACACTAATGTGTGGCAGAATGTCCGCCACACATCTAGTAAGAGGACCGCATCTTTCACGTTGTGATATGTTACCAGTCCGCGTGAATTTCACTATTATTACGCCCAGGAAACCTTGGAAAGTTTGCGGTCAGAGCTCGTATCCCATGGAGTTTGAATAGCATAGAAATTCACAAGGTGATACCACGTGAATTACTTAACGATTCAAACGAGTTGGGATCAAGCTCTGACTGTAAACTTGAATAGGTTTCTGAATTTATCTCACCCCTCATATTGACTTATTGGATAGAATTTGGGGCTTAATCCCAATTGAGTATTTTTTTTCTTCTAAATACTCCATGGGCATTGAGTACGAGTTCCCAATGTTAAGTCTATGGGGGGAAATATCAGGGGTGAGATAATAAATAGTTACACCTAAAGGGGGTGTTCCACTTGACCGACGGTAACCGATTCCGTAGCCAGAAAATCGCCGATTATTATCGGATGCCCTAGAATTTCTCAAATCTTTGAAAATGGTCATTTATTAAACTTTTATTATCAGAATTAAATAAATTACAATACGTGAGCTTCCTCCTAAGGGCCGAGGAACAATTGTCGGGTGAGAAATCGGCCTGGTGGATTGTGCCCTTTAGTCGTAAGATACTCCACACAAGTATCTGCACAAATCATTTTTATTTCTTCAAGTTTTATTTCACATGACATATTAATTGTTTAGATCCAATGAAGCTTCCAACACATTGTGTTTAAGTAATCCCTAACTCAGATACCTCAGGTAACCTTTTACCAGGGCCCTGTTGAATAAGAAAATTATCTCTTTTGTCTAAAAGCGAGCGATCGAGTGGGTGAAAACGCGATAATTATTGCCATAATTGGCCATCTGCGTTGAATAAGACATATCGCTTTTGGAACCCTCTGATCGCCCGACTTATCACTCGCTTTTCTGAGTTTTTACTCGCTTTTTCACTCTCGTCACACCGGGTACCAGCAGGCTCACTCTCCATCAGATCTTTTGCTGTACTTAGTCGTACCAGGGTGCAAAGGGTATGCTTGGAGAGTGTAGCTCCTCACGATACGGGTCAAGGCAGGGTCAAAGGTCACTCAAGTGATAGGGTAACTCAAATTCTTGGCAAAACAATTATTTTGGACAAATATATTTAATCATGAATCTCAAATGCCAGACATCATGATTTAAAACACAAACTCAAGAAAGATATTCTTTGTCATCTCATAGTGAAATATATAATGATTTTATGATGTATCAAATGGGTTATATGTATAACACACACATATCTCATGTCCTCACACTTCTCAATGCCTATCTTCCTCAATATTCTCTCCTCATTAAACCACTAATCCACTCATGAGCGATACCTAATCCGCATGTGCATTGCGCTCAGTCTGTGAGGCGCTCTACTCGTTAAAATCGGTCTTTCACTAAAAAAAAAAAACCAACACCATCATCCAAATGAGATTCCAGCCCAGTCCAGGCTTGCACCCAGCATTCTCGCGACACCTGAAAAATGACATATTTTGAGGATTTTATTCAAAATAGTTGACCCATTCAACCATTGAATCTTTATTTTTTTCTGATACGTTAGATACATGTCCTCAAAACCAAAGAGGTTTCAGTTTTGAGAACTAGACTGTTGAGCGGATGGATGGTGAATGTAAGAAGAGAATTTCCTCATTCAGCAGCGGCTGAATCGATAAGCGAAGAAGCGCCGGTTCGCAGTTTCCCACCAGGCTGATATCTGGCCCCGTAGAGGGGGCTTTCCGACAGCTTTCCCAACAACGAAATCTGAAATATAAAACGTTTTAACAGGACGTGGTAAAAACACTTCTATGGCCCCCCCCAAAAAAAATCTGAAAAAAATCTAAAAAATTCTGAAAAATAAGTCGGAACAGTGGAAGACCCATTTTAGCTATTGCTTACTTACGAACGAACAATAGATCTTTTTTTTCGATTCTCCTAGCAGTGCCTTGTAAATGTCGGTGCGTCAATGATGCGGGGACTTTATCTCGTACCTATAACACCATGGCAGCCCTGTCTGACGGCATGTCTCTGATGCGCTTTCCTCTCAGATGACGACGTTCGCAGTAACTCGTCACAGCCGCATGTGACGTCACACATGGCGCCGCACATGACGTCACATCCGCGTGCGGCGGCGGGGCAGCGCGCGCCTCCCGGAAAGATGCACCTGAACGTGTCGGGGAGCGTGCCGAGCGAGATGCACCAGACGGCCATGGAGATAGAGTACACCATGAAGAAGTCCACGCCCAGTGAGTCGGCCTTAGTCTGCATTATAAATCATCTCGCCCCTGGTACAAGTTTAGCCATAGGAATAACGTTAGAAAAACATTCTCAGCGATCACCCACGTAAAGTGACAATACAATGTCATGGTCGTGGTGGAGTGAATATGAGATGACGTCATACGCTATTACCCCAACTGGATTTGCGAAGTAATTTGAATTATTCTGATTTTGTGATGCTATTTAATGTTAGTGGAAGGGGTGAGATAAATCCAGAACTGAACTCGAATCATAAAATACACAGTACTCCAATCGTTTGGATGTGCCTAATTGTCACTCGGCTTTGCATCGATGATGAATGTAGCGCATCCCTACTCATGGAGTATTGTGTATTTACACGATTTTGGATCCAGTTCTATATAAGTCTTCCACCTGAAGGGGCCACTGTATCTCAAAGGCCACAGACAAGGTGCCGTTTCGTGTCCCACGCCCAAACACACAGCAATAAAATAGTTAAGAGGAATCTCATGAAATGAAAATAACTTGGTTGTACTCCACCAAGTTTCATTGCAGAGTAATTCACGAAGTGGAGCTGAGTGTATTGCGTAGGGGTCAAATGAGGTCAACCTCGTTTGACTGCTACGTAATTCATGCAGCCTCGTTTGACCACTACGTAATTCACTCAGCCTCGTTTGACCACTACATAATTCACTCACCATCACTTCGTGAATTACGTAGCGGTCAAACTCGGTGGAGTATAGACCAAGTTATTTTCATCCAGTTGGGTTTCTGATTTTATGTCACCCTGTATACTTGATCAGGAACATTGTTAGTCAATAAAATAACTCACCCAATTAGCCAGTGAGTATTGGGTACACTTCCGTAGCGTATGAGATCCTAACGTAAAGCCTATGGAGAAAAATACCGGGGTGAGATACTGACCCAAAACTCCCCAAAAACAAAACAAAAATGAACGAAAGGAAGACAATCTAGTTACTATTTTTCAACACCATAGTATCGTCATTGATTCTTTAATTGTAGTATTATTAAAATTCCTCCCAGATGTTCATTCTGCACTCTTTAATAGGTGTTAAAGAATATGCAAATCATAACTATATTTGATTAACTAAAGGGTAACTGATCTATCCCAATATCAGGTGGCTAACCCAAAGTACCTTCTCTTGTGTAACGCTTTTTCTGATTAATATTGCAGAATACATAGTGTCTGTATGTTCTAAGGGTTTATGAATGTGTATCTTCTGTATTGACTTAATCTCGTTAAAAAGCTATGATCTAAATACCATAACCAGTTACTCCTTAATGTACATGGCTTGGATGGTCAGGTGAAAACTCCCATTAACGGTTGATACTAGTGTTAATGCACGTTGCTGTGGACAAGGCTCCATACACTGCTGGGGTTTGTAAACACACTTCACCTGTTTCAGAGTGGGACGAGTCACGACTGTCCGTGCCGCCCGTGCCCCCGCCGCCGCCACCGCCCCCTGGCGGCATGGGAGGCCCCGCGCCTGCGCCCCCGCCCCTTTCCGGTCCCCCGACCGACTACTCCGGCACAGCACGCTACGGCGAGTACGACTGTAAGTAGCAACAACCTGTGGTGGAGATGGGTGGGAGGCAAAACTTCATTTTTCTTATGCTGCTTTTACACCTACACTGGCCACTAGAGCTACGTTAGCTCTGGTTGGGTTGAATCAATGGTCACCTTGACCCAGTAGTTGTAAGCCTCTGTGACTCTCTCTTTCTCTGTCTCTCTTTCTCTGTCTCTCGCTCTCTGTCTCTCTCTGTCTCTCTGTCTCTCTGTCTCTCTGTCTCTCTGTCTCTGTCTCTCATTCTCTCTGTCTCTGTCTCTCTCTCTCTGTCTCTGTCTCTCTTTCTGTCTCTCTCTTTCTGTCTCTCTTTCTGTCTCTCTTTCTCTCTGTCTCTCTCTCTCTGTCTCTCTCTCTCTCTCCCTCCCTCCCTCTCTCCCTCCCTCTCTCCCTCCCTCCCGCCCGCTCTCTCTCTGTCTCTCTCTCTTTGCAGAACATTTGTGTGACCTGGACCTATGCTTGGAGAGCAAGATATTTCTCACTCTCCAAGCCATTTTTACATATTCCTATTTCCTTTTGTGTGTATTTTATATGAAATAACCGTAAAGGTAAACTCTATTATAAATTTTGTGAGCTGTGAATATTTCTTGATAAGTATTTCTGCTCTCACAACCAACGTATGCAAAAACATAACCTGGTATTAGAGTGAGAATTTGTGGACACGAGCTGGGTCGAACCAATCCCTAAGTCACAGCTCAACACAGACAGGGGTGGGTGGCCAATCTATGCTTATGCTGCATTTACACTATGTTCCCAGCGACCATGATAGCCATGTTTTGGGTCACTGTGAACGAAACTGGACAGATGTGGGGCAACTCGAAAAGGACGGTGTCGGCTAAGGTAACAGACTCTGAGCACCATGGTTGCTGTGGCAGATTTTGAAACTGTCAAAAATTTAGCCATGGCGGCCATAGTGGTAATGGTTGATCGTGCTAGGCCGTCGTGACTGTGGTCAACGCAACATAACGTGACTGAACGGCCCCAAATGCAGTCAGCTGTCCTGGGGACCAAGGACAAAACGTGAAGGATATGAGACAACTAAGCATGGGCAATGCAGTGCTTGAAAGGCATTCAAGATGAGGAATACGCGGCGAAAATCACCTCAGATCCCAACCGATGCAAAGATGCCAAAAGAAAATAAATAAAGAAATAAAAGATTGCAAATCATGGCCGCCTCGAACATAGTTTAAACACATCAGGCCCTGAAATAGCAAAACCAGCATGGCACTATATGTTTCAGACAGTCGTGGCTGACATAGTCGCTGGGAACATAGTGTAAACACAGCATAAGGAAAACTGGCTGTTTTTCTTATTATTTCCCTATATATGATGAAAAACGCGCTGAATATGGTGAATCAGATATAAGAACGCAATTTGAAGTAGATGAGTTGTTATGTACTTTCTATTCTCTGAAGAATTATATCTAGTCCAGTAGATGTGGTATTGGTGGTGATAATTCTGTTTGTGCCTGATATACGTTTAGTTATAATGAGTTGAAATATATAGATACCACCATCGCAGTTTGAAATTTTTTGGATCAAGAAATTCTTCCTGTGCAGCAGAACAATGAAGATAGCTCCAATAGCATAAATTACCAATACATCAAACATTCCCTTGTGAATGCTCCCTTAAGGGCAGATTCCACCAGCACAATTTTTTTTGCCTGGCAAGGTTGGGCTGTGTCTTGTAGCACCTTGCTGCGTCTTTCTGAATCATGATACTTCTTGTAAGATCTGGCCATGCACTTACCCCTGCATGTGTATCCCCTATCACCGCTCAAAGGGAGCTATTCCACGGCAGTCATTCAACCAGATATTCTCGAATGATTCAACCCATCCTAGCGAGTTAACAAATCGGTCATGATCAGCATATGTCACACGTCCTGGTGGAATCACCCCTTAAATTGTTGCAGGATTTTACATACCCACTGCTATACTTCATCTGCAATAAGGACTTTTCTTGTTTCTCTCCCGTACAGCTCGGTCTAGAGGTAAGTAAATGCAACTATTTGGAATAATACAATTGAAATACAGCTCAATCTTTGTAACGAGAACTGGCTGGATCTAAATGCAGTCCCTACTGACAGCGACTTGCGCAACTATAGAATGCTGTCTCTACCAATCCTCTGCGCTACTTGCCAACTTTACTCTGACCAGCCCAGACATTTTGAGAGCAAATAAATCATATACGGAAATATAATGAGTGTGACTGAATGAGTTGTTTTGGACAGAAATATTCACCTTAGTTCTCCAAACTCTATGAATTTTTCTGACTGAAACACCAAGGAACAGATGTAATTCAGTCACGCTCACTCTGTCTCCTTATCATAACTCACTGAATAACAGAATTACATTGGTCACGTGGTACGGAGGGACGTATGAATATTCTTTCGTCACTCGGAAATGCGGACGAGGCGTGTCTAGAGTCCCATATACGACAGCCAGTGATTTTTCAAGGAAAACTTTGGAAATCAGAATCTGTACTCCTGGTCAATAAAAGTGGGACATTCGCCCTTAGTCATATTATAATAATAATAATACTACGAAACAGCATCGGTATGTAGGTCAATACGTCAGTGTATGAACATCAGTTTTATTGAGATTTCTTTAGATTTCCATTCATGAAGAGAACCAAAGAGTTTAGTTTAGATTTACAGGATAGAGAGGTACTGTATTCCTGTTCTGGATAAAGAAAAAGATTCATTTGGTTATGTAATACGTTACCTGGAAATGTACACAGTATTCTGTACGTGGTTTTTGAAGGGTATTTTTCTTGCAACTTCTTGCAATAGGGCAGAATGTAGAATGGTAAAAATAAAATAAAAAAGCTAAGCTTTATGAGAATGACGTTATATAAGAAAAGAATGAAAAATAACTGTATTGGGAATAAGCCCCTTATAGCACATACAAAATATCTTTGCCTTAGCTGTAATGGTGTTTATGTTTTCAGCTTTTGGATTCGGTATGGTGCATATATATTGCGCATTGCTCTCTTTAATTTCTTTAATCATTATAAAATACAAAATTTAAATCATGCTCATCCATCGTTGTACACTCTCCGGTTATCCCTATATCATAGAGGAGACTTAACCCGTTAGATAGGTGATTAAACCAATAGAGTTGGTTTTATTCGCTTTTTTATAAATATTAGTTGAGAGCCTTATGACGCGTAATTCAGAACAATCAATTTCCGAGACAGTCTTTGAGGTAGTTTCGACAGATTGTCTAGCATTTTTTTCCTTTTCTATGACGGTATTTCTCTTTGTGATTATTTACCCATCTTATGCGTGTGTACCAGACTTATGAATCGTTACCACCAGACGGCCATTGACCTCATTACGGTGTCTGTTTTCACGAATATATTCTGACCTGCCTTGTGATTTTAATGACGTTTCAAGAAAAGTGAAGTGGATTGAACAAAGTAAAGGGAAATAAAATACGAATATCATATTTTATACAAGAAATTCATATTTTATACAAGAAAATACGCATTAATACTCTTTGCAGATCACATAATATTGCTAGCTCATTTATGCATAGAAATGCCTTTTGATTGATATCCAGTTTTTGTCTGTTTTTCCACACTTTTTAATGTTTTTATATCGGCCTATTTCAGTTGTCTGAATGTGGTTTTAATTTTGTTCACAGTGGTAGTATAATGCCATCGAGTAATCTTTATTCATATCATGTTAGGTTTTTAGATGTACTTAGTATAATCTAGGTCTAATACTTTCCCTATATTTTCATTTCGTTTTCGACATTTTTTTTCCTGATATATGTGTTGACTAACGTTGGTCCGGATAACATGGATTTGGCTCTAACTGTCCCCATTTCCCCGCTGCCACCAAAGCCAAGTGTGGTCTGATTCCTCCTTAGTAAATTAGGTATACTAAAATTAATCTGGTAAAATAATGATACTAAATACAAAGCAACAACATATGTACCCGTATCAAAATTATGCCAAATAGCCCTTCTGTAAATTCCCCTCATACATTTCTTCCTCCCGTTTACTTTCTCATATCTTTTTTCTAGACAAACGCAAACACCACAGTATTTAATATTGCGCATTGACTTTGGGCCTTTAACTCTATTTTTGTGCAATAAAAAAAATCCATTTTTCATTTTTTAAGCCAAAAATTATGTTCACAGAGTGGCTTTACTTCTTTCCGTTTCTCAGAACATTCTGCATATGCTTTTACTTATGCAGTTTCCATCCTCAAACCCTGATTAATTGCAGTAAAACCCTACATGTGTATATCTGTGTATCCCTACCCTGCCGCTCCCTTCCATACCGAAACTACTCTGCTACCAGCTACCATAGACCTCCACCGCGGTGCCGATCACCCTCTGACAGTCTACTGCAAGTCGGCCTCTATATACATAGTTGCAATAAAGGGCCGATTCCACCCGCATGAATTTTATGCCTGGCAAGGCAGGGTTGTGTCTTGTAGCACCTTGCTGCATCTTGATGAATCATGATAAATCTTGTTAGATCTGGTTGTGCACTTATCGCTGTGTGTGTAGCCCCTACTATCACTGAAAGGGCGCTATTCCACCGCAGCTATTCAACCAGATATTCTCACACGAATCATCCCGACCTAGCAAGTAAACAAATCAGCCATGATCGGCATATTTCGCGCGTCCTGGTGGAATCAGCCCTTAAGGCAGGTTGTAGCAGTATGCCAGAGGGACATTAGCTCCGCATTGGGTCTCCCCATGCCAGACTTGGCTTTGCTTGCAGTGGCGCCATATGTTGTTTGACCGTACAAGAGGCCAGACTTTGTGTGGAATGTGCTTTATACGGGGCGTGGCGGGCTGCGATCACTGATCAACAGTTCGCATCGAGATTTCGTTAACTCAAAACACACAAAAACTAGACAGTATATAAAAAATAATCTAAAAAAATTGACATGTGTACAGAATGCCAGTAGAACATCTGACGCCGTGTAGTCGTGGCTACTGAAGCACATGTGATTTCAAAACAGAATTCCTGGACAGGAATTCAATGTACAATCTGTCTGACAGATTCCTGTCTCGTGGACATAACGTCTGGCAGAGAAGGGACTCGGAGTGGTAGGTGGAAGTTAATGTGTTGTTAACGGCACGCTCGACGGTTACTGGAGAACTCGACCCGAAACGAACTCGACCCGTAGTTGTCAGAACTCGACCCGTTTTGAAGAAATCGATTGCAGAACTCCACCCGTTACAGATACTCATGGATAAGACAATTCCATATAGAAGGAAAGGTCTGACTAGCTTTTAGAAAAATAAACCAGCAGATATAGAGAATAAGTCCTTTTATGTTTAGATGTAGGGTTAAGGTTAGAGATAGAGTTGGGGTTGTGGTTAGGGATAGGGATAGGGTTGGGGTTAGGGATAGGGTTAGGGAAATCGTTTTCTGTTTGTTTACTTCCCCAGAGAGTACCAAATTTGGAGCCAAGACAACATACTTACTACTCAGTATTGTATTTATCACAATTGAGACACTTGAGTCGGGAACATTTAAAACGGGTCGTGTTCATTACAGGTTGAGTTCTTAAAACGGGTAAAGTTCGTTACAGGTCAAGTTTGTTACGGGTCGAGTTTCATGGGTCCAGTTTTTATGGGTGCAGTTTATTACGGGTCGTGTTCTTTACGGGCCGAGTTTCTTATGGGTCGAGTTTATTACGGGTCGTGTTCGTTACGGGTCGAGTTTCTTATGGGTCGAGTTCGTTACGGGTCGAGTTCTCCAGTATTTCCCGCGACGCCTCCGTGTAAAGCACACGATACCGGAAGTGGTGTGCCCCCAGCGGACTGCTAACAGCGCCCCCTTGTGTTTGGCATGTTTTTCAGGTGCTGGCCCGCCGCCAGAGGGCGGATTCTCTGACCCTAACCTTAATAGGACAGGTAACCACGACAACCTCATTCCCAATCGAAATTCTCATCATCTGTTAAATATACGAGGCAGAGACACTGCAAAAAAAATGAAAAAAGAGAAGTATCGCACGTCATACAAAACCATGTCTGATAATGTATTTTCGATGATGCCTTTAAGTTATTCGACAATTCACATAGAGTTAAGTTCGACTTAAGTCGATTATTTACATAGTGATCAAAATCTAATCATTGGAGCTACATATTGATCTCCATAGATTTACTTTAGAAAGAAGGAGAGAACAAAATCTCATGAGAATGTGCATATATTATAACTTGCTGTTTACTGTTGTTTCATTTGTCTTATTTGTTTGCCTATCGCGCAAGTGAACTGTTTTTACGTTGCTTAACGGGCAGTTGGTAACCCATCAATTAGACTAAACAACAAACACAATTAGTCCACAAAAATATGGGTTCCTGCAGACTAACTGTAAAAATACATACTAAAAGGGAAATCAAAACTTACTTCATAGTTGTGTAGTTGTTATTCGTTGTAACTCATTGTACATCCGAGCACTTAGGTATCAGGGTTCACTCATTAGATTTAACCATAGACGAACTGTGGTAATGAATTAGAGCATGCTAATTAAGTAAGTAAGTGGTAATGAGTTAGATCATGCTGGTTAAGTAGTGTTTCATCTCGAATATACGCATGCGCAGAGTGTGAGTGGACGTTTCCTGTTTCAGTACCACCTCGACTGCCACCTAGCGAGACGCTTCAGCGTGCGGGCGGTCATCCGGATGTCTATTACAACCACCACAGGGACCAACACAGAGGTGAGCGGCCGCTTCACTAACTACTCTTTAACTTTAGCCTAAAGAGCAGGGATGTCAGAGTTCCGGGAAATCCCTGAAATCAGGGTTTTTATGAAATACAGAAATATTGTCCTCACTATTTAAAAGCTTCAAAAGAACCTGTGTATGTTAATCCCTAGTGTGTCAGAAATCCCATATACCCATTTCCCTATAAATGTGTTCCCTATAAATGTATAAATTATTACTTCCATGATTTGTAGGGTTTTCCCTGAAAAGCTACCTATAGAAAATGTATTGATAAAAATCCCTGAAATCCCTGAAACCCTTGCAGTATTACCATACAAACCACTTTGGATGCATAGACAACACCAGGAATCAGCTTCATACTACAATCTCCCTTGCACATATTTGGTTTAACATCAATAGAATATGGAAGATAGGGCTCTGCTTGGAGAGCACAGACTGTAGTACCAATCCTACTCACCAGGAGACACAGTTCTCAACGTTTCCAGTTCCCAGTAAGCTTGTTCATTGTAGTCTTGTTGGGGGGGGGGGGGGGATTTGTCCCAGAAATTAATTTCACGGATTTTCTTCCAAGGGCTGCTGTCTGACATCCCTGAAAGTGGGAAACGCGCTGTACGATTTTGTTCCCACTCCGTTAATTGTAAGCGAGTCTTAAAGTGTCTCAGGAGAATTTGGTCAGGGTGTCGACCATTACAACAGAATTTATGAATTGGGGTGGTGGTCATTAGTGGGAAATAAGCAAATTCTGTCCACACTGGACAACTAACTTACGATTTTCTCAGAGATATGAGGACACTGACAATGGAACAAGTAAAAAATCTTAGTATCTGGGGCTAAATCGGTGAACAGGGCTCAGTCTGTGTGTGGCCGTTTCTCCTCACCCGGCGACTAATTATGGGCCAAAATCGGTAAGCACCACAGGGGTATTTCTTAAACTCTGTTGTCGCCGACAACGGAAAGGAACGGGTTCCTCAATTTATCGGTCCCGATTTCGGAACATGGGGACTGCAATTTACTGGCGACAAAGGTACATCTCCATGGGGGCATTTTGGAATCCTAGGCAAAATTCTTGAGGAGGGGAGGGGGTGCCACATTGACCGACTCAACTTCTAGGCCTCGCCTGAGCTTACGATTGTTCTTTTGGCGCCGAGAAAGCAACATTCATGTTCCAAGTCGTATAGATGCTGGGGAGGCAAAATGCACTTCTGTCCGACCAACAAGCTGCCATCACAGCGAGATACTGGAGAGTGGGTGGTGGGAGTAAGTCCTAAGCAAATTAGTCTACACTTAGCGACAGATAAGCACCGGACTTGTAACCCCAAGGTTGTAGGACTTTGTGGGTTCGAGTCCCACTGCAGCCACTCTTCTCCTTCATTCCCAGCAGTGGTAGATTTACTGCTATATTAAAGGCCATCCTTCTCATACCATGTCTATGTGGTGTGGGAAGTAAAAGAACTCCCACCTCGGTAAATGTGTAGGGGTGAGATTTCTACCTAAATTCATTACATAGATTCGATCACCACCCTCGTGGTGTAAAAGAACCTTGAGAAAGTCTGGTGAGAACCTGCAATGGTTAACTGGATGTTAAATCAAACCAACAAACAAACAAAAATAGCGACAGATATGTGATTTCCTACCCCACCGACTGTGTTACCATTCTAGTCGTTGGTCTGACCTGCATCTGACCATGTAACTGCGTGTGACACCTCCAGAATCTCCTCACCCAGCGACTATGTATGCTAATTATATAATATATAATATATGGGCCGATATCGGGGGTATTTCCAATGTTCCGTTGTCTCCGACAGAATTTATTAACATGTTGAAACTTGTCAGAAGTGATTTAGGAACATATGCAGATCTATGATTTGTCGCTCTAAGAAAGGTTTCATTTAAAAGCTTACAACAGCGGTTTAGAATCGTGTTTATAAATTTATATGTCTCATACGGAAACAGGGTTACTCTGACTGTGCATGATAAATACGCGGTAAAATTGACGATCAGATAAACCGATGCCGATGTAAATATTTGGAATACAGAATACTAAATACAACATTAACATGATCTTGATTGTATGAAGGTTGCATTCTCCTTGTATTTGACACTGCGCAATATCATCGCATTCGCTCGGATATTACTACTCATCAACTTTGTCGAGAATACGACCATGCAGATCAAAACCATTGTAATATTGTATTATTATTATTATTATTATTATTATTATTATTATTATTATTATTATTATTATTATTATTATTATTATTATTATTATTATTTATTTATTTTTTTTTTTTTTTATTTATTTTTTTTTTTTATTATTTTTTTTTTTTTAGGATCGGTTGATGACAGAAGTGCTTTCGCCACGTTTTCCAAAATCAGAAATCTTGTATTAATAACATGCCATAATGAAATCCCAAATATCTTTTCAGGCCGCCAACACAGCAGCCCAGAGAGGGACTATCCCCAGGACCCCTACGACTCCCACCATTCCGGTATGGGAGGTCCACCGCCGCCACCACCCATGCCTGGTATGGGCGGACCTCCCCCACCTCCCTCCGTAGTGGGTATGGGCGGACCTCCCCCACCTCCCTCCATAGTGGGTATGGGCGGGGCTCCCCCACCTGGGCCGCCCAGTGCCCCGGCTCCACCCCCGGCCTCGCGGGAGAGCCCTCCGTCGTCGGGGTCGTCGCTGCAGGCGATGCTGGCCAACGCCTCGTTGCAGCCGGTGTCGGCGGGTCGGCGGCCGTCCGACACGTCCAGCCAGACATCGGGGTCCTCGTCCGGATTCGGGACGACGCCCAACCGACCCCGCGGTACGTCTCACAACCCTCTCCTGGACCAAGTTTGTTTACATGAATTTTGTTGGACCCTTTTCAAAACAAAATTTTTCTATGAACAAATAAGTTTTACTTTATCTCTACGGACCATTAATCGTTTATGTAATTTCTATTGGACCAATACTGTTTTCATCACTTCTTTTGGACCAATACTGTTTATATCACTTCTTTAGGACCACTACTGTTTTATTTGATTTTTTAAAAATTTGAATATGGTTCGCCTGTAATAATATAGAGCGGTCTACCACCATACCATTATATAGAGTGTATAGTAAATTATGTAAAAAAATAAACAAAAAACCCCCGCTATATATCGAGATACTAGAGAACTCGACCCGGAACGAACTCGACCCGTAGTTGTCAGGTGAACTCGACCCGTTTTGGAGAAATTGTTTGGAGAACGCTACCCGTTTCAGATACTTATGAATAAGACGTTTTCTTATAGAAGGAAAGGTCCGACTAGTTAGATTTTAGACAAATAAACCATCGGATATAGAAAATAAGTCCAGTTTGTTAAGGTGTATGGTTATGGTGAGGGATAAGTTTGGGAATCGGGTTAGGGTTAAGGATAGAGTTAGGGTTAGAGTTAGCGACAGGCTTAGAGATAGGCTTAGGGATAGGGTTTTCTGTTTGTTTTCTTCCCAAGAAAAGACCAAATACTATTAATATAGTATCTATCCACAGTTGTAATAAAATACTTGAGTTGGGAAGATTTAAAAAGGGTTGAGTTCGTTATGTGTCGAGTTTTTAAAATGGGTTGAGTTTGTTACAGGTCAAGTTCTCCAGTATTCTCCTATTTTATTACCCACCTATTACGGAGTCTCCATAGGAAATGTATAGGGCACCTGGAATCAGCTACCCGGAGATTCTGATATGTCAGAATCTCCTGCAGGAGATTCCGGAAAAATAGTCCTGTCCATAATGAGGTCGAATCATCATGTACTTCGAAATAAGTTTCTTGAATGTGTATTCAATGCTAATTATTTAGAATCAATCATAATAACCTCATTTACCATCAGAAATCACTGTTATTAGACACTTTGCATGCTAAAAGTACAGGTTAATGGCGAACTATATTATTAGTGTAAGTCTACACCGAATTACTGCCACTCTCGACAGTGCTGTGATGCCTGGAACTAAATGGCTTACAGAAACTTTTTAATTGCAATAGATTTGTTATTAATCTTGTAGGTGGGTAATAAACGACTGGATTGTATATGAATGACTGTATTTATTACCCACCTGATACAGAGTCTCCATACTAAGCCTATGGAGATTACAGATCGCTACTGAGTAGGATACGGAGCTGCGTACCCTCCTAGGAGGATACGGATTTTTGAGATGAAAGTAGTCCCATTGAGATGAAAATAGTCCCAAACATAACTTCTTAACTATGTTGAAAAGTTTCTAACGATCATATTTATTGCTTAAATCTAAAAATAAGTGAGTAATAAATACAACATTACCATGATTTCGATCTCTGTGGCCGTATTCTCCTTGTAGTTGACGCTACGCAATACTCCTCGCTGTCGCTCGGAGTATTACTACGCGTCAACTATGCGGAGAATACGGTCACTCAGATCGAAATCATGGTAATATTGTGAATGTATCCTCATAGTTGACGACGTAATATCCTCGCTAATCGCTTGGATATTACTATGTGTCAACTACTCGAAGATTAAGGCCACTCGTACACAAAAACGATCATTATTGTGTATATCACCTGCATCATTCGTGGTCCCTATACATACACAATATAATCACCTGCCTCATACAGAGTTTCTATACATACACAGAATTATCACCTGCCTCATAGGGAGTTTCTATACATACACAATATTATCACCTGCCTCATACAGAGTTTCTATACATACACAATATAATCACCTGCCTCATACGGAGTTTCTATACATACACAATATTATCACCTGCCTCATAGGGAGTTTCTATACATACACAATATTATCACCTGCCTCATACAGAGTTTCTATACATACACAATATAATCACCTGCCTCATAGGGAGTTTCTATACATACACAATACTATCACCTGCCTCATACGGAGTTTCTATACATACACAATATTATCACCTGCCTCAGACAGAGTTTCTATACATACGCAATATTATCACCCGCCTCATACAGAGTCTATACATACACAATATTATCACCCGCCTCATACAGAGTCTATACATACACAATACTATCACCTGCCTCATACGGAGTTTTTATACATACACTATACTATCACCTGCCTCATACGGAGTCTCTATACATACACAATACTATCACCTGCCTCATACGGAGTTTCTATACATACACAATATTATCACCTGCCTCAGACAGAGTTTCTATACATACGCAATATTATCACCCGCCTCATACAGAGTCTATACATACACAATATTATCACCCACCTCATACAGAGTCTATACATACACAATACTATCACCTGCCTCATACGGAGTTTTTATACATACACTATACTATCACCTGCCTCATACGGAGTCTCTATACATACACAATATTATCACCTGCCTCATAAGGAGTTTCTATACATACACAATATTATCACCTGCCTCATACAGAGTTTCTCTGTAGCTCTGGCAGCCAGTGTACCCTTCTCGATGATTGTCAACACTGATTTTCTCTTTGCCCACTAGGTGGCATGTCCGCCGCACCCACGTTTGAGGACGAGCTGAAGAAGCGGTTGATTGCTCAGCGGGAAGATGTGTATGCCAGCGGGGCCACAGTTCTCAAATCTAACTGGAAGGAGAACTAACTAACACACACACAGGTCGGTCCAGACTCTGCCGCGTGCTCATGTCTTAACCAGGGCACCTGAAGACGAGCTGCTCTTACTACGAGAATTACAAGTACCACCCAGGGGGGTGTTTAATAATCTAAACAGCAATGATAAAATGATTCGGCATGGACTAGATAAATAAGAGTTGTATCTTACAGCTGCAAGGCACAGGAAAATGGAATCAAAGATGAGGCCTCAGATATTGTTTAATAAATGGTGACCTAGAGTAATAATATATAATAGAATGATTATAAATGGTGACCATCTTTAAGGGGTGGTTGCTGGTCACTTGACAAATCATATCGCCAAGCCTTATAATTGTTGGTATACTTTATTAAGGGGTGAATCCACCAGGCCGATTTTTCACCCGATCAATTGTTCCTGAGCCCTTAAGAGGAAGCTCACGTATTGTAATTCATTTAATTCTGATAACAATAGTTTAATAAATGACCATTTTCAAAGATTTGAGAAATTCTAGGGCATCCGATAACAATCGGCGATTGTCTGGCTACGGAATCGGCTACCGTCAGTCCAGTGGAACAACCCCTTTAAACGAACCCCAGGAGAGTACTAGGCAGTGAGCCGTGAGCTCTCTGGGCCGACCTCGACAAGCATGTTGTATATATTTATATATATATTTTGTAGAAGGCCTTCTGGCGCAAGCTAAGGTCATTCCCTGAGAATGATGCGAACCAATGTTGTACATAGAGTCGCAAGGAAATTGTCGGTTCCTGTCCAGTTTTGTATATCTATCAATGGAGGCTTCCTTAGTGTTCTCCAGCCACTCTGGTTCTTTGCTAATTGTATACTGACCATGTATAATTAGATATATACATATATCTATATATAATATACATATATTTTTATATAATTTTATAGAGGGGTTATTGTTGTGTTGCAAACTTACATGGTATGTCTTCCATCCAACTTGGTACTTAAGGGCAGGATTAATCTGAAGTTGACAAGGTGATGCTCACACCTAGGCTGAACTCGGTAATGTCATGATTTTTATTTGAATGTTTGTTAGGGGAATGTTGCATCATGATTACAAATGCATAAACATGGTTCTCATTTTTTCTTTATAGGCTTTCTTATTTGCTTAAATACCGCTGAAATACATCAGTAGAGGGTCATATTTCACTTGAAAATGCAAACGAATGTTTAATTTTGTTAGTTAGAAAAGATATCAAAATGGTTGTCAGGATATTTGAGAATATGACAGTAAATCAGTCTCATGTGATATAATATGTCATAGTACATGACATCATTTTGACATTGTATGGTGGTATCTGCCTCAACACAAGGAACACTTATTTTGCAACCACAATTGTAGAATAAAGATTTCAACTCCAATTTACATGAATTACATTGTTGCATGGCATGACGTCATAGCATGCAGACTACTTTGACAAGTGGTGATATCCTAATGATGTTATTATGTTGCTGTGGTTGTCTGCTCTGGAATAATGATATATACTGTCTGACAGCTTAGTCTTACAGGGTCCATACTATTTGAAGGGACATGTAATGATAAGGCTGTATCACACTTGAGTCATGCCTGAGAATCCTAGGCAATGCTACAATGTTGGATAGAATATCTTCCTATATGTTGAATCTTTGATCTGGATAAATATTAATTATGTTGTCTTTGTTATGCTTGTGATTTAACGGCTATTATGAATGTAACCAAAGCTTTGGTCAGAGCTGGCTTTCTAAATAATGGCCTTGTAAAGTACCCATTGTGGCCTCCAGGTGACTGCCTTATTGCCCTGAAAATTAACACAAAATGAGATGTGGTGTTGTGGGACCTGTCCCCTATTCATTGTTAAGTAGTAGATTCTCTGGCACCTGTTATAGAAATTATAGAATGGAATTCTGATGTAAGTAACAGACAGAATGGGCTATTTTTTTCAGGGAATTATAATGGGAGTTAAGTGTCTGTGATGCATTCCTTTTCAACAATATATGAATATGCATGTGAGTTATCGAGAAGCTCGCCTATTTTCCTTGACATCACCAAGCATTGCAAAGGCTTCAGTCCCTGTTAAGCACATGTCTCAAACCTGATAGGATCTTCAATTCTAGAAGCATAATCTGTTATCAGATACTAATGCTCTAGAGGCGCCTTTTCACTTACCATACAACATATGTAGGGATATAAGAATTCATAAAAGAATGGTATTGCATTCAGAGACTGGCATTCAGGTGTATGATCAGTTACTTGTATTAATGTATGGGGCTTCTCTGTTACAGTGCTGATATGGAGACATAGTTAGTGTGCCCGAATGGAAACTGTTCCGAGTTGTTTTGGTCAGAAATGTTGAGTCTGAAGACACAAAGGAACAGATAAAATTTAGACACACTCATTATGTCTCTTTGTTATTATATACATGGATATCCTTAAAAATGCCATTTTAAAACAAGTCATATGATACAGAGGGACATATGAATTTCATTTCATCACTCAGTGATGAATGGAATCTGTACTCCTGGTCAGTAAAAGTTCGAGCATAGGTATGTAATAATATAGAGGAAACCCATGAAAGTTTATGTACAGAGCTAGTATCCCATTGAGTTTGAATAGTGTAGTAATTCACAAGGCAAATCCACATGAATCATGTAGCTTTTCAAACAGGATGAGATCAAGCTTTGATTGTAAACTTGAGTTGGTTTCTGAATTTATCTCACACCTCACATTGACAAATCAGCTAACATTTGTGACATGATCCCCCCCCCCCCCCCCATGAGTCTATGGGGAACAAATACCAGGAGTTAGATAAAGGTCATTATGTATCTTCTTAGAAAGGCATTGCAATGAATAGAAACATGTGTGAACACCAGTGGAAGTATCATCTACCAGAGAGGTCTCCTCTGTGTAGATTGTATCTACAAGTGTCTATGTTAGAGGCCTATAGGTTCATACTGCTTATCTATGGTGTATATTTCTATATTTTACTGCATGTAATTTGGTGAAAAGTTAAGATTATACACAGCTGCTATTCGCAGGATTACGATTAGCAACCCCAGGAATTCTAACGGTAAAATGCAGATAGGAATGGCACACACATGCTCCCATCCTATTGGAATTCAAGTGGTATATATATGTATCATGGTTACAAAAATGTACAAGTACCTAATTTTGAACTAACAATGAGGACTTTGTGTTATTGTTTCAAAAAGGATATGAATTCGGGTCCTGTTGTGAAAGCATTAGAAATGTAGCTGTTGTAATGAATCGGTCTTCTGCTTAAGATAAAACATGCAATATTCTCACAAAGTCATTTCCTGAAATATGTGGGTCAGATATCTTTGAGAGGAAGCTTTTCTGTGTCATGTGTTTTGTGTTGATGTATTATCCGGTTTAAGTCAATAGAATCATATGAGTGTGAGAAAAGGAGGAAATATTATCCTCCTACTTGGCAATGCTTGCTTTATAGGGCACATAGCTATTGTGTTATGGAATCTGCCATCTTGCACCCCAATGCTAAACAAACCACTTGGTGGCAGGTCGTAGTTATCAATGGGGTTTATTAAAAATATTCTTTTTGGTTTGCTATAAAAGGGTTTTAGCCTAGTCTAACGATTATCCATAGATTATAACAGTAGAAAATAGGGGTTTTACCCCGCCTACAGTGGTGGAATCTTACAATTTTCTGGCAGATGATAGCAGAACTAGCAATCACTCTGTACCCATCACTCATCCTGGACTTGTGAGGTGTAACTGAACTCAATATAAATTACATTCAGTATCATATCATTCAATTTCTTGGTTCCAGCTATAGGTCATTTCATTTGATAGATTCACAAAGAGTTAACTTGCTATTCTCAGTCCTGTTCAGTCAAGTAGTACCATACAAACCTATGTCATTCATAATGGGTTTTGTTCACATGTATACTAATTTACACACATATACATGACGTCACTCCATCTGTGTATATACTAACTACACACTAAGAAGTGACGCCATATTCTTAGCCCATCTTGATGATGTCGGCAGCACCAGTCACATTTTAGAAACATGATCCTGTGCTTCTGGTTGTCATTTCAATTCAAACGCCTGTGAGCCTCGATATATGTATTAACTAAAGAGAACAAAAGTAACATAGTCACTAGATATTTGTACAACATGTGTATTTAGTGTCACATTTGTCACGTTTAATGCTTCACCTCAATGACAATTTCAAGTGGCGCAGGGATCCACCTTGTTCCAATGAAGGGTGGTCTGTTGTTCCATACCTAGGATTAAAAAAGACATACTTGGGGAGGTCTAGAACTTTAACTCACCCCTGGTACAAGTTTAGCCATAGGAATCAATTTTTTAAAAAACATGTAGGAAATGATCACCCACATAAAGTGACACAACTATGCCATGGTCGTGGGAGAGTGATGCAAAATGACATCATAAGTGTCTCACCAATCAACAGCCAGGATTTGAGAAAATAGGCAACACATTAATATGGAGATTTATACATTCTTAACTGGATATGTGAAGTTATTTTAATTATTCTGATATTGGGATGCTATTCTTATGTCCATGAAAGGGGTGGGACCTCACTTGAAACGTAAAATAAACAATACTTCACTCGTTTGGATGGGTTGTAATAATTACTCAGCTTCACCTTAATGACAATTGTGGTGTATCCAAACATGTGGGGTATTGTATTATTTATACAATTCTCCATGCAGTTCTATTTAAGGAACATTGTTTGTGAATTGAGGCTGGATTGACGAAGATCCTTTTTTATACTGAGCCTCCTCTAGCACTACTCACAAGTCATAGGGGTAAGTAGTACCTTGCTAACAGTTATACACGTTAAGGTTAGGTGCAATTAAAGTGGTATGGTCAAGAGAAGATTAAGATACAAATGTCAGGAATCGTTGTGAGAACATTAACATTCTGAATTTCCATTTGCTGGGAGAATGATTCGTAGAATCATGAAGTTCAGATGATATGGGAACTTTGAAAATGCATGCTACAGAAGTGTATTACTAAAATCCTCATGCAGGGGAATGTTTTATAATACTTGAAGAGCAATGAACAGGACACTTGGTCCACAAAAACCTAATTACTCCCCAATGCTTTGTATAGATGAATCCCTAGGTCAAATCCAGCATATATTTTATATAACTTGATAAAAATGTAATTCTTTATAGTAAACCCCTAAAGTTACTCAAAGAAAGGTTGGTCAGTGCATTGTCGGCTCCATACCAGTGCTAATTCATACAAGCCATGTTCCACACTATCGTTTAGAGATGGAACTAATCTATGCCTTTTTATGACTACACTAAAGTCACTATTAATATGAGGTCCTATGTGTACAAGAATGTGATCGGCACTGAACATTGCAATCTAACATAGAAGAAGCCAGGATTACTGAATCTAGAAGAAGGTGTAATTTATTAGTGGTATAGATAATAAGAGCTTCTCTGAGGAATTTGGATAGTTTGTAACATCCATTTCTCTCTTTTATATGGGTATACACACACATATATATATATGTTCGCACTGTTATAAAATCCTGTCTATTTTTTGAGAGGCCAATCTCATTTCTTCAGAAAAGGAGCGTAATATTAGACATGCAATTCCTCATTGTATATTATTGATTTGCAATAAAAATCATTAAAAAAATCCAATTTATTTTGTTTTATGCACAGTTTAATTTGTCTTTGATCAGTCATAGGGTTTTTTCTGATCTGTAAACCAATCAAGGTTGACATTATGATATACTTGTAAACGCTCATGTCTTACTATGTGCTAACCTTTTGATTTACGGTAGCTTTTCCACAAAACCATGAATTACTGACTGTACACCTGTGCACATCAGTCCTGTGCTTTCTGAACTATGCTCAGCATACCATAAATAAATCATATTTCACAATGGTAAAAAATATGATATACTGCATAGTGTGGAATGTACAGCTCACTTTGACAGTGCCAGGAAGATAGACAAAGTCAAGGTGAATCATCTTGGACAGGCCAGATTTTCGCATGACCAAATGGCTATTACAGATAGTTTCGCATTAATTCAAAACATTTGAAGGTATACACTTATATTTAAAGGAAAACTATCAGTATTGGGGCAATTATTTGCCAGTCTGTCAGTACATAACAATTTTCAGATTAAACACCAAGTCGGCTTTGCTACTGTATCCTATCCTCGTCGCCAATTTGTGGAAGTAGTAGAAGAAGAAGTAGTAGCAGATCTAAGTCATACTTACAGCCAACGTTCTGGGTTTCACAATACATTTAGTTTCGGTCTCGGTCCCTCAAGGCCCCTTCTTGTTCACATTCAAAATCAATGAAAATAAGTAGTGAACACCACATATGGGTTTGGTTGGTATGGGGCCATCCATAAAGTACGTACACAGCAAGGGGGATGGGGGTGGGGGGGGGGGGGTAGCCCAAATGCGTACAAAAGCGTACGAAGGGGGGAGGGGGGGGGGGGGGGTTGATGGCTTGATTTTCCATATGCATGCATGCACAGTTCATATAAAAATGTCTTGTATAAGTGTGTGTGCAGGTGTGTATGTGTATGTATGTATGTTTATATATATATATATATATATAAATATATATATATATATATATATATATATATATATATATATATATATATATATATATATACCAGAATATTGTTGGGTGGTCAGCCAGCGAGATGGGTAGGTTGATGGTCAGTAGGTGGGCAGATTGATGGGTCAGAAGGGGCATATGAACAGGTTGGTGGGTGGGCAGGTTGGTATGTAGGTTAGTCAGGAGAAAAGGAGGTAGGTAGATGAAAATACAGTGGGCCTAAGCTAGGCGGTACCAGGCTAGACGGTACCACGTACTCAGCTTTGTGGAGCAGTCAGTAGGACGTTTGCCATTGTGACCCATGTTGGGGGTTCGAATCCCGGTGCCGCCGGCCACACGTTTCATTTTTCAATTAGATTTAACAATGACTTGTACCAGGAGTGAGATAAAGTATCAGTCGTCTATAAGGTCATCCATAAATATTGAATTAAGTTGACCAACATCGCCCCTGGCTGTCTATGGCATAGAGAAAAGGGTCTACATGTACGATCCTGGATCATCAAACGGACCCAGTGCACATGTTATGCACTCTCCATCCACAATCTCATTCCATTGAGTGCATGGGGAATTGTAGCTAAACCTCTGCAAGGGAGTGACACTATGCTTCATAGAGTATCCACTAGATGGCGCTCCAAACACAATTCTAATCCTTTTTAACCATATTTTCCTGTTTATGAGTTAAATCAACTGTAGCATTTATGTTTACGCTTTGATTGAAGCAAATCTATTTTAATCACTTATGGAAAGTTGTTCTACTACAGCTCAACCATTAACTGTTTCGATTGTGTGTTTATTGATTGAGAAATAAAGATTTAGAGACTGACATTTACTGAAGAGAGAGAAATCTCTCAACTTCAAAAATTATTTCCTAGGGCGTGGTTGGTCACAGGTCATCAAATATCCATCAGAATTAAATATCTATATCTTGTTCAATGCCGACTTAAGTATCATTGCGATACTTTCAAGCTCAATGTGTTTTTTATTGATTTTAAGAAAATTGGAGAAAAAAAATTTATCAGCTTCATCTAAAAAGTTAATTACACCAAATATATACAATTCTGAACAAAATTTTAAACTGGATCTGAGAGACGACATATATAGCTATCATTTAGGTCTTTAGTTATGTCTCTATTTTATTTCATCAGTAAATGACACAACTCCAAAGATTTGACCTAGTTTCATCATTTTTCAAAATCAATAATTTTCAATTTGTGTGCGTTAAATCAAGTCATATGCATATAAACTGGTATGTATGAGTCGGGCTTGAAATGCTCGATCCACCTGTGAAAAAATCATTCAGAAATTCCCATCCGTTCCGGAGATATTTGAAAAAATATGACTTCCAGAGAGTGAGAGATTTGACCTAGATACAGCCTCAACTTTTTCCGCTGGTCCGTTTTCGATTTTGTCAATGCATACTCGGGTACCAGATTCAGTTTTTACTGGATTTTCAGTTGAGCTCTGTCTCGGCCGTGAAGCTTCATGCCCGACTTTGACACCAGGGGTCTCTAGTGGTACTAACTCACTGTATAGTATAGAGATATGTATGTGGCCTCTGCTACACTGGCCGCCAGAGCCACACTACACATGGTTCATTCATGCTCTAGTAGTCTCTATGAAATTTCTCTATTCTGCAACCGTATGTAAAGCATCAACTCGGAGAGTGAAAGAGCTGTGTTGCCGTGGCCACCGCAACTTTCAGCAAGAGGCCAGTCTACTCTGGTACACATCGTCTTTGAGTGACGTCATTTTCACGTCAAATTACAGTAAGTTTTGATTATGTATGAACGATTTAAGGTATGTAATAACAATTGAAAAAGCTAGTCTGTATTGGTTCTATGACCATATCTTTGTATAATAACTTAATATAACCCCTGTCTGTATTCTTTGTTAATTCTTTCATCTACGACATCCTAGGTGTTGTCCTGAGGGGACTAGCTTTTTCTGTACACTAACAAGTAAAGGGTCTGGACGACGACTTCACAATGTCTTCTCAAAGGTATATCGGAAATTGTTCCTGGAAAATTAAAACCCCCGTATTTTCCTCAAAGCTAGATATGATGATCTCAAAGTGTAAAACTAATGTCTATCCTAAAAAGTAGGAGTCACCATGTTAGTTTTTGGTTTATAAATAATGAGCATATTGTATCTATTGAGCCTATTGTACCTAGTGCTCCAACTCGAGAAAATGCCATATTTTACGTATTCGTCATTAGAACAAATCACAACGAAATCGTTTGGGCTGACAATTATTGATATCTAAAAATCACCAGGTGGTGACACTACATATTACAGGATGGGCCTGTAAACGTTTTTGGATGATCTGATTTGTCTTGTCTGTGGCGACAGTCCTCCAGAAGGATATCATCAGACGCAAGGTCATGGACGATCTCTTATGGGATCATACAATCTCAATAGAATGGGTTATTAAACACTCCCCCCCCCCCTGCAGGATAGCAGACGATTATGTACAATAATAAAAATACATTCAAGAAGTACTGTTTTGTGTTATAGTTTATTCGTACAACACTCAATAGGTAAGAGAATGCTATAAATATACATGTTTTATTTACACAAGTGCTTGCTACTTCATATGAGCACTGTACGGGTCGTCCTATCTATTACTGCATCAAGTCAGCCTAATCAGCATGATCCAAAGTCACACTCAGTGTAACACTGTGAATTAGTATTAACATAGAAGAGATTATAAAAGTCGACTTACAATTCCTCACCTCCATTTCATAATAAATAACCATGATATTGACGAATATATTCACTCATGTTTGCTAATCCTATTTGGATGCATAGTATGGGTTTATCTCTTTATATATCATAAGTCGTAGATGCTACAACACCGCCTAGGTTATGCTGTGAAACCTAGACATTTCTATTTATATAGAAGATATATTTACATAAATATTGAAATAATGAGTGCAATTAAGACTTAAGACACCAGATATAGGCTATGTTGGCGCCTATATCTAGTCAGGAGCTGCAGAAATATGCGCACAGTTACAAGAAATATATTCACGATGAAAGAGACAATGTAGAATGACTTTTATATTTGTGCAAGCGTGAAATGTATTTTATAGCATTTTGTTTTGCTCTGATGAAACATAGCTAGATATTCTTACAGTGGGCCTAAGCTAGGCGGTACCACGTACTCAGCTTTGTGGAGCAGTCAGTAGGACGTTTGCCATTGTGACCCATGTTAGGGGTTCGAATCCCGGTGCCGCCGGCCACACGTTTCATTTTTCAATTAGATTTAACAATGACTTGTACCAGGAGTGAGATAAAGTATCAGTCGTCTATAAGGTCATCCATAAATATTGAATTAAGTTGACCAACATCGCCCCTGGCTGTCTATGGCATAGAGAAAAGGGTCTACATGTACGATCCTGGATCATCAAACGGACCCAGTGCACATGTTATGCACTCTCCATCCACAATCTCATTCCATTGAGTGCATGGGGAATTGTAGCTAAACCTCTGCAAGGGAGTGACACTATGCTTCATAGAGTATCCACTAGATGGCGCTCCAAACACAATTCTAATCCTTTTTTACCATATTTTCCTGTTTATGAGTTAAATCAACTGTAGCATTTATGTTTACGCTTTGATTGAAGCAAATCTATGTTAATCACTTATGGAAAGGTGTTCTACTACAGCTCAACCATTAACTGTTTCGATTGTGTGTTTATTCATTGAGAAATAAAGATTTAGAGACTGACATTTACTGAAGAGAGAGAAATCTCTCAACTTCAAAAATTATTTCCTAGGGCGTGGTTGGTCACAGGTCATCAAATATCCATCAGAATTAAATATCTATATCTTGTTCAATGCCGACTTAAGTATCATTGCGATACTTTCAAGCTCAATGTGTTTTTTATTGATTTTAAGAAAATTGGAGAAAAAAAATTTATCAGCTTCATCTAAAAAGTTAATTACACCAAATATATACAATTCTGAACAAAATTTTAAACTGGATCTGAGAGACGACATATATAGCTATCATTTAGGTCTTTAGTTATGTCTCTATTTTATTTCATCAGTAAATGACACAACTCCGAAGATTTGACCTAGTTTCATCATTTTTCAAAATCAATAATTTTCAATTTGTGTGCGTTTAATCAAGTCATATGCATATAAACTGGTATGTATGAGTCGGGCTTGAAGTGCTCGATCTACCTGTGAAAAAATCATTCAGAAATTCCCATCCGTTCCGGAGATATTTGAAAAAATATGACTTCCAGAGAGTGAGAGATTTGACCTAGATACAGCCTCAACTTTTTCCGCTGGTCCGTTTTCAATTTTGTCAATGCATACTCGGGTACCAGATTCAGTTTTTACTGGATTTTCAGTTGAGCTCTGTCTCGGCCGTGAAGCTTCATGCCCGACTTTGACACCAGGGGTCTCTAGTGGTACTAACTCACTGTATAGTATAGAGATATGTATGTGGCCTCTGCTACACTGGCCACCAGAGCCACACTACACATGGTTCATTCATGCTCTAGTAGTCTCTATGAAATTTCTCTATTCTGCAACCGTATGTAAAGCATCAACTCGGAGAGTGAAAGAGCTGTGTTGCCGTGGCCACCGCAACTTTCAGCAAGAGGCCAGTCTACTCTGGTACACATCGTCTTTGAGTGACGTCATTTTCACGTCAAATTACAGTAAGTTTTGATTATGTATGAACGATTTAAGGTATGTAATAACAATTGAAAAAGCTAGTCTGTATTGGTTCTATGACCATATCTTTGTATAATAACTTAATATAACCCCTGTCTGTATTCTTTGTTAATTCTTTCATCTACGACATCCTAGGTGTTGTCCTGAGGGGACTAGCTTTTTCTGTACACTAACAAGTAAAGGGTCTGGACGACGACTTCACAATGTCTTCTCAAAGGTATATCGGAAATTGTTCCTGGAAAATTAAAACCCCCGTATTTTCCTCAAAGCTAGATATGATGATCTCAAAGTGTAAAACTAATGTCTATCCTAAAAAGTAGGAGTCACCATGTTAGTTTTTGGTTTATAAATAATGAGCATATTGTATCTATTGAGCCTATTGTACCTAGTGCCCCAACTCGAGAAAATGCCATATTTTACGTATTCGTCATTAGAACAAATCACAACGAAATCGTTTGGGCTGACAATTATTGATATCTAAAAATCACCAGGTGGTGACACTACATATTACAGGATGGGCCTGTAAACGTTTTTGGATGATCTGATTTGTCTTGTCTGTGGCGACAGTCCTCCAGAAGGATATCATCAGACGCAAGGTCATGGACGATCTCTTATGGGATCATACAATCTCAATAGAATGGGTTATTAAACACTCCCCCCCCCCCTCCTGCAGGATAGCAGACGATTATGTACAATAATAAAAATACATTCAAGAAGTACTGTTTTGTGTTATAGTTTATTCGTACAACACTCAATAGGTAAGAGAATGCTATAAATATACATGTTTTATTTACACAAGTGCTTGCTACTTCATATGAGCACTGTACGAGTTGTCCTATCTATTACTGCATCAAGTCAGCCTAATCAGCATGATCCAAAGTCACACTCAGTGTAACACTGTGAATTAGTATTAACATAGAAGAGATTATAAAAGTCGACTTACAATTCCTCACCTCCATTTCATAATAAATAACCATGATATTGACGAATATATTCACTCATGTTTGCTAATCCTATTTGGATGCATAGTATGGGTTTATCTCTTTATATATCATAAGTCGTAGATGCTACAACACCGCCTAGGTTATGCTGTGAAACCTAGACATTTCTATTTATATAGAAGATATATTTACATAAATATTGAAATAATGAGTGCAATTAAGACTTAAGACACCAGATATAGGCTATGTTGGCGCCTATATCTAGTCAGGAGCTGCAGAAATATGCGCACAGTTACAAGAAATATATTCACGATGAAAGAGACAATGTAGAATGACTTTTATATTTGTGCGAGCGTGAAATGTATTTTATAGCATTTTGTTTTACTCTGATGAAACATAGCTAGATATTCTTACAGTGGGCCTAAGCTAGGCGGTACCACATACTCAGCTTTGTGGAGCAGTCAGTAGGACGTTTGCCATTGTGACCCATGTTGGGGGTTCGAATCCCGGTGCCGCCGGCCACACGTTTCATTTTTCAATTAGATTTAACAATGACTTGTACCAGGAGTGAGATAAAGTATCAGTCGTCTATAAGGTCATCCATAAATATTGAATTAAGTTGACCAACATCGCCCCTGGCTGTCTATGGCATAGAGAAAAGGGTCTACATGTACGATCCTGGATCATCAAACGGACCCAGTGCACATGTTATGCACTCTCCATCCACAATCTCATTCCATTGAGTGCATGGGGAATTGTAGCTAAACCTCTGCAAGGGAGTGACACTATGCTTCATAGAGTATCCACTAGATGGCGCTCCAAACACAATTCTAATCCTTTTTAACCATATTTTCCTGTTTATGAGTTAAATCAACTGTAGCATTTATGTTTACGCTTTGATTGAAGCAAATCTATTTTAATCACTTATGGAAAGTTGTTCTACTACAGCTCAACCATTAACTGTTTCGATTGTGTGTTTATTGATTGAGAAATAAAGATTTAGAGACTGACATTTACTGAAGAGAGAGAAATCTCTCAACTTCAAAAATTATTTCCTAGGGCGTGGTTGGTCACAGGTCATCAAATATCCATCAGAATTAAATATCTATATCTTGTTCAATGCCGACTTAAGTATCATTGTGATACTTTCAAGCTCAATGTGTTTTTTATTGATTTTAAGAAAATTGGAGAAAAAAATTTATCAGCTTCATCTAAAAAGTTAATTACACCAAATATATACAATTCTGAACAAAATTTTAAACTGGATCTGAGAGACGACATATATAGCTATCATTTAGGTCTTTAGTTATGTCTCTATTTTATTTCATCAGTAAATGACACAACTCCAAAGATTTGACCTAGTTTCATCATTTTTCAAAATCAATAATTTTCAATTTGTGTGCGTTAAATCAAGTCATATGCATATAAACTGGTATGTATGAGTCGGGCTTAAAATGCTCGATCCACCTGTGAAAAAATCATTCAGAAATTCCCATCCGTTCCGGAGATATTTGAAAAAATATGACTTCCAGAGAGTGAGAGATTTGACCTAGATACAGCCTCAACTTTTTCCGCTGGTCCGTTTTCGATTTTGTCAATGCATACTCGGGTACCAGATTCAGTTTTTACTGGATTTTCAGTTGAGCTCTGTCTCGGCCGTGAAGCTTCATGCCCGACTTTGACACCAGGGGTCTCTAGTGGTACTAACTCACTGTATAGTATAGAGATATGTATGTGGCCTTTGCTACACTGGCCACCAGAGCCACACTACACATGGTTCATTCATGCTCTAGTAGTCTCTATGAAATTTCTCTATTCTGCAACCGTATGTAAAGCATCAACTCGGAGAGTGAAAGAGCTGTGTTGCCGTGGCCACCGCAACTTTCAGCAAGAGGCCAGTCTACTCTGGTACACATCGTCTTTGAGTGACGTCATTTTCACGTCAAATTACAGTAAGTTTTGATTATGTATGAACGATTTAAGGTATGTAATAACAATTGAAAAAGCTAGTCTGTATTGGTTCTATGACCATATCTTTGTATAATAACTTAATATAACCCCTGTCTGTATTCTTTGTTAATTCTTTCATCTACGACATCCTAGGTGTTGTCCTGAGGGGACTAGCTTTTTCTGTACACTAACAAGTAAAGGGTCTGGACGACGACTTCACAATGTCTTCTCAAAGGTATATCAGAAATTTTTCCTGGAAAATTAAAACCCCCATATTTTCCTCAAAGCTAGATATGATGATCTCAAAGTGTAAAACTAATGTCTATCCTAAAAAGTAGGAGTCACCATGTTAGTTTTTGGTTTATAAATAATGAGCATATTGTATCTATTGAGCCTATTGTACCTAATGCTCCAACTCGAGAAAATGCCATATTTTACGTATTCGTCATTAGAACAAATCACAACGAAATCGTTTGGGCTGACAATTATTGATATCTAAAAATCACCAGGTGGTGACACTACATATTACAGGATGGGCCTGTAAACGTTTTTGGATGATCTGATTTGTCTTGTCTGTGGCGACAGTCCTCCAGAAGGATATCATCAGACGCAAGGTCATGGACGATCTCTTATGGGATCATACAATCTCAATAGAATGGGTTATTAAACACTCCCCCCCCCCTGCAGGATAGCAGACGATTATGTACAATAATAAAAATACATTCAAGAAGTACTGTTTTGTGTTATAGTTTATTCGTACAACACTCAATAGGTAAGAGAATGCTATAAATATACATGTTTTATTTACACAAGTGCTTGCTACTTCATATGAGCACTGTACGAGTTGTCCTATCTATTACTGCATCAAGTCAGCCTAATCAGCATGATCCAAAGTCACACTCAGTGTAACACTGTGAATTAGTATTAACATAGAAGAGATTATAAAAGTCGACTTACAATTCCTCACCTCCATTTCATAATAAATAACCATGATATTGACGAATATATTCACTCATGTTTGCTAATCCTATTTGGATGCATAGTATGGGTTTATCTCTTTATATATCATAAGTCGTAGATGCTACAACACCGCCTAGGTTATGCTGTGAAACCTAGACATTTCTATTTATATAGAAGATATATTTACATAAATATTGAAATAATGAGTGCAATTAAGACTTAAGACACCAGATATAGGCTATGTTGGCGCCTATATCTAGTCAGGAGCTGCAGAAATATGCGCACAGTTACAAGAAATATATTCACGATGAAAGAGACAATGTAGAATGACTTTTATATTTGTGCGAGCGTGAAATGTATTTTATAGCATTTTGTTTTACTCTGATGAAACATAGCTAGATATTCTTACAGTGGGCCTAAGCTAGGCGGTACCACATACTCAGCTTTGTGGAGCAGTCAGTAGGACGTTTGCCATTGTGACCCATGTTGGGGGTTCGAATCCCGGTGCCGCCGGCCACACGTTTCATTTTTCAATTAGATTTAACAATGACTTGTACCAGGAGTGAGATAAAGTATCAGTCGTCTATAAGGTCATCCATAAATATTGAATTAAGTTGACCAACATCGCCCCTGGCTGTCTATGGCATAGAGAAAAGGGTCTACATGTACGATCCTGGATCATCAAACGGACCCAGTGCACATGTTATGCACTCTCCATCCACAATCTCATTCCATTGAGTGCATGGGGAATTGTAGCTAAACCTCTGCAAGGGAGTGACACTATGCTTCATAGAGTATCCACTAGATGGCGCTCCAAACACAATTCTAATCCTTTTTAACCATATTTTCCTGTTTATGAGTTAAATCAACTGTAGCATTTATGTTTACGCTTTGATTGAAGCAAATCTATTTTAATCACTTATGGAAAGTTGTTCTACTACAGCTCAACCATTAACTGTTTCGATTGTGTGTTTATTGATTGAGAAATAAAGATTTAGAGACTGACATTTACTGAAGAGAGAGAAATCTCTCAACTTCAAAAATTATTTCCTAGGGCGTGGTTGGTCACAGGTCATCAAATATCCATCAGAATTAAATATCTATATCTTGTTCAATGCCGACTTAAGTATCATTGCGATACTTTCAAGCTCAATGTGTTTTTTATTGATTTTAAGAAAATTGGAGAAAAAAAAATTATCAGCTTCATCTAAAAAGTTAATTACACCAAATATATACAATTCTGAACAAAATTTTAAACTGGATCTGAGAGACGACATATATAGCTATCATTTAGGTCTTTAGTTATGTCTCTATTTTATTTCATCAGTAAATGACACAACTCCAAAGATTTGACCTAGTTTCATCATTTTTCAAAATCAATAATTTTCAATTTGTGTGCGTTAAATCAAGTCATATGCATATAAACTGGTATGTATGAGTCGGGCTTAAAATGCTCGATCCACCTGTGAAAAAATCATTCAGAAATTCCCATCCGTTCCGGAGATATTTGAAAAAATATGACTTCCAGAGAGTGAGAGATTTGACCTAGATACAGCCTCAACTTTTTCCGCTGGTCCGTTTTCGATTTTGTCAATGCATACTCGGGTACCAGATTCAGTTTTTACTGGATTTTCAGTTGAGCTCTGTCTCGGCCGTGAAGCTTCATGCCCGACTTTGACACCAGGGGTCTCTAGTGGTACTAACTCACTGTATAGTATAGAGATATGTATGTGGCCTTTGCTACACTGGCCACCAGAGCCACACTACACATGGTTCATTCATGCTCTAGTAGTCTCTATGAAATTTCTCTATTCTGCAACCGTATGTAAAGCATCAACTCGGAGAGTGAAAGAGCTGTGTTGCCGTGGCCACCGCAACTTTCAGCAAGAGGCCAGTCTACTCTGGTACACATCGTCTTTGAGTGACGTCATTTTCACGTCAAATTACAGTAAGTTTTGATTATGTATGAACGATTTAAGGTATGTAATAACAATTGAAAAAGCTAGTCTGTATTGGTTCTATGACCATATCTTTGTATAATAACTTAATATAACCCCTGTCTGTATTCTTTGTTAATTCTTTCATCTACGACATCCTAGGTGTTGTCCTGAGGGGACTAGCTTTTTCTGTACACTAACAAGTAAAGGGTCTGGACGACGACTTCACAATGTCTTCTCAAAGGTATATCAGAAATTTTTCCTGGAAAATTAAAACCCCCGTATTTTCCTCAAAGCTAGATATGATGATCTCAAAGTGTAAAACTAATGTCTATCCTAAAAAGTAGGAGTCACCATGTTAGTTTTTGGTTTATAAATAATGAGCATATTGTATCTATTGAGCCTATTGTACCTAATGCTCCAACTCGAGAAAATGCCATATTTTACGTATTCGTCATTAGAACAAATCACAACGAAATCGTTTGGGCTGACAATTATTGATATCTAAAAATCACCAGGTGGTGACACTACATATTACAGGATGGGCCTGTAAACGTTTTTGGATGATCTGATTTGTCTTGTCTGTGGCGACAGTCCTCCAGAAGGATATCATCAGACGCAAGGTCATGGACGATCTCTTATGGGATCATACAATCTCAATAGAATGGGTTATTAAACACTCCCCCCCCCCTGCAGGATAGCAGACGATTATGTACAATAATAAAAATACATTCAAGAAGTACTGTTTTGTGTTATAGTTTATTCGTACAACACTCAATAGGTAAGAGAATGCTATAAATATACATGTTTTATTTACACAAGTGCTTGCTACTTCATATGAGCACTGTACGAGTTGTCCTATCTATTACTGCATCAAGTCAGCCTAATCAGCATGATCCAAAGTCACACTCAGTGTAACACTGTGAATTAGTATTAACATAGAAGAGATTATAAAAGTCGACTTACAATTCCTCACCTCCATTTCATAATAAATAACCATGATATTGACGAATATATTCACTCATGTTTGCTAATCCTATTTGGATGCATAGTATGGGTTTATCTCTTTATATATCATAAGTCGTAGATGCTACAACACCGCCTAGGTTATGCTGTGAAACCTAGACATTTCTATTTATATAGAAGATATATTTACATAAATATTGAAATAATGAGTGCAATTAAGACTTAAGACACCAGATATAGGCTATGTTGGCGCCTATATCTAGTCAGGAGCTGCAGAAATATGCGCACAGTTACAAGAAATATATTCACGATGAAAGAGACAATGTAGAATGACTTTTATATTTGTGCGAGCGTGAAATGTATTTTATAGCATTTTGTTTTACTCTGATGAAACATAGCTAGATATTCTTACAGTGGGCCTAAGCTAGGCGGTACCACATACTCAGCTTTGTGGAGCAGTCAGTAGGACGTTTGCCATTGTGACCCATGTTGGGGGTTCGAATCCCGGTGCCGCCGGCCACACGTTTCATTTTTCAATTAGATTTAACAATGACTTGTACCAGGAGTGAGATAAAGTATCAGTCGTCTATAAGGTCATCCATAAATATTGAATTAAGTTGACCAACATCGCCCCTGGCTGTCTATGGCATAGAGAAAAGGGTCTACATGTACGATCCTGGATCATCAAACGGACCCAGTGCACATGTTATGCACTCTCCATCCACAATCTCATTCCATTGAGTGCATGGGGAATTGTAGCTAAACCTCTGCAAGGGAGTGACACTATGCTTCATAGAGTATCCACTAGATGGCGCTCCAAACACAATTCTAATCCTTTTTAACCATATTTTCCTGTTTATGAGTTAAATCAACTGTAGCATTTATGTTTACGCTTTGATTGAAGCAAATCTATTTTAATCACTTATGGAAAGTTGTTCTACTACAGCTCAACCATTAACTGTTTCGATTGTGTGTTTATTGATTGAGAAATAAAGATTTAGAGACTGACATTTACTGAAGAGAGAGAAATCTCTCAACTTCAAAAATTATTTCCTAGGGCGTGGTTGGTCACAGGTCATCAAATATCCATCAGAATTAAATATCTATATCTTGTTCAATGCCGACTTAAGTATCATTGCGATACTTTCAAGCTCAATGTGTTTTTTATTGATTTTAAGAAAATTGGAGAAAAAAAAATTATCAGCTTCATCTAAAAAGTTAATTACACCAAATATATACAATTCTGAACAAAATTTTAAACTGGATCTGAGAGACGACATATATAGCTATCATTTAGGTCTTTAGTTATGTCTCTATTTTATTTCATCAGTAAATGACACAACTCCAAAGATTTGACCTAGTTTCATCATTTTTCAAAATCAATAATTTTCAATTTGTGTGCGTTAAATCAAGTCATATGCATATAAACTGGTATGTATGAGTCGGGCTTAAAATGCTCGATCCACCTGTGAAAAAATCATTCAGAAATTCCCATCCGTTCCGGAGATATTTGAAAAAATATGACTTCCAGAGAGTGAGAGATTTGACCTAGATACAGCCTCAACTTTTTCCGCTGGTCCGTTTTCGATTTTGTCAATGCATACTCGGGTACCAGATTCAGTTTTTACTGGATTTTCAGTTGAGCTCTGTCTCGGCCGTGAAGCTTCATGCCCGACTTTGACACCAGGGGTCTCTAGTGGTACTAACTCACTGTATAGTATAGAGATATGTATGTGGCCTTTGCTACACTGGCCACCAGAGCCACACTACACATGGTTCATTCATGCTCTAGTAGTCTCTATGAAATTTCTCTATTCTGCAACCGTATGTAAAGCATCAACTCGGAGAGTGAAAGAGCTGTGTTGCCGTGGCCACCGCAACTTTCAGCAAGAGGCCAGTCTACTCTGGTACACATCGTCTTTGAGTGACGTCATTTTCACGTCAAATTACAGTAAGTTTTGATTATGTATGAACGATTTAAGGTATGTAATAACAATTGAAAAAGCTAGTCTGTATTGGTTCTATGACCATATCTTTGTATAATAACTTAATATAACCCCTGTCTGTATTCTTTGTTAATTCTTTCATCTACGACATCCTAGGTGTTGTCCTGAGGGGACTAGCTTTTTCTGTACACTAACAAGTAAAGGGTCTGGACGACGACTTCACAATGTCTTCTCAAAGGTATATCAGAAATTTTTCCTGGAAAATTAAAACCCCCGTATTTTCCTCAAAGCTAGATATGATGATCTCAAAGTGTAAAACTAATGTCTATCCTAAAAAGTAGGAGTCACCATGTTAGTTTTTGGTTTATAAATAATGAGCATATTGTATCTATTGAGCCTATTGTACCTAATGCTCCAACTCGAGAAAATGCCATATTTTACGTATTCGTCATTAGAACAAATCACAACGAAATCGTTTGGGCTGACAATTATTGATATCTAAAAATCACCAGGTGGTGACACTACATATTACAGGATGGGCCTGTAAACGTTTTTGGATGATCTGATTTGTCTTGTCTGTGGCGACAGTCCTCCAGAAGGATATCATCAGACGCAAGGTCATGGACGATCTCTTATGGGATCATACAATCTCAATAGAATGGGTTATTAAACACTCCCCCCCCCCTGCAGGATAGCAGACGATTATGTACAATAATAAAAATACATTCAAGAAGTACTGTTTTGTGTTATAGTTTATTCGTACAACACTCAATAGGTAAGAGAATGCTATAAATATACATGTTTTATTTACACAAGTGCTTGCTACTTCATATGAGCACTGTACGGGTCGTCCTATCTATTACTGCATCAAGTCAGCCTAATCAGCATGATCCAAAGTCACACTCAGTGTAACACTGTGAATTAGTATTAACATAGAAGAGATTATAAAAGTCGACTTACAATTCCTCACCTCCATTTCATAATAAATAACCATGATATTGACGAATATATTCACTCATGTTTGCTAATCCTATTTGGATGCATAGTATGGGTTTATCTCTTTATATATCATAAGTCGTAGATGCTACAACACCGCCTAGGTTATGCTGTGAAACCTAGACATTTCTATTTATATAGAAGATATATTTACATAAATATTGAAATAATGAGTGCAATTAAGACTTAAGACACCAGATATAGGCTATGTTGGCGCCTATATCTAGTCAGGAGCTGCAGAAATATGCGCACAGTTACAAGAAATATATTCACGATGAAAGAGACAATGTAGAATGACTTTTATATTTGTGCAAGCGTGAAATGTATTTTATAGCATTTTGTTTTACTCTGATGAAACATAGCTAGATATTCTTACAGTGGGCCTAAGCTAGGCGGTACCACATACTCAGCTTTGTGGAGCAGTCAGTAGGACGTTTGCCATTGTGACCCATGTTGGGGGTTCGAATCCCGGTGCCGCCGGCCACACGTTTCATTTTTCAATTAGATTTAACAATGACTTGTACCAGGAGTGAGATAAAGTATCAGTCGTCTATAAGGTCATCCATAAATATTGAATTAAGTTGACCAACATCGCCCCTGGCTGTCTATGGCATAGAGAAAAGGGTCTACATGTACGATCCTGGATCATCAAACGGACCCAGTGCACATGTTATGCACTCTCCATCCACAATCTCATTCCATTGAGTGCATGGGGAATTGTAGCTAAACCTCTGCAAGGGAGTGACACTATGCTTCATAGAGTATCCACTAGATGGCGCTCCAAACACAATTCTAATCCTTTTTAACCATATTTTCCTGTTTATGAGTTAAATCAACTGTAGCATTTATGTTTACGCTTTGATTGAAGCAAATCTATGTTAATCACTTATGGAAAGTTGTTCTACTACAGCTCAACCATTAACTGTTTCGATTGTGTGTTTATTGATTGAGAAATAAAGATTTAGAGACTGACATTTACTGAAGAGAGAGAAATCTCTCAACTTCAAAAATTATTTCCTAGGGCGTGGTTGGTCACAGGTCATCAAATATCCATCAGAATTAAATATCTATATCTTGTTCAATGCCGACTTAAGTATCATTGCGATACTTTCAAGCTCAATGTGTTTTTTATTGATTTTAAGAAAATTGGAGAAAAAAAATTTATCAGCTTCATCTAAAAAGTTAATTACACCAAATATATACAATTCTGAACAAAATTTTAAACTGGATCTGAGAGACGACATATATAGCTATCATTTAGGTCTTTAGTTATGTCTCTATTTTATTTCATCAGTAAATGACACAACTCCGAAGATTTGACCTAGTTTCATCATTTTTCAAAATCAATAATTTTCAATTTGTGTGCGTTTAATCAAGTCATATGCATATAAACTGGTATGTATGAGTCGGGCTTGAAGTGCTCGATCTACCTGTGAAAAAATCATTCAGAAATTCCCATCCGTTCCGGAGATATTTGAAAAAATATGACTTCCAGAGAGTGAGAGATTTGACCTAGATACAGCCTCAACTTTTTCCGCTGGTCCGTTTTCAATTTTGTCAATGCATACTCGGGTACCAGATTCAGTTTTTACTGGATTTTCAGTTGAGCTCTGTCTCGGCCGTGAAGCTTCATGCCCGACTTTGACACCAGGGGTCTCTAGTGGTACTAACTCACTGTATAGTATAGAGATATGTATGTGGCCTCTGCTACACTGGCCACCAGAGCCACACTACACATGGTTCATTCATGCTCTAGTAGTCTCTATGAAATTTCTCTATTCTGCAACCGTATGTAAAGCATCAACTCGGAGAGTGAAAGAGCTGTGTTGCCGTGGCCACCGCAACTTTCAGCAAGAGGCCAGTCTACTCTGGTACACATCGTCTTTGAGTGACGTCATTTTCACGTCAAATTACAGTAAGTTTTGATTATGTATGAACGATTTAAGGTATGTAATAACAATTGAAAAAGCTAGTCTGTATTGGTTCTATGACCATATCTTTGTATAATAACTTAATATAACCCCTGTCTGTATTCTTTGTTAATTCTTTCATCTACGACATCCTAGGTGTTGTCCTGAGGGGACTAGCTTTTTCTGTACACTAACAAGTAAAGGGTCTGGACGACGACTTCACAATGTCTTCTCAAAGGTATATCAGAAATTTTTCCTGGAAAATTAAAACCCCCGTATTTTCCTCAAAGCTAGATATGATGATCTCAAAGTGTAAAACTAATGTCTATCCTAAAAAGTAGGAGTCACCATGTTAGTTTTTGGTTTATAAATAATGAGCATATTGTATCTATTGAGCCTATTGTACCTAGTGCTCCAACTCGAGAAAATGCCATATTTTACGTATTCGTCATTAGAACAAATCACAACGAAATCGTTTGGGCTGACAATTATTGATATCTAAAAATCACCAGGTGGTGACACTACATATTACAGGATGGGCCTGTAAACGTTTTTGGATGATCTGATTTGTCTTGTCTGTGGCGACAGTCCTCCAGAAGGATATCATCAGACGCAAGGTCATGGACGATCTCTTATGGGATCATACAATCTCAATAGAATGGGTTATTAAACACTCCCCCCCCCTGCAGGATAGCAGACGATTATGTACAATAATAAAAATACATTCAAGAAGTACTGTTTTGTGTTATAGTTTATTCGTACAACACTCAATAGGTAAGAGAATGCTATAAATATACATGTTTTATTTACACAAGTGCTTGCTACTTCATATGAGCACTGTACGGGTCGTCCTATCTATTACTGCATCAAGTCAGCCTAATCAGCATGATCCAAAGTCACACTCAGTGTAACACTGTGAATTAGTATTAACATAGAAGAGATTATAAAAGTCGACTTACAATTCCTCACCTCCATTTCATAATAAATAACCATGATATTGACGAATATATTCACTCATGTTTGCTAATCCTATTTGGATGCATAGTATGGGTTTATCTCTTTATATATCATAAGTCGTAGATGCTACAACACCGCCTAGGTTATGCTGTGAAACCTAGACATTTCTATTTATATAGAAGATATATTTACATAAATATTGAAATAATGAGTGCAATTAAGACTTAAGACACCAGATATAGGCTATGTTGGCGCCTATATCTAGTCAGGAGCTGCAGAAATATGCGCACAGTTACAAGAAATATATTCACGATGAAAGAGACAATGTAGAATGACTTTTATATTTGTGCAAGCGTGAAATGTATTTTATAGCATTTTGTTTTGCTCTGATGAAACATAGCTAGATATTCTTACAGTGGGCCTAAGCTAGGCGGTACCACGTACTCAGCTTTGTGGAGCAGTCAGTAGGACGTTTGCCATTGTGACCCATGTTGGGGGTTCGAATCCCGGTGCCGCCGGCCACACGTTTCATTTTTCAATTAGATTTAACAATGACTTGTACCAGGAGTGAGATAAAGTATCAGTCGTCTATAAGGTCATCCATAAATATTGAATTAAGTTGACCAACATCGCCCCTGGCTGTCTATGGCATAGAGAAAAGGGTCTACATGTACGATCCTGGATCATCAAACGGACCCAGTGCACATGTTATGCACTCTCCATCCACAATCTCATTCCATTGAGTGCATGGGGAATTGTAGCTAAACCTCTGCAATGGAGTGACACTATGCTTCATAGAGTATCCACTAGATGGCGCTCCAAACACAATTCTAATCCTTTTTTACCATATTTTCCTGTTTATGAGTTAAATCAACTGTAGCATTTATGTTTACGCTTTGATTGAAGCAAATCTATGTTAATCACTTATGGAAAGTTGTTCTACTACAGCTCAACCATTAACTGTTTCGATTGTGTGTTTATTGATTGAGAAATAAAGATTTAGAGACTGACATTTACTGAAGAGAGAGAAATCTCTCAACTTCAAAAATTATTTCCTAGGGCGTGGTTGGTCACAGGTCATCAAATATCCATCAGAATTAAATATCTATATCTTGTTCAATGCCGACTTAAGTATCATTGCGATACTTTCAAGCTCAATGTGTTTTTTATTGATTTTAAGAAAATTGGAGAAAAAAAATTTATCAGCTTCATCTAAAAAGTTAATTACACCAAATATATACAATTCTGAACAAAATTTTAAACTGGATCTGAGAGACGACATATATAGCTATCATTTAGGTCTTTAGTTATGTCTCTATTTTATTTCATCAGTAAATGACACAACTCCGAAGATTTGACCTAGTTTCATCATTTTTCAAAATCAATAATTTTCAATTTGTGTGCGTTTAATCAAGTCATATGCATATAAACTGGTATGTATGAGTCGGGCTTGAAGTGCTCGATCTACCTGTGAAAAAATCATTCAGAAATTCCCATCCGTTCCGGAGATATTTGAAAAAATATGACTTCCAGAGAGTGAGAGATTTGACCTAGATACAGCCTCAACTTTTTCCGCTGGTCCGTTTTCAATTTTGTCAATGCATACTCGGGTACCAGATTCAGTTTTTACTGGATTTTCAGTTGAGCTCTGTCTCGGCCGTGAAGCTTCATGCCCGACTTTGACACCAGGGGTCTCTAGTGGTACTAACTCACTGTATAGTATAGAGATATGTATGTGGCCTCTGCTACACTGGCCACCAGAGCCACACTACACATGGTTCATTCATGCTCTAGTAGTCTCTATGAAATTTCTCTATTCTGCAACCGTATGTAAAGCATCAACTCGGAGAGTGAAAGAGCTGTGTTGCCGTGGCCACCGCAACTTTCAGCAAGAGGCCAGTCTACTCTGGTACACATCGTCTTTGAGTGACGTCATTTTCACGTCAAATTACAGTAAGTTTTGATTATGTATGAACGATTTAAGGTATGTAATAACAATTGAAAAAGCTAGTCTGTATTGGTTCTATGACCATATCTTTGTATAATAACTTAATATAACCCCTGTCTGTATTCTTTGTTAATTCTTTCATCTACGACATCCTAGGTGTTGTCCTGAGGGGACTAGCTTTTTCTGTACACTAACAAGTAAAGGGTCTGGACGACGACTTCACAATGTCTTCTCAAAGGTATATCAGAAATTTTTCCTGGAAAATTAAAACCCCCGTATTTTCCTCAAAGCTAGATATGATGATCTCAAAGTGTAAAACTAATGTCTATCCTAAAAAGTAGGAGTCACCATGTTAGTTTTTGGTTTATAAATAATGAGCATATTGTATCTATTGAGCCTATTGTACCTAGTGCTCCAACTCGAGAAAATGCCATATTTTACGTATTCGTCATTAGAACAAATCACAACGAAATCGTTTGGGCTGACAATTATTGATATCTAAAAATCACCAGGTGGTGACACTACATATTACAGGATGGGCCTGTAAACGTTTTTGGATGATCTGATTTGTCTTGTCTGTGGCGACAGTCCTCCAGAAGGATATCATCAGACGCAAGGTCATGGACGATCTCTTATGGGATCATACAATCTCAATAGAATGGGTTATTAAACACTCCCCCCCCCCTGCAGGATAGCAGACGATTATGTACAATAATAAAAATACATTCAAGAAGTACTGTTTTGTGTTATAGTTTATTCGTACAACACTCAATAGGTAAGAGAATGCTATAAATATACATGTTTTATTTACACAAGTGCTTGCTACTTCATATGAGCACTGTACGGGTCGTCCTATCTATTACTGCATCAAGTCAGCCTAATCAGCATGATCCAAAGTCACACTCAGTGTAACACTGTGAATTAGTATTAACATAGAAGAGATTATAAAAGTCGACTTACAATTCCTCACCTCCATTTCATAATAAATAACCATGATATTGACGAATATATTCACTCATGTTTGCTAATCCTATTTGGATGCATAGTATGGGTTTATCTCTTTATATATCATAAGTCGTAGATGCTACAACACCGCCTAGGTTATGCTGTGAAACCTAGACATTTCTATTTATATAGAAGATATATTTACATAAATATTGAAATAATGAGTGCAATTAAGACTTAAGACACCAGATATAGGCTATGTTGGCGCCTATATCTAGTCAGGAGCTGCAGAAGTATGCGCACAGTTACAAGAAATATATTCACGATGAAAGAGACAATGTAGAATGACTTTTATATTTGTGCAAGCGTGAAATGTATTTTATAGCATTTTGTTTTGCTCTGATGAAACATAGCTAGATATTCTTACAGTGGGCCTAAGCTAGGCGGTACCACATACTCAGCTTTGTGGAGCAGTCAGTAGGACGTTTGCCATTGTGACCCATGTTAGGGGTTCGAATCCCGGTGCCGCCGGCCACACGTTTCATTTTTCAATTAGATTTAACAATGACTTGTACCAGGAGTGAGATAAAGTATCAGTCGTCTATAAGGTCATCCATAAATATTGAATTAAGTTGACCAACATCGCCCCTGGCTGTCTATGGCATAGAGAAAAGGGTCTACATGTACGATCCTGGATCATCAAACGGACCCAGTGCACATGTTATGCACTCTCCATCCACAATCTCATTCCATTGAGTGCATGGGGAATTGTAGCTAAACCTCTGCAAGGGAGTGACACTATGCTTCATAGAGTATCCACTAGATGGCGCTCCAAACACAATTCTAATCCTTTTTTACCATATTTTCCTGTTTATGAGTTAGAGAGAGAGATTCTCGTGCAGTGAAAAACTCGAACCTGTTCTTTTTTGTGGGACTCTACTCAGACAAACTTATTCTTTTATGATTCATTTCGAGCCATGCCAAATAAAAGTTTAATATTGTAGTTTTCTGATCTACTTTTCTTGTGAGAAACCAATGCGATCTCAACTTTCGCTGGTAGCCCTTTCAAAAATCCGTTGATTACCCCCACCCACCACCAGCCAAAGTATTTCGCCCTACAAGAGCATCTGCCTTTGTGGAGCAGTCAGTAGAGCGTTTGGTACGGAATGCGAGTGTCGGGTGTTCGAACCCCGCTATTGTATCCCACAATGCTTATTGATATATCTTGTTAGAAACACATCAAAATACCTTTAATTATGTATATTAATCATGTACAGTGAGTTCAAACATCGATTTACGTTTTGTCGATCGAGCGATAATAACAGAAAGCTAGGGTGATCGAAACTGGCAATACCCTTTGCCCCAAGCAGTCGTGAAAGAAACTAAACGTTCCGCTCCCGAGAATATAACCTATAAAACCTATATTTTCACTGCCATGCAGATTGATGTGTACCGGAAATCTTAGAAGTTAACTTGACGCAAAGTTAGATTGTTAAATGACAAGAAATCCACATTATCAGTTTATTTAAGAAATCATAAATCAGGGCTCAAAATCTCATGCAATTTTGTTACTTTTTAGGGGGAGAGTGAATTTCAGTCAAGCCACATTTTAAGTCCGATTCGGAGCATTATAAACCAGTTTATAACCTGGATCCTGTAGGAAACTATTGAATATTGAACTTGGTTTGACCCTGTAGTTTTTGCAAGTGTACTTTGAGAGTATCAGAAGAAATTGCCAAAATATCTCTCTTAACAAGCCAGGTTTACATTTCGTGAGTAGTATATGGATTTTGGGAAATGACTCAGGCTAATACACCCATACACCACATTAAGCCGGGCCCCCACCTACCACGATGGTCTACGACATACTTCCCGATAGCTACGATTTGAAATGCCCAAATCGTGGCCTATCGGGAGGTCTCCAATAATTGAGATCCTAGAAATGGGTGGAAATCGTAGACTGTAGGAATGCCTTTGGAGGACCAAAAACATAAACCATGGTCACGATTCAACCTGCATATTAATTTAGATCTCAGGCTCAGTTTTAATATTGAACAAGTTTCCAGCGATGGCGTCGGCTTGGGGTCCAATCGCCAAAACAGGACGCCCACTTGCAGCGATGCGCCTTCCTGGCGCCGTTTATACTGGAGGCCCCAACAAAGTCGGGAGGTACTTGCGACTTCGTAGAGTCCAAGTCCGAAACATAAAAAAAAAGAAGAGAGATATTGGATTGCCAAGAGCGGGTATCGAACCCCCAACACTCACATTCCCAGACGGGCGCTCTGCTGACTTCTCCACAGAGGCGGACGATTGAGCATGCCCAAATACTTAGTCTGGTTGTGGTGGGTGGGGGAGGGGAATCAGCGGAGTTTTGAAAAGGGATACACTGTACATGGTTCTACGATTTCATCGTCTCGGCTATGCTTGAGTATGTTTCGGGGGTAGACCGCTAATTTCCGTATATTCCGCCAGGGTCGATAGTTCCAGTTCTGGCCACCAGGATTAAGGTTGGGGTTGGATGGCATGAAGAGGCAAGGATTAAGAAGACTACAAGGACAAAAATTCAGGGTGGGTGGGGGGCGGGGTCAATTTCCAGGAAAATCTGCGTACATACTTTATGGATGGCCCCTCATAGAAACAGAATGCAGGCTGTTTGTTATTGCCCAGTGAGAGCCCACCCATCTAGTCGATGCGTTAATACACCCAGAAGAGCGTTTTGTGAAGAGCTCTGGACTGTTCTCGTTCCGGGTATCGTTCGTTGAGTAGTATCTCTGTGTCCTCTCTGATGATGACGTCATAAGGTGACGTCCCCTGAAGGTCGCTCAATGTTAGATACCCTTTCAGGTCCTCACTGAGACCCTTGAGGGAGGCGATCCCATCGACCAGTATGACCTTGCCCAGACCTACCCGCACCCTCACCCTGGCCAGTGCCTTCAGAGGGCGGGGCGACCCCAGCGTCTGACTGACCCACTTCTGTGACGTCACAACGTCCCGGAACAACGGCAGAGAGAAAAACTGCTTCCGGTCCAGCAAGCGGAAGCCTGCCTGGTGGAGCATGCGCGCCGTGCTGAACTTCCCGTTGAGTAAAGCGTAGCCGATGATGCCGAACTGTTCGATGACCTTCTCGGCTTTGCTGGCGTCCTCGTTGCTAGGCAACCCACTGAGTAGCACGGATCGCGAGGCGTGCGAGAGAAGCAGCGAGTTACACACCTCCACGTCTCTGATCCCGGCCAGCACCAGGCGCGAGATCTCGTGAGACTTCCTCTCCTGCTCGCTATTAGCGAACGTCCACTTGGACGGCCGACTGCCGATCAGAGACACTAATATAGCGGCCATGGTGGCGTCCACCACCTGTGGGCCCTGGAGAAGTTGCTCCATGACCTTGGCGTCTTGTAGGACCATGGAGGCGTACTGGAGGAGGTGGAAGGAGACGAGGGCGCCGTGAGACACCAGGAGGCGGACGGCGGGCGTGTGGCGCGCCTCCACGGCATGCCGCAGCGCCGTCCCGCCCTCCCGACTTACCAGGCGCACGTTAGCGCCCCTGGCGAGCAGGTAGGTCATGGCCTCCAGGGGGTCAGATGTGTGGCCACCCTCCTCCAGGGGCTTCACGCGCAGGGCCCGTGCGGCCAATATCAGAGGAGTGTTTCCACGCAGGTCTCTCACGTTGATCGCAGCACCTGCAGCACAAAAAAAGACGATGTAGGCCTATGTATTTTCTTGCCCATGGCTTATGAAGTCCTCATTGGAAATGTATGGGGTTACAGTAAAACACTACCCATGGTTTATTAGTGGCCGTAAACGAGACCCATGCTTTACGGCTTTTAAGAACGAAATTCTAGGAATAGAAATTATCATTATTGACCATGGGACCATTGATATAACAATCAATGTTTTTTGGATAGTCGGCTCTGTAAACCACTGTAAACCACTTCATGTGGACAATGGATTCAAATTGTTTGCCTCCACCCCCCTCAGTGGGTACATACTTTATGGATGGCCCAACATGCCATTGACTACATTGTAGACATAATAGACGTATTCACTTGGAAAACGGGATTATCATAATTAGGGAAGTAAGAAATAAGTAGTACATGAAATGGTGATTTTAACAGGTTATATGCAATATTATACATTATACATGATAAATGTTCGTAGAGATTAGAGCTTCGGTGTACATAGGACCGACATGATCACCTCCTACTTGAAAGAGAAAAGGTGTCAAGCGATGGACAAAATCATTTATTTTCGTAACTAAGGTTTCATGTGATGCTTCCGAGACATTCAATTAATGAATGAAATATATTATCATTTCTTCCGAGAACTTGTCTCAAATCTTGGGTATCTCAGCAACTCACCGGCTTCGCAGAGCAGCTTCAGGGCGCCAACGTTGGCAGTCAGAGCGGCGCAGTGCATGGCCGTCCTGCCGCGCTGGGGGTCTCTCATGTCCACGGCGCACCTGCCGGTCCCCAGCATGGCCTCCAGTACCTGCAGGTGGGCTGGGCGCAGGGCGGCCAGGCAAAAGGCAGGCACTCCTCGTGCATCAGCCCTGCCCGGGTCCGCGCCCCCGTCCAGTAACACCAACATGCACTGCACGTGCCCGCCCTCCACCGCGCGTTGTAACGCTGTGCCCGCCACCGACATCAGCGCTTCCCAACCACACCGCGTCCGCATCTGGTGCCGGGTCAGCGGTGGCGCCACCGCAAGGGAGGGCGAGGAGGGCGGGAGGGCGGGCGTGGCGGGGTGCGGGCAGGCCAGTGCCGGGAGGTTGGGGTCGGCGCCTGCCTGGAGGAGCGCCCGGCAGACCGCCGCATGCCCCTGTGCCGCGCCCTGGAGGAGGGCATTGGTGAGGACCTCTGGTGGGTGCTGTTGTGTGCGTATGACTATCCGTACCCCTGCCTCGTCTCCTCTGGAGGCATGATCCTCCAACCTGGAAAAACAAGGATGCCAGGTAAGGTAAAATATGTTTGTGTTGACTGTGAATGGACTTGAATAAAAATGTCTCTTCATGCCAGTTGGGGATTGCCTCTTTAGACAGTCTTAGCAACCGACTTATATGTCTGGAAACAAAATATAATCTTATAATCTAAAGGGCATATAGGAATTTCGAGATTTCGCAAAATGCAGTGGCCCCTATGAGTATATGAGAGCGGTATAAGGTTGAATAGGAGTAATTTGCTGTGGCCAGTTGCCAACTAGCCAACCAGCTACTTCTACAACTGCCTTTGTAAGGTCCAAATTTGGCATACTATGGCTTTTAAAAGATATCTGTGGCATTATACATTTCCGGCATTCTAAAAAAAATTTAAAAAATGACATGGGGTTTACTATGTGAAAAGCAACTTTTTAGATTTCCTATATATTCCATTGTGACATTATCACGAGATTGATAAAATTGAATTCAGAAAAAAGCACGGTGACACAATATTTCTAAGTTATATATGTTTCCTAAAACAATTTGAGACCATCATATGCAATTTTCAGGAAAATTACATGGGTTTTAGTTTTCAAACCAAATTGTCCGATATGCCTTTAGGAGTTCACCTGAATATAGCTTTATAAGGTACATTTCGAGGATCATACAAGATTAAATTCTCTTACTTTTTCTTAACGACTCGTTTCTACAAATGTTGTTAATCATAGTCTCTAAAATCTAATTCCTGTATTAATTGTTAGAGTTTGTCCTATATTTTGTATTGGTTCATTATAACTTTCTGCAGGAGATCGTTTATATCGCCCCCTTACTTTACATTTCCCCTGAAAAATGGTTCCTGGTGATTTTATCCTCAACATTTGCCTTATGACATCTGTATCAGACAGGGACAGAGACGTATTGTCAGATATCTGATTCAGTTTACCTTAAAGAGATATCTCAATATGACTAACCTTCCCAAAAATGAAATGCAAAAATAGACTGTTCTGAATTAACTGACCTGTAAAGTGTAAGAAAACACTCAGAAATAGCATGTAAAATTGTGAAATCGGATGAAACTTGTTAAAAGGAAAAACTTTTATATTTGTATTGATTGCAGGTTATAACAAAGAAAAGCCCCTCACTACGATGTCAGACTGCAATAGGTGTGAACTCAAAGATGCCTGAAGAAACGAAGATTAACAGACTATACGAAGAAAGTAACAAACCTAACAAACCATAAGGACTTTTACCTATGTACCAATGAATAAAAGAGGGGATGAAAAACTGGAATAAGCTCAATACAATTGTGGCAATCAAGAGTAAGAAAAGAGAAAGGTAGTGAGGAAAAGCCTAGTTTTAAGGAAGTTATATAGGTAAAGATTGTGTGTAAAACAAAGAAAACACAGAAAAGGGTAGAAAAGTGAACTTGACCAGCTATTAACGATTATTGCGTCTAAAAAAACGGGTCAATGGTCCTTAATCTGCCCCTGTTATGTAATGTGTACATGGAGGTGTCCTGAAGTGGGCTCGTATGAGGGTAGCCGTCCACGTTTTGAAGTGCTGCGCATGCTACAGTCCATACTCTGAAATCCTTGGAATTTGTTTATTGATCTGGGATTATACATGTACACCCTCTTATATATACCATAGAGACCCAGGGACGATTTGGATTGACTTAACTAAAAACTTACGGACAACCTTGCGGACAACTAATACTGTCGCAGTGACCGAAAAAATATCAAACCATAGACCTTGTACATGTACATGTATATGGTACAGAATTAGTCTTCGAGAACGATCCTAGATTATCAAACGGGCCCCATGGGTTTGCTTTAAGTTCTACGAACGATAAAAAGGCTGGACGATACGAAGGACGGGAGATATCACAGAAGATTTAAGAGTATATTCTCGTTTAATATCGCCGATCGTAGCTAGGCTTTACTACCATTCTTCTATATTCATTGTACAGATGGCGCCTATACAGTGAAAGGTGGGAGACAATAGTACCAACAGATACCACAGGTGGTGCTATAATATAATAATCGTCTTTGATTCATTATCATTCCTTCGTTATCAAACAAATGACCATCGTGGTAGGTGGGGGCCCGGCTTAATGCGGTGTATGGGTGTATTAGCCTGAGTCATTTCCCAAAATCCATATACTACTCACAAAATGTAAACCTGGCTTGTTAAGAGAGATATTTTGGCAATTTCTTCTGATACTCTCAAAGTACACTTGCAAAAACTACAGGGTCAAACCAAGTTCAATATTCAATAGTTTCCTACAGGATCCAGGTTATAAACTGGTTTATAATGCTCCGAATCTAACTTAAAATGTGGCTAGTCTGAAATTCACTCTCACGGCAACCGCGGATTAGGTTACAATTTGGAACATGAAATGCCGGCGTCGCTTGACACAGTGTTGGGGGAAGTGGAAATCATCCAAGCAGATCTTCTGAATGCGTCGGGACTGTCCATAAGCCCGAAATACCTCATTGACCTAATGGCATTTGAAGAAACAGCAAGTTAATTGGGTGCAAGTGGGTTCCAGAAAGCCATCCATATATATACTGAATGTTACACAAACCTTTTAATTGTTATTCATTTACAATTGCACGCTAAACTGCATGGAGTTGTCCCTCTGTATTAACTGCCATATAAGGAATAGAGTACTCCCAGTAGCCAATGACTGCATTTGGAGCAAACCATGACCTTCACCCTAACCTCCTTACATGATATTTATAGCGCCTTGGGACCGTTTGAGAGTCTGAATGCATAGGAACTGTCCATGTGATATGGTTTGGTGTGCTGTGCTAAGGACGGCTTTCACGTCTTGGGATAGAACAGTGTTGAGGAAATTCACACATGTGTCGAATTTGATGGTGTCATGGGCTCCATTTAGATGGCCTCTCAGTGCCCTTCTTCCTCAATATAGGATTTTTTATAGGTTTCGAAAATAAAAATATAGGTTTTTACAGGTTTTTCAAGGCCCGAAATATAGGCTTTTATAGGTTTTTAGGGTTAACATATTCCGCATAATAAGAGTCAAAATGTAGTGAATCGCTTATTTTCAGTTTTTCATTTGATTAAATTGCAGGACATCAGGATGTCTGGCTCATCAGGTTATACCTAGGAAGAATGTGTAGTGTGTTGAGTTTCCAACAGGTAAGCCAGCCTGGCATGAAGCCACACCAACACTTTTATGATCTCTTAAATAAACCGATAATGTGGATTTCTTGTAAAGTTATTTAATCCTTGCCCCTTCATGCCATCCAACCCCAGCCTTAATCCTGCTGGCCAGAACTGGAACTATCGACCCTGGCGGAATATACGGAAATTAGCGGTCTACCCCCGAAACATACTCAAGCATAGCCGAGACGATGAAATCGTAGAACCATGGACAGTGTATCCCTTTTCAAAACTTCGCTAATTCCCCTCCCCCACCCACCACAACCAGACTAAGTATTTGGGCATGCTCAATCGTCCGCCTCTGTGGAGAAGTCAGCAGAGCGCCCGTCTGGGAATGTGTGTGTTGGGGGTTCGATACCCGCTCTTGGCAATCCAATATCTCTCTTCTTTTTTTTATGTTTCGGACTTGGACTCTACGAAGTCGCTAGTACCTACCGACTTCGTTGGGGCCTCCAGTATAAACGGCGCCAGGAAGGCACATCGCTGCAAGTGGGCGTTCTGTTTTGGCGATTGGACCCCCAGCCGACGCCATCGCTGAAAACTTGTTCAATATTAAAACTGAGCCTGAGATCTAAATTAATACGCAGGTTGAATCATGACCATGGTTTATGTTTTTGGTCCTCCAAAGGCATTCCTACGGTCTACGATTTCCACCCATTTCTACGATCTCAATTATTGGAGACCTCCCGATAGGCCACGATTTGGGCATTTCAAATCGTAGCTATCGGGAAGTATGTCGTAGACCATCGTGGTAGGTGGGGGCCCGGCTTAATGCGGTGTATGGGTGTATTAGCCTGAGTCATTTCCCAAAATCCATATACTACTCACGAAATGTAAACCTGGCTTGTTAAGAGAGATATTTTGGCAATTTCTTCTGATACTCTCAAAGTACACTTGCAAAAACTACAGGGTCAAACCAAGTTCAATATTCAATAGTTTCCTACAGGATCCAGGTTTTAAACTGGTTTATAATGCTCCGAATCTAACTTAAAATGTGGCTAGTCTGAAATTCACTCTCACGGCAACCGCAGATTAGGTTACAATTTGGAACATGAAATGCCGGCGTCGCTTGACACAGTGTTGGGGCAAGTGGAAATCGTCCAAGCAGATCTTCTGAATGCGTAGGGACTGTCCATAAGCCCGAAATACCTCATTGACCTAATGGTGTTTGATATATTTGGATCCTAGACTCAGGCATTTGAAGAAACAGCAAGTTAATTGGGTGCAAGTGGGTTCCAGAAAGCCATCCATATATATACTGAATGTTACACAAACCTTTTAATTGTTATTCATTTATCGGTGTAGAGAGTCAAAGGAACCTTGGTAAAACATTGAAAGGCAGCTGAATTTCGTAAGAACAAAGAGCCAGAACACAGGTTTTGTCCCCCGACCACCTAGTGACTGCTTCGTGAACTAACAATGGGTCTGTCCTCTACAGGCTCTCCCTCACCTTGGCAGCGTATCTGAGCGCGATCCACGCTCAATAAAGCAGTTACATCAAGGTTATGCAAACAGAATACATGTACACAACTATAATATAGGTACCAGTTGTCCATAGGGGTATTTTATTCCTCGTTGAAATGTGAACAATGATACGGATTGTACATGATTACAATTAGCCCTTATGATCGGAAAGTTTTGGTGGGTCTGAAACTATCAATTTCATAGGATCAGTATAATTTGTAACGGTGTTTAGGGTGGGTGGGTGGATTTCTCTGTATATGTAGTTCCACTACATATACTAGGGGGTGGGGGTTGGGGTTGGGGTTGGGGTGGGTTATAGGGGTTATTTGAAGAAGAAATGAAAGCTAAGAAATCAGAGTATATTTGAAATTATGTATTCTGTACCTTTCACGCTTATGAATTGCTGAATTGTCTTTTACAACACAGTCAATATATAACTCAGTTTAATTAATGCATATTATCATATATGTTACAAAAATGTCTTTGTTCCATTATCTTCTAATAAAAATATTCCTAAGTAATATACATGTTTATGTATAGAAGGTATTACATGTAGAATTAGCAAGTGACTTTATAATGGGTACATTTCTTACACCTCATGCCTCATTCCCATGTTTAATCCTTCAATATAGTGAAGGCTAATCATTTGATTCACAATTCAAAGACCAGTTGCTGTATTACAACGCTCCAACTCCCCTTTTGTATCGTAGAGTGTATTAGCTGATGTTTTGCCCGCCCGGTCACGTTTCAGCCATAAATAGAAGCTCATAAGTGTATAGACTGAGGACGGGTGAACCACCTTGCCGATCTCTGAATGTAAAAAAACATTATTATACACCTACATCTATGAAATACTACCCACTGCTAGGAGTACAGTATACATAATGTTCGGGCTCACTGAGACGTAGTGAATGAGGTATGATCGATGATTTAAAAAGTGAATAGAATATGGGTTTTTTTTCGCGTTTTCTTTTAGGTATATAATGGTAAGATTGTGACTGTGATTGTGACTGAGCCGTAGGGATGTCATTCTCAGCCTTTTGTAATATAAATACATCCCTCCACCTCTGGTATCGGGAGCATATTCTATGTAACACAAAATACCTCAAACGGCCATCTCTCCAGGCTCACGAAAAGAATATAATGGGCAACCCGACATTAAGCCCTGGTGTAGTGTGATTGTTTCCTCCTTTGGTAAAATGGAAATGATAAAATATAGGAGCCATTTAAATTCGTTTTGGATATATAGTGGTGCAATATAGACGAGTTGGGTAGACATTTTATTATCCAGTGAATGCTTCACTCATGATTCAGTCAATGCATGTAACTATAAATGTTACATAATATCTATAGGCGGCACCCATACGTTAGAAAAATAATTACTGGCAAATACATGACCACTGTGTACTTAAAGAACAGGCTAAACATGCTGTGCATGCTCCAAACGAGATGTGAAATTTACATTTTTTACAGAACGAGGCCCTTGGCCAAGTTCCGTGAATAGCATCAATTCCCATCGAGTTTTGTAGCATGTACATGCATGGGGGATTGTATATCTATTATATACCCATATAAAGTCTTGCCATCTATTGACATAGAAAACATATTAGAGTGAATTCTACACACTGCTGATGTTTCAACATGTTTAGTATAAAACAGTGTACAGCACTGGTGCAGTACAGAATTTATACTGCATAAGGAGCAGCAGTACGTAATTACTGAAGTACGTAAATGTACCCCACGGGTATATAAAGAAACAAGGATTCATATACACGTATTTAGATATGTGCATATAGCTATATTTCTAAAGTTCATATACTTTTATATATGATTTTAACCAAAGATCAACCAGACGTATACGTACTCATAGGTTCTACACTGCATCTATAACAATACAATTACCTATAAGATTATTCATATTGCGTTAATGAACAAAACTCTTACGTGTTAAACTTGCCTGGCATCTGGATGGGAATGAGGTGGATCCGCTATGATGGGTGGCAAGACGTTGTCAGTTTGACGTCTAAGAAGCCATCTGTCTATGTCATGGACTGCTTCAAACTATAGCAGCCCGAAGCAGGTAGTTTTCTGCCGGCCAGACCGTGACTTCAGTCAGAACACAGTCGTCCAGGGTCAACACAACCCCACAGCACAATGAATTGCTCCGAATGAGTTTTCATTGGCACTGAAGTGGAATGCGCCATACGGTATGCTTGTAAATGAATCATGCTTTACTTTGGCTGAGTAGATCCCCAAATAAAAACAAACCAGGGGGAAAGCTGCACCGCTGACTGGGTGTTCCACCATGACGCGATGGATCAGTTCGCAGTTGGGAAAACAAATCGGGCTGGTTGATATATTGTTTCAGTCAATACACCGTCGTAGCCGATGTCCAATGTGTACTCATTGAATTGTAGGGTTGTTTTATGAAGTAGATCGCATGTATACTATACTGTGTAAGATTTACACAATGATAAAGCTCTGTTTCAGTGGTGAAGTCTATGCACCTGTATAGTGAACCCTCGTTATGTAGTAAGGAAGAAACCAATAAGTTTTGGTCAAAGTCGTCGTTCCCCACAAGTTTGATGCGGAGTTATATGAACGAGGTTACAGCCGAGTGTATATCACATAGCGTTCATATGAGTTGAGAACAACTACTTTGACTAACACGAGTTGCTTTCTGTATTTATCTCACCCCTGTACACACACTACAAGAATGGATGTTGCAAAGGATATAGACCATGGAGAACGGACTGCAATACTTGTAGGGGAATGCAGAACGAGTTCCCTTTGTTACGCATATGGGATAAAAATACCACGGGTGAGATAATACATTGTTCTGGTGTGTCAGAAGGACAGTTCATGATGCAAGCCATCCTCTGATTGGTTCATCGATGTGTCTGTCCCGGGCGCTGCTGGGGCTGCCAAGTAAGAATCAGTGGTATTCAGAAGATTCTGGGTTTAAATCCCAGACAAGCCCGATTATGTAGATTTTCTTCCATTCGAATTTTTTATTATTCTTTTCATCATTTAATAGCAAATAAATGTATTATTTACATATGGTTGTTAGAAACTCTGCAGGATATTATTCAAGCGACTGCATTGATTATATAGTGGTTAGTTAGGCTACCAGCAGAAGAAAGGAGAGATGTCCTTCCAGAAGGAGTTTTCAGGATAGAGGTCAGGACCATGCCAGATTTATTAAACAGCTTCGAAGGACAGTCCAAGTCTCCATCCTTCTCCCTGTCCTATGAAGGGACAATCCATATTTGTTTACATTGGACCATCCTATGACAGTCCTAGTACTATGATATGACAGTCATAAGAGAATATTTTCAGATATTAAACGGCCCTCAGTATTTGTAGATATTTGTACACAGGTATATAGTAATAACTGTTTCTTTTCTCTTGTAAACACTTGGTTGTTTTACCCTAACATTTTCATACAGCAACAGTGCCAAAACAATAGCAACATCTATTCTGTGAATGATAGGCATAAAGTATGTGACAATCAAGGATATACTTGCATACTACAATTACCTGGTGTCTCAAATCGTACCCAAAGGTATCATTTTTAACAATCAATGGCTCCTAAGGAGACATTGGACAATTACTTTGGAAATCAAAATCCATGTAATTTTTTTTGGAAAAACCCATGTCAATTTCCTGGAAATTTGATACAATGATGAATGTCATAGAACATATTGTTGATTTGAAAAATGGGGTTAACCATGTTAGGTTTTGATTTAGAGATAAATACATGTATTGGGAGATAATATTATCATGATAATATTATCACTCTTAAAATGTTTTTCACATAGTAAATTTTCATTCTAGTCATTTTCTTGAAACTTTCAGAGACTAAAGTAAATGAATAGTCTACACATTTAAGTTTTTAAAACCACAGGGCACCGTCGTTGTTCTTGGAACAATTGAAGAAAACTATATTTTCAGTACATTTACTATGGAAACCAGTCAAATGTGAATTGGTTTAATATACCTTTTGAGTTATACCAAATTCGATAGCATATTACATTTCATTAATATGGTACTATAATAAGTCAAAGGAGCTAGTTCGAATGGATAATTGCCAGCATTTGAAAATCATCAGATAATGCCCTCAACTTGTATCCCAAGCTGTAGAACACACAACCACTCAATTTGTCACAAGAGTACTTATATATAGATTCATATAAAATTTAATTGTATTTCATAAGAGTATAAATACAAGCAATACATCTTTGTTGTAATGATAAACTGGTTACTATCTTCACTGAATATACATACATATACATGTTTATAGTTTATAGGCTACTGATCAATGAGATACATTCCATGAACACGTCTGGTATCGTAGATAGTGTTTTCTTTGTAGAGGAAATCAGGTCCAGCCATTGTTTTTTTAGCATTGATTAGATAACGTTAGGCAGGGAGAAAATACTCCGATAACAAAATACATATTCTACTAAACCTGCCAGCCGAGAAGGAGCAACAATACTTTCATTCGCCCAGCATTATGAAAGCTCTACTATAACAACGCCATATAGGCAGCCAAAGTGAACCCGCTGCAACCACAGATAGCCAGTCACAAAATACCATTTCCGGATATAGGTGCACAGTACTTTAACTATGTAGGTTCGAGATTATATATGTGTCATTCTCCAATCTTTTAGATCCTTATTTATCATAAACAACTGTCATCGTAGCTTTGAGACAGAGTTATTCAGAGACAATAGTAGTAAAAAACACTTCGAAAGTAACAAACGAGACCCAGAACAAAAGTCTAGCCTCAAAGCCCCATAGGTTTAGCACTAAGCCTCGTTCTTACTGGCCACCGGAAATGGTATTTTGTAAACGGGTATCTGTGGTTTCAGCGGGTTCACTTTGGCTCCCTATAGGATAATATTACTCCTGCTTATCTACAGTAAAGCGTGAAGGCAGAGCAACGCAAACCTAAAAGCCTGGCGTCCACCGACTATGATAGAAATTTACACCTACCGATATGGCCACCCCTCTCATAAGATCTCACACTCTCTAAGTGGTATTCTGTACAAGGTTCTCACCATAGGCTTTATGGGAGAAGAATTCTTAACAAACTAGGCTTAGAGCCTGAGAATCCACTGGTACACAGTATTCCCACTAGGTGGCATCATTGACATTAATGGAATCTTTGGGTGGCATTGATGTACATCTTTAGCACTGGAGGCAGGCCAGTAGATTCTCAAGGCTCTAAGCCTAGTTCATCAAGAATTCTTCTCCCAGAGTAAGAGTACAGAATACCACTTAGAGAGTGTGAGATCTTATGAGAGGGGTGCTATGGTTGAGAAACAAAAAAAAGTAGAATTCGTAGACCAATCAGGAAGGTCCATCTCGTAGACAAATATCTAGACAAACCACTTTGCCACAATCTGTCATCATAGAGAGGTGATCAACTGCTCTGATGAGAGGTGACCTTCAAACGAGATTTAGATTTTTTATCAGGAGGTGCATCGCAGGGTATATCGGAGTGTATCGGTAACTCAGTGGACGCCAGCCCTTATTGATCAACAAACGAGATTCAAATTAGTTGTGAATTCTTGAATTCTTCAGCACTCTTATTTGTCAGAAGAAACCTGGTGACGATATATATTTCTTATTATTTTTACGATAGTTGTCTTACTTTGTAACGAGAAATTCGATGAAGGTAAGAACAGACCATTCATACAAAGGCGATCATTGACGTATTTGTGCTAGGATCTCCAGAAGACATTGGTTTTGCTTTATAGGATGAAATTTAAATGAAATTGTATCAAAATATTATTCTTGGACAGTCAATTTCAGTCATTTCTTTTGATTTTAAACTACCACTCTCCCAGCAGATCTTTTGCGGCGCTAGCGCTTACCAATCTATGCCTCAACCCAGTGACGTCACATAAAGAAACCACATTGGAGTTTCAACCAAGTGCAACTGTATAACGTTATGAAAATCAAACAACTTGTATATTATGAGTAGCGGGAAACGAAGTGTTAAATGAGCTTCACAGACAACCCAGTTGTTTCTTATTCAGCTCTAGACCACTTTATAATGTGAATCCACAGTTGATTAGAATGCCCCTTCGAATGAGCACATGTGTCATGTTGACAAACAAAACCCTGCAACATACATGAGATGCTTTTCACAGAAGAAAACAGTCCCACAGTCTATTCCTTGTTTGACATCACAAATAACAGATGTGAGTGTTATTATTTTATCATATAAATATGTGCATCTCCTTGTACAAGTAGAACACAAAATACTCCCCGAAGTGCTCAGACTTTAGGATTTATGTAAAACTGGCGTATGGGGCAGATTTTGCCCCAAGCAGGCAGGTTGGTGCAGATATACAAGGGGGCACAGGAAGCTAAGCGCAAAATCCATGCTAGGAGAGTGATAATCGATGTACCCTGCCTATATCCCTTATTCAATGATTTCTTTGTTACGTCATAATGGGGATTGACTCAGTAGAACTCTTCCTAGCTCAAAAAAATATAATCCATCATCTCACCCCATTAGGCAAAGTTGCATCCTTCGTTGTTGGGACACATGAGAAGTACACAGTGCATTATTCAGAGAAGGTTATAATAGGTGAAAGTGGTCATGACCTGCATAGTCCATCTGACATCTCAGAGCTCACTGAGTAAGGGGATGGCTCTCCTACACTGAACCTCTTTGATCCTCAGAAAAATATCTCCGAATTAACCCTTAAAGGACGGGTGCCTTAGGCCGAGCTACCACCTCAAGGACGGGTGCTTGTGGCAGTCTGTCCCGATAGAGGACAGGCACATATTTGTCAAAACCCATAATTTGGGTGTTAAATCACATGATACAAAACATAATCCTAAATATTTATCTTCTTATGAATAGAAATACCAATTCTGGTGTTAGACCTACATTCTGTGAATGTTTGATTAATATTGCTCCCTTATTTCCTTGTTAAAAACGAATTTGTATATTTTTGAGAATATAGGGCATCATTTGCCCTGGGCCAGTTGATGCCTAAAGGCATCATTCGCCCTTGAAGTGTTAACGGAAAGATTTTCTCTTTCAAAGAGGTCAAAAAAAGAATGTTACAGGACAACTTAGAAAGCATCCTAAATCTCTCCCCTGGTACAAGTTTAGCCATAGAAATAACATTAAAAAATTATACACAACAATCACTCACGTAATGTGACAAAGCTACGCCATGGTCATGGCAAAGTGATGTGAGATGATGTCATGATCAACTGGCTAATGAGCGGCCAGGATTTTAGAAAACAGATAAGACCTCAACATGGAGATTCATACGTTCCTAACTGGATTTGTGAAGTAATTTGAATTAGCCTGATATTGCGATGCTATTCTAATATTTGTAAAAGGGGTGAGATAAATCCAGAACCACACTCGAATCTCAAAATAAACAATATTCCAATCGTTTTGGATGTGCCATAATCGGCACTCGTCTTCGCCTCGCTGATGATTGCAGAGCATATAAACTCATGAAGTATCATTTATTTATACGCTTCCCGATCCAGTTCGATAGAAAAATAAATTGATACTCTCAGCATCAGAGGTGACGATCTTTAGCGCACTTGTATAGTACAGAAATCATAGAAATACAGTATCTCGATTGTCTACTTCTCGCCATTACAGAAGCATGTTAGACACATACGGAATTCTGAAAAATGGATTCATAATGGCATTTAAAAAAATCACTAAAAATTCTAAAGAATAGAACCGCTACTTGCAGAGTATATCAACAAGAATCTAACAACACATAAAGAACAACCAATCCTTTCCAGTTTAGCCTTCTGGTTGTCCAATCAGCAGGTACAGGGTCACGGAACTACAGAGCATAGCACTAAGATAAGACAAACACCGCCCATATACGAGTGACGTAGCGGAAGATGCGTATACGTCAGTGGTGACGTCAGCACTTCGTGTGGTCTCCTGGATCTTGACGTCATCAGTGCCCATCTCTGAGATTGCGTCGTCGTTTAGTTGTGTGGTGTCCTCATAGAGGGCGTCTCTTATTCCCACAGTGTCGTCATCGACTGGAATAGATACAAAGCTGGAAGTTAGTTTGAAAGCCAAAATGGTCGTGATTCAGTTAGGGCCCATCCATAAAGTACGTACGCAGAATTTCTGAAATTTTGGACCCCCCACCCCCTCTCACAATCTTGTACGCAATAGAACAAAGAGGGAGCATACACAGCTCTGACTCTAAAATTTCAAAGGTTTCGTCTATATCAAACAATGGGTAGAAGTATCTATAAAACAAGGAGCACAGAATTATTCCATCTTAGACAGATACGTGTGTATTTGCCCAAGTCTTTGATTACGAACATTCAATGAATGATTAAACTAAATCATGATGGAACCTCCTGTAAGTAGCAACACCAGCCGCTCCATTTAACCCTTAACTCCCACCTCCCCCTGCCCTCCCCCTGAGTGCCTATACCTACACCCACCCCTATCGTCCCCCTGGATGCCTATAGCTCCACCCACCCCTGCCCTTCCCCTGGATGCCTATACCTCCACCTACACCTACCCTTCCCCTGGATGCCGAAACCTCCACCTCCCCCTACCCTCCACCTGGATGCCTATACCTCCACCTACCCCTACCCTGCTCCTGAGTGCCTATACCTCACCACCCATTATTCAGTACATTCCCTATTGAAATAAGTCAAATGTAGGTTGGCTTAATCTACCTATTGATTTAAGTCAATCATTTTATGTTTCACTTATTTGGTATTAGAATAAGTCAAAAGAACTAGTTTGAATTGATAATTGTCAGCATTCGAACCTCACCAGATGAAGCCACCTGTATTGGAGGATATGCTTTTAACTGTTCAAAGGAGACATATACCAGCAGCTAGAAGTTAGTCTTTTTATTTTCTCACCCCTGGTATTTTTGTCTCATAGACTTAACATTAGGAACTCGTTCTCCATACCCCAACGAATATTGCAGTCCGTTCTCCATGGTCTATATCCTGTGTACCATACATTCTGTTAGTATATAAAGAGGTCAAATGAATGCAGCAAGTAGCTCGTTTTGGTCAAAGTCATTGTTCTCCTACTCGTTTGAATGCTATGTGATGTTTACTCGGCTGTCGTCTCATACTATCAAGAAACCTCACGAATTTCTTATGATTGTTTATATGGCGTGAGTTGTCTTCGCAGAATGATATCACGAAGCGAAGCTGAGTGATATCTGTAGCAGAAGACAACGAAGGCTATGTAAATAATTATATGAAATTTCGTGATGTTTAGATTTTTTCCTACCACATCAAGTGTTTTAACTTCATATGTCATCCGTGGCATTTACATATTTTATGGCATAACTGTGGCATGCGGTTACACCATGTTAGGTCTATGGAGATTTATATGTGGGGTAGGATAAATATCACTCGGCATCTTTCTCGTGCAGCACGACGACTTAAACCAAAACTAGTTAGTTATTTCTTCAGTCTGACTACAAACTGTTAGGGAGACGGACGACAGTCCATATGTTGGCCTCCCTTCTCTTTTAGATATAGCATCGGGTGACAGCCGTTAGTTTGCTGACAGTATAAAATGTAAATGTCAACAAAAGGTCACCACTGACTGAATTCTCTGTCTGTGAGTCACCAATACCAACACAGCAGATACACGATCTCTACGCGTTCCGTCGGTGCCAAAACCAGGCAGAACATGTACTCGCGGCAAGGTCTTACACCAGATGGCAGCACAGCTTCTGCCAAACTGAGGTTTTTCCAAGAGCAAGCTATTCTGTTAGGCCATCTGGTGCCTCTTGGCAACTTTTCAACATGCGTATTTACTTGTTTGAGAGGGCTACAAGCTTGTTTTGAGAGCGAGAGTTTTATTTTGTAACAAGATAGAACGATTAAAGTAAAAAAAAGTGAAAATTGGTGTAGGTTTAGTAAACTTGGAACACAAATAGATGATAATACAAAGTAAAGATTAAATGTGTGGAATATAGCTGGAAAGTCATCAAATTTTTGACTGAACGAAAATTTAGTTTCTAGAGTATAGGACAAATCTGAAGTGTTAAAAAGACCCAAAATTACAAACGTTTTTTGTTACGTATCCTACAAATGACCCTTCAGTCCACAAAAAACCACAAAAGAATAACAACTAAGCAGCCTTATATTAATTTCTATGAAACCAAAATGAACAAACATGCTTCTGTAACCATAATAAACTTCAACGATAATACGTCTAAATCGAAGTTTAAATCGAACAAACGTGTATTTATAACCATGATTTGCATGAAAGAAAGTATCTCGATGTAAAAACTTCTGAAATAAACTCTGCTTTTAAAAATAGGAAAATTAACCCCAATGACAATAATGCCATACTTATCTCATTGAACTGTTTGATATCTTTTTAATCATGAAATATAAAACTAAAACTTGAATGAATATATGAATTACCACAGAAGCATTACCAACGCTCCTGCGAGTGCTGGAGGCTGTACTCTACCTGGAGTAAGGTTGCGCTGTAATGATTTTGTGTGTGTGGAGAAGAAACTGCTCCGTGAGTCTAGGACTACCGACGTTTTCAGGCTGATTCTCATGGGGAGAATACACAGAGTAATCGCACTACCTTATTATCAGACACTGGAGTAAGATAGGAATGATCATCGTGTTGAATGCGAGCCACGGAGAGTGACTAGAACTATAGGCCTCGCAACCATATTGGGTACCATATTAAACCAGAGATTATGGGCTTTATTGTTATATATATTTTGAATTTATTGAGGTAATTTATCTGTTTTAATTTTTGACACATTTTCTCTGAAATCATGCTAAAGGTTAGGCAAAATGTTGACCTTCTAGAATATGAGTGATGATTCCATAGAATTCCATATGGAAGCAAAATCAAAGCCCAGTTTAATCAAGTAGAGATTCCTTTGAGGATCATTTTGATACCTTAACTTTTGTTGTACTCATATCAGAAGTCAAAATTGACTGTTTTGTTATCAAATAGAAAAGTGGCAAAAAGCCTCTTTTTGTGATATCTGCCATATGTTAAAGCACTGTCATGATAGGCAGAAAATTGAGAAGAAAGGCTTGGTTGGAAATGATGCAATATTATTATATTTCAGAGAATGTTTTTCCTTTAGATATTATATATAGTCAAATGCTTACTTAAACTAAATGGATATGCAGCACAAGTCAATCTATTCAATTTTTTAAGGAAGCACTATTTGAATGTGGATCCCACCATGGTCCCTAATATGCCTTCCTGACCTATAGCCAAGGACTGTGAACTTAACAATGGAATATATAATCGGGACTGAATGCATCTAGTTTATTGGAATTAAAGGTTTGAGTGTTGATATAAGTTGGCTTATGAATGAGATTTGTAACAAAGAGGAGTCGAAATGGATTATTGAGTGACTATAGCATAACCAATTGCTTTGTAGGTTTGACTCTTTATTCAGCTTTGTGAATTACTGTCATCAGAAGTAGATCTTAGTTAAAAGGATTAATCAAGAATCATTTTCTCACGTTTTGCCTCGAGTCGGATGGTGTGTGAGGTTACCGTGCTCCATCAGATATAACATCGCAAGTGAAGCTTTACTTGTAAAAATAGGAAATGATAGAATGACTAACCAGCTTATAAGACTAAGTTTGATATGGATTAGCATATATATTGTCCTCAAACTAGGGACATCTATAGCAATCGAAGTATCGATTATAAGGAGTTAACAGAAAATTAAATGAACGGACATTGTCTTAAGAAGATGTGAGATTACACAACGGTACAGGTGAGATAAATACAGAAAGTAATTCGTCTTGGTCAAAGTCATTGTTCTCCAACTCCTTTGAATGCTGCATGATATTCATTTGGCTGTTACCTCATTCATATCACTCCGCATCAAACTCATGGAGAACGAAGGCTTTGACCAAAACTTGTTGGTTTCTTATTTAATACTTCACCCCTAGCAGCGGGCAGCAGAAGGAAAATCACGAGATAAAAATAAGTTGGTCCGTACTAGTGAAAGCTGAGCGACTTACTCTGTGGTCAAATGAGTTGGAGGACAGACCAAATTATTTTCATCGAGCGGGTTTCTGATTTTATCTCGTCCCATATAACATGATTAATTAATAGAAGAGATCACCAAATTAGCATGGGTACCCTACCTTCACGGCCGTGGAGTATGAGTACCTAACGTTAAGCCTATGGAGAGAAAGGTATACGGTAAATTTGATACCGTGCAAATTCGGTACTTGTGAATTCGCTACCGCTGCGATTTTGGTACCGGTGAACTCGGTACCGCTACAGTCCCTGGCCCACCTGCCCATGTGGCGGTCAGAAATTCAGCCGGGCCATCCGTCCAGTATATGGTTAGGGTAGGGTTAGAGTTAGGTTAAGGCTAATGTCAGGGATATGGGTATAGGGATAGGGATAGATTAGGGTTAGGTTAGATTACGTTAGGGATAGTGTTAGGGATAGGGTTAGGTTCGGGCAGGGTTCGGGTAGGTTTAGGGTCAGGTTTAGGGTTAAGGGTAAGTCAGGGTTGGCCTGCCCCGCCATGTTGCAGGCCAGGACCCCGGGCGATACCGAATTCACCCGTTCAGCGGACCGAAACTGTCGCAGTAGCGTTCGGCCATGAGTGTACTATAATAAAACAAACATATATTATTATATACCTGTAGTAGTATATCCTACACATACGGCCCACTCCTACCCATGTCGTATTTATATCCGTACGACACCTAGGTGAAGTACGGGGTATGTATGTGGTGTACGGGGCATGTACAGTGGCGAAATCCAAAAACTTGCCCAGAAGCAAAGTTAAAAATTGGATATTTTAAGGAACACATGTATATAATAATACGAAAACAGGGATACTATGTCTGTATGTACAGCCACAGTAACCCTGTTTCCGTATATGTATCGCGTACAGCCACAGTAACCCTATTCCTTTTTTTTTGCATGATAAATATGCCGTTAAATTGACGATATAACTAACCGATGCCACAGGCAGAGGTACGTTTTATGGTCAATTTATCCAAGTATTTATGATGTACAGACACAGTATCCCTGTTTTTGTATTATTATATACCTTAAAATATTCAATTTCAAAGTTTGCTTCTGGTCGAGTTTTGGTATTTTGCTGTCGTACATGCCCCATACGCCACATATACATACCCCGAACGTCACCTAGGTGTCGTGCGGATATAAATACGACATGGGTAGGAGCGGGCCGTATGTGTAGGATATACTACCACAGGTATATAACAATACATCCCCAGTACTTACTGAGTTCGAGCACGACGGTGGCGCTCCTCCTGAGGCCGGCCGAGTTCTGCCCCTCGCACGTGTAGTCGCCGAGTTGGCGCGGCGTGACGCCGTTGATGGTGAGCACCATGGTGAGGGAGTGCACTGTGCCGCGCGACGGCCGCACGTACAGAGTGTACTTGTTGGTGTTCTCCAGCAGCGAGGCGCCGTCGTTGAAGCGCCACCCGGAAGACCCGATGTCGATGGCGGGCTCCGTGTCTATAACGCAACGCAGCTGCACCTGCCGATAGAGGGCGTACGGGAAGCCGGAATCGGTGGGCAGCGGGGCGATCCGGACCGTGAGACGCTGGTCTTCTGAGTCTGCGCAGTAAAGAGAAGATTGTGATAATTGCTTATTATGGGTTATGAAGTACCAGTTGAAAATGTAAATTCATTATCCAATATCATTTGTTGTCAATAGATAACAAGGTTTTAGAGAACAAAATTTACTTAATACTATCTTTGTACTAGCAGTGATACGTGACATTGCCGGAGTGTGATAAACAACACGACTAACTCGAGTTTGGTTTAGAATTTATCCTACCCTGTAACAATAAATAAAAAGTAACATAAAACTCACTGATAATCAGTGATAATCATTGGTCGCTTTTCAAATGACGTCATTTGACAACTGTATCTCACTAGAGCGATAAATTTTATTTGATAGCAAAAGGGACTATTTTCCCCGTATACCATGGTTTCGAGGCCGTATACCACAGATTTGAATCCGCATACCACAGTTCTGGTATCTGACAGGTTTTATACAATGGGTAGTGGTTTACTGAGTTCCCATACATTTTCAATGGGGGCTTTGTATACGATGGATAATACGAAGTAGCATGTCAGGAGGCTGTGTGTCAACCGATGATACAGTTAATACATTCTCCAACCATAGGTATAGGTCAGATGAAAGATCTGCAGGGAGAGTGTCAAACACTCACAGCTAATGGGTCAAGGCACTCATGAAATTAACATAACCAGAGCTAACGTAGTAAAGCTCTGGCGGCCAGTGTAAATACCCACATGTTAGGATGACATATTACACATGAATACCGCTAGGAAACACCGGCAGGTAAGGCTACTATAACAGTAGAGACCTCTGTCGGCGGATATTGGACATCCGGTCACACAACCCTGCTGGCCATAGATTAGATTAGATGGCTGATATGCCATAAATGGAAGACCATCCATGTGATGAATTTAGGTGCTAACAATAAAAAAACGAAAAGAAAAGGAGTATAAACCCCTTCATCTTTATTCAGCAGGCAGATCTTCTCATTTAGTTTCCGAATCGTGATATTGAGCTGCCTTTGTTTAGCATAAAGGGGGGCGTCCACCAACCACGACATGGCTACGACAATGGCTTTCCGACAAGGTCCGCGACAGGTCTACGATCGGAGACCTCGTTGTTGCCTTGTCGTGGTTGGTGAACCATAGTTCCCGACAAGAGGCTACGATAAGGCCCCGACAGGCTGCGACACGAAGCTTGTCGGGGAGTTGTTGGAGGCCTTCCGACAAGGTTACAACAAAATCAAACATGTTCGATCTTTGCCACGACAGGAGCCTTGTCGTGGCGTGTTTTGGTTTCCTCACTGTTGTGGTGTGTCGGTACCATGAACGCTTTTATTTGGGCAACCAGCGACGTCTACGACACGCCCTGACAAGGCTGTCGCAGAGCTGCCCTTCTCACGACAAGGCTGCGACAAGGCTGCAATTGGAACTTTCTTGTCGGGGCTTGTCGTAACCTTGTCGTGGTTGGTGGACGCTCCCTTTAAGCTCCTGTTTCTATTAGTTCTATGTAGCGATGGACCACACTCTGTAGAGATGGGTGACCCACGGCCTTTGGTCAGGGATGGCCATGCCCTCCCCTGGTGTCATACGTCTGCACTACACCCCTCACGTGCGCTTCCGCCTCACTGGACTCCTCCTCACTCTCATCTCTGCTCTCACACGATACACACATATCAACATTTTTACCCACCCACCCACACCTCTTCAACATAAATATCTTATTATATCATACAAGCAGAAATAAGAAATTTGTGGGGAACTTCATTAGGGGAGAGCTTGTGCTGGTTATCCTTGCAACTGCAAATAAGCGGGGAACCAGTGAAAGTTAAAACTTGCAACCAGCTCGCAACACCGGTCCCATATTTGCTTGGGACAGGGAACCAGTCTGACCAACCTACAGCTCCATTAGTTTGGCAACCAACCCTGTCTACGATATAGGGGTTGGTCGGGTTGAATCCCACATGGGATCAGTTGGGGTGCGCCTCAAACCAAGTAGTGTTGTTCTATGTAGGCTCCAAAAGCAGAAATACTTGATAAATAAAATTCATAGCTTAGCAAATCGATAATAGATTCTAGCTCTATGGTGGTTTTATTCTAAAATATACACATAAAAGTAAATAACAAAATGGTAAATTGCTTTCGAGGTCATAACTAAACAAACTCCCCAAGCAGTATGAAAGACCTGGTAGGAGAGTAACAAACAGGGCCCTGTTTAATAATCTATGATCGTATATGGAGACCCTTTTCTGTATGCCATAGAGACCCAGGGACGATGTATGACAACCTTATTAAACACTTATGGACAACATTATGGACGGCTAAGGACTATCTTAGAGAACCAACATGAATATTATTAAACGATAAGCCTTGTACGAGTTACAGAAAAGGGTCCTCATGTACGATCCTAGATTATTCAATGGGCCCCCAGTGGTTCTCCTACTGAGTCAAGGCGGCCGCTTATTTAACCCGACCAGAGCTAACTTTGTGGAGCTCTGGACTTTTGAATAAACTACGAACGAGAAAAAATTGTCCCAGAATTGTCTTTGGGGCCATAGTGTTGTATAGAATCCTGTGCTGTAAATAGAAGATATTTTGACAATAAGAGTAATCTAAACCTCTTACAAGGTGTTGTATACAAATACTTTCATTAAGGAAATATCTTCTCTTCTGTCATTCAACAGTGAATGTAAAACAACACGTCCACCATGTCGTTTATCGTTGGAGTTATCGTATCGTCCAGCACTTCACCAGAAACGAGCTAACTTTATTCAACAGACCCTGGTCGCCAGTCTACAGCTCCATGACCTCCTTCCCCCGTTCTCGCGTCTTCTCGTCTATTCTCGTCCCGGTGAGAATTTTAAAGCGCCGGTTTGGGGAGAAACACACGGGCGTCGGTGGTGTAACGGTTAGCATGGTTGCCTTCCAAGCAGTCGATCCGGGTTCGATTCCCGGCCGACGCAAAGTCTTTTTCAATGTAGATTATGAAGAGACGTCACGAGTTTGAGTCTGCTCATGAGTCACTCATTTTGTTTGCTCCGTAATGACACTCGTCTTCGACTCGTGAGATTATGGAGCCAACAAAATGCGTGGCATAAATAAGCTCAGACTCAAACTCATGGCGTCTAGATTTTATCCTACCCCATTTCCATATTTTTTCAGTATCAGAAAGTAGTGGCATAAACAACACTTTATGTCACACCGGTGACATAAACAAATCCCATGTTAAGCCTATGGCGTTTTTTATTAGGGGTAGGATAAACTACAGTAGCATATTCATGTAGAGTACATGTACTAGCGGGTGAACGGGAAACCATCATAAACTCGTGGTTATCATTTCCTATGAGACAGGTACTTGAGCTGATCATCGGCGATCAGAAATGTATGAACTGACACCAGCGAAAGGTATAAACTCTCTCAAGGTAAAAAGATCAGAAAGCTACAGGATTAAATTCTGTTTCGGCATGGCTAGAAACAATGCATAAGACAATTAGCACATCTGAGTAGAGACGGACAAAACAGAAAAGCTGGTTTTAGTTTTTCTCTCCACGAGATTCTCACTCTCGGAACCTCCCTCTCTCTGCATACGTCTGGTTAGGCTTTTCTCTATGTGCGGGAGAAACTCCAAGCGGATCCGACCAGAATAATAATTCTTTTAGACATGGTAGGTAATAGTCATTATACTTGACTCATTTCTCTATCAGTTACGTATTACATACATTATTAGTGATTGATAATTTAACAAACTCACATTAATAATCGATATTGATAAGGACATCTAAAATCCTTATATTACAGTATGAGGCGAGGCTGCTTGCTTTTTTTTTTTTTTTCTTTTTTTTTTTAAACTTTTATTTAGGGAATGCATTTGTACACTTACACTGGGTTCGGCAATATTGCAGTTCTTCCACTCGGGCCCTCTTACATCAATTATACAGTCAAATAATTAGTTACAGTTGTCTTGTAATTTCTGATTATATAGCTCCATTGTACAGCTCTTAGTGAGATGATTACATACTATATCTAAAAAAACTATGATTCTGGTAGTATCCGCTTGGAGTGTCTCCCGCCCATAGAGACAGAGTGAACCAGACCTATGCATGGAGATTGAAGAGCCACGAGAGTGAGATTCTCGTACAGTACCTAACTGAATCATGCTATCTTTTTTTGTTTTTCTCTACACAGATGCACTTCTATTTTTATTATTTGTTTTTAGCTGTACTGAAAACATAATTTCAAACTATAGTTTTCTAATCTCCATTTCTTGAGAGATATCACCCTTTCGCTGGTGTCAATCCATAGAGTTCTGATCGCCGATGATCAGCTCAAGCACCTGTGTCATACGAAATGATAACCACGAGTTTACAATGGTTTTCCGTTCACCCGCTAGAGGGCCCAACAGCAGTTAGAAAATATAGGGGGAAGTAGGGAGGGGTTGGGTGGTAGCTAAATACAAATCGACGAAGTCGCTAGTATGAGATGTATGAAATTTACACAATGTAAATAGCTTCTGGTACTGGTCCCAGGAGTTGCTACCGCGACTATTGAGCAAGTGTTTTTTCTAACCAAATGAGGGACCCCACCGGGACCCTCAGGTACATGTGGATGGACCCCGCGGGCCCTACACACCGCCGACTCAAGCGGAAAACGTTTTTTCATGAAATCCTTATCATCATTTAAAAAATCAATAAAATTGTATTTGCCCAACTCCAGCTCCAGGGAGCTTTTGGTTGGTTGGTTGGTTTGATTTAACATCCAGTTAACCTTTAGAGGTTCTCACCAGACTTTCTCAAGGTTCTTTTACACCACAAGGGTGATGATCGAATCTATGTAATGAATTTAGGTAAAAATCTCCCCCCTAAACATTTACCGAGGTGAGAGTTCTTTTACTTCCCACACCACATAGAGATGTTACCTTTTGTTTTGTTATAGAAAATGATACTGAACTGAAATATGGCCCTGGAGCCTACGGAAGATAGGGTGAAGCTGCATCCTAGTAGAACACTCCAGAATAAAAAAAAACATAAACAAAAAAAAAGACGGATTGGCCTTTGATATAGCAGTAAACCTACCACTGCTGGGGGAAAAGGAGAAAAGTGGCTGCAGTGGGACTCGAAGTCCAGTGCTCTTTACCACTGAGCTAGCTCCCCATCACGGTCGCTTTCACTGCACGAACACCACCCTTTTACTTATCAATGCGCCCGGCGTATATAGGTATGCTTTTGCATATACAAGGTCGTCCTATTCCCCGTGTGTATGTACGCCTTATCTGTTCGCGCCTGATTCATATACGCCCGATTCTGTTGTATTTACACCACTATCTGAAAGTTAAAATCTCTGCTACTTGGGGACACCACTGGTATCATATTTCATTACCCATTAACCAGCCAAGTCTGTATTATATAAAAAATGCAATCTTATATTGCCAATTTATTTTATATATCCTTTATAAAACCTGATTATAAAATTACAGCGGGGGGTGCCGGGGGACCGCGGGGGGTGGCCACATTTACACCGAAGATGGGGTCGGCTGGGGTGCTAAAACAACACACTGATAATACAGGTGTTGCCGTTCAGCGCCGCCTCACGGCCCACTGTCTCGTTACGCGGCCGCTCGGACAAACACCGCGAGTCCAGCAGTATTCATATAGAGATTTAGACAGATCAAATTGCTGGAAGGAACTAGGGTACTGTATCAATGAGTCTGAGCAGGCTAAACTTTGTAGTTGATAATTATATTGGTTTGAACTTGGAAAAAGATAAGCCTATTATAGTTAGGCCTTCCAATGTATTAGTGTATATGCAGTTTCAGTGTCCCTGTGTTATCTAAGCTATATCTAAAGTATCATCGAGGTGATATACATGTATGATACATCGAATTGGAGCTGTAATACCATAGAATAAGATGAAATCACTGTTATTTCTCTGCAAATGATATACATAGGTACTATGAACGCATTACGCTCATATACTGATAGATCCAATGCTAAAGAATACGTTGCCAGGGGCTTGTTTGGCTGCAGGCATTGCGTAACCAACCAGAAAAGGTGCGACACCGCCCTGTGGAAAAAAGGCCTATTGGCGGCAGCAGCGGGGGCTGGGGGAGGAAGATTTCCTTCTTTATTTTTGCATCGGGACACGTATATATATGCCCGGCGTATACATATTACGCAAAGGTTATTTCCTCTCATTTACGTCAGGTGTGAAATACAGCCAATTCGCGTCCGTATTTAAAAGGAAACTATCGTAAAACTGGATGAGTTTTAATCTTGTCCACCGTATTCCACGACTGGAGTTTGGCAAAGTGACTTCATGAGGCGAAGCCGAGTGAAGTCCGGAGCCAAAACTCCAGAAGAATATTTAGCGATGAAGAACAAAGCTATATGTCTTAGACATTTCTGAAAGTATTCTCAAAGCTCTATACGACCCTTTGCAGCGACTCGATGCAAATAGTTACCGTGTTATCCCGTCTGGTTTTCTATTCACGTATAGGGAAAAATAAGATTGTCTTCCAATGTTTTTATTTTTTAATTTGGAATAGACCTTTTCGTCAAGGCTGGTTGAAACCAATATCTCTCTCCCGACTTCTGTAAAATAATAGAATTGTTATTCATCCGGTGCGAGGCATCTAACTAAACAAATAAGAGTAGTGTACGTAAAGAGGGAAGGTAGAAAAAGAAGAAAAAGAAGAAGAAGAAGAAGAAGAAGAAGAAGAAGAAGAAGAAGAAGAAGAAGAAGAAGAAGAAGAAGAAGAAGAATTGGAAGAAGTAGAAGAAGTTGGAAGGAGAAGGAGAAGGAGAAGGAGAAGGAAAAGAATAAACATACATTTCAAATTACGATACAATAACGATATCTCTACTCGTGATTAAGTGAGTTCACTCGTGTATCGACAACAATCAAAGATGTGACACCTAGTCGATGTAGTCCTCTGTCATATCAAAGCTTCAGTTGCATGGGTATGAATTGATTATTATATATGTTCATGATTGTTATATGTTCATTTAAGACACATGTCTAGCAGGTCTTTTATCTTTGTATTTTTATAGTCTTGGAGTTTGCTTTTAGATGCAGAATTCAACTATTATTTCATTCCATCACATACATCACTTTCTTCATATTTTGATATTGATATTTTTTATTTCTTATATATGTAATTTCATACTACGCTTGCCAGCAGGATTTGTGTTGTAGATAATAGCTATAAGATTATGTGTGTGAATGACTGTGCAGTGTAAGCTCAAATTTTTTTTTTCCAACCCAACCACAGGAAAGGGAAAAATTAAACCCAATAGCTATAAGATTAGTTGTATAAGTTTATAGGATTGTTGGAGCAGTTGTTTTGCCAAACTATAAAACCAACTGTATTAGTGAAGGTTGTTAATAAGAAAAAAAGAGTGCAACTCTCAACTATTCAAAGGAATATGACCTAAAGAGGCAGTTAAGACATATTTTCATCTTTCATATAGGGATAAAAATAGGATCCATTCATCCATTTATGTAAAACTATGATTTTGTCACGAGTGGGTATCCATAATGCACTAATCTGCTTTCTCATGAAAATCTGTTTTGTATGCAAAGATTTTCAATCCCCAGCGATGGAGTTCACATGTAAATTTGGATGTGCACATGTAAAATGTTACAGTCAAATGATTAATAAAAAAAAAGAGCTAAGCTCATTGTTCGAAAATAGAAAATAAAGGCTGACCGCCGAAATGTATTTCCAGGATAAATAAAGTGTTTTTAAAAAAAAGGAAAAAAAACGGCCATGTGAAAAGAGCTAATCTAGAGGAAGCAGCCGCGTAGGGTCAGTCCGGCTAGATCACCTTTAGGGCGGCATGTTTAAGGCTTGTTGACTGTCACTGAAGAATCCCCCGCTCGACAGCCCACAATATGGTGTCGAATTAACCAAATACTGTTAGCTTGTCCCATAGTCAGGCGCCAGCCCTACGACGACAACCAGCGCCCTTCGACGGCCGGCAGACCGCCACCTGCCGGGCACCAGGAATCTGCACTGGTCACGTGACCATCCCATCGATCACATTTGACGTCAAGGAAGTTATATATATATACATATATGTATATATATATATATGTGTGTGTGTGTGTATATATATATATATATATGCATACGCTCTATAAGGTGAGGAAAGTTTGCGCAGTTGAGAATAAATAAAAAACGGCGCTTCCGGACGAAAACTATAAAGGTTTAGAAATATAGATCGTAGATTATGGTCTATCTCTATCTCTATATACCGAGTTGACGGCCAATTCGGTATTGATGTTGTCTAGTTCGTTTTTCTATCATTTAAAATATTCAATTTGTTTACTTAAAGTTACAGTAAATTCGGTATTTTGTGAGATAATACTACTTTCGTGTTTATATCTTCTATGCATAGTCTATGAAAGATAATGTCACAAATAGCAAATTCTGGTATCTTCAATGAGGCACAGCAAAGTTCATTTGTCGCTTCAACCGCTTGCATGTCTGTACAGTGTCAGGGTTACCAGTGTTGCTGTGAACAAAGTCAGGCTGGTCACTGTACTTGGGACACCACTCGTACCAAAGACGGATGAGAATAAAGAAGAAACGAAGAAGTTTTGGTCAAAGTCGTCGTTCTCCACGAGTTTGATGCGGTGTGATATGAACGAGGCGACAGCCGAGTAAATATCACGTAGCATTCAAACGAGTTGGAGAATGACTTCTTTGACCAAAACGAGTTGCTTTCTGTATTTATCTCACCCCTGTACACACTAAAAGAATGGACAACACACAGGATATAGACCATGGAGAACAGACTGCAATACTTGTAGGGGCGTGGAGAACGAGTTCCCAATGTTAAGCCTATGGTCATTTATTCCAGGGGTGAGATAATAAGAGAAAATGTGGTTACTGCGCCCAAAGGGATGGCTGTTCGAGGTCTTTTTATGCCATGAATATGTCCCAACGCTGCAGGCGGAGGGACGTATTTCTGGCATCAAAATGAGGATAGCATCCCTACGGGCTCAGTCACTACGGTTTCTTGTTATTACATAACTAAATATTAATAAAACCGACATGTCATATACTTATTAAATGTACCAATTGACCCGATGGTCACAGTGCGCCCGAATATTCACTACGGGCTCAGTGCGCCCGAACTTTATTTATACTGCTCCCCGCATACCGGTTAGTATTTCATAGACGTTCGGCCATAGGTATGTAATAATGATGGCAACCTCATCATCTGTGCGTACGATAAGTCCTCCGCTTCTCCTGACCCTATTTGGGTTGACATTGAGGGCTGTGACTCTGTTGCTGGCTGACTCTGCTTGGGCAGATGCTGCTGTTAGTGATGGTGATACTTCTGCTGTTGGGGGGATTGGCTGGGTTCAGCAGGAGAAATGATTGACAGGCAATCTTCATTTACAGGAACATCATGCACTGCTCAGCCATTTGGCAGAAATGCACTTGTTTGCTGGATAGAATACCGGCAGATGAGTGGAGAAGGCATTCTCCAGACCTGTGGGAGGTGATGGCGCAGATGGTGGCTTGGTTCCCTGCTCCATCAAGGTCTTAGAAGGAAACCCACGAGATGAGAATAACTTGGTACATACTCCACCGAGTTTGACTGTGGAGTAATTCACGAAGCAGTCAAACGAGGAACAGTGTGGACCCAGTTATTCTCGTCGAGTTGGTTTCTGATTTTATCTCACTCCGTATAACATCATTTATTGATGAAATAACTCTCCAAATTAGCCATCGAGTATTGGGTACACTACCTTCACGGCCGTCGAGTACGAGTTCCTAATGTTAAGCCTATGGAGAAAAATACCAGGGTGAGATAATGCAGCAGACCCATCAGAAGATTTGGGTTGGCTGGCATTAATGATGGATGTGGAACAAGGGCGATATTAGATCGTCGTCAGATACCGGAGTGGAGGAAGGCAGCCATGGTTGACTGGCACTTGAAGAGGCAATGGGGCCATCCATAAAGTAAGTACGCAGAATTTCTGAAATTTTGGTACCCCCCACCCCCTCTCCCAATCTTGTACACGATAGAACAAAGAGGGAGCGTATGCAGATTTTCCAAAATTTCTGCCCCCCCCCCCCCACCCCCCTCGGTGCGTTCGTACTTTATGGATGGCACCAATGGCAGTGGCAGTGGCACTGGCAGTGGTACTTAGTAGAAACCAAACGAGAGTTAGCCTTGTCAATGTTTATGCCACGATGGGCAGTTCGTGTAATACTACACGAGGCCTGAGCCGAGTGTAGTGAGTAGTCGACCTACCTCGAGGCTAACTCGAGTTCGGTTTCGTATTTATCCTACACCATTTCACCGATATACAGAGAAAGTTTTGCAATTATCCATGTTAGAAGCATGTTGACACTCATCGGAGAATGGCTGCGTTAATCAATGCTGCGGGATCTACTTTCGTTATCTCGTCCCTGATTGGTCCGTTTTTTTTGTTCACCTCGGTGCATAAATAACACTATATTTAACGCTCAGTCAAATACACTGAGTCAAAGTTAAACCTATGGCGTTTTTTAATAGGGGTAGGATAATATCAAGAGACGTCACGAGTTTGAGTCTGAGTTTATTTATGCCACGCATTTTGTTGGCTCCATAATTTCACGAGTCGAAGAATCATAAGATAAACAATACTCCACTCGTTACTATGCACGGCAATTGTCACTTGGCTTTGCCTCGATGACAATGGCGGTGCATCCAAACTTGTGGAGTATTGTCTATTTATATGATTCTAGTTCTATATAGGTATGGAGGCCAGTATCGGGCGAGGAGAGGTGGGGCGGAGTGATACTATAGAGGAAAGCTATGAAAGTTTAGGGTCAGAGCTTGTATCCAATCAAGTTTGAATCACGTAGTAATTCACAATGCAAAGCCGCGTGAATTACATAGTATTTCAAACGAGATGGGATCGAGCTCGACCCTAAACCTGAATGGGTTTCTGAATTTATTTGACTCTTCATATTGACTAATGGTCTAGCATTTGTGACATAATCCCCCATTGGATATATTTTTCTAAATATCTCATGGGCGTTGGATACGAGTTCCCAATGCTAAGTCTATGGAGAAAAAATACCAGGTGTGAGATAAAAGGCCATGTGTTCAGCTTGTGATCTGATTATGAGAGACCACCTTCTTAATCACACATAATCACAGATAATTACCATCACCTTACGGGAACTTTCTTTTTAATTCAGGGTTAAAGATTAAGACGTTCTACAATCGCCTATTTTGGCGTCCTTCCTTGTATGAACCTCCTTTTTTTGAGAAAATGTTTATTGACCCAAGACAATTGGTAGTCAATGTACAAACACATTGATCTTCCATATCAGTTGGTCTAACGTATATATACAAAACAGGTACATTCAATACAAACATAGAGAAACGAGCACATGGACAAAACTAATACAGGACAATACTGTCATGATCCAAAATATCAGTATGTAAAATATACAGATAATATCCCGCAGACTAATGGACCAAGCTGGCTGCGTGGCACGCAGCGTGAGGCGACCCCCCTTGGTTACGATCAATACGCGTTGCCCCCACGCGGTAAACACGGGCCAGCATATAATCCTGATCTCAAGGTACTCGAGTTATTCTGGTCAGTGTAGTGCATTGTAACACCATCTGCAATAAAGCTTGTAACGGGACGAAGCCTTGGAGTCATTCATTCAGCTTACTATTCACAACAGATAGTAACAATACTCGATAACATCACAGAGGTGCTTATATTACATTAAATATATCCTCTTTAACTTTATATCGAGTTACTGTTTCTAAAATCTCACTTATTAATTTACTATTTTTTGGGCCTGTTCGTGAACCAACATACTTTGGATTTTCTTAAAATTCATTGCAAGTCAATTTCTTTGTATCCAGGGATCAATTTTGTTCAAATCAGATTCCATTTTCCGAAATATCTCATTCTCGATCCGTCTCCTCTAGAATAATTACCACATCATCGGCATATAAAAAAGAATTAAAACAATGATGATATCATTGATAAAAAGTATAGATAACAGCGGTTCAAGGACCGATCCTTGCGGAACCCTGACACCACAGGTCTTTCTCCGAAACATGTCCTTCTAACTTTCTATTTCTCAAATAATCCTCTAGAATTTTCAACAAGTGTTCTTTATTACCTCTTTCTTTAATCTTTTTTGAATAACAATTCACGCTGTCGAGAGATTTACGCATATCCAGATAAACTATCAAAACAATGTCCCATTCATTAAGGTTTTGCAGGATTTCAATACCATGATTAACAATACAAGACATCACAAATACAAGTGAGGGAACACGCATATTAATCGTGTTCCAGAAAGAAATGTCCGTCGAGGGAATACCGGTCATCTGACGCTGTTCCATTGCACTAAATGCATCGGCGGTTTTGGATTTTGTGAATTTACAGTTCAATCATCAGTTCAATGGTCTGCGTGTGGGATACATTTTAAAGGCATATCGGGCAATTTACGGTGGCGCCATCTGGTAATTTCTAAATATTGTCAATTACCAGTCAAAACTGGTTCCTTGTGATTCATTTTAATGCCAAATCTATTGCTATAAGAATGTTTCTGTAAGACATTTAGTCCCAGAAACCACTGCACTGTCAAGCATGGCAGTAATTCGGTGTAGACTTACACCAATAATATAGTTCACCATTTCCCCATGATTTTAGTATGCAAAGCATGTTATGACAGTGATTACTGATGAAATTATTATGACTGATTATAGATAATCAATATTGAATAAACATTCAACAAACTTATTCTGAAGTACATTATAATTTGACCTCATTATGAATGGTACCTTTTTTCCGGAATCTCCTCCATGCAGGAGATTCTGACATGTCATGTCAGAATCTCCCGGTAGCCGATTCCAGGTGCTCTATACATTTTCTATGGAGACTACGTATTTGGTGGGTAATAAAAGGACATGCGTCTCTTCATTTATATATGGCACTGGTACACCGATGGAGATGGAGAAAGTGATAAGTAAAATATGGATACCCTGACGTTATAATAGCTGCTGACATTATATAATGGACTGTTGAAGGTGATCCACCATGAACATTGCTAATGCAGACAAAACGGATAAAATTTGCACAGGGAATAAAATGAGTGCATATGCACATTGATAGGCAAGTTGGAGTTCTACATCAGTTTTGAAATTGATAGATACACAAAATTGACTAGTTTCAGATACAATGGGCCGTATGCTCTCAGAGGTTGACGCGCAGCAATATCCGAGAGCATGCTAGGATATTGTGCAGAGTCAACTCCGAGGAGCATGTATGCAATCGCTTTTATTAACCACCTAATACGGAGTCTCCATAGGAATAGCACTGGGTGTGAGTATTTGGTTACCAGGAGATTACTGAGGCCCGTAACCTCCTGCAGGAGATTACTGGAAATAGTTCCCAAAGCGTCATCGGGCCCCTAGCCTAGCGGTCTAGCGAGTGTTGTTTTGAGTTTGACAGCAGCAGACGATATTACGACACAAGATCACAATCGACAGTGTCTACAGTTCAAGTTTGGTGAATTCATCTTTGGCAGTGTCTTATAATCGGTCTATAATCGGTCCGATTACAGTCACCAGCAAATTTGTACCTTGTTTTGTCCTGTATTTTAGCGTTAAGTCCTCCCTCCGATGACAACATAAAACCAACATGGCGAAGGGATACATAACTGCCACCTCACGGACGATTTGGGAACAATATTTTCATCAACAATAGAGGGCGCATCGGTCAAGTTTCAGAAGAGTATCGTAATTATTAGCAAGGATCGGTCGTTAATAAATACAATACAAGGTTTGCCATGATTTCGGTTTCAACAAGTAATAAGGGAGGGAGGGAGGGAGGGAGGGGAGGGAGGGAGGTGGAAGCCTGTTGCAATATATAAAAATACACTACTGTAACATAAATATCCAAGACGAACGCACCACCGTACTTGGAGACAGAGTCTTGACCAATACAAAAATAGACTACTGTCGCCTGGTGCGGACCACATCTGACCTGTGGGGCTCCACCCGCTAGTAGGGATTCATTGAACCGCAACGGGTGCCGACACCAACCAGTGTTCGAGGGAATCAGGTCAAATTGGTCACCAGCATACAAGACATAGTCAGAGGCTCTACTTAACATAAATATAAGGATCGAACGCACCTACGACCGAGCGAGGTAGGTAGGTAGGGAGGGAGGGAGGGAGGGAGGAAGGGAGGGAGGAAGGGAGGGAGGGAGGTGGAAGCCTGTTGCAATATATATAAATACACTGAACCGCAACAGGTGCCTATACAATATATAAAAATATACTTCTGTCGCCGGGTGCGGACCGGTATCGACGGTATCGAGGGTATAATTATTCAGAATACATTATTTTAATGTATTATAATGTAAGCCGCAAAAACCGTTCCCCGTCTCCCCTAATATATTTAGGTCTTGACCTACAGGTCTAACCGAAATAATAAACTGGTTTCAGATAAAAGCGGCAGTAATCTCCTCGGACTAGACTCTGCGTAATCACCTCGCTATCGCTCGGAGATTACCGCCGCTTGTATCTGAAACCAGTTAATATTGTGTATTTATCTGAAACCAGTTTATATTGTATTTGTTATTCACCTTTTCTGGACAAGTGACATGTCGATATCACTTCGTTTTCCTTATGCACTAATTTTCCGTACGCACTATGTTTCCACATGCACCCCGCAGGGCATACAACATATCCGTATGCGCCGGGTCTGTCTATACAAACTCGTTATGTGTTTTCTACGGACACTTTATATTAGGTGGATGATAAAATCCATTACCCATCATTATTGCTACTACTACTATAGATCAGATGGTTTCTTAAGGTGGAATTGTCAAAACAGTAATCATCAGTAATCTATAAACTGCACTACAACAACTCGAGCTTTTCAACTAACAAATGCCTACCTCCTACCAATCTACCTGCCTGCCAATCTACCTGCCTACCCACCTGCCTACACCCTACCCATCTACCCGTCTATCCGTCTACCTGCCTATCCATCTACCTGCCTACCAATCTACCCGCCTACCCATCTACCCGCCTACCAATCTACCTGCTTACCCATCTACCTACTTACCCATCTACCTGCCTACCCATCTACCCACCTACCCATCTGCCCACCTACCCATCTGCCTGCCTACCCATCTATCCACCTACCCCTCTACCCACCTACTTTCTTAAGGTGGAATTGTCAAAACAGTAATCATCAGTAATCTATAAACTGCACTTCAACAACTCGAGCTTTTCAACTAACAAATGCCTACCTCCTACCAATCTACCTGTCTACACCCTACCCATCTACCTGTCTATCCGTCTACCTGCCTATCCATCTACCTGCCTACCAATCTACCCGCCTACCCATCTACCCGCCTACCAATCTACCTGCTTACCCATCTACCTACTTACCCACCTACCCATCTACCCATCTGCCCACCTACCCATCTGCCTGCCTACCCATCTATCCACCTACCCCTCTACCCACCTACTCCTCTTCCTGCCTACCTATCTACCTGCCTACCCATCTACCCACCTACCCATCTACCCACCTACCCATCCTCCTGTCTACCCATCTACCCACCTACTCATCTACCTGCCTACCCACCTACCCATCTACCCGCCTACTCATCTACCTGTCTACCCATCTACCTACTTACCCATCTACCTGCCTACCCATCTACCCACCTACCCATCTACCTGCCTACCCATCTACCCACCTACCCATCTACCCACCTACCCATCTACCCACCTACCCATCTACCCATCTACCCATCTACCTGTCTACCCATGTACCTGCCAAACCATCAACCTGCCTGCCCATCTACCCACCTACCCATCCACCGCCTACTCATCTACCAGCCTATCCATCTACCTGTCTACCCATCTACCCGCCTACTCCTCTTCCTGCCTACCTATCTACCTGCCTACCCATCTACCCATCTACCCATCTACCTGTCTACCCATCTGCCCACCTACTCATCTACCTGCCTACCCATCTACCCATCTACCCACCTACCCATCTACCCGCCTACTCATCTACCTGTCTACCCATCTACCTACTTACCCATCTACCCACCTAGCCATCTACCCACCTACCCATCTACCCACCTACCCATCTACCTGCCTACCCATCTACCCACCTACCCATCTATCTGCCTACCCATCTACCCACCTACCCATCTACCCATCTACCCGCCTACTCATCTACCTGTCTACCCATGTACCTGCCAAACCATCAACCTGCCCACCCCCTTACATTCCTACTCACTAACATGCCCCCCCCCCCTATCAACATTTAAGTATCACCAACCTTGGAGTATTTTTTTATTGTCTGCAAAGTAGGACATGAGAAGATTGGCGGTTATTTTGTCCTTCCTTTGGTAACTTATATATGTATTTGGAATGCTTAAATTTGATAAATACAACTATTCCCATGATTTCACTCAAACTGCTCAGTTGTCTGATGCAGTAAGCGGAAGGCCGTATGAAATTGGCGAATGGCAGAGAACGAGAACCGCTTCGCCCACAGTAAGTATGTTTGCTTGTTATCATATATACCTTGAAACAATTTCAAATGCCACTTTATGCACTTTACGCTCGATCCCTACGGCCCACTGTCACAGAGGGCACGAACATTTTTGTTAGTGCACCCCTAGCAGCGGCCAGTATGTGATAGCCATGCACACACAATAATCGATGGTTGTGGAGAGAGGCGGCCGTAAACCACGAGAGGGTTGACGCGTAGTAATACGCAAGTGTCAGCAAGTGTATTATTGTCAACCTAGAGTGGTTTACTGAACCGCATGTCTACGAAACTATCGTATGTTGAATTAATTATCCATCTTTCCAAATAAATGAAACCAAGGAATTGACATATCAAAGTGTATTAGGGACTTTCTTGCTCCATAACACAAAGGGACTATTTATCCGTGTACAATGGCTTTGAGGTAGTATACTGCTGATTCGAATCCTTAAACCATGATTATAGAATCTGACAATAGATAGTGGTTTACATTTTCAATGGGTACTTTATATAGCACAAATGATAAACAATGTGTAGTGGTTCACCGAGTCCCGATACATTCTCAATGGGTACTTTGCATACCACAGATAATACACAATGTGTAGTGGTTAAGTGAGTCCCCATACATTCTCAATGGGTACTTTGCATACCACGGATAATACACAATTTGTAGTGGTTTAGTGAGTCCCCATACATTCTCAATTGGTACTTTGCATACCACAAATGATAAACAATGTGTAGTGGTTCACCGAGTCCCGATACATTCTCAATGGGTACTTTGCATACCACAGATAATACACAATGTGTAGTGGTTAAGTGAGTCCCCATACATTCTCAATGGGTACTTTGCATACCACGGATAATACACAATGTGTAGTGGTTTAGTGAGTCCCCATACATTCTCAATTGGTACTTTGCATACCACAAATGATAAACAATGTGTAGTGGTTCACCGAGTCCCCATACATTCTCAATGGGTACTTTGCATACCACAGATGATAAACAATGTGTAGTGGTTCACCGAGTCCCCATACATTCTCAATCGATACTTTGTATACCACGGATAATACACAATGTGTAGTGGTTTACTGAGTCCCCATACATTCTCAATGGGTACTTTGCATACCACAGATGATAAATAATGTGTAGTGGTTTACTGAGTCCCCATACATTCTCAATCGGTACTTTGTATACCACGGATAATACACAATATGTAGTGGTTTACCGAGTCCCCATACATTCTCAATCGGTACTTAGTATACTGTAAATGATTATATAATGCATGTATGTAATTTTCGCCAGACTTACCTGAGTAGACTCCTAGGTCTGCGCTGGCCGTGGGCAGCTGCAGCAATCCCAGTAGGAGGAGGAGGAGGCGGGCGGCGGACGGGGCGGCGGACGGGGCGGCGGGCGGGGCGGCCGCACGTGAGGGCAGGTGTTCCCGGCACGTGGCCGCGTGGCGCCGGTCACCCCTCCCCGCACGCGGCACGCCCGGAGTACTCCCCGAGCAGCTCATCCACACGGGCCGGCCGTCACGCCCGGGTGAGGGGTACCGCCCGCCGGGAGGCTCACTGCTTATGGGTGCGGCCACGAGCAACCACCGACCGAGTGTCGGCGCGGGTTCATTATTATACTCCAAACTTCCTTGTGGGTTCAATAAGTGTGTATTATGTATAAAATATCCTCTACATCATCATTCTCAGCTCTGGCACATGTTTCGTTGATCCTTTTGCAATTGTCTGTGTTAGACCTTCTTTGAGCAGGGTGTAAATGGCACAACAATTGAAAGTGTGAGTTATAAACTTAGCACACTGACCTGGCGTTAGAATTAGACGACTAAAGACGTGAAGACTGCAGATCGTCTAGCCAATAGTCGTCAGGTGGTGCTCGATTATGCAATAATAGTCGTCTACCCAAGAATAATCTCAAGCTAGATATCTTTACAGAATTGCCAGCGGTCTAAACAACTAATTCAAGCCTGCTTGAAATAGCCATCGACTGTCAAGTGGTCTGCATAATCGCCAGGTGGTGCCAAATTGCATAATCTGACATAATCAGACGATCTGTAGTTAAGACCCACTTTGTATTTACACTACATGGTTTCTAGACTTTTACAGTGGAAAGTCGTCAGGTGGGGCTAAATTCAAGAATCGCTGGGTATAATCGTCAATTGTAAACGCTGGTTTTGTAATCAGGTGGTGCTAGATTCAAGAATCACCGCCTATAATCGTCTCGTGTAAACGCAGGTTTAGTAATCAGGTGGTGCTAGATTCAAGAATCGCTGACTATACTCGTCTCGTGTAAACGCTGGTTTAATAATCAGGTGGTGCTAGATTCAAGAATCGCTGACTATACTCGTCTCGTGTAAACGCTGGTTTAATAATCAGGTGGTGCTAAATTCAAGAATCACCGCTTATAATCGTCAAGTGTAAACGCCGGGCGAGTCGTCAGGTGGTGTTATATTCAAATATCGCCGCTGGGTGACGGGTACTCCTAGTAAAGATCCAGGGAGGCAGACTCTGACCGACCCGTGGCTGTGCCGGCGTATCCCGTCCACACTGGAGGACTATCCCTGACCAGACCTCCAGTACAGTGCCGTGCTCCACACTGACCAGCCGCTTGACATGCGCACTGATCAGTCTCTACTCAGAACGAGGCCGGCCACAGCTGGTTCCCCGCGAGCCTCTGATAAATGTCCAACGTCGACCTGCAGGTCACCAGCAGGTCAAGCTACTGTTTTTCTGACCATATTAACATTCACAGTTGATTTTCTAATCTGCAAAGTTTTCTTTTTATAAAATTGTGTTGTGCCCCGCTCTTCCCTTTTCCTTTATTAACGTAAGCATGATTTCTAATCGTTTCATTTTCCTATTTATTTATTTATTTTTTTTTTTTTTTTTTTTTTACAAAATTGTGTTGTGCCCCCTCTTCCCTTTTCTTTTATTAACGTAAGTATGATTTCAACGCGTTTCATTGAAAGTGACAAGTTAAATCATTGATGGTCCCTTTAAACCCTCAGGGTCCCCTGAGACGTTAAACCATAAAGATACAAACAAACAACTCGTTTCATTACATGATAATGTCTTCCATTTAACCGCGTATATTAACTTCTATATAATAAACATTTAAGACTTATGGTGATCAAAATGACTTGATTAAAGGCATGATTTCAATCACCGCGCGCATCTCCAAAAACGATTTTAGATTTCCTACACCCTCCCTCTCCTCAACAATCTTCTTTCTGCGTTCACTCGCTGGGCCATGTCTACAGACGTTTCCAACCTCTGGGCCCTATTTTATTTTCAACTCCCCACAAGAGATAGCTCCACTGAGGATATTTTTGAGCATGTCTCCTCAATCTCGTTCGATTTACCCTGTCTTCGGGAGGAAGAGAAATCCTCGGCCGTAGTCTCCTTTGAGAGAGCCCCAGGACGAAATAAACCTGTAGGACACTTTTGAGGAGACTTGAAAGAGAGGCTGTGTATACTGCAGGTGGTGGCACATAGTGTTATTTTTGGGAACTAATTTCATCATTTATGAATGTTTGTAAATCTAATTAAATAACACAGTAATTCTCCATCTGAGATCTCCAGTTTTTACCAAAATCATAATAGATATATTTCCGATAGTTCAAATGAATTAAATAGCTTTTATTTGTTATTTTGAAACACCCTTGATACCCCTAGACGTGTCGCCCGCCAGGAGAGTTGCAGGACACTTTTCAGGAGCTCTCCCGGCCCGAGGATTGAAAATAAAACGAAATTTGAGGAGATCTCCTAGATCGTCGCCCACAACTCACTTTCCCAGAAACATTGAAATATCGAACTCTCCTAGGACCTCTCCCCGGGCATTTCAAGCCTCCTCGGGCGAAAAATAAAACAGGGCCCTGGACTCCGGCCTCTGGCTCATAAATAGCTCCTGAACTATTATCTTATCTCGAATCAATGTTGTGATGGACCTCTAAAACTTATCTCATATCTCCAATATACTAAATAAATTTCATGTCCATACCCGTGCTTTATGGGCTAACTGAAGAGTTGGAGTCTAATGCGAAACTAAGCACGGTAGTTAGGGACTCACTACTCGTCGTCAGGGACTCCTCCAACCCTTTCCGGTCACGTGACCCTCACGCCGCCGACGTTCTACTGAAATTTGATTATTAGTATCGGCCACTACGTCGAACTGCTATGGCTATAGGCCAGGGGGAGGCATTTTAGGGACTATGATGGGAGCCATTATCAAATAGTTCTTATAGATTAATTTTCCTGCATATCTTATTAGTTTAAGGAAGCATTTGTTTGTATATACCAATTAAAAGAAAAACATTCATTGAAATTAGAATATCAAAATATCGCATCATTTCCAACTAGGCGTTTCTTTCCCTCCACGACCTGTAACCCGGCGTTTACACTAGACGATTATAGGCGGCGATTCTTGAACCTGACGACTATTAGCCGTAAAAGTCTAGAAATTGTCTAATATAAACGCCAAGAGTGTGGCGACTGCAGATCGTCTGGTTACATCTGATTACGCAATAAAGCACCACTTAACGACACGCTCTGATCCCGGCCACCATTTCAAGCCGGTTTGAAAAAATCGTCTACAGGGACGGCGATTCTGGGAAAACCAATAGTTGCCAGTGTAAACTCTCGGGTACGTTCTCAGGTCGACGACGTGTGCGGTGGACGTTGCAACCACCGGATGACTACTGGCTTGACGATCTACAGAGGTCTGTCTACTGGTCAGGATATCTGCTTGGTGATTCATGGAGGTAGAGGGAGGTAGAGGGAGGTAGAGGGTTACAGGGAGTGGCTTCGGATCATAAACAAAAGATTCTAGTCAGAGTGGACAAGTCTTTGATTCATGGGCCAGTTAGAGAAGGATACATGCTATATTGTATTCCGAGTTTCTTTAATCATTTAATAAATGTTCGTAATCAAAGACTTGAGCAAGTCTACAGTCAGGCGTACTCGTAGTGTTGCCTGAGCTCTGACCGTTCGAGTTCGACAAGGCGATGTCAACAACTCAAGGCGAAAAGCCTGAATGTACCTGGATTTCTTCACCCAATAGTAAAGCAGGCATCCCCGAGCATTCCCCTTGATCGATAGTTCAGAGGTGATCCGCTAGATGGCTGCTCCGCAATGACGTGAGAACGTCGTTATGGAGAGTGATTTTAGGGGTAGTTTGGCAACCAACCCCCTTCTACGATATAGGGTTTGGTCAGGTTAAATCACATGCGGTATAAGGGGGGGGGGGGGGGGGGGGTGTCCAACAAGCTCCCGACGCGCCCCGATATTGCTCTCCCGATACAAAATCCATATCGTAGCAAAATCGTAGAGCTTATTGGGGCAGTTGGTCAGGTTTCTACGATAACGCTACAGACGCGGCCCGACGCGCTATGACGCGAACCGACGCGAGCCGAAAAAAAACACCATATCGTAGAGGGTCTACAACAATCGAACATGTATCGATTATCGTAGCGCGTCGGGTCACGTCGGTATGTATAGATGACACTTTAAACGGGAAATCATATGAAATAATTGATGGAAAATTATGAAATTTTCAGGATACCTAGAATATATGATGCTTTTGCGGTTCTGCAAAAATGGTGAAAGTCGATGGTAGATAAGGGTCTTAAATCGATCAATTATACTTTAACTGGGAATTGATTTTGTTCTCCACGTCCTACCTACCTCTCCTACTGCTGCCTGCCGCCACCGCACACCGTCCTTACCCATCCAACTACACTCCTCTTGGCCTGGTTAATACCTGAATCTCCTAGGGAAATATACTTCATTCTTATTCATTATAATCTTTCACTGACTGTTCATAATCGAAGACTTGAGCAAGTCTAGTGACTTCCGGAAAGTTGACCCACCAGATCTATACACTGCGCCGCTCCGGCTGGATACAACCAGGAAGTTACCCGAGCGATGCAGTGTGCTAGATACATCTGGGAATGAGGGGATTTCCAAACCTTTCGGTATCACTACTCTCCCAGCAGAACCATAGAACAATACTGATAGAGACTAGCTCACCATACCTCTGCTGGGAAAACATAACGTCACCCCACCTCTCAGATGACCGAATTCAACAACAACGAGCAAGGAAGACAGAACTTATCATCAGAATTTAGAGGAAAGTGTTTGTAGATCAAGAACGGTCTACATCAATTCGACGAGTGCAGCGACATATGGTAGGTGTACATGTATGGCCTATTTATCTCATCGCGAAAACAAGGTGAAGAAGATCTAGATCTGGATCTAGAGTAGCCAGTGAAAGCAGCCCTATCCTCAATGGATAGTCAGACGTCGTATGACTGTAGCGGACACACAGCGTTGTAATACGTATTTATACATTTCACTAGCGACTTCGTGAGGTATTGTTAGTTCATGAGACAGTCACTAGGTGGTCGGGGTACACAACCCGTATTCTGGCTCTTTGTTCTTACCAAATTCAACTGTCTTTCAATGTTCTACCATGGTTCCGTTGACTCTGTACACCAATCCCAGAGCAGGAAGGTATAATGCTAAATCCCAGGACATGATGTTTTCCACATGGAACACTTTATTTACATATGTGAGCATGGCAAGAGTTGTGACATTCCCCATATCATGATATTGTTATTTAGATCAAAAACTAGCACGACCGCGATTTTTAGATAGATATATGTATTCTACAACAGTTAGAGATCATATGTACAATCTTCAAGAAAATGACATGGGTTTTAATTTTTGAGCAAAATTCTCCCATGTGCCTTCAAGAATTTATTTCCTCTTTTATTTACAGAATCGAAGAGGGGAACTGCAGTGATTCACAGGTAAGCCTGTTGAGTTGAGACGTGTCTAGGTTTAGCCTACTATATATTTAGCACATATATGCCAGACTTTGCAAAAGATAGCGTAACATGTATACGATTAGCGTATACATGTCACACACAGGATATTTCTCCTAATATATATATATACGCTTTGCGGCAAATACAGCCATTACGCTTCAGTATACAAGGAAAAACACTTGTATACACCGTATATATGCTGGTGAATATATATATATATATATATATATATATATATATATATATATATATATATATATATATATATATATATATATATATATGTATAAACTAGCCGATATACATTGGATACGCACATTTGCGCAGCTGCGTGTACATGAAATATCTGCTTTTTTAATGCAGTGTTGGGCATCACTAAATTCCAATTGCCACATGACCTAAAGACCACAAATACTGTTTTTTTGGTGACTTACGCACATATTTGACCTTTATATTGTCATCATTCTAACTCACTGTGAGTTCACCTATTCATTTTTTTCTTGTTACCGCCAGTTCATTTAATCAGTGACCCATGGCCTTTGGTCAGGGGTGGTCATTGCCCCCCCCCCCCCCCCCCCTGGGGTCTCCTCCTACAGCGCACCACATGCGCCCTCTTACCCCCTCTAGCACAATGGAGTTGTCCCATTACCTTAATTCCATATAAGGAATACTGTAGACCGAGTAGCCAATGACTGCATTCGCAGCAAACCCCGACCTTCATCCTGACTTCCTTACATAATATTTTCTAGCGCCTTTGGATGGCTCTGCAGTCGAGAGTTGACCTCGAATCTTAGGGGCCACAACCACCCTCCTAGCGTATCTCACGCGCACTTCGCACCCACGTCCACCCATTCTCCTCTCTCCTACCCCTTATTCTCACACCACCCTCCACACAGTAGGCACATACTACATATTTCTACCCACCAACCCTCAACCCTTTCTTCTTACTCCCTACTCTAGTAGGGGTATTTTTATTTTTCATTATATTTTTTAACTATACTTACTTTATTGTATAACAAATATATATACTTATAATAATTGACATGATGTTTCAACAGTCAATTATTCATTATCTTATAATTAAATCATATTAACAATTCCTTATTAATATGTCAATAAGGTCGACATAAACTACTGTTTCATAGAATTCAACAAAATTCTATTTGCCCAACTGCGGCCTCTCTTCGTTATCCAGGGTTATGGGGTAATGATGCAATCGTTGCCTCTGGGGTTTTGAAATATTTCGTCCATTTCCTCTGGTGTGGGAATCGCCGATCTAATGTTGCTTCGACCAGTGGGTCTGGGTGCGTTTTCAGCAATGCTTCCATTAGTTTAGGGGTTCTGTTTGAAATTACTTTCTTTAACAAACTCCATGATTTGTACTTTTTGTGATTTTGTTTGTTTGGTTTGATTTAACATCCAGTCAACCATTATAGGTCCTTACCAGACTTTCTCAAGGTTCTTTTACACCACAAGGGTGGTGATCGAATCTATGTGATGAATTCAGGTAGAAATTTTACCCCTACACATTTACCGAGGCGAGAGTTCCTTTATTTCCCACACCACATAGACATGGTATGAGATACTTATCTGCTTGGCATTGTTCCAACAGCTGTTTGGCTTCGAAAGGATTATTCGTTATTAAATACTCTATCTAGCCTTCCACAGGCTCTTGCCTTTTTCAGCCTGGTAACAATGTTTTGCAGTCTGATATACTACTCTGTAATATTTCAATCCAGATTCGGCGAATCTGGATTGTTTATTGTCATATTATCTGACCTTGGGGTCTGCTGGGGTGGACAGCAATTACCAATCTGTTCACGCTCTTGTCTCCTCGCCTCCTTGTGGTGCAGACCGGATATGCTTGCACGCAAGCATAACTAAAGCGATCAGGGTGGGGAGCATTATTTAAGTGTCATTTTACAAAAGAATTCTTCTATGGTCTTTTGCGAGATATCGGTTGAGTCTAGATTTTTATTCTTTTGAGCTCTTATGTTGGGTATTTTCTTCTCATGATGTTCTCATGATCGTTTAACAGGGATGCCAGTTTGTAGGATTTTGCCTACATGTAGGATTTTCATTTTAGTCTCAAAGAGATGAAAATTTCAAGAAATTGTATGTTTTGAGAACGTTATAGACTCCAGGTTCCCTAAAATCTAAATCTTAGATAAACTTGTTCGGTAATCTTTAAAAATTCTCAATTCAGCTACAACCAGCACACTCAGTTAGAGGTCCTATGGATCCCAGTGCTCCAACCTAGAGCTGTAGGATGGTAGGATTCCTGAAGGAAATGCTCCTACGGATAAGGGCAAACTTGAATACTGACATCTGATTGGCTTAAAATATGTCATGTGAGAATAGAATTATTGAAGCCTCACCAAGTGTAAAAATAATATCAGAGGAATGCCTAATGAACTTGTAAAGATATTCTGAAGAATATAGAATTGGTATTGTGTGGTAATCTTTCTTAAATGATTTTCTTCGAAGAGTACCCCATTTAATGCAGAACTACATATATACCCACTCTCATAGCACATATCTAGCTATCCTATACTGGCCGTCCAGGCCCAAGGATCTGGAGAGTGATGGGGATTCCCCATACACCATGTGCGTTTTAGGTGATACATAGACTGGCCTAAATCCCCATATAGGAATTTTTCCAGACCCCAAATGGCATCCCTGGTATAAATTTGCCTCCCCTTCCTCGCCCTACCCTTAGCTCTTGTCGATATATCTTGATATATCCATATAATCCGTACATCGTCGTGATCCCTGGAGTCCTGTTAATAACTCACTAACATTTTATGCGTTGACATTCAATAAATGTATGAATAAACACAAAGATCCAAGAGTGATATATGCATCAACCTGAACTCACTGCAGGACAACTTTACCGTGTGGTTGCGCCTGCATTAATTTAACTCGCTGCCACCTACACGCAGCACTGCATGCCTTCATAACAATTGGATTAAGCTACACATCTGAGAGAGTTATCATACTATGCTATACACTACGGACTACAGGTATTAAAAGATAGCAATTAGCAGCTGAAGTAGTACCTTTTCATGACGTATGGGTGTTTGGCTCATTGACTTATGTACTTGACTAATGTACTAAGTGACTTGACTAATGTACTAAGTGACTTAAAAGGATGACTCACAATGACTCACTAACTGACTTACTTATTCATTCACATTCTCCTAACAGTTTCTGTTCTGCACTCTAGCTACTTTACTCTAAGTTTAGGGCCCTCTCCATCATTGGCAGAAAGGTCTTTTCACCACACTCGAACAGTTGCAGCCATGTTCTTCTTTCCTCACTAAGCCAAGTATTATATGTTTTGATACTTTCATTATACATTTATATTGTAATCCCTCTTAGAACTCATTACCATCTATTTCAAAACATGAAGAATATATGGTCTATAAGCAAACTAATAAGAACTAAAAAAGAAATTAGATGGTCTCCTTATGAGCACCTCTGTTGATGCTATCAGTCAAATGTAATTGGTCCAATTACTGTAAAATCAGACTAATCTGTAAGGTAAATGTGCATGTAGAGGGACATCCTAAATGTAAAAAATGTATTAGGCATCTATGTTTCGAGTGATTTTCTAATACTATGGTAAACCTTCTTTTTTATAGCTAAGAGGCAGGGAGGAAACCTTGTGAAGCAAGAGGTGGAACAGATTTGGCAGTCACATATTGTCCGACAGGAAAAGGAATCCATCAAAAGACAAAATGGAGTCTGATAGTGACTATGATGATAATGCAAGTATAACATCTGACTTTTCCGAATGCTGTGATGAGTCCTATGAAACACGTGAACTCATTGGGAAGCTGTATGGCAAAGTTGTATATTTAAAAAATAAGCATGGCTTCATTCAGCCATACAAGAATCTTCCGAAATCATTCAAGAAGAGGACAGTCTTTTTCCATTTTTCTACAGTAGAGGGACCAAGGCCAAAGGTTAAAGATCCAGTTTGTTTCAAGATTAATCTCCAAAATCATCAAAGGCCCAAAGCTGTTTGGGTGAAAATGAGGTCTGATGAACTATCAGACCTAAGCTTCAATAGAGATAGGAAGGTAGGGGATACTGTGCATATTGTTGGTCATACTAGTGCAAACACACGTCAAGTCTCAGGGAATTTTAAAAAAAGATATCATGGAAAACCATTCGTTGCTGAAGTGGAGTCTGACAGTGACTATGATGATGGTGCAAGCATAACCTCTGAATTATCTGAATTCTGTGATGAATCTTATGAAACAAGCGAACTAAGTGGAAAACTGTATGGTAAAGTAATCTATGTGAAAGAAAAGTATGGCATAATTCAGCCGAGAAAAAAGCTTCCAAAGTTGTTCAAAAAGAGGACAATCTATTTCCATTTCTCAAAGCTAGAGGGAACTAGGGTGAAAGTCAAAGATTTTGTGTGCTTCAAATTAGATGTTCAAAGGCATGAAAAACCAAAGGCAGTTTGGGTGAAAAGAAGTCCAATTGGATCTTCAGCAGATGAAAGAGTGAAGGAGACAGCAGTGAATAGAAACTCACAAGGGGTTGTGTTCGGTGGTGCAGTAGTAAACATCAATGAAAAGTATGGGTTTGTCAAACCAGATTCAACACATTTTAGGTCAGAGGATATCTACTTCTCCACACCTAAAAATGTATTTGGGCATGTAGGGAAGGGGCATCGTGTGGTATATACGTTAGCACAGGCTGCTGATAAAAAAACATCTGTTGCTGAAATAGCCTTTTCTAGTATAGATTTCAACCCAAATTTTGAAATTCCATTAATACATCCAGTTTGCAGTCACATCTGTTTTGAAAATAGAAATATTCCTGGCAGTGGAAATATTTGCCACAAAGAATGTTCAAAGCAGCTTCCTTGTGGACATACTTGTTCTGGCTATTGCTCAGAAATGTGTCCTAATCAGTGTTCTTCTTGTTCTAAGAAGAAGAAGCAAGGAAAACATCTTCAGAAGCAAACGGGGCCTCAGTGCCTTTTCTATGGAACTGTAGTAAAGATTAACAAACAATATGGGTTTGTGAAAGCAGATCGTGCTCTGCCTGTACCATACAGTCAAGATAAGAATATATATTTTGATGCCCCAGCAGATTCAGAAAACCAGATACGGACAGGTCATCAAGCAGTCTTCATACTTAATCAAGGAAATTTTGAAAAACCATCTGTTGCTGAAATAGTCTTCCCAGGTTTCACATATGATCCAGATATTGAAACTCCAATTAGACATGAGGGTTGTGGCCACATCTGTTTAGAAAATGAATATAAACCTGGCAGTGGAAAACTATGTAATAAGGAATGTTCAGAGGTTCTTTCTTGTGGTCATTCATGTTCAAGGAAATGTTCAGAGAAGTGTCCAAAGGAATGTTCTTCATGTCATGAAAGGTTGAGAGATGAGCATCAGACATATAAGCCAAAAGATCTTGGCAATCTATTGGCTGGCACTGTGATGAGTGTCAGTAAAGAATCTGGCTTTTTAAAACCAGAATGCAAATTGCCTTCACCATACAATAATAACAAAGATATCTACTTTGTTATCCCTGACAACTTGAGGAAACCTTTAGAAAAGGGATGCCGTCTAGTGTTCACCTTAAACATTGGAAAACATGAAAAACCCTCAGCTGCTGATGTGGCTTTCCAAGGCATATCCTTTGATCCAGCATTTGAGAAACCATTGAAGAACCATACATGTGGACACATCTGTTTTGAAAATGAACGTAAGCCTGGCAGTGGGAAAAATTGTCAAAAGAAGTGCCCCAAGGTACTTTCTTGTGGTCATCCCTGTTTAAGGAAATGTTCAGATAAATGCCAAAAGGAGTGCCCTTCATGTCATGAGAAAACAAAAGAAAAACAGTCCTCCAAACCAGTTGATATTGATGATCTGTTGCAGGGCAGAGTAACGAAGATTGATAAAGGACATGGGTTTTTGAAACCTGATCATGCTTTGCCTTCACCATACAATAATAACAGAGATATCTACTTTGTTCTCCCTGACAACTTGAGGAAACCTTTAGAAAATGGATGCCGTGTAGTGTTTACACTAAACATTGGAAAACATGAAAAACCCTCAGCTGCTGATGTGGGTTTCCAAGGCATATCCTTTGATCCAGCATTTGAGAAACCATTGAAGAACCATACATGTGGACACATCTGTTTTGAAAATGAACGTAAGCCTGGCAGTGGGAAAAATTGTCAAAAGAAGTGCCCCAAGGTACTTTCTTGTGGTCATCCCTGTTCAAGGAAATGTTCAGATAAATGCCAAAAGGAGTGCCCTTCATGTCATGAGAAAACAAAAGAAAAACAGTCCTCCAAACCAGTTGATATTGATGATCTGTTGCAGGGCAGAGTAACGAAGATTGATAAAGGACATGGGTTTTTGAAACCTGATCATGCTTTGCCTTCACCATACAATAATAACAGAGATATCTACTTTGTTCTCCCTGACAACTTGAGGAAACCTTTAGAAAATGGATGCCGTGTAGTGTTTACACTAAACATTGGAAAACATGAAAAACCCTCAGCTGCTGATGTGGGTTTCCAAGGCATATCCTTTGATCCAGCATTTGAGAAACCATTGAAGAACCATACATGTGGACACATCTGTTTTGAAAATGAACGTAAGCCTGGCAGTGGGAAAAATTGTCAAAAGAAGTGCCCCAAGGTACTTTCTTGTGGTCATCCCTGTTCAAGGAAATGTTCAGATAAATGCCAAAAGGAGTGCCCTTCATGTCATGAGAAAACAAAAGAAAAACAGTCCTCCAAACCAGCAGGTTTTGGTGAGCTGTTGCAGGGCAAAGTAACAAGGATTGATAAAGGACATGGGTTTTTGAAACCTGATTGTGCTTTGCCTTTACCATACAATAATAACAGAGATGTTTACTTTGTTCTCCCTGACAACTTGAGGAAACCTTTAGAAAAGGGATGCCGTGTAGTGTTTACACTAAACATTGGAAAACATGAAAAACCCTCAGCTGCTGATGTGGTATTCCCAGATCTACCATACAGTCCTGCTATCAAAAAACCTAGTAGTACCCATATGTGTGACAACTTTTGTGAAAATGAACATAAGCTTAACACTGGGAAAAAATGTCACAAGAAGTGTTCAAAGGTACTTTTATGTGGTCATCCCTGTTCAAGGAATAGTTCAGATAAATGTCCGAAGGAATGTTCTTCATGCTATGAAAAGAGAATTGTAAATATTGAAGAATATATGCATGCTGATTTGGGTGATGTACTGACTGGCAAGGTGGTGAAGATGGGTAAAGAATATGGATTTTTGAAACCTGATAGGTTCCTGCCGACACCATACAAAAAGGGAGAAGAAATTTCCTTTGTCATCCCAGACAGTGTGAGATGCCTGATAGAAATTGGACATGAAGTTGTATTCACACTTATAACAGGAATTTATGATAAACCAGCAGCTGCTGATATAGCCTTTTGTAACATTCTATTTGATCCTAATGTGCATGTACCATATAAACGGACAAGTTGTGGACATATATGCTTCAAGGATAGTAAGGGCAAGGAAGATAACATATGCCTGAAGAAATGCTCAAAGCTTCTTTCATGTGGTCACTTCTGTACTAGGCACTGCTCTGATATATGCTACATGCTATGCAGATCATGTTATGAGAAATCAAAAAGACCTGACAAGATGTACTCATTGGCAGACCTTGGTGGACTTCTGTTTGGTAGAGTAGCAAATGTGAATGAACAATTTGGTTTCCTTAAGACAGATCTTGCCCTACCACCTCCATTTTCTGCAAAAGGGCCCATCCGTTTCTCACGAGATTTGACAAATGTGACAAGCATAAGCATTGGTCAGCAGGTTGTGTTTCAGTTAAATATAGACAGCTTTGATGAACCTTCTACTTCAGAGATCGCTTTTATTGATGATGCTCTAAATGGAAAACAGAAACCATTCATCAGAAGCACCTGTGGCCATATCTGTTTCTCAGAGGACAGTGAGCCAGCAGGACCATGTTTCAATACATGTTCTAAACTACTAAAGTGTGGTCATTACTACCATACACTTTGTTCTTATCAATGTCCAGATGTTTGCAACACATGTGCATCAACTATATCAAAAGCTAAATCAGCATTTAAACTATCAGAAGAAGACTGCACACTTATGGGAAATATCTCCTATGTAGGTGAGGGACATGGATTTATCAAACAAATTGGATCCCTCCCATCAGGATATAACCAGAACTCAGGTGTCCGCTTCTACTTTCATGGTATGGATAAAGAGCTCATAAAGAAAGATGTGAAAGTGATGTTCACCTTAAAGCAGGGTAAAATAGAAAAGCCACAAGCATCAAAGTTGGCAGTAATCAATGATGAAAGTCAAGAATCATTTTGCATGATCAGACAAGACAACACATCAGATACCCCAACCAAAAATCTAAATGAAGAAGGCAATGCAGTAGAAAGACTGGGAGTAAAGGCAGCAACGGAATCTCTAAGTATAACATGGGAAGAGACATTCATCATGTCAAAAGCTGGATCAATCTTAGGATTATCAGAAGGAGACTGCATGATGATGGGAAATATCTCCTATGTAGGTGAGGAGCATGGCTTTATCAAACCAAGTGGATCTCTTCCACCAGGATATAACCAAACCTCAGGTGTCCGTTTCTCATTTGATAGTGAGAATACTAAGCTCATTAAGAATGATGTTAGAGTAGTTTTCACCTTGAAAAAGAATAAACTAGAAAAGCCTCAAGCATCACAGTTGGCAGTAATCGATGATGAAGGTAAAAAAACCTTAAGGCTGGTAAAGCAAGTTTGCACAACATATTCAAAACCATGGCATGAACACAAAGATGGCAGTATAGTGGAGAAATTGGAATCAGAAGCTGCAAAGGGATCATCTAATGAAATACAGAAGTATGTCCTTTTACCAAGGCGCCAGGTTGATAGCAATGATCCGGAGGACTTGAACTTTCGCATTGCAGAGTCTCATTTCCTTAGATCGGCTTCTAAGGCAGGCAAACAGTATAAGATAGAATCTGTTGATTATTATGTCAATCCTGAACTTGTTCGGCGCTTTAGAGCGAAACGATGTGAGTTTGAGAGGATATATGGTAAAGGAGACCAATCAAAAGATGTCCTTGCTTTTCATGGAACCAATGAAGGGAATGTTGAGAACATTGTAAGGAATAACTTCAAACTTGCATACTCTCAGCGAAGCCTCTATGGAAAGGGAATTTATTTGTCAGAATTCCAGCATGTGAGCATAGAGTATGGAAATAGTCTTCTTCTATGTAAGGCGCTTCCTGGAAGGAGCTTTGATTTGACATCGCATAATATCGATACCCCAATAGCACATGGCTACAACTCTAACAGAGTGAAAGCTGACAAGGATGGGTGTGGTTGGGCGCTTGTAGTTGAAAACCCAGACCAAATTCTGCCTTGTTATGTTATCAACTATGAAGAGCTACACAGATGTCAATCACCAAAAGATGATCCCAAGGTTTCAGTGCACTCGAAATCACAAGCTGCACCACCCAAAAATAGCAAAGTTTCAGATAAAGATTGCTCAGTTATGTGATTAGCCAGTCATAAGATTAATCATGTCTGCACTTGGAACCAAAGTGTACCTTTAGTTGCACCATCTGCTTCATATTGATTTTGACTGATCCAAAATTTGCATGGCAGAGTTTCAAAGGGAATTTCATTGTATTATTCAAAATTGGTTTTGATGAAGTTACTGAAGTTTCCAAAGGCAACCTGTGCCTTTCAAGCAAATAAAAACTAGGGATGTTTGCATATGCCATATCATATTTTGTGTATGAGTGTCTCAAATGTTACTGTAAAGGACTATTACGACTATAATCTAGTAAGCATCATCAAATTGCTTTACAAAAAAATGTGGTGTTGGTCAGAGTTGGTGAGTGTGATGTTTCATAGCAATGACTCTGGCTGCCTGCGTGTGCTGGATGAGTCGTCTACAGAATCTATACACATGTAAATCAATTTCCTATAAGCCTACAATACAGAATTACTTTGTGTGTTACAAATTAAGTATGTACATTATGAAGATATATACAATATTATCATGATGGGACCATCATGAAGTTGTTGATCATTCATCATGATCATTCATCAAGATGATCTGAATTGTAAACAATGTTAATATATTGCAAATTTGACACAAATATGACACAGATCTAGGCACACATTGAAACCAGCCAGAGGGCTGAGTGTGATCCCAGTCTGAATAAATATTTGAAAAAAAATACAGCAAATATGAAGATGTGGTTGAAATGTTTTCTCAATTAGATATTGACTGATGAAACTTTCACATGCATGCGGTAAGGTTTTGCCTACAAATAATCATTTCTGTATAATGAGGTGTTAAGTGGGATATATACCCATGACTGAAAGTGTCTATACATATGCAAGTCAAGTAGGTATTTTCAAGCTTGTGTTCTATATTCAGTATGAAATATAATGCCTCCTACTGATATCTATGTAACATTTTATGTCTAATGCAGTTTTGACTTGATTTGTAATCTGGATTATTATTACCAGGGCATAATATACCCTATTATTAGTAGGCTCTAGGGCCAATATACTTTGTATTTACTTATCTTATTCAAAAAGAATACAAATAACTATGTTCGCTATTTCATTTATGATGTGTTGTTTTCACTCACTGATATATTCATAGATATAGTTATTTGTATATGATGATACTATTCTAGAGGTTTTAGAGGAACTGATAGTCGCTACTATTATTCTAAAAAGCCTTGGAGATGACCTAAACATTTCTCTTACCAGATCACTGATCAACTAAGAGGAAGAATGCGAAGTACAGACATTGTAGTGGCAATTATTCTGCAGATTCTGAAATGAATTCTTTGAATATAAGTTGCAACAATATGCAAAATGTTTTTTTTTATTTGTTTAACACAATATAAAACAAGGAAACACGTATTTTGATCCCCATTATTCTTGTCATTATGAGAGTCAGTAAGTCCCCCTTTGCTCTTCTCTATTAATCCTGTAAAACTTGTTGACTCTTGTTAACAGGCCACTTACCAGAAATGTTGACCATCTTGAAACATCCTATGAATTATGACTAGTGTAGCCTGTTATATAACTTTTATATCTGACAACAAGGAGCAGATTTTCCATTTTTGTCAGAGCATCTAATAGATTTGGTCAAACCCATAGTAAGTTTAATATTGGGTGTTAAACTAACCACACCAACAAACAAACTTTGATGTAGGATGCGGCTCAGATTGAATAGTGAAGCCATAGTCAGGGATGCAAGTTTGTAGGATTTTCATTCAAGTTTAGAAGAGAGTTGATATTTTTTTTTTAAATGTATGTTTTGAAAACAATATAGAATCCTTTTTAACTAAAATTTAAATCTAAAATCTTTCAAAATCTTTAAAATTTGCTATCCCCAGCGCACTCAGTAAAAGGGCCCATAAATCACAGTGTTACATTTGAAAGTAAAGCTTTTGAAGCCATATCATGTGTAAAATAAAAGGAATAAACTTGGTGTGGTCTTCTAGATCTTCTTGTTGGTTAGCTAGGGCCAATCAGCCTTGGTCGATAGTGTCCAGCTCCCTCGTACTGCTACCTTGCGCCTGGTGCTAGGGTACTAATTGCAGTTGTTCCCGGGATAGACGTTTGGCACTCCTGAGGTGTATAGTTGTTGTTTTACAGTAATAAAACCTTGTTTTATTAAAGTTACTGTGTCTGGTCTTGTGTGATTAGGGGTTACTGGATCACCCAGTTCTCATCTGCTAAAAAAGACTACCTGTAGGTTAACACATCCACAGTATAGCACTTCTAATTGCCGGATAGATGTACGGTCATCTGAGGTTAGAATAGATAGAACTGACGACTTCTCATACCATGTCTATGTGGTGTGGGAAGTAAAAGAACTCTCACCTTGGTAAATGTGTAGGGGTGGGATTTCTACCTGAATTCATCACATAGATTCGATCACCACCCTAGTGGTGTAAAAGAACCTCGAGAAAGTCTGGAAAGGACCAATAATGATTGACTGGATGTAAAATCAAAGCAAACAAACCAAAAATACAAAACCTTGACCAGGATATCCGGTTTCTTACACAACCTGGGAGCTATTTCAAAAGTCGAGTGAAGTCTCGCCAGCAGCACATCACATTTCAAAGTGAGAGGCCGCAACAGCCAGCGGCACTTTAAATCAAAGCGGCAGCAAAACTACTACCAATTCCGAAACAGCTCCCAGGTGTACCTGTAGAAAGCTGGGAGATGGTGGAGGGAACGGTAATCTGCTCTAAGACCAAGCTGCCCTACAGGGCGGAAGAATCCACTCCCAACCTCAGTAGGACTGTGGTGGATGCCATAGGGACCACTGGGAAATTGGCCCCTGACCCTTGAGAACAAGGAAAGATCTTTTCGCTACATTAATACAGGTGCACCGAGGTCCTTCTTTCCACTCTAAGCCATTATACTTTTCTATTCTTAGAGCCCATTATCATTTATATCAATTTATGAAGCTAGCTGATAAGAATTATAAAAGAAATTTATTGCAATCCACCTGAGCACCTTTGTTAAATCTAACTGTCAAGTGTATTTGGTCCAATTACTGTAATATTTGACAAAATCTGTAAGGCAAATGTACATGTGGACTTCCTAACTGCAAAATATTGTGGGGCTCTCTATGGGGCAGTGCTCAAGCGGGGATCTAGCGAGGCTTCTTGGGAAGTCTCCCTGGCGAGTGATGATGTCACTATCTGTGTATATGTTAGTCCCTATCTTTGGTGTGCCAGCCTCAGAGCGAGGCCTCCTCCCAGAAGCTACACTTCCTGACCAAAAGCCAGTTGTCACAGGTTCTGTGAAATAAACAAACATTATCCTACCCCTAATAAAAAACACCATAGGCTTAACATGGGATTTGTTTATGTCATTGGTAGTGACATAAAGTGTTGTTTATGCCACTACTTTCTGATACTGAAAAAATATGGAAACAGGGTAGGATAAAATCTAGACGCCACTCGTTTGAGTTTGAGCTTATTTATGCCACTCATTTTGTTGGCTCCATAATTTCACGAGTCGCAGACGAGTGACATTACGGATCCAACAAAATGCGTGGCATAAATAAACTCAGACTCAAACTCGTGACGTCTCTTGATATTAACGCTTGTAAGGTCTGCTACTCACTACACTCGGCTAGCGCCTCGTGTAGTGATACACAACCTGCCCATCGTGGCATAAACATTGACAAGGCTAACTCTCGTTTGGTTTCTACTAATTAGGTATCATTCATGATGTTTACGATATCTTCGTTTTTTTTATCAATACAATGCATCAATATGTACATGAAGCGTCATAACATTACACCTAACTTTGTTAGTCAAAACAAAAAACCAGATTGAGGATGGCATTCTGTCACACTGGATGAAATAATCGTGCAATCAGACGAGAAATGATTTATCTCAGTAATAAATGTACTCAGTCCAGTGCAGGTTAAATATGAAATGTAGCCAGGCCCATGATGGCTGAGGAATGGTAGTTGTCTGCTGCGGCGGACAAATGTGATTTGCATTCCCAGTAATTTGTACTCGCCAGTGTGAGGGCCGTCAGCGGCACCCGCTGGAGGGAGCAAGACACGATTCCTAAATAGTATTTCTGGCGTCAGAGTATTCCCGAGATGGACTTCTATTTCCAATTTATTCAGGAGCCAACTGTTTTATACAGAAAAAGAGGTAATTTAATTCTCGTTTTAATGCTACTTTCTCGTAAAGGTTTTTGTATGTGTTGTATGGAAAGTGACTGCCATTCCCGACGGAATACAAATGTATAAATATTAGAGAATGGAAACCTTGTCTGGTCCTGCCGTTCGGGCAGGACTGCTCACTGCTGACGTCTGGCGGACAGATCTCGCATCACTCACCCTTCACTCTCACCTCTAGTTTGGCAACCAACCCTTTCTACGATATAGGGGTTGGTCATCTACCAGCCAAACCACTAGGCTGGTTCCCGGGGTATCCGCTAGTCACAGGCGGGCACCAGACAAAGTTGAAGGCCATTCTATGAGTCGGGGTGGCGACTTCCGGTAACGTGCACGCCCTAGCAACACGGGAGCTGGTGCATACAACAGCGTGGCCGCTCATCTAGTCATACATACGATGGTGAAAACTTGTGCTGTTGGACATTGTGCAAAGCGATCTTCTTACATAAAGAACAGTGAATTACGTTTCTTCACATTCCCAACCAAGTCTGGCAACTCTGAAAGACGTGCAAAATGGGCCAGAGCATGTGGAAGAAAAGATCCAAATACAGGGAAGGACTGGATGCCAAAGGATACTGTCACTGGAGTGTATGTGTGTTCAGATCACTTTGTGACAGGTGAGTAACTGTCTTTCTATGAATTTTGACTGGTAATCACTGCCTGTAAATGGTTTCTGAGTTCTCCTTGATAACTGGTTTTTTTTTCTGTTGGTAATTAATTGTAAGTAAACATATTGGTGAGTGGGTGATGATACAATTCACCTATTATCGCTCATGTTTGGGTATGGTAATTGATGTAAAATTGATGTTTCTAATCAGTTTTAATTGAAATGAAAGGTTATTGGTGATAGGAATACATGAAAAGTAATTGTATTTTTATAATATTGTATTCTGGTAGCTTATTCTTTTAGTATTTGGGTCCCTCACAAGTTGTACATGATATTGATTGTTTTCTTTCTACTCTACCCCAAAACGTTTTGTCGTTTTAAAATACCAACCAATTGTAAATCAAAGTAATAGAAAATAAAATTATCTATAAACTTGAAACATCAAGCTGACAGGTGTTGGTTATGTGAAATTTCTAATTGAAATTATCTAAATTATTGTCAGCTAGGGCAGGCCGCTGCTCTGTGATATGGATTTGACTTGACATCTCATGTTTACGTTCGCGGGTGAGCGTCGAAAGGCGGCCGCTTTTCAAAGCGTTATAACTCTGGATCTAATGATCGGATCTGAATGATTTCAACAGCAATAGAACCGTCAGGAAAAGTTATGTCCGTATTCAAATCCCCGACTGGTTCGCCGGAAATTTGTCATTCCGTTTGCTAATGTAGATTCTGATATAAATTCGAAAAAAAAACCGTGGCGTCCAACCGCGAAAAAGCGGGGCGTCCAGAGACATATCCAGGTTGGTCGATTAGCTCTAATGGGACTCCATGACATGCATTATTTTATAAGTATGTGATTTTGACCTGGGGTGCATCTCTTTCTTTCTAGTGGTTAATTTCTTTGCCCCCCCCCCCCCCCCCATGGCTTTTTAAGTTATGTTCTGTTCATTCACATTCACATTTGTTCCTATTAAACAGAGATGCCGGTTTTAATTAAAAATATGATTTAGGCAGTGTATAGCATAACTTGTTATTATCGACTGTAACAATAACACTGTACACACATGTGAAATGTGATATTTTATTGTTATATTTGTCATTTTAGGTAAACCACAAAGATGTCCTACCCACCCAGACTACATTCCAAATTGCAACTTGCCAAGTGGAGGGAAAGATGATGCTTACAGTGAACGTGCACTTAGGAGGTGATTAATATCTAACATTTTATTCTCTCACCTATGCCTTCAATTACCAAAGTGGGGGTAGTCTCTATCATTGGCTTCTGGTATTTAATAATAAACATTAACTGAATTTTGGCTAAGACCATAACCAGTCATCATTCTATCCATAAAAAAAAACAATTTATTGATTTGTATTGCATTCCTTTTACAGACTTGAATCACAAGCCAGAAGGTCTCTATTCAAAGACAAGAAGGCCCAGCAAGATCAAGCAAATATAGAAGAATTGACTGAAGATTCTCTTAACTCTAGAGGTAAATTTCTCTAATATAGCTATGTGTGTATTCCTTAAGCCTATGAGGCAGTAACACAGACATGGGGTGGTCAGAATTGTGTCACTGTCCGCACATCACAGACCCAATTATAATTGGATAGGGCATTACTAGCATGGGGGTAACAACTGACTCTCCCCCAACTTAATCTTGTCACTGTACACACTTCACCAACTGAGCAGGCTGTTTAAATAGCGATGATATGTATCCCCCTGTTTGATATACAAGTATCATATACCACATTTGTAGGGGAGACAGGCAGCGATAAATCTGAAAACCGTTTCCCAATATCTTAATTGGATCTGAAGTTATTAAACTTTGAATTATTTTCTACAAATCCACACTACCTGCCCGTGGCTGACCCTGGCTTGGCTACTGTTGACTCGCTTTGATCTCACCCAGGTCACTGTACAAGACCATAAAGTACTGTTTTATGGGCTAAAGGAAATTGGTCTCGATTTAATAGGAATCACTTTTGTATTTTTCATTTTTTACTGTAATATGTATATATAATAGTCTAGCATTTAATATTTTATTTCTCCAAAGAAAAAATGCACTATGGAAATCAAGGACATTATCATTTCAATGTTACCTTCTATTTTCTGAGATCTCATTTCTCTATTTTATTATTAGTATGATATTTCATGAAATCTCATGAAACATTATTTTCTTTCCCTATTTTACAGATTCCTCACCTACTAGGTCAGAGTTTGAAAATGAGGACAGGAGTGAGCCACATGGTAAGCATAATTTCTAAAGCATCAAATTATATATTATACAGATATTAACTACATTCCATTTAATATGATTACCCTTTCATGCTATTTATTTTTTGTGACAAGGTGTAGCTTGAAATTTCTATAACCAATATACAGTATCATTGTTAGTTGTGTTTACTTAAAATTGAAAAAGAGTTAGTTTCATACAATTAAATTGATTTCATTTGCATCCATAGTGAATGATGGAGAGCAGGATGTGCCGTTGTCTGATCCACATGTGGACAATGATGCTGTTGCTTTAACAGAAACGACAAAAGGTAATACTTTAAACATTTTCATGTTTAACCATATTTGATGGGAACCTTTTAACTTGGAGCCTAAAGATCCCCTCCATTTTGTGCAGATGAGCATGCCCCTTAAATAATCATGTATCTAGAGAAATTTCCCTGGCTTGACTACTTGAACATCTAATATTTGGTTAGCACATTATGTCTCTGGCACTGGTCTTCCCACCTGTTTGAAATTGTATACCATCTACATTTATTTCTATTTTAACAGATGAGCAGATCTTGGATCTAAAGAAGCAGTTGGACAAAGTGAAAACCGAAAAAGACAAATTACAGGCCAAAAACAGTTACCTGCAGGCAAGGATAAACACTGTTGGTCTGTCATCTTCAATTATCCTCGAGAATGACCCGAAGGCCAAACTCTATACTGGACTATCGTGGAAGATGTTCATGTCTGTTTTCACCTTTCTAGTGCAATATGTGTCTCATGGAAGTTCCAGTCCTAGAGTGGCCCACATTGACCAGTTCTTCCTCACTTTAGTTCGGTTGCGGCATAATGAAGCATTTGAAAAACTAGCTGATCAATGTGGAATTGGTAAATCGACCCTAGTAGAATACTTTTGGAAGTGGATTGATTTGATGTTCAGTAAAATGCGCTTTGTAATCCAGTGGCCAGATCGTGACAACATTCACAGGATCATCCCACCACATTTTAAGGTTTATTTCCCAAGACTAACATGCATCATTGACTGTTTTGAAATTTTTATTGAACAACCCAGGAACCTCAGAGCTCGTGCCCAGACTTATTCTACCTACAAGTCTCACACAACAGCAAAATATTTGATTGGGTGTAATCCATTGGGTGCAGTCATGTTCTTGTCCAAAGGCTATGGAGGAAGGGCTTCAGATATTTTCATAGTTCGAGAAAGCGGTTTTATTGATTCCAAATACCATGCCCATGGTGACCAGATATTGGCAGACCGGGGATTCACATTCCAGCAGGAGCTTGCCACAGTTTGTGGAGCTCATTTGATCACCCCTCATTTCATAAGGGGTAAGAAACAGTTTTCAGCACAGGAGATCGAGGATTCTCGAATGATTTCCTCTATCCGTATCCATATTGAGAGGGTGATTGGTCTTATCAAAAACCGTTTTGCTATTTTGCAACAGACCATGCCTTTGCGAATGGTGCAGTCTCTTAGAGATGAATGTAACAATGAGGAGTTTTCCAGCTTAGACAGAATCATCACTTGCTGTGCAGTGTTGGGAAACCTTAGTCGGAGTATTGTGTACAATGAAGAAACAAATGATGCCTGAAGTGAGTATTCTACTAAGCCGATGGGGAGGCTGAAAAGATTGCCTGTGTTTATCAAACTGATGTTTTTAGTATAAAAGTCTAATAATGTAACTCTTGTCAGTTGTAGGTCGGAGGCATGTCTTAGTCTTCTATAGATATATTTTGTTTATGTAGCCATTGTTATGGTTTGGTTATACATTGGTGCTGTAGTAAATGAACTTTTTATAAAGCAAGCACATATGTCTTCTAGGATCTAATACATTATGTATGTCTTCTAGAATCTGATATATATTTTTCATGTAGCCAGTCATTTTGTTATACATTGGTGCTGTAGTACTTAAACTTATGAGTGTTGGGTGCTCCTATGTGATGAAAATAAGGCAAGCATGTATGTCTTCTAGGATCTGATATATATTTTTCATGTAGCCAGTCATTTTGTTATACATTGGTGCTGTAGTACTTAAACTTATGAGTGTTGGGTTCTCCTATGCGATGCAAATAAGGCAAGCATGTATGTCTTCTAGAATCTGATATATATTTTTCATGTAGCCAGTCATTTTGTTATACATTGGTGCTGTAGTACGTAAACTTTTTGGTGTTGGATGCTCCTATGTGATGAAAATAAGGCAAGCATCCGATATATATTGTTCATGTAGTCAGTTATTTTGTTGAACACTGGTGCGGTAGTACATAAACTCTTCTTGGATGCTCCAATGTTACAAAACTAATGTAATCATGCATGTTTTCTATCAACATATATATAGTTATTGTAGTCATAGATATTAGTTGAACACACTTTGGTGCTACTGCTCAGGGAACTTGTTAGTCATGAACAGAATATGGATGTTTTAAGTCATTTCTAACTCAAGACCATAAGAAAAGTATGTATTTTTATCTAAACATGTTTATTTCATATAACCTTATATATCATTCTGTTATACTCTTCATGTTCCAATAAACAATTGACATATGTAGCCATGTAAACTAGTTTTCTTATACACTATGCTCATACAATAAACAACATATTACTGTCAATCCTTTCATTTCATTACTATCCTATGTCAACTTATTTCCTTTATTGGACTTAACTTGCGAAGCAAAACACATAATTTTCCCGGAAAATTTGATATTCATTATGATCACTAAGTCGGCATACCGCACTAGGCAGGGTTTGTACATAGACAGCCCAATAAAATTCCAGGCTCTAATATATTTTTCCAGGCACATCTAGTCACTCTTTGTTCATCACCAAATTTAGTTAAAATGTTCTTCCTCTTCCTTCCTACCTGTGGAATTTTTGTTGCCACTTTTAAATATGAAGACAAATAATCAAATCCATGCAACATTAAATCCAAATCCATGCAGCATTAGAGTGCTGAGTAAACGAGTATAATATGACTACAATACCCATTTATATTATCTCCAGAGAAAAAAATAGTGATAATTATAGTATTCTATGATATTCCATTTAAAATTTGGTGGCCCCCTTAGCCTTCTTGATTTTCAATTCAGTGTTATAGACCCTCTTCACACTGGCGCCATCTTGTAATAGCCGCCTATGTAGGCGAATCGAAAACGAGACGAGCCTTCTCCACTCAGTTCTGAATATTGATAAAAATACTAGTGTTTCTCTAACTTGAAAGATGGAAATCGGTCTTACGTCTTAACTAATCGGCCGATTTGTATAAACAATGCGTTGTTAGAAAGCTGAGACTTGGGCCTATCTGTTGGGATATACATGATATACATGTGTTATGGATAAAATTTCCTGTCATAGAATGAACATTGGAATTGTTGAAATGAAAAACATTAAAACATGTTACTTTCCTGTTTTCACAACGATTTAATGAAAAATCTATCGCGATGACCTACAGAAATAACCATCCTATTGTATTAGATACTCCAAGACGATTAAAATGATACCTATACTGTCAGACTGTGCTAGATATTTCCTTAGATTATAGTCTCCTGAAACTAGAAGGAAACATCTGTATGGAATCCCCTAATTCTTTTCAAATGTCTGTCATATATATATATATATATATATAGCTGATATTGATATAATTATCAATAGAATCACAAACTAGAATACGATTTAAGATGATAGAATATAGATAGAAATAAAGGTAGATGTAAACCAAAAACTAAAAGAAACACCAGTGATTATGAATAAGAGGGGATGAGTGAATGTAACATTAACAAGTATCTTAAATCTCAATTACAAGTCAGGTGCTCTCCCCACTGAGTTAACTCCCCACCCACTTACCTCAGGAAATATCTATCACAACCTGGTAATATTGGTATCATTTCAAAGGTCTTGAAATATTTATTTCTGTAGGTCACCGCAATAGATTTTTCATTAATTCACTATGAAAACTGGAAGGTAACATGTTTGTGTTTTTTTTACCTAAACAATTTCGATTTTCAATCTATGACAGGAAATCATAGACATAACACAGATATATAATATTATAACAATAAGTAAGCCCAAGCTTTAGCTTTTAAACAATATTTTATTTATAAAGATCGGTCAACTATTCACGACACAGCAACAAATTACATTTTTAGTCAACTCTGTGCCTATGGTGCTGGCTTCACTTCTACAGTGCTCGCCTCGCTCTGAAGTGCGGGAATTTCGCTGGTCCGCTGCTTGTACATATCAGGTGCATAGAAACCAGCGACTGGCGACTGCAGCGCCACACTTATGTGCAAGTGGTGAATTAGCACTTGCTCTACAATCAGTCTCAATACAACTCTCCCCAATACCTTACAATAATAAATACTGACCAGAATATGAAGTTTAATGTCATGAAATATTTGCTGGGGGGGCATGCATGTCCTATATGGGCTCTAAATAGTGTCATTTGAGTACTTTACGTCTCTTAGAAGGTCTGTCCAACTTGCAGTCTGGGCAGTACCATGTCTTTGAGCGTGGCTTACTCACCAGTCCAACACACCTCCAGTGGAACCACTTGTTCTTACATTGGTGGTTGTCACAGCCAATCATGGGTAAATTCCCATCTGCAGATCCACACTTACAATGCACACTATTTTCTCGATTCTTTTCAGCAAGAGCAACTTGCTCCTTTTCCAGGACCCCTTGACAAAGTTCAGGTCTGATGTGCTTCTCCCAGAACTGTGTCAGGAGGGGTACTGTAGACTCTGCATATCCCCTGTCTTTGTTAACTCTTGTGATGATGTACCCTTTTGGATTCCAAATAACGAAGTCACAATAGTCACGCTCAGTTACAAAAAGGTGGTGCTGTACCTGAGTGAAATACCTATGTGTCTTCTTCAAATTGAGCATACTGTCTAATGGGTACACTGGATTGGAAGGCCAATCACGTACCTGGATATCTCGTAAGTTGTAAGGACATTTAACTTCAAGCACACCATTTCCACAGCAGTCACATTTAACCAACCCATCTGGGGACGAAGCAAGCATACTTTTTTCTGGATGAATATGTAGTCCACTGGACTGTACAACAAAGTTCTTATGTTTTGAGACCATGAAAGTCTCATAGTCTGACCTTGCTTCTGCCTCATTATCTCGACCCCACTTCAGTTGAGGGACATTTAGTGGCCTACGGTTCATTGAGCAGATCTTCATAACAGTTGACTTGGCTGGATGGTCTTGGGAAGTGTGCTGAACATCATGGGCAACAGATGAGGTAATACGCCCACTTCGCTGTAAGTGCCAAGTTAGACATGAAGCCTGCTCTCTTGTGCATTCTTCTACCATCTCGCAATCGTCTCTGTTGATGATCGTGTCCTTAGATGATGCCAACTCTTTCATTGTTTTAGGGAGTCGTCGCACAACTGGTAAGGGTTTGGAACTGATGAAGTTTCCAACTGTAGAACTGTAAGAAATGAATAACAAGCATAAGTAACATGCAGCCATCTTCATACACAGAAAAGAAATAGCAGGAGATGTAGTATAATGGAAAGAAATGAAATATTATAATATATTCTAAGAGAAAGTAAAATAGAAGGTATTAACCATACATAATAATTTTTTAACTTGTGATTACTGCTTGGTTGTCTTTATTTGTGTTAAAGGAGTGAACATTATGGCCTGTCATTGTCATGGTATATATTGAACCTACCCCCACCCGCAAATAGGAAGAACATCCAAGTATGATACTTGTTTGTCTATAGATTTATGGTGAATAGAAAAAAAGTACTTTAATGAAAAATTAATAAAATAATTTTTAAAATGTGATTTATCTTTACCTAAATAAGCTCAGTCCAACTGGGAGTTCGCTTGTACATAAAGCACTGACTAAGAAGGCTGCCTGCTGATCAGGAGTTGCAGGAATATCTTGGCGCTTTTTTACAAGCCCAATGTCCTTCCTTTGCGAGAGGCGTACATCTTTCTTTGCCTTCTCATAGAATTCAATCTTGGCTAGACTCATTGGCTCAACTCCCGTCCATGCTACATTGCGCCAGGTACATGGGATATCAGTGCAGGTCTCTCTCTTGGTGAGGCCCATCCGGCAAGTCATCTCTATCTTGAAGAGGAGTCCACCGACATGTGTGCACGATTCTCCAAGCCTACAAAATTAAAAGAGTTTCCCATCACAATTTTTTAAATAATTGAGGAAGGCTTATCCAGCCGAAACATTGGCACAAAAGGAATAAAGTGTGAAATCTAATTCTTTTAATAATATGAGTTGGTTCCTAAAAGAACTGGTTTACTATTTCCATTGAGGAATTTGACATCCAAGAGAGAAATGATTGAAAACATAATTTGAACCCCTATGTATGGCTTAGATTCAGTGGGGATGTTTAAAGAAGATAATTTCATTGGCATAAGAAAGCCTTAGAAAATATGGACCATCTTTATGTTTTAAGGGGGTAGGAAATCTGAGTTACCTTCAGATGAAATAGCCAAATAGGTAAATAAATGCCCCTACCCCCTCCTTAGTACATGTTTTCTTATTTAGATTATAAATTCATAGTTACCCTGCCTTGCAAGTGCAATGTGCAGTACTGATGGATCCACTTTCAGCAGCAGCAACCCACGTACGATGTGGTTTCTCATTTGTACGGTATGATGGTGTCACTTCTGCCATAAAAATGGTCATTCCTGTAGCCTCCACTTTGTGATGGATCACTTCTCGCACCCATCCGGAAGCATGAAGATTTTCACTACGTAGGCTCTTGTAATTCTCTTTTTCTCGTCCAGTATGCACACCTACAATTATAAGAACACAAAATTCAACTTTACTTGTTCCAAGGATGACATACAGTTACTACTTATATAAGTGACTAGCGGCTTATTTGCACACCCATTCATATACACTTCCCCTGAATGTAGATAAGTATTTTGGATACTTCTACTACTGATAAAATCACAGTATAATTCTTGTTCCCCAATCCTCAAGACCACAAAATTACATTTCTTTACATCAATAATTTTGTCAAGTTTTCTTTTTCATGATCCTATTAAGACCCCCCCCCCCCCCCCCCCCCCGCTCCAAGCTACTTTCCCCATAAATCGCTGGAACTTTGGTCTCTTTTGATAAAGTTATATGCATTCAGAGATATCAGGACTATAATATTCAGATTCACCGTGCTAAGCCTATGAGAGTCACAAAGCAGCATTCTTTCAATTGATGACAATCTAACCACTGTTGACAAATCCCGGAATATAAATTAAAGTATATTTTCATTCATGAAATAAGGCCACAATTACGGCTGTCATAACTAGCAGGCCGTACTGAGGATATTGGTAACGATTCTACCCTTTCACTGGCCCCCAAATGTGAGTGGGACATGTTACATGTAAACAAAGCTCAGTGACAGTGTCAGCATGTGCTTACCTCGGCCGTTTTTGCAATCGCAGGTTAATGCATAACAGGAGTTGGGAAATATACCTATGTTTCCTATAGATAATCAAAATATAAACTAAAGAGCTGTCTTCTACATGTCTTTAGCTATTTACTGGTGCAAATCGTCTTGTTTACAATGAATTACAGAATACAGTGCAAAACAGCATGGTCTACCACTAGTGTGAATCTTCTGTTGAAATCCTATAAAGGAATCTGCACACACACATAGACTGCAACTAGATCTAGAAACTACTAACTCTATTCAAATATAAAAGAGAATTACTTACCTGGCGTTCTGACTAAGTAGTGGTACACGTCAGGGTACTCCACATATGGCCATTCCCGTGGATTGTTCCTCCACAAGTCTGCTGGAAAGCTGTAGGGACATACACAGCCTAAAAGAGCTAACTTTTGCCTGTAACGTTCTCTAGCAGCACTGTCTAATGTGTCCTGATAGTTCTTAGACATCCCAAGGATAGGAAAAGAAGAGAGATATCTGGAGTGACGATCGGCGCCAGTATGTTTCTATGGGAAAAAATGGCGGCAGTGAGAGTGTATGCACCAGGTACCAGCGTTGCCAAGTGGGCGACGGTAGCGCCATCTATAAAAGCCCGGATGTCCCGACTCCGAGAATGCCTTAGCCTGGCAGCCTGGCCTAGTTAGACTATAGGCCAGGTAACGGGTTGCAGTTTCGTGGTGCATCATTGGTAACGCCTCCATTTTTCTGTTGCATTGTGGGATTGGCAGACCACCAGATACATTGGTTCCCGGGGTATCCACTAGGGGGCTCGGCGGAGATATATGTGGAACCCAGCCAAACCACTAGTCCACTAGTGCCCTGGCCCTAGCGACAACGGGACGTACTACAGTCTAGTTGAAGGTCGTAGGAACCCGTTACCTGTCCCTTATTTCATTAGGGCAGGGAACCAGTCCAGCCATGCCTGTGGAACCCGTTACCTGCCCCTTATTCATATGGGCAGGAAACCAGTCTCACCTCTAGATTGGCCGCCCTGTCTACACTGTGTTCTGACTTAGAGGTTGGTAAAGTTAAACCCTGGACATGTCCACGAATTTTCTCGTACCAAACACCTTTCTTTATCTGTAGATTCTGAGAGCCGAAATACCTATTAAGAAATATTTATAGCTCACAACATTGAAAATATAAAAGTTATTTTATTCACAATACACACAAAAGAAAATGTGAACGTGGAAAAATAGCTTCAAGGGTGAGAATGGACACATTCTCCGACCATAGGTGTAGGTCAAATCAAAGATACTTACAGCTAATTGGTCAAGGCAGCCACAGATTTAACCCAATCAGAGCTAACGTAGTGTAGCTCTGGCGGCCAGTGTATCTCACCTCGTGCACACAACTCTCACCTTCGCCCTCACTTCTTCACCACCTCTCAACCACCAAACATCTAATAAAAATATAGCAAACATCAGCTGAGTAATCTTGGTCAAACCAACCCTCCCGGTTATTAAAGACAAATGCAGGTAGGTGTCGCGCTGCCCCCTGTGTAGACACTGGTGCTGCCATCTGGTTTCATAAAAATATAGCAGTTTCCCATAGACACCAATAGATAGCCTTCCCATCGAAATTAGCATGGTGACAAAGTATTTTTTAGCATTTCTCATTTGTACATGATCATGACCCAGAATTATCTGAAGATAGCAATAGAACATCAGTATCATTTAGCAAATGTTCAAAGTCAAAATATTGCAGTTTCCCATATACAACAATAAGTAAGCATTTACATTTTTAAATGGCCTTCCCATAGACGTTAGCTTGGTGACATGCTAATTCTTTTGCATTTTCTATTTGCTGATATATGGAACTAAAATAACCAGAGTTATTTGCAAAAATCAATTTAGAAATCACCCAACTACCAGCATTTGTCTTTAACCCATTGGGTTGCAAATGATTTCTAAACGATCTTGAGTCTGTGATAGTACCTATGTGCGAATGCAAGTAAAATACTACCCTCTCACGGGGGTGTAGTATATATTTTATACGTGCCCACTGTGACACACCAAAGAACCAGAACCCATGGAAAGCCCACTCATGGCCGTTCAACGTTGTGCCTATGAGACGAATTTGTTTTTGAAGATACAGGGGAGGTGGACATCCGGTTACCCATTCAACACATGTAAAAAGTGGCCGCCAGGACAACTAGCGGATACCCCAGGAACCAAGGTACATTATCAGCAGCACTAGTTGTAGTTAAATTATTTCTCCCTCTTCCGATTTTATAATAAGGATGTAACTAATATACATTTATAATCTTATTTGTGCTGTATACTTACAATATTCTCTTCCTTACTCCCATTTTGGGTTTTATATTATTTAACCCATTTCTGGGGAATGTTTATCCAAGGTATATCGGACAATTTTTTTTTTTTAATTTTTCCTCGTTCCGTTGGAGTTTACTCGAAGATCTACAGTTGGAGAATTTTTTTTTATATCGGACAATTCACCTTGAAAAGTAAAACCCTTTTATGTTTTCTGAAAATTGAATATGGTGATCTCCAAGTGTTGTGGAACACATATCTAACTTAAGAATATGGGGTCACCTTGCTAGTTTATCATCTAGATATCAATATCATTATGGTATTGCGAAATAAAAAATTCTCTTCTTGTCTGTAGAGACTAGAATTGTTTTCCATTATGGTATTGCAATAGAATATATATACATTTTCAGAATTTTCACACAGTAAAACCATGTCATTGTTTTCCCCCAAGCTTTCACAGAATATATGAAATGTATAGTACTACAAATTTAGCTTTGGTATCATAATAAGTCAAAGGAACCAATTTTAATGCATAATTGTCAGTGTCTGAAAGTCACCAGTTTATTGTTGGATATGCCTTTAAGAAAAGACCTAATGTCCCGCCTATTTTCAGATTCGTAATTTCAATCTCGAGTCTAGAGCCGGCACCACTAAAGGTATATATGTGTGTTCGCTTTAAAATCCCTACTCTCTTAGTAAAACGTTCGTTCCATTCTTAACTTCTCCCAACTAATCACTCAAACTTAGTTCTAGATGAAAATGTTCCGAGGCCTTTAAAGCTTAATCAAAGTCCCAGCAACACCTGACGCTCCCAGGGTACACATCCGTCCCCATAGCGACTTTTTCATAGGGTTTAAGAAGTGAATTAATAGCATTCGGATATATTTCATCACCTATATCTAGACGCTAGATGGCTGCTTCATTTCCGGTCACGTGTATTATTTCAGGAGACGTTTATTCATGTTAAGTACACTCAGTCAAACTTGATAAGAGACACTACCTTTAAAACCTATTTAGGTTTTAAAGAGCATATGTTACCGTCCTTGTTTTTGAAAGGATTGAAGAAAAAGATAAGTTTCAGAATTGAAGAAAAGGATAATTTCCTAAAGGGCACAGAGTGATTGCTAGTTATGCCACCATCCACCAGGACATTGCGATATGGGGCAGTACATACACAATATTGACTGGTTTCATATACAAGCGACAGTATGCTCCGTGGAGTTGACGCGTAGTAATATCCGAGCGTACGCGAGGATATTGCGTAGAGTCAACTCCGAGGAGCATACAACCGCTTTTATCTGAAACCAGTCTATATTGTATCTATTATCCATCTTTTCTGGACAATTGACATGTCTATATCAGTTCGTTTTTATAGTCATGCACTATTTTTCTATGAGCACTATTCTATCCGTATGCGCCACCCGGAGCATACAACATATCCGTATGCGTCGGGTATGTCCATACATACTCCCTAAGTGTTTTCTATGGACACTTTGTATCAGTTGGATAATAAAAGTATCGCAGGGTATAGATGGTAAGCTGGTACAAGAGGGCACGAGTGTCGCAGGGTATATGGTAAGCTGGTACAAGAGGGCACGAGTGTTGCGGGGTATATGGTAGGTCGATACGAGACTGTACGGTATAGTACAAGTATAGGGGACAGAGCCATTGTTAGTTCATGAAGCAGTCACTAGGTGGTCGGGGGACAAACCTGTGTTCTGGCTCTTTGTTCTTACTAAATTCAGCTGCCTTTCAATGTTTTACCAAGGTTCCTTTGACTCCCTACAACGATTCCAGAGCAGGAAGATATAATGCTAAAACCCAGGACATGATATTTTTCACATAGAACAATTTATTTACATTTGTGAGCAAGGCAAGAAAAGTGACATTTCCCAATTATCACTCACTTCTTTTGCACCTCCATTAGCGAAGAACAGCTACTTTTTCACCTCCTTTAGTGAAGAACACCTACTCGGGGGCGTCATGGCGGCGCCCATGGATCATAGGCTATGTGCCCTATACATCTAGACGCTAGATGGCTGCTTCATTTCCGGTCACGTGTCTTATTTCAGGAGGCGTTTATTCAGGTTAAGTGCACTCAGTCAGACTTAGTAAGAGACACTACCTGGTTACAGGCAAAGTTCCCTCCACCGTTCTCTGTTAGCCTACAATTTGCTAATGGCCTCGATTTATCATGTGATGTGATATTGTGACTACATCATTTTATATCCCACTGTTTTTTTTTATTGAAAGAAAGCACTACGGTTCTGCGTGCAGCAGTTCTTCCACGGTGGTGTGGTCAGTTACAGCTCTGAATACTTGTGATTTTATTTTTATTTTTTATTTATTCAGCAAAATTCATTCTGTCTAGATAGACAGTTCTTCCATGAATAGTGGGCAAAGTATCCATAACCAAAAACCTTAGTTAAACATAAAATAAGATAGAGTGGTAATGAATACATAAATCTGCGAGTTTAGGCAGCGGTATTGTAATACATCATTAAGTTAAATTAAATACCTAGTCAGTAAGACCACATAAGTATGACACAGACAGTGAGAGATGATCCTTCAAAGATTTTTAACAGCATACTTAAAGGATTTCCTAGAAGGAAATAATTGTGTCTCGAGGCTTAGGGCATTCCAGAACTTAGAACCTCTATAGGAAGGACTTTTGAGATACCCATTAGTTTTAAAACGGTGCTCAAGTAAATTTAACTTATCATCAGTCGAAAATCCTTACCTTGACGTCTCTAAGGGCCAAAGTAAAAGGCAAGACCTTGTATACTTATATACTTATACGTATAAATTATAACTCTATTCAGTTTATTGTGTCCTTACTTTATATTGTATCTTAACCCTTTAAGGGCGGATGATGTTGGCTGAACTACACACTTGAGGACGGCTACTAGTGACTATGTATAGTTCTAGGGGACGGGGGTATTGTCCTCTGAACTCTAATTTCGAAGGATGATCATGTGATATAATATGCTTTTATTAATATTTCTATTTCTATTATTTAGAATTCAAAGATATGATGTTATACCTACATTCTGTGAAAATTTCAAGTTAATTGTTGAAATATTTCCTTTTGAAAAACAATTATATAGGTATCCAGCAAATGATGCCTTAAGGCATCATCCTCCCCCTGCCGGATGATGCCCTAAGGCATCATCCGCCCTTAAAGGGTTAAGTTATCTGAGTGGTAGTACTAAGCCCCACTGGGTAAACCGCTACCCACTTATGTATATTTTGTCAACTGATTTTGTAATCCTGCGGCCAAAGATGCTGAGGCAGGAATATATATGTGCTTTTGATTATGTAACATATGTTGTAAATCTTTATCTGATACTCATTGTACTTTTGCAACGTGGGCATATAGAGGGGGGGGGGACGGTCGGGGGTAAGGGTGAGACTAGATACCTATTCTGTAATGAATCGCTGGCATCATACCAACTTAAAACTACCGCAAAGTAGAGTATGGGTAGAGGGATAAAAATGGTGCACATGAATGTTTGTAGCCTATGGGCGAAAATAGACACAATCCATGTATTACTGGTAAACTCTGACATTGATATTTTTTGTGTAACCGAGACATGGATGACTGCTAATATGCCGACTTATTTGATTGATATACCAGGATACAATTTTTTTAGGAATGATAGACAATGGTCGTAACCAGGGGAAGACAAAGTAAAAATAGGAGGCGGGGTGGGGGTATATGTAAAAGAATCATTAGACATAAATGATAGTATTTTCTCACATCTAAACACTAGTACCAAGTTGAAAGAATCATTATGGTTAAAGCTACAAATCAAGGGTACCAGGCAGATAATCATTGGAACCATATATAGACCTCCAGGACAAGGCTGCAAACTGTTCTGTCAGGAGTTAGGTGAAGATATACAAAAAATAATGGAAAATAAGACCAAAGACCTATTTATCCTTGGCGATATAAATGTGGATTACATGTTGAAAAAGGATAATGACACGAAAGAGTTGAAATCTTTTGAGAGCATATATGGGTTAAAACAACTTATACTAGAACCGACCAGACATGGTCAAAAACACAGTTGCTTGGACCATGTTTATGTGAATAATGAGAATTTTACTGAAGTGGGTTTAACAGGTACAAGAGTTAGCGACCACGAAGGCATCTTTATAATTCGAGCTAAAGTTAAATTACCAAAAGAAAAAACTGAATTCTGGGGCCGATCGAGTCGTAATTATGAATACAATAATTTCAAAAATAGATTGCTGAGCCTAGAGTGGCGTGAGTTCTATGACCTAGTGGATCCAAATAAGCAGTTGTTGATGTTGTATGATAATGTCATTAAAACTCTAGACACCATATGTCCGCTGAAAAGGTATAAAGTTAATCGACTGAGGGAGACTTGGGTGAACAACGAACTGCTAGAACTTATAAAAGATAAGGACCGACTGTTTAAAAAAGCTAAAAACAAAAATACTGACGCAGCTTGGACTACGGCCAAACATGCGAGAAATAGGCTAAACTTGGTACTGAAAAAGGCTAAAGGCGATTACATAAAACAATAACTAGAAGAATCAAATACAGATGGGAAGAAATTTTGGAGTATAATCGCCAAATGTACTAAGAAAAATTCAAAAAAGAGGGAAGATATTAAGTTAAAGGATGACCAAGAGAACTGGGTACCCGAAAAAGAGACTGCCGAATACATAAATAACTATTTTTGTAATATTGGGTCGGTACTGGCCAGTGCACAAAATAAGCCATGGTCCTATCAAGGCAAAGAGAATCCTGAATCATTATCTAATATTGTTACTACACAGGAGGAAGTACTTAAATATCTTGGAGAAATTGTTTGCACCAAGTCTTCAGCAGTCGAGGGTATAACAACCAAATATCTTAAAGATGCACTTGTCATACTGGTTTCACAATTCACCTGTTTGTTGAACAACTCTCTCAGACTTGGGTGCTTCCCTGATTTATGGAAAAGAGCAACAGTGATACCCTTGAAAAAGGTAGGGGACTCAAGCAAGGTTAATAATCTTAGACCAGTGTCGCTGTTGCCCTTGCCTGGGAAAATTCTGGAGAAGATTGTCCACAATAGTACGACTGAGTTTCTAGAGATTAGTAATTTGCTTACTCCAACCCAAAATGGATTTCGGAAAAATTGCTCCACTATAGGTACAGTCTCCAAATTCACAAACAATATTCTTTATGACATAAATAATAAGAAAACCACAGCAGCAATCTTCATCGATTTTAAAAAAGCTTTTGATACAATAGATCATAAAATTCTGATTTCTAAATTATCCCACCTAGGCATAAAAGGAAATCTCCTTCAATGGTATTCCAGCTATCTAAAATAAAGATCGCAACTGACTATTGCCAACGAAGGGAAGTCGAATTTAAAAGAGATCACATTTGGGGTCCCACAAGGATCTATCTTGGGACCAATGTTGTTTACTGTTTTCGTTAATGATTTACCTTTGATTTTTGAAAATAATAACGTATCATCGAACCCGAAATGTCTTTTGTATGCCGATGACACTGTTTTGTATCACTCTGGGAACGATATGAGAGAAGTATTTCGAACTCTGCAGGAAAATCTGGTAAAGGCCGAGAACTGGTGTGAAAGGAATAAACTCACAATAAATTCCAAAAAAACTAAACTGGTAATTTTTGGATCACACAATAAAGTTAAAGAAGTTCATAATCTTAACTTAATCTCTCCCTTGGCAAGGAAATCCTGCAGACAGTTCACTCGTACAACTACCTGGGAATAACTCTTGATAACAACTTAACTTTCAAACCACATATAAATAATTAGTAAAACAAGTAACTCACAAAATATATCTCCTAGCTAAAATTAGACCCTACCTGACAGAACACGCTTGCCTAATGATATATAAGACAATGATTCTACCTGTTATAAATTATGGCGATGTTTTATATGACACCTGTAGCGCTCTGGATCTAAACAAAATACAAGTCTTACAAAATAATGTACTACGCATTGTTACTAGGAGTAATCCAAGAGCAAATGTCTTGTGGCTTCATAGAGCAACTCAACTGCCGTATCTAATAGATCGTAGGAAATATCACATCTATCTTCACATGTATAAACTGAGTCGTGATGATACAATAATGCAGGAGCATACAAGAAATACGAGAGCACAAAGTGCTCCTCTGTTCCAGGTTGTTAAACCAAATTGCACAATGTTTCAAAAAAGCTTAAGGTACCATGGAGCCACTCTCTGGAATAGTCTACGACCAGGTTTAAGGAGCATTAAATGTTTTTCTGATTTCAAAAAGGAGCTAAAAACTATCCTGGCAACGAACATTCCTCACTAATGAAATATACGCCAGTAATTACCTTCGTAATGCATGATTGATTAATCCAGTGATATCTGTTTGTTATAATCACTTAAACGGCTAGTGACTTTGCCAGCCGCCGATTACGTATCTCTGACCCCGAGGGCCTATGTTGCTTGACTGTTTGACTGTTTGCTTGTTTATTTCATTTTATTTTCATATACTTAAACTTATATTTCTTCAACTATTATAACTATCTATTATCTTTGTTGTACATAAGCTGGACTGTGTATCCAAGAGACAAAACCGAATTACTGTAAAAGCTATGCTGGAGGCACATTAAGACCAGTCTTTCGGACTGAGTGCACTCCAGGGTAAATGTGTGTCTTAAAAAAAAATTAAAAAAAATCACTCTTTGTTCTGCGCTGTTTTAAATCAAGGTTCATGTCGTCTCTGGACAACATTAAACTCATCAGTTGTCTTTCTTGTCTGGTCTCGAGGCTATCTACCTTGCACACAGAATGTAGTTCTATAATATCCATTTCGGTGGCCCTACTTCTTAATATTGTTCTTAATCCCCTACATGGACATGCACATGGAAGATTATTAGAATCGTTAACAAGTGATGGATGATGATGTAAGTTTTTTGTTTGTGTTTTTTTTAATTATTTTTTTTCAGAGCCATTTCTGGCAAAGCCAGTTCTTCCAATGGATTACTGTACATCGAGATGTTACATACACCACAACTTAATTTCCTGGTTACAGTTACAGTGCTCACGCAATGTGTACATATTGCTTACACATCTTATCTAAATAAGCGGAATTTAACTGCTACCTTTTTGTGGCCTAAAGCCTGGCGTCCACCTACTACGATATGGCTCCAATATGGTTTACGATGCACCTCCCTATAAAAAATCCCACGTGCGCTCCCACAAAATAAAAAGATCGCTTCGGGAGGTCACCTAATATTGGGGCAGTTGACCACGTTTCTGCAATTAGGCACCGAAAAAACCCTTACGATGCATGGTGGATTGGCATGTCTAGACATATATATATATATTTTGCACCTTCCCGATATTTCTCTGATATTGACTTTTTGTATTGGTGCCATATCGGTAGGTCTAAATTTCTATCTTAGTAGGTGGACGCCAGGCCTTAGTTTCTGCGATTTTCTGTTCTCCCTGGGTCTATTAGACGAACATATCGGGCTTTTTCTTTTCTTCCAAGGGAATACTCCCCCCTCTCCCATACCCCAACAGGAAAGTGAAGGGCCCAAAGGGGAAAGAGTTTCCCCATCTCCCTGGGTAACTGTTCCCAGAGTTCATTACCTAACCAGTTACCCAGTGAGACCCAGAAAATTGGTGACCCATGGCCTTTGGTCAGGGGTGGTCATTGCCCCCCTGGTGACTCTCCTACTCACTAAAGTGCGCCTGGCTCGCCCCCTAGCGCTTCTCCAGCGCACCTCATATCCACGTGCGTCCCACAGCACACACTCCTCCCTCACACTTCGCTTCACACTCACACCGTATGCACGTACAATTTTTCTTCCCACCCACCCTCTCCTCTTTCTCTCGTACTACTTACAGTTGTAGGGCTATCTTATATTATTATTATTATTATTATTATTATTATTATTATTATTATTATTATTATTATTATTATTATTATTATGATTCATATAATAAGTGACCATAACATCACTTATCATATCAACTGCATTTCATAATTGACTACAAACAACCTTTATGTCAATTATTCATATTTGTGCTTATTAATTATTCATTGTAATAATTGTATTACATATTCATATAAGTAAGACCTTATATAATTAAGATAGATTTTATTAGCTCACTCCGGCTTCGCTCTCCTTTTATCCAGGGATAGAGGTAATGGAAGAAACTCTGTACATACTCGAGATTCAGATCCTTATATCGGGCATTTTAGTCAATAGTCAAGGGCAGCGCCACTGCACGAAACCCACCATTTTACATATGAATGCGCCAGGCGTATACAAGTATGACTTTTGCATATATAAGGTTGTCCTATTCCACATGTATATACGCCTCATCTGTAGGCGGATATAAGCGTCCAGTGAAGAGGGCTTCACTGAGAGGTGGCGGGAGGTGGCGGGAGGTGTCGGGGGGAGGGGGGAGGGCTTCTTACTGACGACACCTGTACTTCTACCAACACAAAGGGTCAGGAGGCAGTGGGGGGAGAGGATATTTCCTCTCATATACGCCGGGTGTGAAATACAGCCAAGACGCATCTGTATATAAACCCTGGGCATATATATATGAAAACAAGTCAATATTCAGCCAGTACATGCACTTCCGCGATGGCGTATATATATGAATAAAATGGTGGTTTTCGTGCAGTGCGCTTGTAGAACAAGCTTGGAGTCATGCTAGAAGCGTCGCGTTGCTATATTTAAATTGCCTCATCATTCTGTAATTGAAGTCATAACTTTTAAAAGGAATTATTCTTTATAAGCCACATTAGGTAATATCCGAATTTCCATCATATTATATTTGCCTTGCGATTTCAATAAAGGTCATCAGGAGAGGCTGGTTTACTTTGACGGCCACAAATACATCTCAACAAACCTACCAATGAATACATACTCTGCTACATAGTTGTAGACAATGTCTTCATGCCATCTTATTAAAGAGTAAAACCCATGTCAGCTTTACTCAATTTTGAGAGATACAATAAACTAACATAAAAAAAACCAATATTAATATATAATATAATGATGGTAGTGGTATTGTCTATACAGTTCCAGCTGCCCCTGTGTGGTTGCTGCTGCTGATGCTGTGGCTGTGTATGTGCCGGTAACTGTGACTTGCTGGCAGCAGCTGCAGGTGGTTGATGAACAATGTTCATGGACGGAAACAGCCGCTGCACTCAGCCAATGCCAGACCTCGAGCTTGGGACGAGACTTATGCTGGCCACTGTGACAGGTGGCAGTTGTCACTTACAGAGCAGAGTCTTCCACAGATTATCACTGAACCAAGGCTGCGGTCGCATGGACTGCATTAGTGTGACGTCATCATACCGGCAGAGAGTGGGTTTTCCCTACGCTCTGGGCCCTGTTTTATTTTTTGCCTGAGGAGGCTTGAAATGCCCGGGGAGAGGTCCTAGGAGAGTTTGGGTTCGATATTTCAATGTATCGTGGGGAAGGAGAGTTGTGAAGGAAGCATTCCGTACCAAAATAGCTGTGCCCTCAATCAGGGTGGCTCTGTAATAAGTGTTACAATAAACTCTTAGAAGACGGGAAATTTTCCGATCCAAGCTAATTATCCGAATGATCAGGGTGTCCCCTTAAGCAAGGTATCTTGGAAGATAAGTAATGCCGGTATTACACTCTCATTGCATTAGTAGTGGCAGTACTATATATATATATATATATATATACACTCCCATTAGTAATGATGGTACTATATTCTATACACTCTCCTGGCATTATTAGAAGGAAACCCATAAGATGAAAATAACTTGGTCCATACTCCACCAAGTTTGACTGCAGAGTAATTCACGATACGAACCGGAGTGAATTACTCTGCGGTCAAACGAGGTGGAGTGTGGACCAAGTTATTTTCATTGGGAGGGTTTCTCATTTTATCTCACCCTGTAAAACATTATTCATTGATAAAATGAATCACCCAATTAGCCATTTGTACACAAACTTCATGGCAGTGTAGAACGAGTTCCTAATGTTAAGCCTATGGAGAAAAATACAGGGGTGAGATAACTTATGGTACTATATACACTCTCATTTGTTTAGTAATGTCGGTACTATATACACTCCAATTAGTAATGCTGGTAATTTATACACTCCCATTAGTAATGCCGGTACTATATACACTCTCACCCATTCAGTAATGCCAGTACTATAGACAATCTCATCCATTTAGTAATGCCGGTACTATATACACTCTCATCCGTTTAGTAATGCCGGTTCTATATACACTCTCATCCATTTAGTAATGCCGGTATCATATACACTCTCATCCGTTTAGTAATGCCAGTACTTAAACAATCTCATCCATTTAGTAAAACCGGTTCTATAGACAATCTCAGCCGTTTAGTAATGCAGGTACTATATACACTCTCATCCATTTAGTAATGCCGGTACTATAGACAATCTCATCCGTTTAGTAATGCAGGTACTATATACACTCTCATCCATTTAGTAATGCCGGTACTATAGACAATCTCATCCGTTTAGTAATGCAGGTACTATATACACTCTCATCCATTTAGTAATGCTGGTACTATATACACTCTCATCCATTTAGCAATGCCGGTACTATATACACTCTCATCGCAAGACGTTACTTTTCACGTCAACTCTCCATTGCTTACACTACAAGTGGTCACATTAAACCGCTCTTTTCTGGTAGAGACTAAGCACCATGCCTGCTATCTGGAGGACTGATGAGAGATGTAGCTATACGAGGATTAACAGGTCCCATCTGTACTCGGAAAGGATGCGCCGGGAATCTAATGATTCCTACGTCGTCGCTTGGGGCACTACAGTCAAATTGTATAGCGCTGTAGATTAGCAATTTTCGGTGTTGTGTAGGCAGCGCAATTTGCGAATTGCCAACGCCTGTAGGACCCAGAAAGAATTAATGTAAAATGAGCCACGTCAGAATACTAACCTACCGCATTAAGGTGTCCATTACAAATGTATGGCACTTCAGCAAACCACCACTTATCGTTTCGTTTTTTATATAAAGACCAATGTTCATTTATATTTTCCTTCATAACATATAAAAAAAACACACTTTTTTTCACTTGTATGCCACCGTGTAGGTGCATGTATCCAATGTTCATTGGCATGTTTCTATATACATTAAAACCCCGCTTCCGGGACACCCCGCTTAAGGGAAAACTCCGCTTTAGGGGACAATTTGCTCGGAACGGAAATTTCTTCCTCTATTAAGAGTCTATTTTAACTCCGCTTCAAGGGACACCCCGCTTAAAGGAACAGTTTTTTGGTACAGAAATGCTTCAAACCCCCGTTTAAGGGGTCAGTTGGGGGGAAATCTTATCAAAAACATTCCAGATCATTTCAAAATCTGTGTTTATGCTGCTTGTTCGTATACGGGATAGACATTTGGCGCAACCAGAACAATAGACTAAGCATTCCCGGGCGGGCCCGGGCAGCTGGAGTGTGTTGTTTGAATGGTAATCCCTACATCTCTAGCGGCTCTGGGCAGGCCTCAGTGAGTGAATATTAGTACCAGTGATTTTCTCGCCTGCTGAAGGTGCCAGGTAAGAGGCCCGCTTACAGGTTAGCGGTGCTTTGAAGGTGCGGTACCTCAGCGGACCTCACCCCCAGGTACCCCCTTCAACGAGGTGGACCCAACAGCTTTTTGGTGTTCAGGAGGTTCAGGAGGTAAAAACGTAACCTAGTAACCTGCTTTTAGCATGAAATGAGGCGTAATACAATAGGTTATTAGGAGGAATCTAAACTTATTTTCCAGAAAATTGAGCAGGTACAGTAAAAGTACCCTTTCCAGGCATAGAAAAAGGCCATTTTTGTTCCATTGGGGGAGGGGGGGGGGGGTATCTAAGAGCCTTGAAAATAATGGTGAACAAACTTACATGTCCATTTGTAGGTCTCATCGAGCTCTCTATGGTAAAGACAAAATCATCTTAGATACAACTTCCCTGGATAAAATGCCTGACTAAAACATAACGAATCTTGCCTGTGCACAGTACTGGTGAGAATAGGCCCTAAAAACCTTTACCCGAAAATAGACCAACAGGTCGCCGACTTTAAGAGTACAATATAATGTCAATGGCATTGAATTCGCGGTTTTTCTCACACGTTAATGCCCCACAGTTGTCGGGTACACTTCATTTTACACGAGGAACTGGATTTCAATTTCCTGTCAGGACTCTCCTGCGCTCACGTCGTGATTACAGCTGTTTGTCAGCGCAGGTCGACGTCCGCTGAGCCACTCAACTCCACCAACAGCCAGTTTTTTTTGTTTTTGTTTTTTTTTCTAGCAATTTTTAAGGGAATATTGTGTTACACAATCACCAAATTCGGCTATTGAGCCGTTCTTCCACACAGGTTTTAGACCCCTACTCCTCATTCTAATGGTCGGTGTTAACACTGCACGAAAACCATCATTTTACATATGAATGCGCCGGTAGGTATTTTGCGTCTACAAGGTCGTCTTAATCCCCATGTGTATACACCTCATCTGGGGGCGTATATATAAGCGTCCTGTGAACAGGGCTTCACTGAGAGCGGGTGGGGGAGGAGGCAGGGGGTGGGGGGGGGAGGGATTCCTACTGAGGACACCTGTACTTCTACCAACACAAAGGGGCAGGAGGGGGCGGGGGCAGAGGGTATTTTCTCTCATATACGCCGGGTGTGAAATACAGCCAAGACGCGTCTGTCGTATATAAGGCCTGTGAGTATATAAATGAAAACAAATCAATATTCAGCCAATACATGCACTTCCGTGATGGCGTATATGAATAAAACGGTGGTTTTCGTGCAGTGTAAGCCGAATGGGCAGTGCGTACCATTTTTGTGTAACTCTTTGGTATGACCCGACCGGGGTTTGAACCCACGACCTCCCATGCTCGAACAACCCTACCACTTGGCCACGAAGCTTTGTGAGTAAATCAGCGTGGGGAGGACTACTGATGAAAATGGAAAATATAAATTGATTCAAACTACTACTTACAATATTTTGTACAGTAGAACCCTGCCTAACAGACACCCTACCTAACGGACACCCTGCAATAACGGCCACTTTTGCTCAGAACGGTTCCCTTGGTTAGATGTTTATTTCAACCCTGTGTAAGCAACTAGCACGATCAAATAGGAGGAATCAAAATGGCAAATTACGCATTCATAAATGGATTTCAGTGAGTGTATACATTTTTGTTATTATTCTAAAGTCAAGGAGACGGGGTGTGATGAATACTAAACTGAACTCGAGTTGGTAGACCCAGGGACCTGTTTTTAAAACTAAGAACGACAAAAAATTGGTCCTATCGTGGTCCTTGATGCATTCTCATTACCTAAAGTGGTCCGTATTTATGGATGATATTCCTACACAATGATCAGGAAAATATCTTTATTTTGAGTGTTTAAAAAAATCTTAATCGTGATCCACATCGTCCATAGGCCTGTCCTACCTCCATTATCGGTCTTATTGGAAGACAACCCCAGGGGGTGTCGTACCAGTACTTGGATTACCAGAATTAAGCAACTTAGCTATTCTCAGCTGAAAATGGCAGCTTAAAGTGTAATTTGATTACATAATTATATTTACCTATGGATAAATCTATTGTACAGGTACAAAGAATGCCTATTTGTAAAGTGGTATTTCATTGTCCTCCACCAAGACCTTTCCTCCATGAGGATTATCTTTGATCATTTACTAAAGACAATCTAGTGGAGGACAAGTCTATGTCATGTGACTTTAAAACTCAATCTGATTGGTTGTCCACTAGGATATGTATTCAACTACGACCAGAAGGGCTTGAACAATCAAGATTTGATCATTTCTGTAGGACCATGTTTAGAATACAGACTGACACGGATATCCTAGTCAGTATCGGTTTAGTGAGTCCTAATTGTAGTCGTTCAGTTAATATCGTTCTTAGTTTTAAAAACACCTCCCTGGTCAGGTCTGTTACTCACTGCACTCGGCTAACGCCTTGCGCAGTAATACACGACCTGCCCGTCGTGCGATCAATTCGGGAAACAGTGGCCTGTTTAATAATCCAGGATGAATCGTAGGAGTTGTCCTCTGATCGCCCTAGGGCCAATGTCGTTGTATAAGCCAGGAAATCTTAGAGCTAGGAGAGTTCAATATACGATCTCACGCAGCCTTTGAAATGTCGTTGTATAAATGCATCGTCCTCCAATTTGTCCTAAGCCGTCCTACACCAAGGACACACATTTATAGAGCTGTCGTACATTTATCTCGTTAGTAAAATAGAGCATAATAAGCTGTGGTTTAAATTGTATTCAGTTTAATTTTAACAAAATGGCTGGTCATGGTGGATAAGAAAGGAACGTGCATCATTTAAAGGAAAAAAGAGGCTCTGGAGGAGCTGGATAATCGTCTGTTTATTCAACACTTCCTAGGAGTTGTGGTCCGCTGAATTATCCAGGATATATCTTAGATATTTACCATGTCTATGGGGCTTCAGGCTTAGGTTCAAGGAACTTATCCTTAAGAGACGTCTGCGATGTACTTAGGACAATTTCCAAGAAGGATTGTACTGTCCACCAGGGATCTCATTTATGAAAGGATATTTGGTGTGGATCGTCCCAGACCTCCTCCATCTTGAGTTAGATCTTATCGTCCAGCCCTACGATATATCCTGGATTATTCAACAGGCCACTGGTTAACCTAATTGGGACGGCTTGTCGTACCGCGTTACTATCAGTAAAATTGTCGCATGAGCTCTGCGAGCTCATGCGATCATTTTACCGATAGCAACATGGTACGATATGCCATCCCAATTAGGTTAACAATTTCACTTGTACTTTACACCTTTAAATATCTGTAGGTTCATGTGAGTCCACCAAGCGGCATTCAAACATCAATAGACCACCCCAAAGTGCTCAATAGTTTGAAGAATGACGAGCTGATTCACAATAGAATTATCATTTTTAGTTTGAATATCTTGCATCGTGGCCATATTGGATTTTTTTTGTCGGATTGTCGACAATTGGTAGAATTTTGAGTCAGTACCATTTGCTTTGTAAATAACTCACAATTTATTCCAATCCAAATTTCCACTCATTATGTCACATTATACAATAAGACACCACCTCACGACTATTGGACATGCTCTGATGCTGGTGACTATTTCAGGCCGCCTTGAATTGGTGACCCATGGCCTTTGGTCAGAGGTGGTCATTGCTCCCCCTGGTGTTCCCCTATAATGCCCGACACGAGCGCCCCTCCTGCCCCCTTGCGGCTTTCACACGTACTGCGCAGTCACGAGCACACCCCCGGCACCGGTCCCGGTCTCACTTCTGCTCCACCCGTACTGCAGTACACATGTACTCCAGTCTTTTCTCGTACTCTTGGCCACATGCTCGCTGCCTTATACTCCACGAGTAAAGGCCGGCACATCCATTCTATTCTACAAGGAAAGTCTTCCCAAGGAGAAGTGAAACATGGGTCCACCGAACACCCGTAGTAATCCCGTGCCGAGCACCTCCAAGGCACCAGACGGAGACCGGAGTTCTGAGGCTACGCTGAATGACTCGAGGGAGGCGAGCGCGGATCACGTGGAGTCGGTGTCTGACCACGGCTTAACGGTCAAGACGTCCAGGATCGTTGCCCTGCAGTCAAACATCAACCGCATGGACAAGAAAATTGATGGGGTCCTCGACGTCATCATGAAGATGTCATGTCAACGGTCGCCGTCCCGTGCTTCGAGGCCGCCTACCATACACACTGCTACGGAGGACCGCACGAGGGAGTGGGCGAACGACCAGGCCTCACGGCTACCGCCTCCCAGACAGCTGTGTGAACGCTTCATTTCGAACGAGTATCTGCAAAAGGAAATCGACCGTGAGGCCCTGCGACATGACAGAATGGCTGGTAAGTTGACATCAGATTTGACACCTACAAATTGATATCCAAGCCGTACATGTTACTCTCTTGCAAAAGCTTGAGGTCAGGAGCACACTGGGACCCCTCAAGTACATCAGCGCCTTCCTGGCGTTAATGGAGGATGACCGTGCAACGCACGAGGATGACCGAAGAGACATGTACCTTCACCTTCACCGTTGGTCAAACTTTGTTTTCGATCAGGTAGAAGCAGGGCGTATTTATTGGTCAGATCACGTCAGAATCAAAGACGAACGTGTTCGTTTGGCCATGACCCCTACGGGCGGGAGCGGCCTCAGCCAGGAAGGAGGAAAGTCCGGAGGACGGGAGTTACCATGCCAGGCTTACAACTCGGAGAGGGGATGCCGCCAGCACAATGGCCACCAGGATGGCGGCATTGGTTGCCCGTGTGCTCCTTCTGCGATTTGGTGGGCAGGATGTGCACGCACTCCATACATGCGTGCAACTGGAAACTGTCGTACGGTGTAGGGTATGACAGCGCTCAGCCAACACCGACACCTGCACCACGCCGGACACCACAGGCCGGACACTCGTTTCGCCCAACCGAGATCAAAGGACTACCACAACAGGGTGAACGGAATTTTCTCAGATCTGCTTGAAATTTCTGCCTCAACTAGGAATAAAGTTTGCCAGAGGGTTGTATTATTTTCAGCGCCAACGAAAGTATTAGGCCCGAGGAGAGGTCATACGAGGGTTTGGATTTGATAATTCGAATTGTCATGGGGAAGGAGAGTTGTAGCTGACGATCCACCAACTCTCGTCCATTCACGTTCTATCATGTATCGTCGGGTGGGGATAACTCGTCCATTAGCTCTCCTGGGGGACGACACCCCTAGGAGTATCGTGGGTGATTCAAAATAATGAATAAAAGCTTATTTATTGATTTTAATCATTGGAAATGTGTTTATTATGATTTAAATACAAACTGGAGGTGTTAGATGAAGAATTGTTTGTTTGTTTGATTTGATTTTACGTTCAGTCAACCATTATAGGTCCTTTCCAGACTTTCTCAAGGTTCTTTTACACCACAAGGGTGGTGATGGAATCTATGTGATGAATTCAGGTAGAAATCTCACCCCTACACATTTACCGAGGTGAGAGTTCTTTTACTTCCCACACCACATAGACATGGTATGAGAAGGATGATGAAGAATTACTCTACTATTCAGTTAGATTTATTTATAATAACAAATGAAGAGATTAGTTATTAAAGTGAATACAAACCCTCGTTCAAGTCTGCTCTAAAGATATCTCTCCCTTTGGACGATTGGTGTAATTTAACGCAATTGACGAGCTCTCTCTGAATTTGTCGTCCGTGGAGGTCTCCTTCGCCGGGACTCTCATCCTTTACGAGAGTACAAAATAAAACGGGCCCAAGATCTAGGCTTGGCGACTGAAACGCCAAGAGGATGAGAGCCTTGTGCAGAGAACTAGACAAACATGCTACTCATTTTTTGTGTGTTTCTCTATTCAGATGTACTTCTCCTATTCGTTTCTAGCTGTGCTGAAAACATGTTAGAGCTGTAGTTTTTTTAATCGGCTTACCCTGAGAGAAGGCAATGAAAGTTTAAACGTTTCGCTGTTGTCAGTGCATACATAGAACACCAGTTCATGTACCTGTGTCATGGCAAAATATACCTGTTCGTCTGCTGTCACGCCAAGCATAGGAACTGCCGACCAGACATTATTGTTTAATATTTCGTGTCAGCTTCCTTTTTTCAATCTACAGTGGCGTCAGAATGGGGAGGGGGGGGGGGGCAGGAGAGGCAACGCACCTCCCCCCCCCCCCACACACACACAAACACACACGTTTTTATCTACCAAAAAGGGAAAGTAGCTTCGAATTCTGCTCAATCAAGGGTAAAAGCTGTCTTGACTTTTCAGCATCGAAACATGATACCTCGTGGATCGTCAGCCACAACTGTCCTTCTCCACGATAAATCAAATGATTAAACCCAAACCCTCCTACGACCTCTCCTCGGAACTTCAAGTATCGTCGGGGTGTAAAATGAAACGGCCCCCTGGTCTAAGACATATAGTTTGGTGTGGTCTATTCGCCATTAAACATCACGGTCTCCCAATGCGGGGATGTCTGTCGGACAGTTAACTTTCATTTCTCATATAAGCCACAAACGGCTCTAATTTCTCTTGAATAATTGCTCCTGCGGCATCCCCAATCCACTTTGATACCGACCGCGGCGTTAGTTTCACTCATCTCCGGCTTTTCCCTGCCCTTCTGTAGGTATTATCCTACCCCTAATAAAAAAAACCAATAAGATTTATATTGGTTGACTGTATTCCGGCGAGCGTGCAGTAAAGTGCTTTTCATTGCACGATGGTAACAAATGAATTATTGGAGGCGGGGTAGGATAAATACTAAACTGAACTCGAGTCAGTAGTGTTAGTGTTTATTGCACTCTGGTCAGGTCTGCTTCTCACTACGCTCGGCTAACGCCTCGCGCAGTAATACACGACCTGCCCATTGTGCGATAAACACTAACACTCCTAACTCTCGTTCAGTTTCTACTAATTATCCCGCGTTGTGTAAGGCTTGGTGAGTAGAGGGTGGGCCGAGGCAGAGAGACAAGCGACCGCCTTTTGAATGACGGTTTGCAACAGGGACGAGAATAATTACAGAAGTTGTATCTGATTACCTACCACATATAAAACGTTAGAATTTCGTCGAATCCGCTTGAAGTTGCTCCCGTAAGACATAGTGAACCAGACTTAGGAGTGGAGAATGAAGGCCCACGAGAGCGAGATTCTGTTGCAGTGAAAAACTCGAATCTGTTCTTCTTTTTTGTAGGACTATACTCAGAGAAACTTTTTATCTTATGATTCATTTCAAGCGATGCCGAAATCAAAGTTTAGTATTGTAGTTTTCTGATCTACTTTTCTCGTGAGAAACCAATGAGATCACATTTCGCTGGTTCCTGGCAAAAATCCTGTGTAACGTGAAATAATAGGAGCTGTCAGGACCTTAAGTTGAGAGCAGCAGCCGAGAGGGGGCACCACTGGTAGTAGCCAGTGCAACCAGCCCTGCCACAACAATGTAGTCAGTGTAACCAGCCCTGCCACAACAATGTAGTCAGTGTAACCAGCCCTGCCACAACAATGTAGTCAGTGTAACCAGCCCTGCCACAACAATGTAGTCAGTGTAACCAGCCCTGCCTCAATGGATATGAGGGGGTGAATAATTTACCTACACTGTCAGAAACATCTCTGTAAGATTGTACGAGCCAACTCTGTCTCAACTCGACGAAGTCGCTAGTTACCTTCCACATATAAAACGTTAGAATTTCGTCGAATCCGCTTGAAGTTGCTCCCGCACATAGAGACATAGTGAACCAGACCTATACCTGGAGACTGAAGGGCCAATAGAGTGAAATTCTCGTTTAGTGAATCACTAAAGTCAAACCGGCTCTTCTTTTTGGTAGATCTATACATAGACATCCTTCTTCTCTTATGAAATATTTCGAACCATGCTCAAATCAAAGTTTAATATTGTAGTTTTCTGATGTACTGTTCTCGTGAGAAACAAATGAGATCACAACTTTCACTGGTATCAATCCAGATAGTTCTGATCGCTGATGATCAGCTCAAGCACCCGTGTCTTGCGAAATGATTCCCACAAGTTTATGATGGTTTCCCGTTCACCCGCTAGAGGGCACAACAGCAGTTTAGTTAGATTGTGGTACATCCCCCTGTCTCGAGGGACAGGGAGAATCGACGAAGTCGCTAGTATCTTGTTATAAAGTCTAAACGGCGTTACTGCACACCTTCCGTGAACTGCAAGTTAACTGCGAAGTTAAAATCAAAATGGCGTCGGTGTGTTCTCAGTCCTGGGGGGGGGGGGGGGGGGGTCGTTTAATTTTGAGGTGTCTTGGAGGAGGACTCTGCGGACGATGTACACCTCCACCGACGACAATTTCTGCGAGGGGTCGTCAAACGCGTTTAATTATCCCTGTCGTCCATGAGGAGTGAAATCCTGGGTTGAAGTCTCATTTGAGTGACCCCGATCATGACTCAGGACAAAATACACCCCCAAGACAGTCTTTGAGAGACTTGAAGGAGAGTTTGCAAACACTGCAGGTGGCGCCCTATGGTGGTATTTTTAATAGGTAATTTCTCCATTTATAATTTTTAATGAACCTAGCTAAATATTTCAGATATTCTCGCTTTATCTCTGCCAGTTTGCTTTTATTTAATAACAAAAACATGTATGTGTAGGTTTGAATGGACACATGACGCTTTTTTTCTTATTCTGATTCTCCAAGGATACTAAAGGAGGTGTCACCAGTCAGGAGAATCCCAGGACACTCTTCACGAGGTATCATTCCCCCACGATAAATCATTAAACGCTACCTATTTGACGATACCTCGTGGATCGTCAGCCACAACTGTCCTTCCCCACGATAAATCAAATTATTAAACCCAAACCCTCCTATGACCTCTCCTCCGACCTTCAAGTATTGTCGAGGTGTAAAATCAAACGCCCCCCCCCCCCCCCAGGTACCCGTTGAATGATTTATGGCGACGGAAATAGAGGGTACAAGAAGACCTCCTACAGTAATTTAATGTTTGATAATATTCAAGCTGTTGATCCACATCGTCCCTGGGTTGGCGTACAGAAAAGGTTCTTCATGCACAGGCCTTAAAGATTAATAAATGGGTAGGTATCGCACTGCCCCCTGTGTAGACACTGGTGCTGCTATCTGGTTTCATGAAAATATTCCAGTGCCTTCAATAGAACATAGAAAGTATTCAATAATTATCTTTTCTCTAATCTAAAAGAAATCAAATTTGGAATACCACAGGGTTCCGTTTTGGGCCCCTTATTATTCATATTATTCATCAACGATTTAGGGACTCACATCAGACAGTCAAAATACCTGCTTTACGAGGATAAAATGGTTATTTATACGGCTCACGCTGACCCGGATATTGCCAAATGCAACCTACAAGAAGACCTTGTACAAATAGATAAATGGTGTTCAATGAACTGCCTTACTGTAACAGTTTCAAAAACTAAATCTATGTGGTTCGGAAGTGCAAGCAAATTACGGAACCGTGTGAAAATGAATTTAAAGATGAATAATCAAGAAATTGCCACTTGTAGTCACTACTTAGGGATCTACTTAGGGATCGAGATTGATGAGTGCTTAACCTGGATACCCGAAGCTAAACAGATTATAAGGAATATGAACTCGAAACTCTTTAAGTTTGCTAAACTATGCAAAAACCTCACATATGAAGCTTCTAAGCTTATTTATGTTATTCGGAGGAGCCCATATGCGTGGAGCCAGGCTGTGGAACTAAGTATTGAAACCCAACAATCCACAAACGTAGATAGCTTTAAAACCATACTCGAAACAAACTTAAGATGATTTATATTTATATGGAAATGTTTTCAGATGATTGCGCTTGCTTACTACATACCATCTCACCTTTTTCAAATATGATTCTATAATCCTTTTTTCTAAGAAGAAATGTAATATGCTATCTCGATGTATCATGTTTCCTTTGATATATCAGAATAACTCGCCCCGGCAAGAGATACAAATAAACTTTAAAAAAAAAAAATCTCTTTCTCATATACGAGTGTCAGCAGACATGATGTACCTGTGAAATATGATGGAGGGAACTCCTGTCAGCTTCTTCTGTACCAGACTGCAAAATGTCTTTGTCCCTAAATTTCTTTGATTAGAATTTTCAAGGTGAGACCTTGTAATGTTAATCCATCTTGAGCCTTGTATTTCTCATTCAATTCAGTGTGAGACAAAACCTTTCATGAATAAATGTTTCACCTCTTGTATGCCCCTTTTCTGAGGTTTTGCTTAATTGCGGAGAGTTGTCTTGATGTGTGCATGTACATTGTACTAAAAAGTTCGCATCTTTGTCAGCTCTTGCAGGGTATTGTGCATCTAATGCCATGCAAAAATGATGTCCCATAAAATGTTCCTTGGATTCATTGTGCTTTTCTAAGAAGTAGTGAAATGCAGAATGTGATACTCAGGTAGCTTTGAGCTAAATTCAATGCAATTCTTTCTCATTCATTTATTCTTCATTGTGGCTGTGCTGCCCTAGTCATTAGGTAAAGTTGGAAAGGTGATGTTTTTTTGAGTGCTATAGAACACAATGCTAATTTAGGAAATGAGGGTCACCGTGCTAGTTTTTGATTTAGAGGTAGATATTGTAATACCATAATATATAGATATTGTAAAAAAAAAATCAAATGGTGAAACCCATTTCTTCAAACATTCACAGAATATGATAAATCTATAGTAGTATACATTTGAGGTTAAAAAAAACATCAGACACGGTCGATGGGTAGGCAGGTAGCTGGCTGAGCAGGCAGGTTGATGGGTGGGCAGAGTGATGGGAGGGCAGGTTGATGGGGGGACAAGACGATGGGTAGGCAGGTAGATTTGTTTGGTAGGTAGGCAGGCAGGTTGATGAGTAGTCAAGTTGATGGGTAGGCAGGTAGATTTGTTTGGTAGGTAGGCGGGCAGGTTGATGGGTAGTCAAGTTGATGGGTAGGCAAGTAGATTGGTAGGCAGGTAGATGGGTACAGAAGTTGATGAGTAGGCGGGTTGATGGGAGGACAAGTTGATGGGTGGGCAGAGTGATGGGTAGGCAGGTAGATTTGTTTGGTAGGTAGGCGGGCAGGTTGATGGATAGTCAAGTTGATGAGTGGGCGGGTAGATTGGTGGGCAGGTAGATGGGTACCGAAGTTGATAAGTAGGCAGGTTGATGGGAGGGCAAGTTGATGGGTGGGCAGAGTGATGGGTAGGCAGGTAGATTTGTTTGGTAGGTAGGCGGGCAGGTTGATGAGTAGTCAAGTTGATGGGTAGGCAGGTAGATTTGTTTGGTAGGTAGGCGGGCAGGTTGATGGGTAGTCAAGTTGATGGGTAGGCAGGTAGATTGGTGGGCAGGTAGATGGGTACAGAAGTTGATGAGTAGGCGGGTTGATGGGAGGGCAAGTTGATGGGTGGGCAGAGTGATGGGTAGGCAGGTAGATTTGTTTGGTAGGTAGGCGGGCAGGTTGATGGATAGTCAAGTTGATGAGTGGGTGGGTAGATTGGTGGGCAGGTAGATGGGTACCGAAGTTGATGAGTAGGCGGGTTAATGGGAGGGCAAGTTGATGGGTGGGCAGAGTGATGGGTAGGCAGGTAGATTTGTTTGGTAGGTAGGCGGGCAGGTTGATGGGTAGTCAAGTTGATGGGTAGGCAGGTAGATTGGTGGGCAGGTAGATGGGTACAGAAGTTGATGAGTAGGCGGGTTGATGGGAGGGCAAGTTGATGGGTGGGCAGAGTGATGGGTAGGCAGGTAGATTTGTTTGGTAGGTAGGCGGGCAGGTTGATGGATAGTCAAGTTGATGAGTGGGCGGGTAGATTGGTGGGCAGGTAGATGGGTACCGAAGTTGATGAGTAGGCAGGTTGATGGTCAGTCGAGTTGGGCAGGTGGATGAGACAGAGAGGGGAGGGAAAAAGAAAATGTCTGTCACATGGACTGTTGCTCATCTATACCAAATACCATATCAGGGAGGTGTTTTTAAAACTAAGAACGATATTAACTGAACGACTACGATTAGGACTCACTACAGCGATACTGACTAGGATATCCGTGTCAGTCCGTATTCTAAACATAGTCCTACAGAAATGATCAAATCTTGATCGTTCAAGCCTTTTTGGTCGTAGTTGAGGACATGTCCTAGTGGACAACCAATCAGATTGAGTTTTAAAGTCACATGACATAGGCTTGTTCTCCACTATGATTGTCTTTAGTCAATGATCAAAGATAATCCTCATGGAGGAAAGGTCTTGGTGGAGGACAATGAAATACCATTTTAAAAATAAGCATTCTTTGTACCTGTAGATTTATGCATAGGTAAATATAATTATGTAATCAAATCACACTTTAAGCTGCCATTTTGAGCTGAGATTAGCTAAGTTGCTTAATTCTGGTAATCCAAGTACTGGTACGACACCCCCTGGGGTTGTCTTCCAATAAGACCAATAATGGAGGTAGGACAGGCCTATGGACGAGGTGGATCACGATTAAGATTTTTTAAAACACTCAAAATAAAGATATTTTCCTGATCGTTGTGTAGGAATGTCCTCCATAAATACGGACCACTTTAGGTAATGAGAATGCATCAAGGACCGCGATAGGATCAATTATTTTGTCGTTCTTAGTTTTAAAAACAGGTCCCAGGTAGACTGGCATCAGTCCCTGTGTCCTACCCACGTCTCCCTACCTGCCTACCATCACTACACGCTGTCCTTACCCCTCAACCTACACTCCACTATGCCTGGCTGACAGACTGATTCCTGGGCCTGCTAGAGAAACCATAGGTATTGCAATGCACCTAATCCTAATTAACTTGAATCATTCAACGATAGTTCATAATGTAAGACTTGAGCAAGTCTACATACCAGGGCCCTGTTTTATTTTCAACTCTCCTGGGGGAGGAGAGTCCCCACGAGGGATAGCTCCACTGAGGATATTTTTGAGGAGATCTCCTCAATCTCATTTGATTTTCCCTGTCCTCGGGAGGGAGAGAAATCCTCGGCCTCGGTCTCCTTTGAGAGAGCCCCAGGACAAAATAAACCTGTAGGACATTTTTGAGGAGACTTGAAAGAGATGCTGTGTATACTGCAGGTGGTGGAACATAGTGGTATTTTTGGGAACTAATTTCATCATTTATGAATGTATGTAAATCTAAGTAAATAACACAGTAATTCTCCATCTGAGACCTCCAGTTTTCATTAAAATCATAATAAATATATTTCAGATAGTCCAAATGAATTAAATAGCTTTTATTTGTTATTTTGAATCACCCACGATAGCCCTAGACGTGTCGCCCGCCAGGAGAGCTACAAGACACTTTTCAGGAGCTCTCCCGGCCCGAGGATTGAAAATAAAACTAAATTTGAGGAGATTTCCTAGATCGTCGCCCACAACTCTCCTTCCCCACGATAAATTGAAATATCGAACCCAAACTCTCCTAGGACCTCTCCCCGGGCATTTCAAGCCTCCTCGGGTGAAAAATAAAACAGGGTCCAGGTATAAATGTGCATGACAAGAGTAGCGTACACGATAACGACATGATAACAATAACTAAGGATTGCTTTATTGAGAAGAACGTGTATATCCTTTATCAATTGAGCGACAACAGATTCATTAAAAAGGTTGTAAGTTCACCAATTAAAACTTGTTTCTCAGCAGAACCACTTTAATGGGAAGGGAATATCATTCTCAGGCCCTAATGTTCTATAATGGTCACCTATAACACCCCTCCTATCGCCTCCACCGGTTCCTATCTGCCATTAACATCATCTAGAGGATTATATCAAATGTCAGTGCTTTTGATGTCAAAGAAAATTAGGAATTCCCTCTGAGAGTTGATATTCAAAGTTAGACTTACATATAATATGATATTACTTATCATATATGTTCCTACGCCTTTAGGATGCAACTAACATCACAGGATGTAAAAAGGAGGCAGTTTATGTGTAGAATATTTCATCGTAGAGATTGTTTACTCTTGCAAAGGTAATTCCCAATTTATTATATACCCATGACGTATATATCGTAGATATGCACCATTTCGCCGTATAACGTATAAATATTATACTGCACTGTACTGAACATATAGCAGTGTACTGAACATGTTGAACGCACGTTGCTATGTATACTGAACACGTTGACGCACGTTGCTATGTGAATTGAACACGTTGATGCACGTTGCCATGTGAATTGAACACGTTGACGCACATTGCTATGTGAATTGAACATGTTGTTCATAATTGAACAGTACACTCTTATACCCGTATAAGAGTGTACTGACGACGTTGCGCTATCGGTGGATTTACGAATTCCACGTAATTCTTGTATTTACAGTAAGTTCTAGTTAAATTTCAACATTTACGGGTATATAATAAATATAGAACGCCCCACCATGCTCGTACATGCTACAAAACTCGATGAACATTGACGGTAAATACGGAACTCGGCATAAACGCCTCGGTCCGTATTCCCCGTTAATGTTCATCTCGTTTTGTAGCATGTACAGCATGGTCAGGACGTTCTCTATAATTATTAATTTTCGCTGCTCATATATTTCTATCTCTATACTCTATATTCTATATTTCGGCAGGCAAACCTTCTCTATCTTCATCGTGGACCTGTGCATGTTAGTTCTATGCTTACCGATTATGCTCAATATAAAGGAATAAATTCATATTTCACACTTGTAAAAAATATGATGTCTCGACCAGTTTTGAAATACTGCAACTGCCCTGTGTGATGGGAGGGTTTTTGATTGGCCAGAATCTTACACACCGTAGCTGGAGCGTGATTGCGTATTTGCAGATAATCTAAACATATCATAAGCTAATATGATATGTATATACATGAATGACGTGGACAGTAAAGGGAAAACAGACACAGGAACTGGTGGATTCATAGATTTATACGCCCCTCCCATTTAACGGTGACAGGGCAATTATTTGCCGAAACGGTAGTTAGTTACACGTATCAGATTAGATGACCAGTCAGGTTACCCACTTTATCCTACCCCTAATAAAAAATGCCAAAGGCTTAAAATGGGATTTGTTTATGTCACGGGTAGTGACATAAAGTGTTGTTTATGCCACTACTTTCTGATACTGAAAAAATGTGGAAACGGGGTAGGATAAAATCTAGATGCCACTCGTTTGAGTTTGAGTTTACTTATGTCACTCATTTTGTTGGCTCCATAATGTCACTCGTCTTCGACTCGTGAAATTATGGAGCCAACAAAATGTGTGACATAAATAAACTCAGACTCAAACTTGTGACGTCTCTTTATATTATTCTCACTTATTACGATCGCTTATAACTCTGTTGTTATCATAAATAGATACTGTAGGTGCTATACTACACCCTTACATGTCAGATATCTAGCTGTTCAAATAGTGTCCTCACCCACAGCTAGTAAAAAGGCTCGGCCTTACGTTTCCTCATGTATGCTTCTGCAATTGGGTTTTCTGCCACTCCAGTAGGACCACTTTAACATTGGCATCTATGGCAATACAAGGTCAATGGGCGTTTACGTTACTATATTTTTCTCTAGATAATTTCGCATATATCTCTATATATCTCCACCAAATTTGAGAGAAATACTATTGAGGACATGTTTTTTTTCCATCTGAATAGTTTTCAGCTCCAACATTTAAGAAAAAATGATATTTAAAAGTCATTAAATCATATTAGATTACACATGCAAAGAATTATACATTTTAGCATATCTACTGTAGTAATTGACACACATGAAAATATGATGTGCCTTTGACAGCCGGCACTGTTCCGTCTATGACACATATATATGCATTTTCTACTTGTTTAGGGTTGAAACCAATTTGTTGTGTATCGATTGTTGAGCACATAGCCTTCTTGTTGATTAGAAATTGTCTGAATCCATTTCATAAGTATATCACTGAAGTCAAACACTTTAGATATCACAAACCAGGCGACAGAGTCAATAGCCTTTCTATTATCTGACCCTGGTTGCAAATTTAGCCATAGGAATAACTTAAATAAATTATACAACCACCCACGTAAACTGACAATACTACACCGGAGTGATGTGAGATGACGTCATAATCGACTGGCCAATCAGCAGCCAGATAGACAAGACATCAACATGGAGATTTATACCACCTGAACTGGATTTGCTAATTATGAATTATTCATATCATGTAATGCTATTTAATGTTATTGAAAGGGGTGAGATAAATCCAGAACAGTACTCAAATTATAAAATCAACATTACTCCGTTACTTTGGATGCACCGAAATCGTCACTTGGCTTCACCTCGATGATGACTGTAGCCCATCCAAACCCGTAGAGTATTGTGTATTTATACGATTCTCAATCCAGTATTGTATACATAACTAATAAAGCAGGACCAGGTCCCTTAAGGAGACGTATTTATTTGAGGGTCAGGACGTCCTCAATTCTCCCTGTATTTACGCCTTTTTCTAATATCTGCTCATTACTTGGCCTACGTAGAATGGCCAGACCTTTGGTAGCAATTTGCAATCACAATTGAGGAGACTAATGAGTCTCTAGTTGTCCAGGTTTTCCCTGTTCTCCTGAGCCTTTGGGGAGAGCGTGATAAATCCTCGTTGTTATTCTGTGGGAGTATAGTACAGCTCATCATAGAAAGCCCTGTAGAATTCTATAGCAAGTACATCCAACCCTCGGGAGGTTAATTCTATTTGTTATATCGTTCGACGAAGCGTGTTAGCGGTCCGTGTATGACTGCACTAATGATCAGGTGAGTGATTTGAACCACAGAATTTCGCGCAAAAATGTGCGTACTTCCGGTTTTGTCTCCCCCTGATTGGGTGGGGACACCGTTGTCTGTAGTTACATGTATACACTGTCTTTCAGGGGTTTTGGTTGGTTGTGGGGCAGGATATGAACCCTGTGGGTTGGCCTTGACCCCTGCCTGTGTCATGGTGGTTTGTTTTCATGATCAATCCCTCAAAGTAAAGTGAAATATGTGCAGTTTCGCCATCCTCTGGCTCCTCAGATACATTTTGGACTCAGGTGGGTTGGTTTATTGTGTTTTTCACCCACTGTGATTAATATATGTTTGCCACTACCAGGATTGGTTGTGATGTGACTGGATGTTTGGTTGATCACTGTGGGTGGCTGTGTCTGTGTGACTGTCACCCAGTTAGACTATGTCTGTCTTGTTGTATTACCTGATCATATAGGGCAGCCTGGATTGAGAAGGTTTAGGAAATATGATTTCAAAAAATTCCTAGATGCTATCAACGAATTTATCCAGATCCAGACATTCTAAAAAAAAATTTTGACGTGGCTTTATTGGCTTCTCATCCATATTTGTTGTCCATTGTGTTTAGACCATACGGTGCTACCGTTTGTAGTCGATGGATCCAATTGTGTTCGATCGTGTTTCGTAGTGTTTTTGCTCGTTCACTCTCTGGGTGTTCATATATGAAGTCCAGGATGTAGACCTTCATATCTGTCGTGCCTTCATGTGGTTTCATGTTTTTTTCGTTTTTACCGCGTACATGTGCTCTCTGACTCTCTCTTTTATTTTTCGTTTGGTTTGTCCCACATATCTTATTCCGCATTTGTTGCACTCAATGCAGTAGATTACATTCGAGTTGTTGCATGTTATGTTTCGTTTGGACTCGAGTGCTTTTTTGTTTTATCTTGCCGGTTTTGTCCAGGGTTTTGCAGTACTTGCAGTTTGGTTTTTTGCATTCATTGGCATTCTCGGTTTCTTCGTTCTCCATTTTTCCCTCTTTTACTCTGTAGTTCAGTTTTGATCTGACCACATAGTCTCGTATTTTAGGTCATCTATATCCCATCATGAGGTCCGCACGGTGTATGCTTTTTGTCGTGACTGATTTTCCCAGAGTGTCCCAGTTTTTTCTGACTGCCGCCTGTGTGTGTTTTTTGCCAGGTCTGAAAGTTGTTGTCAGAAAAATTCTTTCCTTTTCTTCATCTTTTTTGTGTTTCGGTTTGAGTAGGTCGTTTCTGTCTTTTTGAGCTACCCTTTCCTTTGCTTCGGTTATGATTTCCAGGGGGTACCCCCTTTCTAGGAAATCAGCTGTCTTTTGTATGTTTTTGGTAGTCTTCTTCTTTTTGGCTGATTCTTTTCAGTCTGAGGAATTGGCTTTCTGGCAGGCTTCTTTTGCAGCTTGGTGGATGTGCCGATTCATATCTGAGATAAGAGTTGGTGTCGGTTGGTTTACCATACAGGTCTGTGTATAGTTTGCCTGTTGTGTCCTTTTTGATCCACGTGTCTAGGAAGTTTATTTTGTCCTTAGACCATTCTGCTGTGAATTTAATGCTCGGGTGATGATCGTTTGTGTTTTCGATCCATTCCCTGAGGGCATCTTCTCCATGTTCCCAGACGAAGAAGATGTCGTCTATGTATCTGTACTATGTCGATGGTTTCTTGCCTGGCCTCTCCAAGATGTCGGTTTCAATTTTTTCCATGAAGAGGTTGGCAAAAGAAGGGGCCACTCTGGTCCCCATTGCTATTCCACTCGTTTGAAGGTAGTTTTCCCCATTGAACTGGAAATTGTTTTTCTTGAGGACCATTTTTAGGGCCTCACATAGGCTTGCATTGGATGGTTTCTCTGCACCGTTTCTGCATTTTTTTAGTTTCTCATTTATTACAGTAATGCCTTCATCCGTTGGGATGTTGGTATAGAGTGAGGTTACATCCATTGTGCCTAGTATATGGTCATTTTTCAGTGCATCCAAGGTTTCAATATTATTGATGAAGTCTGTATTGTCTTTCAAATAGGACTTCATTTTGACCACGTATGGTTTAAGGAAGATATCTACCAAAGCGGATATCCGTTCGGTGGGGCAGTCATTTGCCGACACTATTGGTCTTCCGGGGGGTGGGAGGCTTTTTTTGTGAATTTTCGGAAGGAAGTATATTTGTGGGGTCTTTGGTTTCATTACTAGTAGGGTTTTCGCAATTTTCTTAGTGATATCACCATTCTCCACCATACTCTCTACTAGTGTCTCCACATCGGTCATGTGTGTGTCTGTTAAGTCTTTGTCTACTCTATTGTATGTTTTTCTGTCCCCTAGTTGTCTATGTGCTTCTGCTATATAGTCTAGGGTGTTTTGGATTACAATAGCTCCCCCTTTGTCTGCTGGGAAAATCACTATTTCCCTGTTTCTTTGTAGGCTTTTGAGGGCATCTTTTTCAGCGCGTTTCACATTCTGGTTTTTGATTTTTTCAATTTTGCACTTGGCTAGATCGGTCTCTGCATTACTAATGAAGGTCTCTAGGTTCGCGGAGCCAGGTGGTGGTCTCCATTGTCTTTGTTTTTTCAATTTGATGACAGCATCTAGGAATTTTTTGAAATTATTAATTCTATTTGTTAATTGGTCTCTCAATAAGCTCCTGTTACGTCTAGACGGTTCATGTACCGTGGATCGACTCCAGGATGAAGATGAGTGAACGAAGGACAATAAAATCATCGTCTTCTTGTCAAAAAACAGAAAAGAGGACGATGGATGCTGAGGTCTAGGAACGAGCTTTTTACTTTAAGTTGTATTTCATATGCTAAGTAACAGTTATAAGTTGATGTACAAAATCCTCCTAATGAAAAATTACTGTAAAATAGTCCACTGATAGCAGAGCATACTGTGTACTCCTGTAGGTGAGGAACATTATCAAGAGACGTCACGAGTGTGAGACTGAGTTTATTTATGCCATGCATGGCTCCATAATTTCAGGAGTCAAAGAAGAGTGACATTACGGAGCCAACAAAATGAGTGTCATATATAAACTCAAACTCAAACGAGTGGCATCTAGATTGTATCCTACCCTGTTCCTATATTTTTTCAGTATCAGAAAGTAGTGGCATAAACAACACTTTATGTCACACCCGTGACATAAACAAATGTTAAGCCTATGGCGTTCATTATTAGGGGTAGGATAATAACTCTAGAGCCTCACATGATGCGACTGCACTAAGTGGGGTCAAAATCCCTTGTCTGTTTCCCAGCAGCACAGGCCATCTCTGTTGTCCCTACATCACGACAATGGTCCTGAGTCAGCCTCCCGATTACTGACTCAAGCACAGAATTGTGTGAGCGAGAGTGAGTGACTGAATTCTGACTGACTGGGAGATGTTTCCATCTAAGACTTTGATCAAAACTGGAAACTTGAGGCAGTTTAACCCTTTAACAGCAGGAAGATTCCTCCAGGCATTCCCCTGGCTACGGCAGGAAGATACCTCAAGGCATTCCCCTGGCTACAACAGGAAGATGCCTCCAGGCATCATTGATACTTAAATACAAAATTGAATATATAAAAAGATAATTGTTTGATTTGAAAGAAATTTTGACAAGGTATAACAGCCATATTGACCTTTGATATGGTATAGCAAAATATGATCAGTTACCAAGGCAAATTACTTAAATCACAAGACACGTCACATGACATTGCTATTTGCCCAAAAAGGTGCCTGCCGTAGCAGGGTCATTTGGGCAGACAATGCCTGCCTTGTAATGCTGAGCAGGGGAACAGGGTGCTGCAGGGAAAGGGTTAAGGGAAAACAAAGTGTGTCCAACCAGACCTCAGAATGTAAGACAGCATGGGAGCAGGGTGTGAATGTCTATTTCCTGATTGGCTATATGATAATGCACATGAATATATCGGTTACTGTTGCAGTCTAGATGACACAGTAAAGTGACTTCACAGCATGTCATAGAATTAACGTTATTTCTCTGAACTAATGCTTTTCTAGTGTCCTAGTTGGGCTAGTGCAAATTTTGAACTAAGACAGAGAACTATAATTCACAAAATAGAATATGAAGTAAATAAGCAAGTAATGCTATAAGAACATCTATGTCTACTAATATCTAAAAACAAGGCTAAAACTGAGGTTGGGTCCATTATGGATCAATAATTATGGTCAAAAGACCAAATGAGAGTAATCAGTGTCTAAAGACAATTTCATAAATATATACAAAGGAAGTGTAGAGCACTGAAGTATCTGTGTATGCCCTGTAATTTTGTCCTGTAGTGTGTTATTAGTACTATTGTTGTATGTCCTGTACAGTTCTTGTGACTACCGCGTGGAAGATCGTTGGGTGACCAATGAACGTGTAACGTCGTTAAATTTCTTTGAATAAAAAAAACAAAACAAAAATACTTCACCTACTCCATTTTTTGTAGGTCCTTCTTGTCTGGATGCTCATGTTTGTCTGTGTTGAGGTAACTAATTTCAAATACAATTATTTTGGTAAAAACTCTTAGTGGCTTCAACTACCTAGTAATTTGTGAACATATGACTTTCATGCTATATATTCATAAAACTCCAGAACGGTTAATATGTACATCAATAAGTACTCAAATGAATCCTGAAAACCTGAAAAAAGAGTGGCTACTAGCCAAAACATTAGGAAAACAATTTGACACGAACTGAACATTTGAAACTGACCATCTAACAGCAATGCGCAGTATGTTCCATAACACTGGCAAGAGAGATATTCTTGACTTCCTCAAGGAATGTATGATTTTCGATAAGATATAATCGAGAACAGTAATATTAGGAAACGTCCTTACTGTGGACGAAACGGTTCCTGTTCGAGGTCAGTCGTCGATTTCATACTGCCTGACGCCATAGGCGGAAGTGTCGGGGCTGGGGGACATGAATAAACTCAAACTCATACGAGTGGCGTCTAGATTTTATCCTACCCCGTTTCTACATTATCAGAAAGTAGTGGCATAAACAACATTTTATGTCACACCCGTAAAATAAACCAATCCCATGTTAAGCCTATGGCGTTTTTTATTAGGGGTAGGATAACTTTTGTTTACTGCCCAGGTTGACGTTTACTGTCCAGGTTGACGTTTACTGCCCGGGTTGACGTTCAGAGACGTTCGGTTTTTATCGATATCGACCAACAACTGAACGTATATGAATCTTTTAATGGACTCCACTTATTGCCCAGAAGAGTTTCTGTCATGGAGAAAGGACAATAAAACTAATACAAATATATATATATAGGAATAGGGAAACCACGTACGCCCCGTACACCTTAGGCAGTAATTTTCCAAGCCTTAAGCCGGATGCCTATCTACCGATTTAGGGTTGAGCGATTAGATCCCAAATCGTACAGGAGTCGGTGAACTTGTCGCAGGTAAATTACATAACCCTTCGCTCGACCGGAGGCATTGAAGAGATGGGGTGTTGGATATTAGTCCTAAGCAAACCAGTCTACTAATCGGTGGCTCACCCTTGCCTAGCTGTCCTACATCACCGACTACGGCCGACTCAGTTAGGATGCCCTGGCTGAGACAAATTACCCTCCGTTTGTCGCCGACAAAGGTACATGGATGTTCCGAAATCGGTAGATGGGCATTGGGCTTTACCTCGTAACTTTGACTTATTCCCACCGGAACATAGTCTCCCTCTATTATCAAACGGGCCCCAGGGTCACTCATCTCAAGTCCACCAGCTATATGACTACTGTTATTATTATCATTATTATTATTATTATCACTATTATTATATTATGCCTCTTTTTCACCCAAAACCCGTTCCGACGCACTGAGATGCACACTGATGCAGAAATTGTTTTCCTTCCGACGGGGTCTTTACGATGCAGAAAGTCGGGCATCGTAAAGCGCGTCGGTGTGCATCGGGAGGTCCGAATCCTGCATCGGTGTTGGTGGGTGCCTAGACTGGCTCCAGTCCCTGCATCCGACGGCTACCCTCCTCGTTGGGATGCAAGACTGGTACAATCGGTAATGGTGTTTGATTTCTGGCGCTGTTAAGCACCAGTATTCCCAACACTCTCCATACAGATATCCTGGCTACTGGTCAGGATATCTGTTTGGAGATTGATACCCTATCACTTTGATCTCAAGCGGGTCACAGTCAGCAGCAGGCGAAAGTTATTGCTATGATAACACAGACAGCCAGGGAACTACAGGAGGAGTTGGGAGGGGTAGGAGGAGGTATAGGATTACAGGGAGCAGCTTGGGGCCATAAAAAGGAGATTCTGTTCACAGTGGACAAGTCTTTGATTCATGGGCCAGTCAGAGAAGGATACATGCTATAATTACCTTTATTCTGATGGTGTTCAATCATTTAATGAACGCTCATAATCAAAGACTTGAGCAAGTCTAGTGGGTGCCCAGCTTTATATCAAATATACATACGTTAATAACGCAAATAGAGACACGCCAATGAATGAACTAGGAGTAGTATCAGGAAACTGAACGTGTCACACGAGCCTGTGAACTGCCTTTGACAGGCAGTAGGCACCGAATACCATAAAACCTTAAAGGAATCAGCTTTAATCTATTTGATGGAGGGCCCGCAGAGACGCTACAATTTTAAACCGGAGTGATTTTGTCCGTGCTGTTTTCCTCGTCAACGTATAGTGCTGAAAGCCATCGCTCAGCCACCACAATGAAGGATGTCCATTTTTCTGTACCTCAAAGACCATCAAATGTGAGACGAGATAAAGTTAGTCACCCCTCTACTACCTTGAATTAAACCGGAGCCTTGTCGGGGCGTATCGTAGACTTCGGTGGATGCCGTAAAAAAAGGCGTCCATGGTACCGACACACTACGACAGTGATATTAAGGAAACCACAACACTCCACGACAAAAGGTCCAGTCGTGGGAAAAATCGAACATGTTCGATATTGTCGTAGCCTTGTCGGAAGGCCCCCGACAGGCCCCCGACATGCTTCCAGTCGCAGCCTGTCGTGGCCTTGTCGTAGACTTTTGTCGGGAGCTAGGGTCCACCAAGCACGACAAGGCTACGACACGCTTTCCAATCGTAGGCCTGTTGTGGACCTTGTCGGAAAACCATTGTCGTAGCCTTGTCGTGGTTGGTGGACGCCCCCCGTAAGACATACATTTATTTTGTCAGAAAGTAATGATAGATAAAGCTGAAACCTTTTACCGGCAGAATATGCACCTTGTTTCCTCATGATGAGGAAGCAAGTGTTGCTTGGAGGAAATCTGACACAGCTTCCCAAAAACAATGTTTAATTTCCGGGCGCACCGCGGAAGTGTTTCATTGTTCCCAGAAAACCATGTTAAAAAAGAGAATCCTGATATATTATATTCTCCTCTGAGGGCTTACTTGAAGTTCTCTCAGATAAATGAGGTGATAATGACCTAAGCTGTCTGTTCGGAAGTCATCTGGGGCCTGTTTAAAATAGACCGGGCACCCACCAAAGCCGACGCGAGCCAACGGTTCGCGTCGGCTCGCGTCGGTGCGCGTCCTAACGTGTTGGGAGGGTGCATGAAAAAGGTGCCATGGTCCCGATACACCCCGATATAGCTCACGATGCAACCAGTGTAATCAACCATATTTCCTTTATAATTCCAGAAATAATGCATATTGAAGATTGATATTTTATCTGTAGATACAAAACAATATTATATGATACCTCATAATAATATTTAATGAAAAAAGCAGTTCCAAGTGAAAGTATAAATTGATCGATTTGAGACCCTTATCCTTACCATTTTTGTAGAGCCACATTACCACTATATATTCTAGGTGTTCTGAAAATTTGATAATTTTCCATCGATTATTTCATATGATTTCCCGTTTAAAGAGTGATCATCTTTGTCGGCGAATGGAAAGGTGGTTATAGGAAGACTCATGGGTTTTATCATAGCAAGGGCATTCAACTATTCATCCGGTATCCTCGTTTTAGACATTGTGAGATTTCCTTTTTCCCGATTTCCACTCTTTGGAATGGCGGAAGTGTTAATGCTTTATTCATTTCCTGTACAATTCCCTAACAAGTAGCATCAAACATCCGTCTTTGACGGAACAGCACAGAATCAAGAAGTAGGGAAAAAATAAGTAGCGAAATTATACATCCGTCACATCTATGGACCAGTGCTGGTTGTTAAAGGCACATGGTATTTTCATCAATATGTGTCAATTATCACAGTAGATATGCTATAATGACTGAAACCGAAGAGGCCTTACATACCATAAGATTCATCGAGTTTTTACTTATACAAACAACGAGGTAAATTTGAGAGTAATTACAATATATGTGAGAATGGTCACGAGCTATTGAAACATCCCTACGGAGTAAGAGAATTTGAGACACAAGTCTTTGTAGGGTGGGTGGGTGTTTGGATCGGAGTTCGTTGGGGCCCCGGGGGCAAGTGGACGAGGCTGGGGTTTTGAAGGCGTGGTCACGTGACCGTGGGTCCACGTGACCGGATGGACCACGTGAGGGGCGTCCTTAGTTACCAGTATCATCTGTAACGCATTACCGTCAACCTCCTGTTAGTCCTAATATACCATTTATGATTGTACAATTTAATATGACTTGCTAATCTTGAAATGTCTTTTTTTCATTAAATGTTGGAGTTGAAAACACTTTAGCTGGGAACGGGGTGTATGGTCCATGACTGACGAAAAGTGCATAACTGATAAAAATGGCTTGGTTGCGAGTTATTTACCTTTACCTCCTTACCATTCTTACCCTGTTACGGCGTTACCATTATCATTTTACCATCCTATCCCTGTTAGAGTGTCACCGTTACTGTGTTACCATTACCGCGTTACCCTGTTACTATTACTACATTACCATTCTAACCACATTACCGTGTTACCATTCTAACCGCATTACCATCCTAACCCTGTTACTGCGTTAGCTTTACCATGTCACCTACCTACCCCCATAACCATGTTACCATTCAAATCATTTACCGTTCTATTGCTGTAACACCCTAATCCTGTAAAGCGATTACCGTTACCGTGTTACCTTTCTAACATGGTTACCTATATTGCAGAATGTAGTAAATGTACATAGTAGAATACATTTAAGTTTTAAAGATCATAAGTGAATGTCCTTGATTTTGAAAGAATTGAAATACGGGGCTAAAAGCACTTCTAGTCCCCCCCCCCCCCCCCAAAAAAAAAAAAACCCATTTTAAATTGATAATTATCAGTATTTGAAAATCACAGTGTCGCCACAGTGTATTGTGGATATTATCGTAAAACTGGATGAGTTTTAATCTTGGCCACCGTATTCCACGACTGGAGTTTGGCAAAGTGACTTCATGAGGTGAAGCCGAGTGAAGTCTGGAGCCAAAACTTCAGGAGTGGAATGCGGTGGCCAAGATTAAAACAAATCAGGTTTTGATTTTATCCTACCCTATCTCCTCGATTTTGGAATATTACGTGATAACAATGCTGTATGCCACTAGTGACATATCAAACTATGTATGCCAGTCAGCGTGGCATACGGAAACCCAATGTTAAGCCTAAGGGATTATATATTAGGGGTAGGGTAAATGCCTGTATGACAACACACCTCTGCGCGGAGAGTGATGGTAATACTCCTGTGAGGGTCGAAGAGGAAATCTTTGTCACTGCCTTCTAAGATTGAGGCATGCAGAAACTACACCGCTTAGAGAGAGAAGTCGACGGATAAATACAATCTCTGATACGGCAGTAACAAGGTACGCGTTAATAATAAACACAGTACTCAACCTATTTAGTGGGCGTAGTTTGTTTCAAGTTCCACACTCTCTATGAATATTTCATTATAATGAAGTTCAAATCAGCATACAAGATTGTGAAATACAACGTCTGGACACTGTATTTAGAATGTTTGCTGATGTTTCTAGTCACTGAGATTTCAGTTGGTTTAATTTGCAGTAAAGGGCCATGACTGTCGGTAGTATCCCCAGGGGCACGGCGAGTTTTGATAGGACACTATAGGACACGTAGAAACAATAAAACTTTACACAGAGAATGCAACATTGAAACGCTGTCTGAGCGTAGAAACACACAACTGCTTTGTTACATGTATAAGCTGTTTGAAGATGAAGAGATACTGGGAACTGATATAAAAGGAACAAGACTCGATGACAAAACTAAGTTAAAAGGGCGGTGTTTAAAAAAGAAACACCCATTTTTCCCGACCACCGATTCGCTAGTCGAGTCCATTGGAACGAAAAAATTACAAAAACCCATGTATAGGTGCGTCCAATTGTGGAATCAGCTGCCGAGTGTAGCGCAGAAGTGCAAGTTAAAGGGATATCCTACAATTCACAGTGGCGCCACCTGGTAATTTTTAAATAATGTCAATTATTAGTCAAAACTAGTTTCTTGTGATTTATTCTAATTCTACTTAGGTAAATTCAACATTTTGTTCAGTTTATCCAAACTCTATAGGTAAAATAGGCAACTTGCATTTGCTTGATTTACATAGGAAATCTACTGAATAATATGGTTTTCTTCAATTCTTTCAAAAACAAGGACGGTGACCTATGATTTTTAAAACATAAATAAGTAGTACTATATATGTACTATATTCTGTGAAAATTTGAGGAAAATGACATGGATTTTACTATGTGAAAAAAGCACTTTTAGAATTTCTATATATTCTTATATATAAACTTATCATCATATTGACCTATAAATCAAAAACTAGCACGGTGACCCCCGATTTTTAAGTTAGGTATGTGTTCCACAACACTTGGAGATCATCATACTAAATTTTCAGGAAATTGACATGGGTTTAAATCTGCAAGCCAAATTGTCCCATATGCCTTTAAAGAACTTTGAGAAAGAATTTAGTCAACATTGAAAAACTCACGATCCAGGGGCCCGTTGAATAGTCTTGTACATGAGGACCCTTTTCTGTACCTCGTACATGGGTTATCGTTAATTTAAGTTTGTTTGCCAAAACAGTCTTAGCCGTCCGTAAGTGTTGAATAAAGTTAACCCACATCGTCTCCTTGGCATACAGAAAAGGGTCTTCATGTATGAGCCTAGATTATTCAACGACTGGCTTTGTGTACGAGTTACTGTAATCTCCCCGGAGTTGACGACCTAATATCTTCGCATTCGCTCGGATATTACTATGCGTAAACTACTTGGAGATTACGGCCACTCGTACACAAAACCAGTCATTATTGTGTATGTATTCATTAGAAGAGCTGTCAATGGGACAAAAATGAATAAAGATTAAAATAAACATAGAGGACAAAGTGCCCAAGGAGGAGGCATTACCACGAGGCAGAAGCCACTATTTAAAGATACTTAACCCTTTAATGACGCATGATGCCTGGAGGCATCACCGCGCTAAAGACGCATGATGCCTGGAGGCATCACCGCACTAAAGACGCATGATGCCTTGAGGCATCATTGTCCCAATATTAAGAAAAATGTTTTAACAAAGAAATAATAGAGCAATATTCATGAACTCTTCAGAAAATGTAGATATAATATCATATTTAGTATGTCTATTAAAAAGAAATAAAACATTTATGATTATGTATCATATTGCATAATTACAAACTTGGATGTCAGTTTTAACTATCATGTGGCCGTCCTGTAGCCAGACAGACTGCCACCAGTATCCGTCCTTATGGGAGTAGCTGGACCCCTGGCAGCCGTCCTTAAAGGGTTAAACAGCAAGGGATTTTTATTAGAGAAGCTTCGGACTAAATTAATCAATATCTGGTATTTCCTCTCGTTTTCTGCACGGTCTTTTTATGAATGAGACCCTTGGCATTAACTTCACCGGAATAACTGATAGTTGGCAGCAGTATTTATATACATTCGCTCGATCCTAATGGCTTCCATAACTCCAGGATTTAACACGTTGAAGGACATAAATAACCCATGTGATTATTTGAGATACTGGGAAATCCTTGAAACTGTTTGTTCACACAGAGTAACTTCGAATTCATACTTACTTCAAAAGTATACCCAAGAGTATAAAATTACTACATTAACTTTCTCTCGCCCTGTTTCCCGAAGACGTGTGAATAAGGCAGATGCAGTCATAATGAGATATTGGCACACTATACTGGGGGTCATTAGGGGATTCCTCCTACATTCTCGGCTTGAAGGTCACAGCCATATCTGCAGTCACCTTGTCTCTCTTGGTGATCCATGTATCATAGATGTTAATTCTTTTTTTTCCAATTTTTAAGGGAATATTGTGTCACACAATCACAGAATTCGGCTATATGGCCGTTCTTCCACTCGGGCCCTAGACCCCTACTCCTCATTCTAATGGCGGGTGTTAAGCTGATTGGGCAGTGGGTACCATTTTTGTGCAAGTCTTTGGTATGACCCGACCGGGGTTTGAGCCCACGACCTCCCATGCTCAAGGTGAACACCCCTACCACTTGACCCCCTAGGCCTAGTATTTTCCCCCATAGGCTTTACATTGGGAACGTATACTCAACACCCATGGAGTATTGTAATCAGTGAATGATTATGTCATAAACATTACCGAATTAGTTAATGATAGGGGCGAGATAAAATCTGAACCGCACTCGATCCATAGCCACTGAAAATATATCATTCATTTTTCTTTGATACATAATCTCATGCAGCATTGCTTCGTGAGATTACTCCGCTACCAAAACTCATGGCATATATTTAGTGTGGCTATTGATCTTGATGGGGTTCTTTCTTAATAACTTTGCTGTATTTGCAGTATAGATGCCATGGAGGAATCAGAAGCCATCCAAACAGTAAGAAACACGATGAAGGAATTAGAAGCCATCCAAACAGTATAGAACACCATCAAGTAATCAGAAGCCATCCAAACAGTAAAGAACACGATGAAGGAATTAGAAGCCATCCAAACAGTATAGAACACCATCAAGGAATCAGAAGCCATCCAAACAGTAAAGATCAACATGAAGGAATAATAAGCCAACCAAACAGTGTAGAACACAATAAAATAATCGGTATAAAACATCATGAAGGAATTAGAAGCCATCCAAATAGTATAAAACACAATGAAGGAATTGGAAGTCATCCAAACAGTATAGAACACAATGAAGGAATCAGAAGTCATCTATACATTATAAAAGACCATGAAGGAATTAGAAGCCATCCAAATAGTATAAAACACCATGAAGGAATCAGAGGCCATCCACACAGACAACAGGCGGACTTTTCTGTTCTGCTTTTCCTTTTTACTTTATCTTTTTTCCCTGACAGCTGTAGGACCTTGCTACTGGTCCCATCCAGTACAGCCTGCATATATTCTGCAGCTCGTGCCAGCACAGCGGTGACCATAGATCTGAGTTGGCATCTAATGGACATTACCCTGAGGGAAGTGTGCGAATTCCGGGTTATAATGCTGTGGAGGGTTAAACCCTTTCAACACGGGTGCCACATGGTAACACTTGATCGATCGATATCCATTTCTTTAATTTGTCATTACATGTTCTTCATTTGAATATGACCAGATATATTTTCCGGATGTGCACATTATATAGGGGACAGAGCCATTGTTATTTCATGAAGCAGTCACTAGGTGGTCGGGGGACAAACCTGTATTCTGGCTCTTTGTTCTTATGAAATTCAACTGCCATTCAATATTTTCCCATGGTTCCCTTGACTCTCTACACCCATCCCAAAGCAGGATGACATAATGATTAAACCCAAGACATGATAATTTCCATATGGAACACTTTATATAAATATGTGAGCAAGGCTAAAGTTGTGGCATTTCCCAATTATCACTCACTTCTTTTCCACCTCCTTTAGTGAAGAACACCTACTTTCTCACCTCCATTAGTGAAGAACACCTACTCGGGGGGCGTCATGGCGGCGCCCATGAATCATAGGCTATATATGCCGTATATATAGCATTGTCACATTGGTCGCCCATCCTAATTACGATGTACCCTGTACTTGATATAAGTTCTCAGGTTTCACCTGAACTTTGGTACCAACCACCCTTATTTTGCTTATGGATGTAGAATACATTTCTTGTAATAGAATTATACCTAAAGGAACTATGGGTACATTTGGTATATACATGTATATGCATCAGGTACTGGTATAGCAAGGGCTCATTTGGTATATACACCAGGGACTTGTATTGCCTTCATGTATGGTAGATATTCGTAGTAGCGTATCGGTAAACGCCTCGTCCACCACCAACTCTTGCCTTTATGTATGGCTTCATCCTCAGAGGGTTAAGGCTCGCATGTATTAGACCGAACCTGGATTGTCACTGTACGCCATTGCACAATGACTGTGTGATGGGAAGGGTCGGGGCAGGGCGGGGGACGAGGGACGGGGGCTGGTGGGGGCAGGGCGGGGGACTGGGGCTGGATGGGGCAGGGCAGGAGTCAGGGGCTGGTCGAGGCAGTTGCCAGGGATGGGGGCCAATCAGGGCAGGACAGAGGACAAGGGCCATATGTGGCAGGGTAGGGGACGGGGCCTGGATGTGGCAGGGCAGGGGATGTGGGCTGATTAGGGCAGGGCAGGGGACGGGGGCTGGTTTGGGCAGGGGATGGGATGGGGGTCGGTTGGGGCAGGGCAGGGGGACGGGGCCTGGTATGGGCAGGGTGGGGGGACGGGGGCTGGTATAGGGCAGAGGGGATGGGGGCTATATCGGGCAGAGGGGATGGGGGAGAGTCTGGGCAGGGGACGGGACGGGGGCCATATGGGGCAGGGTTGGGGAAAGGGGCTCGATGTGGCAGGAATTGGGGGGGGGGGGGGGCTGGTCAGGGCAGGGTGTGGTATGGGGGCTGGTTTGGGCAAGGTGGGGGGATGGGGACCTGACAAGACAGGGTGCGGTATGAGGGCTTGTTGGGGCTGGTCAGGGGATGGGGGCTGGATGGGGCAGGGCCGGGGTCGGGGGTTGGTCGGGGCAGGGTGCAATATGAGGGCTTGTTGGGGCGGGGCTGGGGCCGGGGGCTGGTCGGGGCAGGGTGCAGTATGAGGGCTTGTTGGGGCCGGGTGGGGGTTGGGGCTGGTCGGGGCAGGGGGCTTGTTGGGGCCGGGCAGGGGACGGGGGGGGGGGTGGTCGGGGCCGGGCAGTGGTCGGAGCAGGGCGGGGACGGGGGCTGGTCGGGGCAGGGGCGGTATGAGGGCTTGTTGGGGCCGGGTGGGGGATGGGGGCTGGTCGGGGCAGGGGGCAGTATGAGGGGTTGTTGGGGCCGGGTGGGGGACGGGGGCTGGTCGGGGCAGGGGGCAGTATGAGGGCTTGTTTGGGCCGGGCGGGGGACGGGGGCTGGTCGGGGCAGGGGGCGGTATGAGGGCTTGTTGGGGCCGGGCGGGGACGGGGGCTGGTCGGGGCAGGGCGGGGATGGGGGGTATATTGGGAAGGGGGGCTGGGGGTTGGTCGAGGCCGTTAACGTGTTTACAGCCTCACGGGCCTGCATGTCATGAATACCGTTTACACCAATCTTCTATCGCAGACAAACCTCGATAGCCGATTGTCCAGTCTCACTCGAGGGAATTGATTGGGCGGCGCTGTCAAGCCGAAGCCCTCACGTGCCAACACATGCCGTGAAGCGTGGCTCCACATCACCGCCCAGGCACCCCGGTATTCCTATCTAACTCTAGAGCGCCTCGACACACTGATACAGAGTCTGGATCGACCTGATTCTGCACCAGTTTATTTTAATTTCCCTACCAGAAAATGTAAAGTGCATGAATTCTAGAAATAATACAGCTTTTCACAAATGACCTTTTCCTGTCTGTTAGCTACCTTGATTTTGAAACATCTCTTTGATATCCGATGATCTCGTGACCTAACGTTCCTGCAAACCGAGAATAGATGGATGACTTTCAACCAACAATTATAGCCTGTAGCTTGATGACTTTAGAGAGTTCTATAGGGTATAGGTTATTATTACCCACCCTGATACGGAGTCTCCATACTAAGCCTATGTAGCTTACAGATCGCCACTGAGTAGGATACGGAGCTGCGTACCCTCCTAGGAGGATACAGATTTTTTAGATGAAAGTAGTCCCATTGAGATGAAAGTAGTCCCAAACATAACTTCTTAACTATGTTGAAAAGTCTTCTAACGATCATATTTATTGCTTAAATCTAAAAATAAGTGAGTAATAAATACAACATTACCATGATTTCGATCTGTGTGGCCGTATTCTCCTTGTAGTTGACGCTACGCAATACTCCTCGCTATCGCTCGGTGTATTACTACTACGCGGGGAATACGGTAGGATAGATAGGGTAGGATAAAATCAAAACCTGATTCGTTTTAATCTTTGCCACCGCATTCCACTCCTGACTTCACTCGGCTTCGCCTCATGAAGTCACTTTGCCAAACTCCAGTCATGGAATACGGTGGACAAGAATAAACCTCATCCAGTTTTACAATAGAACCTAACCTAACAACCATTTCTACTAATGCCACCGACAAAGTGAGAAGTCGCCTATGTATACTATGGCGTGCTCTAGATCCAGATATACAAAACATAGCAGGAGTAGCCTCTTTCAAAAGAGCTATCAAGACTGTGTAAAACTTGAGCAGATAGGTGAAGCCTAAAAGAATTTGATTCCGATATAATTTGGAACTCATATACAAATATACAATTTAATATCAACATGTTCATCACATCCTCTCATTTCCCGTTTCCATATTGTCTTATCCCATTACTAGCCTTATTCGAATGAACTTAACAAGTGTTTATTTCGATGTATATGATCACGGACTTGTTGATAAATCAACCATTGGAAGAACTGTACAACAGAAATGGTGAATAAAGTATTTAAAAAAAAGTGACTACGACCTTAAATAGACAGCCGCGAGGATGACCATTCATCGACTGGTGTTTGTCCACTGTTGTTTATTAGCACTGAACTCCAGGAAGGGAAACGTCCATAGTTACTTAGTATGTCATTCATTACTACAGCAGTACAACCAAGGTGATATCTTGTGATATGATATAATTGTGGGCATTAATGCATTTGATTACCATCAAAAGGCCTTGTTAACAAACACAAATAGGCTAGTCCTCCTCATAGCCTAGCGGAAAACGTTGACCCGACGGCAGAGGAATATGTTGCCCCCCCCTCAAGGAATAAAAAAAAAACGTTGTCCCCCCCCCCCCCCTCTTGGAGTACTTCCATAAATGTTGCTCCCTCCCCATGGTATACCCCTCCAAAAGGTTGCCCCCAACCCCTGGAAACTGTTACTCCCCAGCTCCCTTAACAAAACAACCTGGCAATGCTTTTAAGATGAAACTTAAATTAATTTCTCCCATTACTGCGTTTGAAATGTTCAGGTGATGTATTCAAATGTAGGCAGAAGTTTTATGTAGTTTACTTTGAAAATGGAGAAACAGATTTAAGAAATATGAGCGATAATAAAACAGTAGGTCATACCGACATCCAGCTTAGGCATGGCACTTTAGTGGAATTAAGAGGCTCACGGACTATGTGTTCATATCTAAGGCAAGTGTCTCTGATATCACCCATTCACAGAAAATGCTAAATTGTAGTTTTATCTTAAGTGTCATATCAATGCTATTTGCACAATGAGTAAAGTTAAGGTTTGACATCCCAAATATGTGGCTGGATTAAATGTGACATATTAAAGGAAATGCGGGTAGGTATCGCACTGCCCCCTGAATAGATACTGGTGCTGCCATCTGGTTTCATGAAAATATTGCAGTTTCCGTTAGACACCAAGAGTTAAGCACTTACCTTCTTCAGATGGCCTTCCCATGGAAATTAGCATGGTGACATAGTATTTTTTAAGCATTTCTTATTTATACATGTTCCCAACTATCAGAATCGAGAATTATTTTAAGATAGCAATAGAACATCAGTGTCATTTAGCCAAAAAGTCAAAATATTGCATTTTCCCATAGACACCAATAGTTAAGCACTTACATTCTACATGACATGCTAATGTTTTTGCATTTTCTATTTGCTAATATATGGAACTTATATCATCCAGAATTGTTTGAAAAAATCCATAGAAATTAGAAATCACCTAACTACCAGCATTTGTGGCTGACATACAACCATCAACTGTCAATTATAGTTAACCAATGAATATTTATAAAAAATATATATATATATATTAATGAGGTATAAAGTACACCCGTCTCAGGTGCATGAGTTTCACCGTGTGAATTCCGCGTAGGGCACATGAATCCCCCCCCCCCCCCCCCCCCATGTGAATTCCGCGTGTATTGGGGACACTCTCTGTGTGAACACTAACCCTGGGACTCAAGTGTCCTTCAGATGAAAGATGTGGAAAAAAACATGTGATTCTACCGGCTGGCGTCCTATCGGCTAGTTTTTAATTTTCTTTATATTTGTTTCAACTGCGAAGGCATTCAGCGAATTGCCGGTATGAGTTATCCTCACTGCCTATCCTCGGTAATCATACTATAGTATTTGATATTCGATCAATAGACAAGCTATTGAATTAATACAAGAAAGTAATTTTCAAATAAAAGAATATATATATAATTGGTATAAACACTCAGTACAAATAGTCTAACACGCTACAATTGTAACAGGATTTGTAGAGCTAGCCATAGACAACTTCACATCTTCAGTAATTTAATACCTGCTGATGTTCTGTCAGGTCGGGTACTTGGCCATGAATATCGGAATTTGCTCAAGGGTGAGACCTCCAGACCAACCTAGTTCTTGTCATATACACTTCAAAGATGAATAATTAAGAGAGACTAAAACTACATCGAAGAAGTCGGGGTCAACACATTTGGCTGCGGACTACTTTAGGAAACATAGAGCGACTGCTCATTATACTGACAACAATGGCAGCTCAGAATCCAATCAATCTGCCCTCTCCACATCTGGGGCCAATTGAGTAATCTATGATTGTTCATGTCCACCTTTCTGTGTGCCATAGAGACCCAGGGACGATATAGGTCAATTTTATTCAACAGTAATAGACGACCATATGGACGGTTAATACTGTCTTAGCCAACAGACTTAAATATCAATAAACGATTTTTTTATTCAGGTAGTAAATAGAACAAATAACAACACAAGTAGCTACCCTTAGAAAAAGACAGACGCCAAACATATGAATTAGACAAATCTGCACACCATGGACCTGTTTCACTAGTTTCGTGACAAAAGTGTTAGACAGACATGAAAAGCGGCACCAACTGTGCAAGCAAAAACGGCCAAAACGAAGTCTAATGTCTCGTTCTTATGAAACCGGACACACCATCTAGACGCCATCTAGACATGTGACGAAACTAGTGAAACAGGTCCCTGGGTAAGTCCGAAACAGGACACAAAGTGAACACGAGATCCATATAAACCCTTGATCATTGTTCTTAATGTTGCCAGGTCATGTGACTCTGATATTTCAACTCTTTCACTTCATCATTAGTTATGTTCTCCAGCTTATAAAATAGTGGTACAAACAACACACAACAAGAAAGGACAAGACAACAACACATGGTAAATGGATATCCACACCTGCTGACCATGTATAGGTTTCGTATGGCTACATTAGATGGTTCTGATCTTGGTATCAGTGTATATTCCAGTAAGGATATATATTGAACGGTCATGGCCATTTGACGATAACCCTTGTACGAGTTACAGACAGGGGTCTTAATGTACGATTCTAGATTATCAAACAGGCCCCTGATGCACCAAATCCATGTCCTTATGTCTGTGCCTTGCGAAACCGGTAGGATTTAAACATGTATTTTGATTGCGTCATCCGGAAGTCAATGCCTCCGAATTCTAATCTGAAGCATAAACCCATAACACCGATTTACTACGATTAGTAGAAATGACAAAATCGTTGCCTATTAGTATGTATTGTAGGGCATCGGAACGCCTTTTGAGGTACAAAAACGGGTGACCACGGATACGATTATATATATATATATATATATATTATATATATATATATATATATATATATATATATATATATATATATATATATATATATATATATATATATATATATGCGGCCTACCTAATTCGAATTTTCATAATGTTCTGTCTAACCACCCGTCCCCAGTATCACGTTAAAAAGGGGAAACTAGTTTCGGTTGAACTTCCCAGCCAACAAAATAATAATGGTTCATTCCTGGGCGCAAGCCTTGCTAATACCGAAACAATGTAGTATTGATGGGAATCCTAATCGTTTATGGAGAGACATCTGCGGCGCGTCCAACTTTAATTACACATTCTAATTTCATGTACGTAACATGGAAAGGCAATCTTCTGTCCCTGTGATTAATATACCTGCCTACTGTCAGCGGCTTGTGGCGATTGCCTGCTCATCGAGATGTGCTTGTCTTGCCCCACCTGAAGATAAATGGGCATTAGGGTGAATCATAACTGCAGTATGGCAATTAGCTTCCTGTTGCTGGATGCCATAATTAATCTCTTGAAAGGGGAGATGAGCTGCTGGTAATGGCTTCCTGTTCCCTTTTAATTCTCTGTGCTTGTATGCTTCCTTTTCCTACTGTTTAGGTTGGGGCAAGTCCCACTGTTTCATTGAATAAACCCAGTTGTTATTTGTAATTCCGCCAATTTCTTTTTCGTCTCAGTTATTTATTTTAGACGATATTCATTACATGTGTAAATCAACATTGGATAAGATAATGATTAATGCTTATATATATATATACAATATGTATATATATATATATATAGAGAGAGAGAGAGAGAGAGAGAGAGAGAGAGAGAGAGAGAGAGAGAGAGAGAGAGAGAGAGAGAGAGAGAGAGAGAGAGAGAGAGAGAGAGAGAGAGAGAGAGAGAAAGAGAGAGAGAGAGAGAGGGAGAGAGAGGGTGCTAGTGTTATTTTAGATATTTTGTGCGCTATGGTAGACATATTGTTGGTAAAATAAAACACACCATTTTAATCCATAGTGGTTTCTATTATTGCTCATTTAAAACGAAGTTGCTAACGTGTAACCATAATGTGTAGAACGTCAAGATGGCGTCCTTAAGCAATGCTTGGTTTTATTCTCCTCTGCAGACAGCAGGAAACTATGCCACGAAAAATCGTTCAGGCCAGATTCACATCATACATATTCTGCATCTGCCTACTTCACCTCAGACATTCAATCTCGTAGCTGCTACGGTGCAGAGTCGATCAAGCTCGCTGGATCATGCGACATTTGCCTGCAGAATTGATTTGTTGTTCTTGTGGATATGATGCATGAGTGGGCAGGGTAGTTATGAGGCATGGTAGATATGTAGATAGGTATTTCTCTCTGTATAGGACTAAAAGGGAGTTGAAACAGGATTTTGCACGTAGAAACTAATGTATCTAAGATGGGTGTACTTCACACCTTTCCCCTAGTCTACACCAATTATCGTTTGTTATTACCCACCGATTACGGAGTCTCCATAGGAAATGTATAGGGCACCTGGAATTAGCTACCCGGAGATTCTGGCATGTCAGAATCTCCTGCAGGAGATTCCGGAAAAATAGTCATGTCCATAATAAGGTTGAATCAGACATGTACTTCGAAATAAGTTTCTTGAATGTTCATTCAATGCTAATTATTTAGAATCAATCATAATAATATCATTTTGCCATCAGAAATCACTGTTATAACACTTTGCATGCTAAAAGTACAGGTTAATGGCGAACTATATTATTGGTGTAAGTCTACACCGAATTACTGCCACACTTGACAGTGCTGTGATGTCTGGAACTAAATGGCCTACAGAAACTTTTTAATTGCAATAGATTTGTTATTAATCTTGTAGTTGGGTGATAAATACAATAATGACTGGTTTTGTGTACGAGTGGCCGTAATCTCGGAGTAGTTGACGCGTAGTAATATCCGAGCGAATAGCGAAGATATTACGTCGTCAACTACTGTATTTATTACCCACCTAATACGGAGTCTCAATGTTAAGCCTATGGAGCCTACAGATCAGCTGATGGGCATTATGGGAACTAATTTATATAAACAATGCACGGCGCTTGGGTCGAATTTCTAATTATTTACAAGATTTTTTCCTAATAATTACTCGAAAGGTGAGGAATAAATACAACATTACCATGATTTCGATCTGTGTGGCGGTATTCTCCTTGTAGTTGACACTACATAATGCTACGAGGAGAATACGGCCACGCAGATCGAAATCATGGTAATATTGTATATGTACATGTATACATTTCATAGCAAGATGTCAATCTTTGCTTTTGCCAGTCTGAAGGCGTATTTGATTCATGTGTGAGGACACACCTGTTACATAATCTCAGACAATGTCCGTATAAACATTCACCCTTAGACGCCATAGAGACCCAGGGACGATATAAGCTAACATCATTCAACACTTGTGGACGACCTTATGGGCGGCTAAGGCTGTCTTGGCGAACAAACGTACATATCATTAACGATATCAATTGTACGAGGTACAGAGAAGGGTCTTCATGCACTATCCTAGATTGTCCAACGGGCCCCTGCTTAGTGGCCTCTTATTGGCTAAATCAGTTATTTAGTCGGTGACACAGCAGTGGGTTCATTTGTCTCACCAAAATGCCCCTATGAATTTTAAATGCTTTTAAAATCAAAACATAATGTACTTTGTTATGGGTAATTGTCATCGAAAACTGCAGGGGAAAAAACTTGTCTCAGGGAAATGGAACCCTATCATTCAGACGAGAAGATTGTGTTCCAGTAAAGAACTATTCTATTTTTTTTTAATTAGGGTTCGATTGGCAAGCGAACGATCAGCGGTCTGCCATCCTACCCAAGTCTACCATTTCAACAGGATTTGTGTCAAAGGTATACGGCATATAGCCTATGATCCATGGGCGCTGCCATGACGCCCCCCGAGTAGGTGAAAAAGTAGCTGTTCTTCACTAAAGGAGGTGGAAAAGAAGTGAGTGATAATTGGGAAATGTCACAACTTAAGCCTTGCTCACATATGTATATAAAGTGTTCCATATGGAAAATATCATGTCTTGGGTTTAGTTATTATGTCATCCTACTTTGGGATGGGTGTAGAGAGTCAAGGGAACCATGGTAAAATATTGAAAAGCAGTTGAATTTTGTAAGAACAAAGAGCCAGAATACAGGTTTGTCCCCCGACCACCTAGTGACTGCTTCGTGAACTAACAATGGCTCTGTCCCCTATACGAATTCCACCGTGTGAATTCTACTTGGGTCTAGCAGAAACTAGGGGGCACCATAGTCTTCTCCAGCTTATCAGCACCCCTGCAGGGGTTTTACAGACTACAACTCCATACTGGTTCTGCGTTGTACCTCCATCTACCACTTAAACCTACAATACACAGTGGCGCCACCTGGTTATTTTCAAATACAGACAGTAATTGAAATCAGTTCCTTTGACTTACACCTAATGAGTAAAGTATATAAATATTCTTGAGTTCGACCTAACATGCAAGGACCTCATCTGACCAGGATCTAACTTGTCCCCAGTCATAGTTCCTAGCGTTGTCTGCTACTATTTATATATGGCTTCAGTGTTCAGAATCTCAGCAGGATTTGTCTCAGACAAACACTCTGAATCGACAGAAGGTTCAGCTGACGTTACCTGTTGCTCTAGTGGCGGTGGTGTGGTAACTTGATTCCACTTTAGAAGTCTGTTACTGCATCTTAAAATCTGGAACCATATCTGAAAATCCGGTACCACATCTAGAAGTCTGGTACCTCGTCTAGAGATCTGGTACCACGTCTAAAAGTCTGGTACCACGTCTAGAAGTATGTTACCACGTCTAGAAGTCTGGTACCTCGTCTAGAGGTCTGGTACCACGTTTAAGATCTAGTACCACGTCTAGAAGTATGTTACCACGTCTAGAAGTATGTTACCATGTCTAGGAGTCTTTTACCTTCTCTTGAAGTCTGTTACCACATCTAGAAGTCTGGTACCACATCTTAGAGTCTGTTACTACATCTAGAAGTCTGGTACCGTGTTTAATAGTCTGGTACCGTGACCGTGTCTAATAGTCTGGTACCGTAACCGTGTCTAGTAGGCTGGTACCGTGACCATGTCTAGTAGTCTGGTACCGTGACCGTGTATAGTAATCTGGTACCGTGACCGTGTCTAGTAGTCTGGTACCGTGACCATGTCTAGTAGTCTGGTACCGTGACCGTGTATAGTAATCTGGTACCGTGACCATGTCTAGTAGTCTGGTACCGTGACCGTGTATAGTAATCTGGTACCGTGACCGTGTCTAGTAGTCTGGTACCGTGACCATGTCTAGTAGTCTGGTACCGTGACCGTGTATAGTAATCTGGTACCGTGACCATGTCTAGTAGTCTGGTACCGTGACCGTGTATAGTAATCTGGTACCGTGACCGTGTCTAGTAGGCTGGTACGCATCTGCGTCCACTCACCTATACGGTCTGACGGGTAGTTCCCTGAGGACGGCCAGGGGGAGGCACTGTGGCGGGAGACTCCCCGGCGCGGCACGGCGTGGCGCGGGGGCGGCGCGGCGTTACGTGGGGGCGGCGCGGGGCGGCAGTATGACGCGTTGTATGACGCGGTACGCGCGCGGCTGGAGAGAGCAGCTCAGAGGAGTAGCTCCTACGGGAACTAAAGGAGCGCAAGCAACTCGGGCGTGTTGGTGGAGATATCTAACGCGGGGCCAGTATCAACACTACCACGTGTCCCTCACCTGTCACCGCCTTCCCGCATACAACACTGCAGATTAACCTCACTACGACACGTAGGAGAAGTACCACACAGAGGAGAACTACCACACAGGAGGACTACGACACTGGAGAACTAAGACACAGGAGAACTAAGACACAGGAGATAAAAAAAATCAAAACGAGGAAACCAATTCCAAGAACGAAAATCTTGAAATATAAATAAGACACAGGGAAACTACCACACACACAGAGGAGACCTATCACCCACACAGGAGAATTGCCACACACATAGAGAGAACTACCATACACAGGAAAATTATCACACACAGGAGAACTACCACAGACAGGAGTTCTACAACCCACAGGAGTAATACAACACACACACACGTAGTGGATCTACCTCACATTCAGCAGGAGGGGAGCTCAATGTGCAGCGCCACTTTCTGTGAAGCAGGGGTTGAATGAGGACTTGAATGAGGACCAGTTAGCGAGTTGCTCATCTTGACGCAATGACCATAATGGCCTCCTGTGAGGACCTGGTCCTGAACCTCAGCTCGGCTTCTGTGACGTGGGGGGCGCTTGGTGTGACGACGGGTGCCCTGGAGGAGGAGTGTACGACCCAGGAGAACCTGAACCAAGCCGAGACCACCATCCTGCCCCCGGACATGACCTTCGACGATGATAACCTCATGTCCGTCGTCGTTTACTGCGTGCTCTTCGTGGCGGCGGCGGTGGGAAATCTCACCGTCTTCTTGACGCTTTTCCGTAATCGCCATCGTAAGTCACGCGTCAATCTCTTCATCATGCATCTGTCCCTGGCCGATCTGATCGTCACCTTCATCATGTTGCCCCTGGAGACGGTGTGGCACCTGACTGTATCGTGGAGGGCTGGCGACCTGGCTTGTCGTTTACTCATGTTTTTCCGCGCGTTTGGGCTCTACCTGTCCTCGTTCATCTTGGTGGTGATTAGCCTGGATCGCTACTTCGCCATTCTCCACCCGTTAAGTATGAGTGATGCGGAGCGGCGCGGCAAACTCATGCTCATGCTGGCCTGGCTCTTCAGCGGAGTGGCCAGTTTGCCACAGGTGAGTGCTACAAGTATTTCAATAAAGTGCTGGTTCCACCAACACGATGGATTACCCGTGTTATACCTTGGTGTGTCTTGTTATATCTTAGATTGTTGCGATATGTCTTACCGCCTTTTCCATGACACATCGCGCACGTTCATCTGTATACTTTTTCGTGATGTCGTGTGTATATTTTGGTGTTCCACCACAGCGATGCCTCAAGATCTCCTGCTGACATATCGCGGCACACTGCTGTATATCGTGACAAGGATGTGTCAAAGGTGCTTAACCAGACAGATGCATCGCGGCAAATATGCACACGATTATTCAAAACCTACCAAGATTTAGCGAGACAACCAAATCCAGACAAATCCCGCTACATTTTGTGTGTTGGTGAAACCAGCTCTTAAGCCTGGTTCCATCGGCCAAATGGCGGAGATTTTTTTAGTTCTCCTAAAGGTCTGTTGGTGTTGCCACCAACTGTGCGTCGGTATCAAATAATCGGTAAGGGTAGTAATTTTCACTCACTGACCCGACGAAATCATTGGACTTTGATTCTATCAGTCCTGAAAGAAATCCGTCGGTGGTGCCAAATTGCATAATCTAAGCAGAAAAGGTGTTTGTTATTTCCTAGCTGGGTCGTTTCCACTGACCGACTTGACATCAATAGTGCCAAAAGTCTGTTGGTGACGGGAATTGGGCCAATGCAAATGGGCTTTATCAAGGAGAGTTTTAGTGAAAGCCCATTTCCATTGGCTGACTGCTTGGCACTGATCTGCAGTCGGGATCCGTGGATAGATTTTTTTTTCCCGTCGACAGATCGGTTAATGGAAACAAGAGCTGCAGAGAATGCTCACCGATTAATTAGGCATAGATTATGTAACAATGCCAATTTAATATGTGTGCAAACAGAAAATACAATAGAAACAGTGCAAATAAAGCACCCTCACTGATAAATTGATACTGACTTACAGTCAGTGGTACCACGGCCTTTCAGACTAAGAAAAACCTCCGCCGTTTTCTTCGGCCAATGAAAGCGAGGTTTGAGACGGAACCATGAAGGGCATAGGTTGTTCTATCCTCTTTCAAATTCCTCATCGTTTAGGTTTTTTGTTGTTTTTTTCTATTTCCTTTTTTGTTGTTTCCTTTTCCAGTCTCTTTTCTTCAACTACTAACCAGTGGCCCCTTTAATAGTCTAGGATCGTACTTGTAGACCCTTGTCTGTATACGATAAACACCCAGGGACGAGGTGGGTCAACTTTATTCAACACTTATGGACGGCGTTATGGATGTCTAAAACTGTCTTAGCGAACAGACTTGAATACCATTAAATGTTATTCCTTGTTTCAAGGTACAGAGAAATGTCTTCATGTACAAGCCTAGATTATTAAATGGGCACATAACTGCACAGGTCGCATAACTGTTCAGTGTCTATACCAGCGTTATGTTTGTGTACAACAGGTACTTATACTAGCATATTCGAATGGAAGAACGGATTTCACATCGGAATTTCAATTAATATTCTATTGTCAATTAAAGGAATACAAATCGTTCCTGGATGGCAGAGAACTGATACCAAACCTTATCAACATCCTTACAATCTGAAACTTGTAAATTGTTCTTGCTTTTACATCACATTTTCTTTCAAGTAGGAAAAAAAAGCCTGCCTCGATATTGCCGATAAGCACATTGCATAAAACAAGTGGGTGTTAATGTCGAGCCATAAGGGTAGCAAGGGCGGCTTTTAACCCATCCTCAATGTCTTTTCATCCATGAAATTTCATTGTCCAATAGATCATACTGATTTTGGTTTTTTTCATATAGAACTATGAAGGACAGGATATGAGTCTTTATCCTACCCCTAATATAAAATCCCATAGGCTTAACATTGAGATTCCGTATGCCACGCTGACTGGCATACGGATGTTTGTATGCTACTAGGGGCATACGGAATTTTCATGATTTTCATTCATGATTTTGATATTAAAATATTGTAGAGAGGGGAAGGATAAAATCAAAACCTGATTCGGATACCACTCGGCTCCGCCTCGTGATATCACTACACCAAACGCCAGTCGTGGCATACGGGAGCCAAGATTAAAACTCATCCGGTTTTACGATAATATGCTCCTTTAAACACAGTAATTATCCTCGCACCTGTCTATCTGGGCACGGAGGAAACAGGATAGAGAGTAACGAATTCAAGCATTGCCGAGGTCGCATTCTATTTCATTTTTTTGGACGTTTCTGCCATCATTCTCTCTGGGCGGCGACATGACGTGTTAAAGCAGGCGTCCACCAACCACGACAAGGCTACGACAATGGGTTCCCGACAAGGTCCACAACAGGCCCACGATTGGAAGGCCTGTCGTAGCCTTATTGTGGTTGGTGGACCCTAGTTCTCGATAAGAGGCTACGACAAGGCTACGACAAGGCTACGACAAGGCTACGACAAGGCCACGACATGAAGCTTGTCGGGGGCCTGTCGGGGGCCTTCCGACAAGGTTATGACAAAATCGAACATGTTTGATTTTGGAGCCTTGTCGTGGTGTGTCGTGGCATGTCAGGAGGTTGTCGCAGAGGTCTATGATAGAATATGTAGGTGGAGCATGCAACCTATGACACGCCCCGACAACGCTATCGCAGAGCTCCCCTTCTCACGACAAGGCTACGGCAAGGCGCAGATGGGAACTTTCTTGTTGGGGCTTGTCGTAACCTTGTCGTGGTTGGTGGACGCTCGCCTTTACACTATAGTTTACGGGAGTGTTCAGCCATGCCAAATGTATACAAAGTAAAGCTAATACCAGTAGAGACCATATAGGTCGATGCAATGTGGGATACACACAGAATATTGATATTGACTGGTTTCAGATACAAGCGTTTGTATATATATATATATATATATATATATATATATATATATATGCTCATGTGTGGATGTTACTACGCATGCTATATAGGTCCGAGGAGCATATAACTGCTTTAATTTGAAACCAGTCTGTTTTGTACATATTACCCACGTCGATAATAGTTCATTTAAGTACGGACTGTTTCTCAGTATGCACTATTTTTCAGTGTGCGCACTTTATCGGAACCGGAGCGTACAACATATTTGTATACTCCGGGTATTGTGATACACACTCCCTTCAATGGACCTTTTTTTTATAGACAATTTGTATCAAGTGGATGATAATAAACGGAGGTACACTTCTGTCAGATGAGATTGTTCGGGGACCTATGTCATGTTCTTTTTTTTTCTTTCTATACAAAGTTTTTCTTCATCCTGGAGATTGAGACCTATCTCCCACTCGCTCTTTCGTTGTCTATATATTGATTCCCAATCGGCATGATGTAATGTTTGAGTAGATTGTCAATCGCATAACATCGACTTTGACAAACGGCTCGCCTTTTTCACACGTACAAACGGATATATCACAATATTCATCTACCGCGCATGTGTTCCAGCAGGGTTGTCAGAGAATTGGATGCTCTGACACCACAATGTTTTTACAGACTTCACCTCATAAAGGCGGTCTATTTGATATACTCTCTGAATATATGACACTTAATGGCCGTAATAGACAATTATTCAGCCCATGTGTGTTGTCATAATAGTAGGTCAAAGAGAGCCACAATTAACCTAGACTACCAGGCAAACGAGGAATACATAGGAGGGTGGTTGTGGCCCATTAGATTGTAGGTCAACTCTCGACTGCAGAGCCGTCCCAAGGCGCTAGAAAATATTATGTAAGGAGGTCAGGGTGAAGGTCGGGGTTTGCTGCGAATGCAGACATTGGCTACTCGGTCTACTGTATTCCTTATATGGAATTAAGGTAATGGGACAACTCCATGGTGGGAGGACAACATTAGACAGTTTTGTAGAAGGGTGGACGTCAACCACGAGAGTCTGACACGTAGTAACACTCGAGCGTTAGCTTCAACCTCGAGTGGGTTACAAAGCTGCCTTTACTATATACCCATGCCGTATACATACTGTAAATACGCACCGTTTTGGCATACAACGTAAAAATACTGTACGGACCACTGGTCTGTACACTAAAATACAGACCACCTTGCCATACACGTTTATTAACATATCGGTTGTTAAAAATTAAATTAATGATTTAAAAGATTTTTTGGGGTATATAGTAAATATATAATGTCCAACAATGCTTGTACAAGTCACAGAACTCGATGATAATTTACAGTTTGTACGGAACTTGGCATAAATGCCTCGGTCCGTACAAACCATAAATTACCATCTCGTTCTGTGGTCGTTCAGCATGGTCAGGACGTTCTATATAAGTACACAAAGCCATCATTTGTTGTATTCGATATCCATCTTCCCAAGAAAATTAATCATAGGATTTGCACTATTAAAGGGCATATCAATTGGGACTATGTTTTTGCTCTATAGCACAAAGGGACTATTTTTTCCGTATAACATGGCTCGGAGGCCGTATACCATGGATTTGAATCCGTATACCTGAGAGCTTTTTAAACGATGGGTAGGGGTTTACAAAGTCCCCACAATCAATTTGAACTACCACAGTCTCATTACCCGTATACATTGAATCCAAAGCAGCATGAAGTTTCAGACCACGAACAGCGACCATTGTGCCAAAACTAAATCCATACTAGTACATGTCGTTGTATCATGTTGTGGGTAGCATGTGAAACAAGAGGTTGTCCTTTTACCCTTATAGCCCTATTTCCATTGTCCGACGAAACGGGTGTAGATTTTTTGAATTACCCAGAAAGTCTGTCGGTGGTGCCCCTCACTGTGCGTATATATAGAAGGGTAGTAGATTGCACTTAGTGACCAAGCTTTCACTCATTGGTGGATGGTACCACATTGCAAAATCTAAGCAGAAGCAGTCGCGGGTCATTTCACGAGCTGGGTTGTTTCCATTGACCGATTTTGGGTCAGCAGTGCCAAAAGTCCGTCGGTGGTTCCCACACTGCACCGCTAGAGCAACCTACAGAAACTCGTTTTGCGGTACAATAAACCGGAGCGGCGCAGTGTGGGTGGTTCCTGACTGTAGATCGGTGACGGGAGATCGACCAATGGCAACGGGCCCTATACTATAGTGTTCCTCTGGTTCTCAGCTGTGTTCAGGTGCCATTTCCCTTACTCACCATTAAACAGCAGGCATTGTCTGCACAAACATCTTTGCTACAGCAGGCACCTTTTTGGGGAATTAGCAATGTCACATGATGTGTCATGTGATTTGAGTAATTTACCTTGGTAACTGATGATATTTCGATATACCAAATCAAAGGGCAACATGGCTCTTATACTTTGTTAAAATTTCTTTAGATTCAAACAATGATTTCCTTATTCATTGAAGTTTGTACATAAGTACATAAGAAATAAAATATTTATGATTATGTATCATATTGCATGATTACAAACTTGGATATCAGTTTCAACTTTTGTGGCCGTCCTCTAGCCATACAAACTGCCACCAGCACCGGCCTAATGGGAGTAGTTAGGCCACATGCAGCCGTCCTTAAAGAGTTAATAGTCGTGACAATCGCCAATGGTGACAGTGTCGAGGCCACTACGTTGACAAAGAAAATTTTGCATCACATCAGGTGCTTTCCACTAATGAACGTAATCCCCAGCACTATGTCTCATTTGGCATGACAAATAACAGAAATGAGTGTATACTATTAAACATATAAGACCCGGCATCCACCTACTACAATAACAATTTAAGATCTCCTGATACTCTACAAGACATAATGTCAAAAATAAATTAAAAAAACAAAAAACCCAAGCAGCTGATTTAAGCTACTGTGTACCAATATGAGTACAAGCTCTATGAAATACTGTGTCGACAATATTACCATATTCGGTTACACATTCAAACTAAAATGTATCATTGTACTTGTAAGTGAAATAAAGACTGCTTGAAATATATATAAAAAAAAAATCATCGACTAGGAAAATCAATGTGCCTCGTGATAAGTTTTTAGATATCGTAAAGCCTATCATAGATGGTTTGAGCCAAGTGGATACTAGGCCTATATAAATGCATATCTATTTATAACTTCGTACAGAAAATATTCCCAAAGCGCTAAGAATTCAGGATGCAGAGATACAAGCGGCCGCAGGAAGTAGAGCGCGGGATCGATGCCAGGAGATAAACACCTCCCACAATGGTCGTGGCTAAATACGGCTTCTCTAGTTCCTGTTCTTAAAGGAGACATGCAGGAAACAGAAACGATGTGTTTTTTTTCGTTTATTCGGGTTTCTTTTGTGGACACTCAAGCGAGTAAATGATATTTTCATAATAGAAATCATAGAAAGGTGATTCCCCAAGGCTAAGACCGTGCTAAGACCGTGCTAAGACCTGCTAAGACCGTACTAAGACCGTGCTAAGACCGTGCTAAGACCGTGCTAAGACCGAGCTAATACCGGACTGCTGCCGTGGATATTTTATTATTTTGATTTATTCAAGCACAAAAATTATACAAACTTAGCCGTCTTCTGCATAGCAGGTTTTCATGGGTCAAACTAATAATAAAGAAGAAACCAACAAGTTTTGGTCAAAGTCGTCGTTCTCCACGAGTTTGATGCGGAGTGATACGAACGAGGCGACAGCCGAGTGAATATCACATAGCATTCAAACGAGTTGGAGAATGAGTTTTTTGACCAAAACGAGTTGCTTTCTGTATTTATCTCACCTCTGTACACCCTAAAAGAATGGACAACACACAGGATATAGACCATGGAGAACGGACTTCAATACTCGCAGGGGCATGGAGAACGAGTTCCCAATGTTAAGCCTATGGACATTTATTCCAGGGGTGAGATAAAGTGTCATTCTCCTCAGGAACAAATACCGTCTCCATATTCTGTACAAAATGGGTTGATGCTGATCATATACGAGATGATATGTGACCACTAATTTTTGTTTGTTTTTGTTTTACCCTTCCAGGAGTATGGTCATCCTTTTACGAATCAATTTCTCCATTCACTTTCCTGGAATGGGCAAAAGCGAAATTGGCCTCCAATCCCCAATATCAGTTGGCTGCGATACTTTCAGAATTGGGACCACTTCGGCTCTGGCCCACTTGTCCGGAAAAATTGAGTTCCTATAGAATTCTGAAAGGTAGTTTTAATTTGGAGAGGCATCTTTATTTGTACAGACCTGAAATAAATCTAAACACTTGACGATACTTCCCTGGAAAACACCTCACGGTTTATTGTCTAAAACACATCACATATCACATGTATATCACATCACATATCACATGTATATATTCTCACTGGTTATCAGAGTGAAGTATTTATACACACCAGCAACTAGCTAGTACCTTCGCGCATGCGTACTGTCACTCATGTACCACTCTCCCATCTCATCCTTCACTTAGCTTGACCGTGTGGCAATGTGAGCGAATTCTGCTATGAGAATGTAAAGACAGGAAAGAGAATGACTGTCCCAAGCTATCGGTCTGAGTGACGTGGTACTGACACTGAATCAACTATGGATGATTAAGCAGGGTAAAAGATGTTTTATACCTTCATTATTCTTTAAGGGATTGGCAATGTTCTACTCATCCTTTTCCATTCTGTGAGTTCCAAGGCCAAAATTGTAAAAACACGAACATCAGGACAGGCGACTTGAACTACTATAATAAAATTTCCTAAGGTACCTATAGAGATGCTCCCTTAGCTATTTTCTTCTTTTATTTAATCTACTAGTGACTTCCTATGCACGCGCAATCTGGTGGATGTTGGCCATGGTACAGTCTCCAGAGCAAAAGCTATTGGATGGCAGATCATGAATATTCAAATAGGCGATGGTTTCCCAAACAATGATAGACTTACAGTGCTGGATTTCAGCGTGATTTAGGGACCAGCGCACCCTGTGCCATTTCAAAAATGGCGGATGGCTTGTCACATGGCTTGTCTCGAGGTAAGGAAATTAGTAAACTATCAATAAACTAAATTTTGAACATCGCTTGAAATAAATCATGAGAGGAAAAGCTAATCTGAATGACCTCCTAAAGAGAAGAGCAGGTTTAAGTTTTTCTTCACACGAGAATCTCACTCTCCCAGCAGTTCATTCTCCACGGACAGTGCCGGTTCAGTCTGTCTCTATGTAGGGGAGCCACTCCAAGCATATGCTTTCGAAATCGTGAATTTATATATAACAGGTAAACACAACAGTTATTTTCTTGAGGTGAAAATATGTAAACATATGTATATATACAAGAGATAATGATGATATCTAAATTCTACGATAGCAAGGACTATCATCGCCAAATAGAACAAGAAATGAACAGTAAAGCAAGCCATTTCAGGAGAACATCACTGGACATATCAAATCCATTTATGAATTCCCAGTTCTTTTCTCACTCACTGCCTTTGCAGCCCCTAACGGTATAATGATTTTCTGTACAGCCCATTTCTTCAGAATCCATACCTATATGGATCCGACTTTTCTTACCCATGGATTACCCACAGCAAACTACTACCCACTGTTCATTAGAGGCATTAAACCACATCCATGGTTTATGGAAATTACACTAGTTCGACAGATACTCTGATGCCATGTTTAACGAACGCTGGATTTGTAAATGACGAGCGACAAAAATTAGTCCCTGCTCGGTACCCATTCACTAAATACTGACAACAAAAAATGTCGGACCTGTCAGTCTAAAGGAGAGATTTGGCTGATGAAAATTTCACTTTTATCGAATCTCGAGGAATAGAAATCACGATTGATGACCGTGGGCAAGAAATACAACAATGGATAGGTTTTGGACTTTTGGCTCTGCAAACACTCGAGGTCGACAACGTAATACACTCACTATCGCTCGCGTATTAAGACGAGTCAACCTCTCGTGGTTTATAGTCGCACGTCCAAAAGATCATCGATCATTGTCTATTTAAACACCTTCCAATATTGTATTGCTGAGACGAATTAGGAACCTTGTCTTTGACGTCTCGGCACAACCCGCATCCCATGTCGCCATGCTGACGTCAGCAACCGGAAGTGTGGTCATTCCGCGCACGCGTGCGGCGTTGAAGAAAATGGAATGTGCCCAGAGACATCGTGTGGCCATCACGTGACGTGGTGAGAGACGCCACCTGGAAAACAAGCCCTCACGTGACTCGGTCACGTGACCACCGTCAGAACGAGTCACACGGGCGTTCCCCGGGGTCAGGCGGGGGTCACGGGGTCACGGGGTTACGGTGGCGAAGGAAGTGGTGTTCGCGAAAGCATTATGACGTTGACGAAGCAGAAGCCATGTCACTTGTGGATAGAATCTACGAAAGGGACTGGGTCCGAGACAGCGATCTCTGTGGTTTAGACTTGATCGTGGTAGGCCTCACCATAAAATTTATATTAGGCGACTAAAATGGTAATGACTGTAGATCGTCTGGCCTATAAATATAATCGTCAGGTGGTTCCCTTACCCAGCGTTTACACTAGGTGACTAAAATCGTGACAACTGTAGATCGTCTGACCTATTGCCATCATGTGGTTCCCTTACCCAGTGTTTACACGAGATGAGATAAAATGTAAGGACTGTAGATCATCTAGCCGATAATTGTCAGGTGGTGTCCTAACCTGGCATTTATACTAAACTACTAAAATTGTGACGACTGTAGATCATCTGACCTATTGTCATTAGGTGGTGCCCTACCCTGGTGTTTACAATAAATGACTAAAATCATGACGACTGTAGATCATCTAGCAGATAGTCGTCAGGTGGTGCCCTAACTTGACATTTACACTAAACTACTAAAATTGTGATGACTGTTGATCGTCTGGCCTATAGTCATCAATTGGTGCCCTAACCCAGCGTTTACACAAGAGGACTGAAATCATGACAACTGTAGATTGTCTGGCCAATATTCGTCAGATGGTGCCCGAACCTGGCATTTACACTAGACGACTAAAATCGTGACGACTGTAGATCGTCTAGCCAATAGTCGTCAGGTGGTGCCCTACCCAGGCGTTTACACGAGACAACTTAAAATGTAACGCCTGTAGATCATAGATCTAGATGATAGTCGTCAGGTGGTGCCCTAACCTGGCATTTACACCAAACTACTAAAACCGTGACGACTGTTGATCGTCTGGCCTATAGTCATCAATTGGTGCCCTAACCCAGCGTTTACACAAGAGGACTGAAATCATGACCTACTGTAGATCGTCTGGCCAATATTCGTAAATCTTTACAGAGTGATTAGGTGTCTAGACAATTGATTCAAGCAGCCTTGAAATAGTCGTCGGCATCAAATCAATAACCCCCAGGAGGTAACAGGTGGTAATTTGATGTAATCAGAGGATCTGTAGTCGTCATTCATCTGGAGTTTACACTAGATGATTACTAGTCATTTACGGCAGAATGTCGTCAGGTGGTGCAAAGTTCAATAATCGCCGCCCACAATCATCGAGGGTAAACACCAGGGGGCCCGTTTCTTAGTCTAAGATCGTACATGAATACGCTTTTCTGTAAGCCATAGAAACCAAGGGACGATGTGGGTCAATTTTAATCAACACTAATGGACAACCTTATGCATGACTAATACTGTCTTAATGAAAGACTTAGTTATTATTAAATGATAACCCTTGTATAGGGTGCAGAAATGGGTCTTCGTGTATGATCCTAGAATATGAAACGGGCCCCAGGCGAGTCAGAGATGAGTTTTTATTTTTTTGTTTCAAAATTGCTTTATTCTCATAATCATTGATCTTACAAAAGTATTGTCGTCTTTTTCAGCAAGTAGCGTCATTTGGCTTGTTTGACAATAAGTACGGACATGTTATCAGCCCGTTTTGGCTGGTTTTCGTAACATGCCGTTTTGTACGATATCGTACGCGTAGTACACATGAGCACATTTTAATTCCACATTTTTTTTTTTTTTTTTTATTATTTAAGCAATGCTTTATTGATTTTTCCACCTAGTCATACATCATACAATTTTCAGCTCTTTAAAATAACTTTCCGTGTATTTGTCACACCACATCTTCACCATTTTAACCTTGTGGTCTCTTCTCATTGCTCTTTTTTTCTTTTTCCAAAAAGATTTTTGGAACACATTTATTTATGTTATATGTGATTGTATCAACATATTCATAACCTGCGGACAGCAAACAGGGAGTATGTAGTTGATAATATTTTCACAATTTCAGTATTTTGTGGTGTAGACCTTGGCTAATCTTTAGATATTTTCACATTTTTTTCACAGGTGATATTGACTTTCAGATGAATAGTTGATACATGTACTGTCCATTTTACCCAATAGATGTTTTTGGGATGGATTCTCGCATTAGGTCCTTATCAATTCTCTTAAATTCATTGAGTGTTGGTATTTTTCTGGTCACAGTGCCGTATACTAGTTATTGATACGCGAATATGCCGCTTTTCTGAAATTAAAAAAAACCGGCCGAGTATACACAAAAGTACAGATTTTAATACTTGGCCTATGCTTAGAAGTACTGAGTGATATAAGGAAAGTCACGAGATGAAAATAACATGGTCCGTGCATGGGTCATGAAACGAAGCTGATTGAATTACGTAGCGGTCCAAGTTATGGGGTATGAGTTCCTAACATAAAGCTTATGGATAAAAATACTGGGGTGAGCTGATGATACATAACTAGCTAAATGTTGGTAAATTTTGTCTGGGCCTGAACGGGTGAAGGTATGTTGTAGCCATGTTGTTGGCAGTATAATTATAGTTTGCTTTCTTTTAACTTTTTTTTGCAATCTCTCTGCCAACACCGGTTCAACAAAACACATGTGCTACGACACACCCCGTTATGGTTAGGCCTCTACGATACATCGATCATGATCGATTTTATCGGAACGCCTGCGCCCCCTCTCATAAGATCTCACACTCTCTAAGTCGTAATCTGTACAAGGTTCTCACTCCGCTCTATGTGAGACGAATTCTTAACGAACTAGGCTTAGAGCCTTGAGAATCCACTGGCACACAGTATTCCCGCTAGGTGGCAAAATTGAGATTATAGGAATATTTGGTTGCATTGATGTACATCTTTAGCACGGGAGGTAGGCCAGTGGATTCTCAAGGCTCTAAGCCTAGTTCTTAAGAATTCTTCTCCCATAGAGCATAGTGAGAATACAGAATACCACTTAGAGAGTGTGAGATCTTATGAGAGGGGTGGCCTGCGATACGGCCATTCTGTCGGAACCCTGTCGGGGTGTGTTGGAAACCGTGTGAGAACGCAAGGTCCACTGGTACGAGAAACCTGTTTGTTCTGACAGAAAAATTGATTCTGTGTCGGAACGATTGTCGGAACTCTAGGTGCACCAGTAGCGTGTCAAGCATATTTATCATAGCAGTGAGAATATAGGGGGCGTCCACCAACCACGACAAGGCTACGACAATGGCTTTCCGAAAAGGTCCAAGACAGGCCTACGATCGGAAAGCGTGTCTTGGCCTTGTCGTGGTTGGTGGACCCTAGTTACCGACAAGAGTCTACAACAAGGCCACGACAGGCTGCGACTGGAAGCTTGTCAGGGGTCTGTCGGGGGCCTTCCGACAAGGCTACGACAATATCGAACGTGTTAAATTTTTCCCATGACTGGACCTTTGTCGTGGAGTGTTGTGGTTTCCTCGATATCACTGTCGTAGTGTGTCGGTACCATGGACGCCTTTTTTATGGCATCCACCAAAGTCTACGACACACCCTGGCAAGGCTGTCGCAGAGCTGCCCTTCTCATGACAAGACTGCGACAAGGCTGCGATTGGAACTTTCTATGTCGGCACTTGTCGTAGCCTTGTCGTGGTTGGTGGACCCCCCCCCCCCCCTTAACAGTGAAGTGATGCGAGTTGGGTAATCAGGGATCACACGCCCTCAGGGCAGTTTGTTTATTGACTCATGCATTTTCGTCCTGCTTTTCCATCGTGGTAGTGGGAAGGGCAGTGAATATCATCGAGAGACACTGTAGCCAATTACCACACAGCAGTAGTCGTCAGCCCTTCAAAAGACCGACCTAACCCGGTGAGAGTGCCTTTAGGGATCCCGCCAACAATTGGATCGCCTCGTTTGTAGGGTTCCTGCTCAAACCCCAGTCCCGCGTGTTGTTAGCCAATAAGGACAGAGGCATGTGGTCACGTGACTTCAAAACATCCACTGATTGGCTGATTTGCAAGTTGGTGGTCGATACGTGCTGTTGTATGTCGTTAAACCCTGTTTTCATTATTTCATTTTATAGGTCCCTTACATTCCTGTATACATTAGCAGAAACTTCGTAAAAGAACTGAGTTCGGCGAAAAAGATCACCATGAGAAAGGTAACGCGTTACTAGAAAATGAATCGAATATATAAACAATATTACCATAATTTCGATCTGAGTGGCCGTATTCTCCGCGTAGTTGATGCGTAGTAATACTCTGAGAGATAGCGAGGAGTATTACGTATTATCCTACCCCTAATAAAAAACGCCATAGGCTTAACATGGGATTTGTTTATGTCACGGGTAGTGACATAAAGTGTTGTTTATGCCACTACTTTCTGATACTGAAAAAATATGGAAATGGGGTAGGATAAAATCTAGACGCCACTCGTTTGAGATTGAGTTTATTTATGCCACTCATTTTGCTGGCTCCGTAATGTCACTCATCTTCGACTCGTGAAATTATGGAGCCAACAAAATGTGTGGCATGAATAAACTCAGACTCAAACTCGTGACGTCTCTTGATAGTGTCAACTACAAGGAGAATACGGCCACACAGATCGAAGTCATGGTAATGTTGTATTTATTACTCACCTTTCGAATAATTATCAGGAAAAAAATATTGTATATTATTAGAAGTTCGACCCTAGCGCCGTGCTTTGTTTATATGATTTAGTTCCTATAACGCCCGTCAGGTGGCCGCAAAAGCCGTATTCTCCTAGGAGATTCCAGAGTTCGGTATCCTACTCAGTAGCGATCTGTAAGCTCCGTAGGCTTAGCATGGAGACTCCGTACGAAGTGGCTAATAAATAAGGATATGTTCACACCAATATCTGAATGTAATTACTCGAAGAAATAAAATCCTGACTGAAACCACTTCAACACTTTGCTCTTTGTATTATACCACCTGATTCCTTTTTAATTATATGCGGTAATGAATCAGTCTGCTAATTATCCACAGACATCAAAAGAACATCTTGACAACATGAGCAAATATGCACCTTTAATTAGTTCAGCAAGTTCTCATTATCCCTAATTACTAATTAAGCCTGATGAAGCATTTTTACGATGAGAACTCTAAGCTGACTGGAGAACTCAGCAAATGCAACTATAGAAAAGACACTTGTGCATATGTTACTACATTTCTCTTTCTTCATCTCACAAAACACAGGCGGTTCTTGTGAGGACCCAACCAATTTTATCATTAATTTTCAGAGCAATGTGAGAGCAATCTAAACCCAAGAAAAAGTAAGGTTGGTGTCAGTCACGTTTGTGCAGTTAATGAGATCGTTTTCTAAGGTGGACTTGGCTTATTGCCCGGAAGAACTTCTTGTTAGGGGAAAGGACATTAAAGATACAATAAAAAACCCTCCAAAAAAACGTTCAGACACGTAGCTATAGTACTGCAGGACCCCCCCCCCCCCTCGCTTATTTAAGATTCCCCCTAAAAATATACCTTGCACGTAGCTGAATGATCAGGTTTTTCTTATATAGCATACAATGGCAGGTTCCTTTAGCCACAAATATTTATGTTGAAAGTTTTGAGGTTTTTTAAAAATCTTTTTCCCCCTCTATTTTCTGCTTTGGTTGAGACACACAGGACAGCATTCCGAATATATGATCTTCATTCCAATTCCCTAACCACTACTACACGGACCCTCTCCCCATCTCCCCGACACTTGAGAGGAATATGTGACTGTTTACCTTGCACAGAATCCAGTGTGAACCTGCTATGATATTCCTCCTTTTAAAAGGAATCAGCAAATCTTACTGTACACACTATATCCTTCCCCATTCATCAATGATGAACGTATCATTTGCTCCTAGTATACAATAAACATTGTTCAGTGGAATATTCTTCTGAATAAAAGAAGATGCTTCTCAGGTTGAAAGTGAGAGCTTTCTTGGGCTTTGGATGTGCCTTCTAGCTATGATTTCATATTACCATGCTTAGTGAATGACATTAGTTGAATACAATCTAAAGGGCAATAACCGCCATCCTAATGGAGGTAAATCCTTTATTTCAAACAGTGAACTTTCTGGTATTTCTCACAGTAATAGCTCCAAGTCTATAATGATTTGTTTGTTTTGTTTTGGTTTGATTTTACGTCCAGTCAACCATTATAGGTCCTTTCCAGACTTTCTCAAGGTTCTTTTACACCACTAGGGTGGTGATCGAATCTATGTGATGAATTCAGGTAGAAATCTTACCCCTACACATTTACCGAGGTGAGAGTTCTTTTACTTCCCACACCACATAGACATGGTATGAGAAGGATGGAAGTCTATACTGAAAGCAGTGTACATGTGCATTGATTACGGCAACAGTCGTTAGCCGCAGTCATTTTTAAGCAATGTCCTCGCTATTCAATTGAATAATTAATTCATCCCGCAGGGGAATACTCTTGTCTACACTCATTAGGATACAATTATCGGCCTGATGAACCTTTTATAAAAAGAATTTGCAAATCTAGTTAGACATTCGAGATGGGGACGGAACAACAGCTGGGGCCCACTTAGTAATCTAGGATCATATGAGATGACCCTTTTCTGTACGCCATGGAGAATAAGGGACGATATGGGTCACTGCACGAACACCATGATTTTACGTATGAATGCGCCCGGCATATATAAGTAAGTATTTTGCGTATACAAGGTAAACATATTCCCCGTGTGTATACGCCTCATCTGTCGGCGTATATATAGACAGTAATCGATGGTTTTGTGGACAGGCGGCCGTAAACCACGAGAGGTTGACGCGTAGTAATACACGAGCGCTAGCGAGTGTATTACGAGGTCATCCGCGAGTGGTTTACAGAGCCACCTGTCCACAAAACCATCGTTTGTTGTATTTATTATCCATCTTTTCGAATAAATTAAACCCATTACTTGCCATATTGACGGGTATAATAACAGGAACTGTTTCTTTGCTCTATAGCAAAAGGGATTATTTTTCCCGTATACCATGGTTTTGAGGCTGTATACCACTGGTTAGATTCCGTATACCACAGTTATGGTATCTGACCGGTTTTATACAATGGGTCGTGGTTTACTGAGTCCCCATACATTTTCAATGGGGACTTTGTATACGATGGATAATAAAAGCGTGGCGGAAGGTAGCGGAGGTGGGAGGGGAGGTGGGGGTGGGGCGGCGGGGGGAGGGTTTCCCATTGAGGACACCTACACTTCTACCAACACAAACGGGCGGGAGGCGGTAGGGGGGGGGGGGGAGGAGGATATTTCCTCTCATATAAGTTGGGTGTGAAATACAGCCAAGACGCGTCCGTATGTACACACTGGGCGTATATATATATAAAAACAAGTCAATATTCAGCCAATACATGCACTTCCATGAAGGTGTATATATACGAATAAAATGATGGTTTTCGTGCAGTGGGTCAACTTTTATATTATATATTTACCCAGCTCGGTGGCCAAGTGGTAGGTAGGGGCGTTCGCCTCGAGCATGGGAGGTCGTGGGTTCAAATCCCAGTCGGGTCATACCAAAGACTTACACAAAAATGCTAGTCACTGCCCATTCGGCTCAACACCCACCATTAGAATGAGAACTAGGGCCCGAGTGGAAGTACGGCCATATAGCCGAACTCGGTGATTGTGTAACACAATATTCCCTTAAAAATGAAAAAAACAACCAAATAAAAATAAACAAAAAACGAGATGACCCTTTTCTGTATGCCATGGAGACCAAGGGACGATATGGGTAAACTTTATTCAACACTTATGGACAACCATATGGACGGCTAATACTGCCTTAGCGAACAGACTTGTTAAACGATAACCCTTGTAAAGATACAGCAAAGGTTTTTCATATACGATCCTACATTTTTAAACAAGCCCCTGGCCAAGAAAACCTGGCGAGGTGTGAGAAGCATGGTAAGGTGTGAGAAGCATGGTGAGGTGTGAAAAGCCTGGTGAGGTGTGAGAAGCCTGGTGTGGTGTGAAGAGCCTGGTGAGGTGTGAGAAGCCTGGTGAGGTGTGAGAAGCCTGGTGAGGTGTGAGAAGCCTGGTGAGGTGTGAAAAGCCTGGTGAGGTGTGAAAAGCCTGGTGAGGTGTGAGAAGCATGGTGAGGTGTGAGAAGCCTGGTGAGGTGTGAGAAGCCTGGTGAGGTGTGAGAAGCCTGGTGAGTTGTGAAAAGCCTGGTGAGGTGTGAAAAGCCTGGTGAGGTGTGAGAAGCCTGGTGAGGTGTGAGAAGCCTGGTGAGGTGTGAGAAGCCTAGTGAGGTGTGAGAAGCCTGGTAAGATGTGAAAAGCCTGGTGAGGTGTGAGAAGCATGGTGAGGTGTGAGAAGCCTGGTGAGGTGTGAAGAGCATGGTGAGGTGTGAAAAGCCTGGTGAGGTGTGAGAAGCATGGTGAGATGTAAAAAGCCTGGTGAGGTGTGAGAAGCCTGGTGAGGTGTGAGAAGTCTGGTGAGGTGTGAAGAGCATGGTGAGGTGTGAGGTGTATAGAGCATGGTGAGGTGTGAAAAGCATGGTGAGGTGTGAGAAGCCTGGTGAGGTGTGAGAAGCCTGGTGAGGTGTGAGAAGCCTGGTGAGGTGTGAAGAGCATGGTGAGGTGTGAGAAGCCTGGTGAGGTGTGAAAAGCCTGGTGAGGTGTGAAAAGCATGGTGAGGTATGAGAAGCCTGGTGAGGTATGAGAAGCCTGGTGAGGTGTGAAAAGCCTGGTGAGGTGTGAGAAGCATGGTGAGGTGTGAGAAGCCTGGTGAGGGGTGAAAAGCCTGGTGATGTGTGAAAAGCCTGGTGAGGTGTGAGAGGCAGTGTGAGCTGTGAGAAGCATGGTGAGGTGTGAGAGGCAGTGTGAGGTGTGATAAGCATGGTGAGGTGTGAAAAGCCTGGTGAGGTGTGAGAAGCCTGGTGAGGTGTGAGAAGCATGGTGAGGTGTGAGGAGCATGGTGAGGTGTGAGAAGGCTGGCGAGGCGGCTCGGAGTCACTACGTCAAACATTCAGAGTCATGATGGGGCCGAGCTGTCTGAGAGGTGTCAGTTTGAACCTGGAAGTTTCAGTAAAATGTTTCTCACAAATAACAAGCAAACTATCAAAGAAGGCTGAACTCTTGGGCGTACGTGAATCCCGTACACGTTCCTCAAGTAAAATCCGTTTCGTTAAGTATCATCATCGTTCAACTGCCTATGAGAAATCACCTATGTGTACACAGAGGTCAGCATCCCAGGGATGGGTTACCAGCTGAGACCAAATCAACCGAAACTGTAGCTGTTTTCAAACGATTTATGAGATCGGAGATGACTCCTAACTGAAACGATATTCCCTGTATCTCAATTTTTAAGATTCCACCCAGCATAATGCCCCTCCCCCGCGCTTCCCCCCTTTGTACAGCCCTTCTGTTTAAATCACTTGTTACAGTAGCCAAGTATTTCCTACCTAACACTAACTGAATACTCCACTGTACATAAGAGTAAATTTTCTTATGGAATACACACCTACACACTCCAAATGGAAGAACTGTGTAACAGAATTTGGATTTGAATAACTAAAAAAAAGCATAAAAAGATTGCGAAATTTGGTATACATATCAATGGCATTAACATAGAGTTGATCGCTTCATATATCTTGTAATTTGAATAAGTTTTATGTTCTGAGAGATAAGACTTTGTGTAGTTTGTACATGTTAGTGGCATGTTGCATGTTCATTCTATAGCTGAAAGTAACTCATAAATGCATAATAATATCTCACAAATTCAGAATATATCTTTTTTTATTTTTGAGTTAGTTATTCATGATCAATTGAGGTAGAAATGCACTTCCTCAGTGAGTATTCCTGGCGAGTAATCGGGTGAGCCACGTCTGGCGAGTAATCGGGTGTGCCACGTCTGGCCAGATGTTCCATTTACCTGTCGGGTAATCTGACACAGCACAAGACGAGTTGAGAACTTGGCCAGTTGTTTGACATTCCTCAAGGTCTTTATGCAGGATTCACACCTGGGGACTAATCTACCTGAGGTAGGTGTACATGATTTTTCAGATCTCCTATCTGGGGGTGGGGAGTTAGCTCAGTTGTTAGAGCACCGGACTTGTAACCCAAAGGTTGTAAGACTTTGTGGGTTCGAGTCCCACCCCCAGCAGTGGTAGATTTACTGCTATAACAAAGGCCATCCTTCTCATACCATGTCTATGTGGTGTGGGAAGTAAAAGAACTCTCACCTCGGTAAATGTGTAGGGGTGAGATTTCTACCTGAATTCATCACATAGATTCGATCACCACCCTAGTGGTGTAAAAGAACCTTGAGAAAGTCTGGAAAGGACCTATAATGGTTGACTGGACGTAAAATCAAACCAAAAAAAAAAAAAAAATCTCCTCTCTGTCTCAGACAATTCTCCTGTGGTACAGAAATCTCAGCGCAAGATGCCGTGTTTTGCTTTTCATTATCTCATGGGAAAATGGTGAATTTGATTCACATGGAAAGACACCTATAGTCTAAGACATAGTCCAAGTGAACACTCTCCCTGGTTATGCTGCTCGTAATATATCGGATGGCAAATATTTGCGCAAGACGATCTCAACCTGCTATGACTTTCTCATAAAAACGATGTGTATTTTCCCATATATTTACTGATTAGATACTCGGGCCAGTTTAATGAACTAAGATAGTACATTAAGAGCCTTTTCTGTATGCCATAGAGACCCACGGATGATGTGGGTCAACTTTAAATATTCAACATTTGGACGAACTTTTGGATGTCGAATACTGTCTCTTTTACTGATATTTACTCTCTTAACATAAAATATTACTTGTACTACAATAACATACATAAATATCTGTATTAATCCAAGGTCAGATTCTTTAACTTTATGAGCTTTTAATCGATATGACGCTTTATCTCACCCCGGTATTTTTCTCCAAAGGCTTAACACTAGGAACTCGTACTCCACAGCCGTGGGGTTCGTGCACCCAATACTATGGCTAATTTGGTGATTCATTTCATCAATAAATAGTGTTATACGGGGTGAGATAAAATCAGAAACCCACTCGATGAAAATAACTTGGTCTGTACTCCACCTCGTTTGACCACAGAGTAATTCACTCAGCTTCGCTTCGTGAATTACTCTGCAGTCAAACTCGGTGGAGTACGGACCAAGCTATTTCCATCTCGTGGGTTTCCTTCTAAATCTTCCAACTAAAATCTGAAATCTTTTATGCAGCATGTTTACGAGATTTCGTCGTTCGATTGATCGGTAAAGTATAAACGATCGGGTCGGGGTTTAAAAGCGGCATTTGTTGCACACCTAGGATTTGTAATATCCATACTCCACTGCGACCCATCGCCATTAGCACCTCACCTCAGCCCACCTTAAGGCTCAAGCCACTGTGCCCCGGCACCCAGCCTAAATCTAGCCTAAACCTGGCCTAGAGGAAGCGTCCGCAGCCGACGCGGGCATATTAGGAGTTCACAGGGTCAAGGTCAGGTGACCAGGTTAGATGTGGCCCTGGATGTGGCCGGCGTCAATAAGAGACGAGGCTTCTCATTGGTCGGCTGTCTGCGCACGTCTGATAGGTGCTCAGAACGAGGCGATACGGTGTGAATACGTCATGTGCCCAGCCTGCATGGGAATCAGAACGTCAGATAAAATACGTCCAGAGGGCGCACTGGACCGTACCGGGTAAAGATACCGGGATTAAGGAAGCGGTGTTGTAACCACTGGAGCGTGAAAACAGGAAGTCCCTTTATACGGACACCTCTTGAGCGTGTGTGAGCAGAATAGATGTCGATGTTTTAGTAGTGAAGGTTGTTTGTGATCTGTGAGAAAACCGTGTTAGGTGTCAGGGCTATTTGCACTATGTGACATGTCAAAGCGCTCTGTTAATGGAGGAAGGAGGTACTGACCGTGAAGGATTTTAGTGTTACATCACAAGCATCTGATATTACACAATCATTGGCTCTGACAGCTAGGACAGCTGTATGCGTCACGTAGGAAGGCTATGAGTACCACGTCTATAATATAAACACGGTATTTATTATACATCGTATACAAAGACTCCATTGAAAATATATGGGGATTCAGTAAACCACGACCCATTGTATAACAACTGTCAGATACCATAACTGTGGTATACGGATTCAAACCTGTGGTATACGGCCTCAAAACCATGGTATACGGGGAAAATAGCCCCTTTGTGCTGTAGAGCAAAGAAATAGTCCCTGTTGTTATACCCGTTTATATGGTAATTATTTAATTCATACGAAAAGATGGATAATAAATACAACAAACGATGGTCATGTGGACAGGCGGCTCTGTAAACCACTCGAGGTTGACGGCGTAATACACTCGCTAGCGCTCGTGTATTACTACGCGTTAACCCCTCGTGGTTAACGGCCGCCTGTCCACCAAACCATCGACTATTGTCTATTTATATACAGCATATTGACTGGTTTCCGATACCTGTAAGCGGCCATATGATTAAAGGAGTAGACGCTGAGTAATATGCGAGCACATACGAAGATATTACGAAGAGTCAACTCTGGAGAGCATATGACCTCTTTGGAAATAGTCTATATAGTATCTATTTTTCCCTACGCACTCCGTATGTGCACTTGCATACGTCGGGTATGTTGATATACACTCCCTCTGTATTTCCAACACATACTTTATATTCCAGTAAAACCCAATTTAAGGGACCACCCTCCGTTCCGAGCAAAATGTGCGGACTATCCCCTTAAGCGGGGTTTTCGGTGATTAGGCTATGTAGTACATAATGTACATGTATATACCTTTATGCAGGTGATACTATGGTATGGAGACACTGTTATAACCTCATAGACACCCCACAGATGCCTAACTGACACCTACAGGAGCCTACGCAGGCCGTTGCCTGGTATTTAGATCTAATCGTCTTGACACAAGTCAACACACACCATAAAGAAGTAATGGGGATAATCTGCAGTGTTCTGTACCGAAATAAATGTCTCCTTAAGCAGGGTGCTCCCTTAAGCGGGGTAATCCCTTGGACGGGGTCAAAAACACTCTTAACGAAGGGAAAATTTCTGTTCCAAGCAAATTGTCACCTTAAGCGGGGTGCCCCTTAAGCGACTCTGAATTAAGTGGTTATATCTGTATGCTCCAGGTATGGTGATACACACTCCCTATGTGTTTTCTATAGACACTTTGTATCAGATGGATACTATATTATTGCAATAAGGTACTTATTATGCTGTAGAGAGAGAATCGTGTACATTCTGTTACAGATTGCACCTTCTGTGACTGAAAGCTACGTTAAAGCTCATGGAAAGCTCCCCCGCAATGAATTAAAGTCCCATACACAGCACACGAGGATATCTTCCCTACATACAAAACCCTGCATATATAGTCGCTAGGCTGACGAGAATTTGCCCATAATCTACTTGGCGCCATCAATTCCCTGACTATCCTTGCCTGGGCGGTTGCTGACCGGTACTCAGTACCAGAGATAAAGCTCTCCTAGCGGCTATTCATCAAACTACACAATGGCGGCGGTGGTTGTATAAGGAGGTCGGCGGAGTAGGGTAGGGAGGGGCGGTGGGGAAGGGCGTGGAGGGGCGGGGCGGGGTGGGGTAACGGAGAGGTGGGGAGGGGCGTGGATGGGCGGGGCGGAGTATGGTAACGGGGAGGTGGGGAGGGGCGTGGAGGGGCGGGGCGGAGTACGGTAACGGAGAGGTGGGGAGGGGCGTGGAGGGGCAGGGCGGGGTATGGTAACGGAGAGGTGGGGAGGGGCGTGGAGGGGCGGGGCGGGGTATGGTAACAGGGTGGTGGGGAGGGGCATGGAGGGGCGGGGCAGAGTAGGGTAACGGGGAGGTGGGGAGTGGCGTGGAGGGGCGGGGCGGGGTGGGGTAACGGAGAGGTGGGGAGGGATGTGGAGGGGTGGGGCGGAGTAGGGTAACGGGGAGGTGGGGAGGGGCATGGAGGGGCGGGGCAGAGTAGGGTAACGGGGAGGTGGGGAGTGGCGTGGAGGGGCGGGGCGGGGTGGGGTAACGGAGAGGTGGGGAGGGATGTGGAGGGGTGGGGTGGAGTAGGGTAACGGGGAGGTGGGGAGGGGCGTGGAGGGGCAGGGCAGAGTAGGGTAATGGAGAGGTGGGGAGTGGCGTGGAGGGGCGGGGCAGAGTAGGGTAATGGGTTTGTGGTGAGGGGCATGGAGGGGCGGGGCAGAGTAAGGTATCACAATGGGCGTGGAGGAGGGTAGGGGCGGGGCAGGGCGGGAAGAAGGGGTTTGGATGAGGGGTGGTGGGATGGGGCGGGGAGGAGGGGTGGGGAGGAGGGGCTGGGCCAGTCAATGGGCCACACAACGGGTGCGGAGGAGGGTAGGGGCGGGGCAGGGCGGGTTGGAGGGGCAAGAATGAGGGGCGGGGAGGCTGGGCGGTGAGGCTGGGCGGGTAGGCCGGGCGGTGGAGCGGAGGCCCGGCTCGTCACGCCCCGGGCCCCGCCAGTCAATGGGCCACACAACGGGCGGGGATTAGCGAGCAGCTCAAGGAAGGGAATCCGCTACAGCAACAGGCGCCCGATTCTCCCGGTCGACGTGATGTGAGTGCAGGAAAAGCTGGCAGAGCAGCAGAGTTTCTATACTTCTCCCCGCGACCAGGAAGATCTCACCAGTGGGAGGTATGCGGCGTTTCCACCTGCCGATAATGTCCAAAGATCATGGCATTTCGCATGAGGCCATACTCGACACATTTAATGCAAAAATCGTCAGGTGGAAACAAAAATGGTCAATAAATTTTCTCGTTCACCTTATGTGGCACCACTGACGGACTTCTGCACCCACCAATGAAATCAAAGCGAATTGATTTAATCTATCGCGGTCTGTATTTTACTAGCAAAAGTCGGTCAGCATCCATCACATTTTTGCAGTGCAGTTCACCCATTATGTACCATCAACCTTTCACTAGGAGAACCACTAACGACTTTTGTACAGCGTGAAAATTATCGGTGGGGTTTCAGTCGGCAGGTGTAAATGCAGCATAACATGTGCCAAATGAAATGACAACCATCCCTCCTCTTAGTAAAATATTACCAATGTGAGTACATATATACACAGGATTTTGATCCCCTTTTTTTTGTATTCTCCGTGTACTTGATGAGTAGTAATATTCAAGCGAATTCGAGGATATTGTATTTTTCAACTACGACGAGAATACGACCAAGCATTTTTCAAAACCACCATAATGTTGTATTTATTTTTCAGCAATCCAAATACAAGTTATCAAAGGAAGGACACTCATGTACTACTAGGGACAGCTTTCCGTATTCTCCCAGTAGTGATATGTAACTCTGTGGTAGACTTGCTTAAGTCTTTGATTACGGGTATCATCAAGACAGGGATTGGGTTCTGGTGAGGAGGGACGGGGCAGGTGGAGGGGTAGGCATAGGAGATAGGGACAGAGTCCTGGTGAGGAAAGGAGGAGCTAGGCAGAGGGGTGGGAGACAGGGACTGGGTCCTGGTGAGGAGGGGAGGCGCTAGGCAGAGGGGTAGGAGATAGGGACTGGGTCCTGGTGAGGAGGGGAGGGACTAGGCAGAGGGGTGGGAGACAGGGACTGGGTCCTGGTGAGGAGGGGAGGCGCTAGGCAGAGGGGTAGGAGACAGGGACTGGGTCCTGGTGAGGAGGGGAGGCGCTAGGCAGAGGGGTAGGAGATAGGGACTGGGTCCTGGTGAGGAGGGGAGGGACTAGGCAGAGGGGTGGGAGACAGGGACTGGGTCCTGGTGAGGAGGGGAGGGGCTAGGCAGAGGGGTAGGAGACAGGGACTGGGTCCTGGTGAGGAGGGGAGGGACTAGGCAGAGGGGTGGGAGACAGGGACTGGGTCCTGGTGAGGAGGGGAGGGGCTAGGCAGAGGGGTAGGAGATAGGGACTGGGTCCTGGTGAGGAGGGGCGGTGTAGGGATAGGCATAAGAGACAGGGACTGAAGCCACTCTTGCTCTAAAGGTCTAGTATGGCGACTCCGTATTAGGTGGATAAGAAACTGACGTACCAACTGAAATGATAAATTACCCTCGTGATGTAGTATCTAGCTCATTCCAACTCCATCATTTATGCGCTGAAGCCTTCTAGCGAGGTAGAAGGCTGGAGAATTGGCATCGTCAACGCAGCAGTTTTAGAGTACCAAATGCTTGATATCTATGTAGAATGTAGAAAACATTGCCTGAAGAAGTCGGATAAATAAGCGGTCAGTATGTGTAAAACGTACGGCCGCAGGTAAATAAATAGATTTGCTCAAGTCTTTGATTATGAACATTCATTATATGATTAAACACAATAAGAATAAAGTGCATTAAAGTATTATTTTCTCTGACTGGCCCATGACTCAACCTGTATCCCAACGAGGAGGGTAGCCATAGGATGCAGGGACTGGAGCCAGTCTTATATATAAAAATAACTAGTTTATCCAGGGTTCCCTGGCCCTATTTACCTCCCGATATATATATAACTACTTGTTGCCGCCAATCATTTACCTCATATTAGGTGTTAATCAGGGCAATATACGCCAATATATGTGTGGCTGACGATCCACGAGGTATTGTCCAATTTACGTTTGATAATTGATCGTGGGGAATGATACCTCGTGAAAAGTGTCATGGGTCTCTCCTGACTGGTGACACCTCCTTGGGTATCCTGGGAGAATCAAAAGCGTAATATATCTATTTAGATCTACGGATGTATGTTTGTTTTTGACAGAAAAACAAATTGGCAGAGATAAATCGAGAATATCCAAAATATTTAGCGAGATTCATTTAGAATCATAATTGGAGACATTTCTTTGACCCAGGATTTCACTCCCCATGGACGACAGTGATAAATAACCGCATCATGCGTCCTTAAAAGGTCAAGAGACCTCAAAATTAAACCATCCCCTGGGACCTGTTTCACTAGTTTTGTGACATGTCTAGATGGCGTCTGTGACACCATACAGACAGATTAGTGTTGACTAGTTTCGTGACAACACAAGTAGTACTGGCACAAGTGGCGCTGTAGTGTCACTGTTGGCAACACCACCATTGTGACACAACATACGACAATGGATGTGACATGCATTATGAAACACGCCTTTGTTTTGTCCGTTCTTGCTTGCACTGCTGGTGCCGCTTTGCATGTCTGGCTTACACTTTTGTCACAAAACTAGTGAGAAAGGTCCCTGGTCTGTATGGACCCATATGGTAATTTAAGATTGTATATTTCCTGTACCTCGCATAAGGTTTATCGTTTAAATTCTTTAATTTTGTTCGCTAAAGCCGGATGCCCATCTACCGATTCAGGGTTGAACGATAAGTTCCCAAATCGTATAGGAATTGGTCAACTTGTTGCAGGCAAATTACGTAACCCTCGCTCGACCCGCGGCCCTCGAGGAGAGGGGCTGGTGGGTATTAGTCCTAAGGAAATCAGTCTACACCTACCGACATATATATGCACACTTATAAAATCGGTGTATGGTCCACTGATCGCTGGGGGAGGGCAAAAACCACAACTTGTTGGTAACAAAAGGACGTCTGAAGGAGGTGGTTCACTAATCGTTGGGTAGCCTTGCCTAGCTGTCCTACATCTACCGACTCCGTTAGGATACCTCACCTGAGACAAATTACCCTCCGTTTGTCGCCGACAAACGTAGATAAATGTTCCGAAATCGGTAGATGGGCATTGGGCTTAAGACAGTCTTGGCCATCCATGAGGTCGTCCAAGTGTAGATTCAAGTTGACCCACATCATCCCTGGTTCTCCTTGGCATAAAGAAAAGGTTCTTCATGTATGTTCATAGATTATCAAACGGACTCTTGCCTGTATGGACACAAACCACCTCTCAGGGGCCCGTTTTATAATCTAGGATCGTACATGACCTTTTTCTGTACCACCTACACGGTTTATCGTTTCATGGTATTCAAGTTTGTTTGCTAAGACAGTCTTAGCCGTCCATAAAGGTGTATAAAAGTGTCGAATAAAGTTGACCCACATTGTCCCTGCGTGTCCTTGGCATAAAGAAAAGGTTATTCATGCATGATCCTAGATTATTAAACGGGTTAATGTATGGACACAGACCAGCTCTCAGGTTTGTATTCATGTTCTTCACCCTCGGGCACTATCCCTTTACAAGACCACCAATATGTAGGAACACCAGGAAGTCCCGTGGGCATTAATCCACTTCCGCAAGTCGTAATCCATGGCCGCCATTGTTGACAACACGCCATTGTTGAAGACACGGCTGTTGTTCGCCCCTGTGACTTCCGTCTTTTAGCGCACCCTAGCGGGAATCAGGTGGGCGACAGCGCGACACCAACAAAGCGGTTATCTGCTGTTGTGTAAAATGTCTGTGTTCTCCATACACTGCTAATTCCAAATGCACTCTACTAGAAATCAGGTACAGGCAATGTAACCCACGCACTATAGGTTTTGTCCATTTAGGAAACAGACCGACAAGACTGTATGATGCTCAGGTATTGAAATCGTACCAACCGAATGCATGCGCTGGAACCAACCATTACCAATGGTAGGAAATGCACCGACCGTTTATATATCTTAGAATATCATCAGAAATATTTAATGAAAGCTTACCGAAATGACAATAATATTGATAGTACTCAGGGGCACGTTGAATAAGCTAGGATCCTACATGTAGACACCCATGGACGATGTGGGTCAAAACCTATGGACGATCTTATGGACGGCTGGTACTGTTTAAGTGAACAGACTTAGGCCTAGCCTCCACCTACTACGATAGAAATTGGACCTACCGATATGGTACCGATAGAAAAAAATCAATATTGGAGACATATCTGGGAGGTACAAATCGTAGACATATGTCTAGACATGCCAATCTACCATGCATCGATAATTCGTAATGGTTTTTTCGGTGCCTAATCGCAGAAATATGGTCAACTGCCCCGATATTAGGTGACCTTCCGACGCGATTTTGATTCTTTATCGGGAGGTGCATCGAAGACCATATCGGACACATATCGTAGGTGGACGCCGGGCCTTAGATATTGTTAAACGACGCCCGTTGTACAAGATACATAAAAGGATCTTCATGTACGAGCCCAGATTATTAAATGGGCCAATGAGTAATTTCTGTAAATAGACAATTTTTAGAACTGGGCAATGACGAAGCGTAAGCATAATGTGAACAACGTTACATTAAAAGACAAATGTATAATGGGTAACGTTCTTACAAAGATTGTCACCACAGGCTTGATAAAGGATACCTAGAGAAAACCAGCAGAAGGGTATTCCAATGCTGACAGTGTGCCATCTTTGTTGGTAATCGTTAATCACGGATAATGGTTGCATAACTTGACTATTAAGGTTACAATGCATTGACCAAGGTATAAAAATTGAATAGCTCGATGAATGCAACGTTGAGAACCACACATAAAAAAATCGAAATGGATCAAAAGAATTCTGAAAAAACCCCAGAGACTAGCATGTCCGATTTAGTCATAAATAGCTGTCTGGATAATGATAGGTAGACCAGCAGTTACCAAAACGCCTCTTAAGGCTCACCATAGACTTGCTCAAGTCTTTGATTATGGACATTCATGATTAAACAAAATTACGACAAAGTATGTTGCGGTGTGACTGGCCCAGGAATCAAAGACTTGCCCATTAAGAACGAAACCTCCTGTAGATTGCAACCCCAGCCGCTCCTGTAACCCTACATCTCCTCCTACACCTCTCTCAATCCCCAAGCAGATATCCTGACCAGTGACAAGGAACTCTGCATGGAGAGTGCCGGACAAGCCTGGCGTTAAACAGCGCCAGAAATCGAACACCATTACCGATTTGACCAGTCCCTGTATCAAGGAGAGTGGGGTAAGTGGAGGGATACAGGGACTGGGGCCAGTCTAGGCTCACCTCTTCATGATATCAAACATGAAATATTAGTTTTACCATTCATAATAAATCGCCTAGCAGGAAGCATGACGCACCATTCATCACTCAGGGTCTTGATGGTAGGCCTTTGGTTGTTCACTGATTAGCATGGTACTAGTGCAAGCACGAAGGGGTATGTTTATGGGCCCGTTTCCATTGGCCGACGAAAACGGTGCAGACTTTATGAGTTCTGCTAGTAGCCCATTTCCATGTTGGGTTAGCTGTGCTAAAGGTACATTGGTGGTGTTGATCCGTGACGGCCAGTGGAAATGGGCCTTTAGGAAAAGTAATAGTCAGGTTGGTAGATAGTACTACCCAGAGGAAGTCAAGTTGATTGTATGGCGTTTATTGATTTATCTCACCCCTGGTACAAGCTTTGCCATAGAAATAACATTAGGAAAAAATACTCAACGATCACCCCCGTAAAGTGACAATACTACGCCACGGTCGTGGCGTAGTGAATTCGCTAGGTGTATTCGAGCTATTCTGATATTCTGATACTATCTAACATCATAGAAAGGGGTGAGATAAATCCAGAACCGCACTCGAATCATAAAATAGACAATACTCCACTCGTTTGGATGTGCCATAATTGTCACTCGGCTTCGCCTCTATGACAATTGTGGCCCAGCCAAACTCGTGGAGTATCGTCTATTTATACGATTCTCGATGCAGTTCTATATAAGAACCAACGTTTCGACTATAACATAGTATTCATCAAGACAACTAAAAATGTCACATAATTTTCCTCGGACTATGGAAACGGACCTTAAGCTGCGTTTCCACCTGCTGATTATGACCACCGATTATGACATCTTGCACTGCTGACCGATTATATGACATTTTGGTACAACAATTGTCAGGTGGAAACAAAAAGAGTTTCAAATAATACGTGATATGATAGTATAGGGCGACTTTTGAGGCCACGAACAAAATATATCCAGGTTGAATTAATCGGTGGCGATCGTCGGTAACCACCTCCATTTTCAACAAAAAACTAAGTTTTCTTCTGACCGCTACTGCTTTATAGGTTAACCCTGCATCCACTCAATCTTCATGCTTGCCAAGTCCTTTATTATCCATCGTATACAAAGTCCCCATTGAAAATGTATGGGGACTCAGTAAACCACTACCCATCGTATAAAACCTGTCAGATACCATAACTGTGGTATACGGATTCAAACCTGTGGTATACGGCCTCAAAACCATGGTATACGGGAAAAAGTCCCTTTTGCTAAAGAGCAAAGAAATAGTTCCTAATGTTATACCCGTTAATATGGCAATTACTGGATTTAATTTATTCGAAAAGATGGATAATAAATGCAACAAACGATGATTTTGTGGACATGCGGCTCTGTAAACCACTCGCGGTTGACCTCGTAATACACTCGCTAGCGCTCGTGTATTACTACGCGTCAACCTCTCGTGGTTTACGGCCGCCTGTCCACAAAACCATCGATTATTGTCTATATCCATGTTGAACAATCGGTACTCATGGAACACTTGTCGTCGGGTGGAAACAGAGTGTAGGCTTTGGGGTCAATGATTGTCAATCCAGATAGATCCTCAAGGTAACTGGACCGATGGCACCACGGACCGATGGCACCTGGACTGATGGCACCTCTTTTCAGTTTCACCTGGACTGATGGCACCTGTGCCTGGACTGATGGCATCACTTGCCTAGACTGAGGGCACCACTTCATTTTTTACCTGGACATGGGAACTAATTGATAGATATAGTAATAATGTGCAATAGGCCTGTAATAACAGTGTTTCCAGTTTAATTTTCAGGGTTTTTTTTCTGGTTTCTGAAAAGAAAATTGATTTCAGGAGACCACCGCTGCTACCGCAACCGGTACTGAGGCGGCCGCGACCGGTACCGAGGTGGCCACGGCCGGGACTCTGGGAGACTCTTAATTAAGCGATATATACCATATAAACCTATGTTCTTATAGGTATCTTCTTATAATACGATATCCACTCTAACTGTTAATGCTATAGGTCAGGAGTAAGTCCGGGTTTGCAAGCCGGGTGGCTTTTTTTTTAAATAATTTTTTTTTAAAATCATCACATAATTTCTTCTTTATGTGAATATAATATACTCCATAGTTCAAATATAATATGGCAATAACCATAATCAGTCTCGGTAGTGGTGCCATCGGTCTAGGAAAAATGTTGCCATCGGTCCGAAGAGGTGCCATCAGTCCAGGTGCCATCGGTCCGTGGTGCCCTCGGTTCGGTAATCATTCTCAAAGAGGACCACCGACCAGTTTTTGTACAGGGTGCACATGTATGATCGGTAGGGTTTTGTCGGCAGGTGGAAACGCCACATTAGCCAGGAACAGTGATTGAATGATCTAGGATCGTACATGAACTCCCTTTTCTGTACGCCAAGGAATCCCAGAGTTGATGTGGGTTAACACTTATAGACGACCTTATATGGACGACTAAAGTGTCTTAGTGAACGAACTTGAATGTCATTAAACGATAACTCTTGTATGAGGTACAGAAAATGGTCTTCATGTACGATCCTTGATTATTAAACAGGCCCCAGGAACTATTGGGCTTTCTTGTGGCCAGACCATGTATTATAGAAAGGTTACCTAGGGTCACGTGACTACCTCAGAACGAGGCTGGTGTTGTTTTGGCGGGAAGCAGACGACTCTCAGACACACTGAGGTCAGACTTGATGACCTCTCCCCCTCCCAGCCAATTTGTGAGCGGAATGGGGATCTATTATTGAGGGAAATGACAGATCATGACCGGAATGGCGCGCGGAGGGGTTTATCTGAGAGTTGGTTCTCATATACAACCACAGGGGGCGTATGCATGATAAACACATGGTGTTTCGGCGACTACCTAAAGAATCTGACCTGGTAGATTCCCTCGGGTCTGTTCGTCTGAGCCTAGACTGGCTCCAGTCCCTGCACCTCACCTACTCCACCCTACACTAGCTTCTTTCCCTGTGTGCTGTGTCTACCCCTCCACCTACTCCACCCTACACTAGCTTCTTTCCCTGTGTCCTGTGTCTACCCCTCCACCGACTCCACCCTACACTAGCTTCTTTCCCTGTGTGCTGTGTCTACCCCTCCACCTACTCCACCCTAATCTGGCATCAGTCCCTGTGTACTATGTTTACCCCTCCACCTACTCCTCCCTAGATCCTCTACCTACCCTACTACCAATTCTGCCCTAGACTGGCTTCAGTCCCTGTATCCTATGTTTACCCTCCACCTACTTCTCCCTAGACTGACTTCTGTCATTGGATCCTCTACCTACCCTCCTACCTACTCTACCCTAGATTGGCTTCAGTCCCTGCATCCTATGCCTACCACTCCACCTGCTCCAATTTAGGCTGGCTTCAGTCCCTGCATACTGTGCCTACCCTACACCTACTCCTCCCTAGACTGGCTTCTGTCCCTGGATCCTATGTTTATCCATCTACCTACTCCTCCCTAGACTAGCTTCTGTCCCTGCCCCTATGCCTACCCCTCCTACCCTCCTTGCTGAGATATGCCTGTTTGGGGAAGTCCACATGTAAAGTAGTTTGAATTCTTAATCAAGGACTTGAGTAAGTCTAGTTTGAGCCGTTATGCAAGTCTTCACCCGTAAAGACCTCAAGGGAGCTTCCCTTTTAAGGGAGCCTTGTGGATAGGAGAAATCAGTCACCATAATAAAGTGGCTTCTCAAGGGATTATCTTACTAAGCACAAGAATCATGTATCACTCGACTTAAGAAAACCAATCATTTGAAATAGAGATGTCTGATAGAATTATAGACTCAGCCACAATCGGAGCTGAATATAGCTGAAAATGCGGTCGGCATTTCCCTACGTTATGTACGACGTAGGGACTGTTGAGTGCCTCTGGCTCGACGGAAAATCTTAAAACTCGCCTGATAATGATATAGAACGTCCTGACCATGCTGTACAAGTCACAGAACTCGATGCTTATTTACCGTTTGTACGGACCAAGGCGTTTACGCCGAGTTCCGTACAAACCTTAAATTAGCATCGAGTTCTGTGATTTGTACAAGCATGGTTGGACGTTAAATATTTACAATATGCCCGAAATAAAAAAAAATCAACTTCATTTTTCTTAACAACCAAAATTTTAATAAATGTGTATTTCTAGGTGGTCCGTATTTCAGTGTACGGATCAGTGGTCTGTACAGTATTTTTACTTCATAGGTTAAAACGGTGCGTATTTACATACCGCATGGGTATATAGTAAACACCGATACATCGAGCGGTGTAGTGCTATGTGTGAGACAAGCAGGCTGAGTGGTGCAGTCCCTGTATATCAGTGCGAATGGTCAAATATTTAAAAAAAACGATATAATCGTTGAAAAATGATGAAATTTGGTATACATACATGTAGCGAATATAAATAACATTATTTGTTGAAAATGACATTGGATTTGAAGTAGATTCAGTGCATGAAAAACATCGGCAACGATATTTCTAGAAGTGTCTTCCGGGACGACAAATGGACGACGATATGGACAAGATTTTCAAAATGAACGATTTTTTTATGCCACACCAGCTACGATATTTCTGCTTCTCGTATCGTCAAAAGCTCGTTCACCGGCGACATTTCTTATGCTACGTTTTGGCAGCAACGAGACTTGTACGATTATTTCTTTATCGTAGAATTATTATTCAACAGGTTTACGCACATAGCAGTCCCTCAGATGACACCAGAGCTGTGTACGGACGGTTTGCCGTTCTCCCACACGCTATCCGATTACCCACCCACCAAGTTTCTTGACTTAGATGGCCATTATGATATTTCTACTGTTATCTCATATTATTTACCTCGGCGTCTATTATTACTGTTCTATCATAACTACGCAACTAAAGCACTGCACGAACATCATTATTTTACATATGGATGCGCCCGGCGTATATAAGTAGGTATTTTGCGTATACAAGGTCGTCCAATTCCCCGTGTGTGTACACCTCATCTGTAGGCGTATATAAGCATCCAGTGAAGAGGGCTTCACTGAGAGCGGGCAGGGGGCGGGGGAGGGCTTCCTACTGAGGACACCTGTACTTCTACCAACGCAAACGGGCGGGAGGCGCTGGGGGGAGAGGATATTTCCTCTCATATACGCCGGGTGTGAAATACAGCCAAGACGCGTCCGTATATAAGGCCTGGGCGTATATATATACATATACATGAAAACAAGTCAATGTTCAGCCAATACATGCACTTCCGCGATGGCGTATATATGAATAAAATGGTGGTTTTCGTGCAGTGAAGCTAATCTACTATTCATCATCTCTGGTCCAACTCTCCGTTCCGGGCTAAAGTATCTGCTTATGTGAGATATACGCTTACACCGGTTAAAACAAACAAACAACTAATTAGAGAGGGAACTGTCTGTTAACGCGGGGTGATCACTATGCGGGGTGCTAGGCGGGGTTCTACTGGAGTGCAATGAACTTACTCATTTTACCAAACTATATCAATCACTATTAACAATACTTTCGTCTTTGTCTTCAATGGAAAATGAATACATTAGAATTATCTGAATATGGCCGCAGCGTGGTGAGAGTCGTGTGTTACCGGTGCGGAATGCTATGCCTGATTTAACCAAGTCACAGTAGTCATAGGATAACCAAAAGATAGGAATACATCCGTAAAGCAACAGTCGTCCCCACAAGACTAAAATGGCCGAACAAAGACCACCGAAAGATTCAAGAGAGACCAGAGACACAACTCGCAAACAACGTGCAAATCGACCCGGTGAAGCAGACATGGCAGAAGGGGCCGCAGACGTAGCCCCTCCCAAGGTAACAAAACGATACTTACCTCCACTGAAACTGACAGCGCCTAATTCAGCTATCATCGAAAAGATAAATGAACTAGAACAGCGTGTCCAGGTACAAGAAAACATCGCAGAAAGATCGTTAGGCTTTATATCAGAACTCGAAATAAGAATGAAGAAAGCTGAATCAAATGCCAACAATACAGCAACTATTTTGGACCGGGCAGCAAGTAGACTTGCAAAGACGGAGGTGGAAATCTCTGACTTACAGACATACGCAAATCGTGCGAGTGCTCAGGTGGAGGACCTAGAAAAAGACACACTAAAGACCCTCCTAAAAACGATGAAGACAGAAGAAAGACTAAACTGGATAGACACTGAGAAAAGGAAAAAAATCTTGGTAATCTCTGGAAGACCTGAAGAAAAAAACGAATGGCTAAGAGACGTGGTGGTACAACTATTGAATGACATAGGCTTAAACCCAAATGAAATACCAATCGAGAACCTATACAGACGAGGGCGGTACACCCCTAACAATCGGCCCAGGGATATTGTGATTGTCCTTGCGCTTGCGTCACTCAAGTCGCTGATATATAGCAACCTACATAGGCTAAAGGGAAACCCGTCTTGGAATAAAATCTCAGTCCATGAGGAGTTATCTCGTGATGATCTGCAAAAAAGCAAAACTATGAGAGCGATAGGAGCCCTAGCACGTACAAAGAAGCTCAATGTGATGATGAAAGGCATGGCATTAAAAGTGGAGAATAAGGTATACACATACAGTCAACTTGATATGCTAAAACAAGCACATCCAGGTGTTAGCATTGAAGCAGCTAAACAACAGGAAACACCCGATGGGATAGCTTTTCAGGGGCATTATGCCAAGTTCTCAAACCTCTACCCATGTGATATTGTATATCAAGAGATTGCGTACGATTTGCTGGAAAGAGCATATCAGACGGTAATGGCGGTCACATGTGAGGATACCAAAGCAGCAATGCGTATACAAGCAGCAGACGACGTATACGAAATCATCAGTATAGCAAAGAAAGTAAAGAAATCAGCTGACTGGGAGAAGAAGAAGGAACAAGTAATGGAAGAGTTACTCCTAGCCAAATTCACCCAAAACACCATCCTCAAGTGCGCACTAATGGATACTAACAACCTATTCCTGTACGAAGCCACGCATGACGGATTGTGGGGGTGCGGCAGACTGCTGAGCGAGGTAAACCAAATTCAACAAGGCAACATCACTGGTCAAAATCGACTGGGTCTGCTTCTTCAAAAAGTAAGAAAGGTTCTCCAAAAGAAAGAGGGATTAGACAGTGATAACGAAGAAGAAAAGGATGTAGAGGAGGAACCTGAACAGGGAGAGGAGGAAGCTGAAGAAGTCGAACAAGAAGCAGAGAGAGAGGCAAACATGGAATAGTAGACAAGTGACCCGAAGGTCGAGGCATAGCAGTGAGGAACCCATGGTGTATAAATAGGATAAACATGAAACACGTTGTAATAACTGACTCAAGAGGTGCAAACTTGCAAGAGGCATTGAATACTGTGAATGATGGTGTTATTAATACTACAGTGCGCTGTTTCAGGGGCTGCTCCATACAAGAGTTAATTGTGATAACGAAATGCTATGTGTCACAATGTCCAGTAGATACATAATGGTAGAAAGTATACCCTCATAAAAAAAAAGGACAAGTATTACTACTCAAATACCATGATTTAGGAAGTTCTTTATCCACGTATCCCAAGGAACATCAATTTGCTTATCTTTATAAATGAATTATATATTTACAATTATAAGGTGATAAGTTTATGTGTTACAAAGTTAAGATGTGTAACGAAAGGAAACTCGAAGAAAACCAGCAACTGTACGCAAACGCTGACGAGTATCCTATTATTGGCTCCGTTATAAAAACAAATTGTGTAACCACGGAAGAAATGTAAAACAACGTTGAGAACCAATAAAAATGTAACAAAAAAAACAAAAAAAACCCGCGTAAGCGGACAGTGTTCGTTCCGGGCAAAAGTGTCCGATTACGAGACGTGTCTGCTTACGTGAGGTTAAAATAAACATCTAATAGAGGGGACCGTTCCAAGCAACGGTGTCCGTCATTTGTTTGTTTGTTTGTTTTGGTAGTTTAACATCCAATTTGTTCAATTAGACTTACTTTGGGTTTGATAGAATCTATGAGATGAATGTATGTGAAATCCCACCGCTACACATTTACCGAGGTAAGAGTTCTTTTACTTCCCACACCACATAGACATGGTATGAGAAGGATTGGCCTTTGATATAGCAGTAAATCTACCACTGCTGGGGGCTGAGGGAGAAAAGTGGCTGCAGTGGGACCCGAATGAACAAAGTCCCGTGCTCTTTACCACTGAGCTATCTCCCCGCCCAGCCCGGTCACTTTAGTTATGCTTGCATGCAAGCATATCCAGTCTGCACCACGAGGAGGCGACCAAGAGGGTGAACAGATTGGTAATTTCTGTCCACCCCAGCAGACCGGGTGTCCGCTAACACGGTGTGGCCGCTTACGCGGGGTGTCCGTTAGGCGGGGTTCTACTGTATACAGTAGGTAGAATTCTCTTTACTGTGTGCGTACGGGAATCTGACGGAATCTGTGTTGCGTATTCAGCGGAAAAATATACGTTATGACCTACTAGGACACGAGAGAACGACTACTAATATGTGTAAAACATATGAATTGGATAAAGGTCTTTGTTGAATCCCCCCCCCCCCCAAAAAAAAAAAATCTAGTTATAAGCATTTTTCTACAGTCCCTCAGAACTACACCCCGGCATGGCGATCCCACGCAGATCTATTCTAGGATTGAAAGACGGATTCTTATCCGGACACTGGACTTGGTCGTGGTTCTGAAACGACCCCGCAGCGACTTTTATAAAACGCGTCGCCTGAAGTCGGCAGGATGCCCTCCTTTGATGTGATCCACGCTGTAAAGCCGCCATGCCCCCCTGCGACGTTTCCATATTGTATTTGTCCTGTAGCTCTGATAATCATTCCCCGACCGCCGGCCTTGCTCGAGCTGCGACTCAAGAAAAAAAAACACCAGCCCCCAATTTCCCGTCTAGAGGCACGAAGCCAATCCCGCTTCTTACCTGAAGGTGTATTTCTTGCTCAGTAGCCTCTGCATGGTGCATATTGAAGTATAGTTGTAGGACAAGAGATTTCCCTATGTATTGTCGGAAGTCATTATCCGCCTATTACGGAGTCGCCATAGAGAATGTTTATATCGAATGCCTCTATTCCACCAACCAGGAGGTTCTGGCCATCCAGCAGGAGAAATATAGTCCCCTCCAAAATGAGGTTAAATCACCATGCACTTCGAAATCGGTTTCATAAATGTTCATTTGATGTTATAGTTATTCCAAATCAGTCATAATAATCATATTTACCATCAAAGACCATTAATTGTTGTACATGGTTAAACCGAGAAGAACAATATATATATAGGTGTAATGCAACTGTTACACCTGCCGATTTTGACCACCGATCTTGGCATTTCACCCCGCCGACCAATTATGCGACATATATAGTCCAATAATCAAAACAGAAATGATCAATGATTTTTCTCTCCCACCCTATGCAATTTAGCATCACCAACCGACTTCTGCACCCAGCGACGAAATCAAAGTGAATTGATTAGATTTATGGCAGTCTGTATTTTACGACCTAAGATCGTTCAGCGTCCAACACTCGTTGAAGGGCAGGTCACCGATTATGTACCTCCAACCTTTCACAAGGAGAACCTCCGAGCGACTGTTGTACAGCGTGTCATTATCGGTTGGGTTTCAGTCGGCAGTTGGAAACGCCAGATTATCTCACACCGGTATTTTTCTCCATAGGCCTAACATTAGGAACTCGTACAACCCGGCATGACGTTCGGGTACCCAATACTCAATGGCTAATTCGGTGATTCATTTCATCAACAAATCATGTCATACGGGGTGAGATACTTGGTCCATACTCCAACTCGCTTGACCGTAGAGTAATTCACTCAGCTTCGCTTCGTGAATTACTTCGCAGTCAAACTCGGATGAGTTCGGACCAAGCTATTTTCATCTCGTGGGTTTCCTTCTAATTAGTCTACACGGAATTACCAAAATGCTTGTCAATGCTGCGTCATTATCGTATAAATGGTGTAATCTTGCGAGTCGTTTTGATACAATGTACTTGTTATTAATCAAGTAGTCGGATATTAAATACAATAACGACTGGATTTATTTGCCAGAGGCTGTCATCCAATTGTAGTCGACGATGTGACATCTTCTTTCATTTCTAGGAGCCACAGACATTATTTACTAAGAGATAGCTCATAATCAACCAGCATATTTCCTCATTAACCGGAAGAAGAACATTAATCTGATGTGAGAAATGTTGCCCGTTTCAAAAGCAGAGCCACCGTGAAAATGCGCGTTGTCAGCCGATAGGAAAAAAAAACGAGAAAAACGTCACAACGTGACGCCTTCTGCTTTTTGCCTCGGCAACTTCATGAAAATTGAACACATCTGCCTGCACCTCCACTTCAGATGGCCAAATCTCGAAAAATGTTTCCACAATGTACTTAAGCATCATAATGAAAGGGGAGGTGGTCACCTCCAGTGTCCATCGCTTTCATCAACTCCCCGATCTGTATCTTTCTGTGCACTCTGTCAATGGAATCTGAAATCGGAAGTCTTTAAAGGCAGAAAGATCAGTGTGCGCAATGTGGCGTTTCCACTTGCCGACGAAAACCGCATCGATAAAGTTCACGCTGTACAAAAGTCAGTCGATGGTTCTCGTTGTGAAAGGTCGGTGGTACATAATAGGTCGGAGGTATATATTATCGTAAAACTGGATGAGGTTTAGTCTTGGCCACCGTATTCCACGTCAGGAGTGGAATGCGGTGGCCAAGAATAAAACGAATCAGGTTTTGATTTTATCCTACCCTATCTCCTCGATTTTGGAATATTACGTGATAACAATGCTGTATGCCACTAGTGGCGTATAAAAATCCGTATGCCAGTCACCGTGGCATACGGAAACACAATGTTAAGCCTATGGGATTCTATATTAGGGGTAGGATAAAATCGGTGACCTGCACTGTAAACAATATGATGGACGCTGACCGACATTTGGAATTAAAATGTAGACTGTCACAGGTTAAATTAATTCGCTTTGATTTCGTTGGCGGATGCAGAGCTGGTCGATGCATAAGGTGGGAGAGAATACTCGTTGACCATGCCATAATCAAGTGTAGTGGATATATACAAAAAATTGACAGATACAGGCTCCGAGGAGTTGATTCATAGTATTATTACCCACCTAGTACGGAGTCTCCATGCTAAGCTTATGGAGCTTACAGATCGCTACTGAGTAGAATATGGACCTCCGGAATCTCCTAGGAGAATATTCTAGATTTATTTTCTATTAATTACTCGAAAGGTAACTCTTTATTATGCACTATTTGTTCATACGGACTATATTTCCATATGCGCCGTTTTTTTGCAGCCTGGAGCATACACCATATCCATATGTGCTGGGCACGTTCATACAGAGTTCCTAGAGGTTATCATGGACACTTTGTATCATTAGGTAGATAATAAATAAATATCTGAGAGCACTGCTGCATCCCGTAATAACTTTCGGAGACTGGCTTCTCCTGAAACTTGAAAACCCACCGAGAGCGTAAACCTTTGGGGATCAACGATGAGAGGGCATTGTGCCTGTGATAAGAGAAGACAGGACTCCCAGGTGGGGCCATGTAGCAGCGGGGGGGAGGGGGGTTATCCACTCTCCCCTCAGATCTTTCACGGCGCTAGCGCTGGCTTAATCTCTGCCCCAACCCAAAGCTGGTTGCCTGGGTATCCACTAAAGACAGGGGAGAGAAGCGAACATTTCAGATTAAAAAAAGGCAACTGTCAAAAGTTATACAAGTCAAACAACTCACATATTAAGTGCATGGAAATATAGGAATTGATAAAGGAGCTTCACAGACAATCCAGCTGTTTCTTTTTCAGCTCTAAACCAATTCATAATGTGAATCTACAGTTGATTATACTGCCCCTTTGAATGAGCACATGTGTCATGTTGACAAACAAAACCCTGCAACACATGAGGTGCTATCCACTGAAGAAAGTAATCCCTAAGACTATGTCTGATTTGACATAACAAATAACAGAAATGAGTGTATATCATTTATCATATAGATATATGTACATCTCTTTTTACAAGCAAATCACCACAAAATACACCCCAAAGACCTAAGAATTTAAGCCTGATGCCCATCTACCGATTCAGGGTTGAGCGATTAGTTCCCAAATCGTATAGGAGTCGGTGAACTTGTAGCAGGCAAATTATGTAACCCTTCTCTCGACCGGCGGACATTGAGGAGATGGGGTGGTGGATATTGGTCCTAAGCAAATGGGTCTACTAATTGTTGGCTGACCCTTGCCTAGCTGTCCTACATCTACCGACTACGGCCGACTCCTTTAGGATGCCTTCGGTGAGACAATTTACCGTCCGTTTGTCGCCGACAAAGGTACATGAATGTTCCGAAATCAGTAGATGGGCATTGGGCTTTAGGATATTTTAGAAACTGGCGTATGTGCCAGATTTGAGCCCAAACAGGCAGGTTGGGGCAGAGATATTAGCGGCCACAGGAAGTAGAGCGCAAGATCTCTGCTGGGAGAGCGGGTGTTATCCTGTTGACGTGCCTGCTGTCAGACAGTCTCTGACACGAGGTAGAGCAGCGGAGAGCGTGTCCCAATCTCAGCACTGGTAACACAACTCTCCTCAAACAAGGCGTAGGGGGAGGCGTCCATATGACAGCGCACGAGTTGAAGCAGAGGCAATCACGTCAACTTTCAGCTGTCTTAAAGGCAGCCGGCAATCAACTAAAAGTACAAGCAGAAAGTTTAGCGTGGATTCCGAGTAACAGGACACTGTCAGCTGTATGCTGATCCCACAGTAATATAATACAAACAGGGATCATCATGCCAGGACCAGGGATATGATGATACATTGGCGTCAGAATAGGAGGGGTGAGGTGGGGGGGGGGGGGGGGGGCAATAGACTTGCTCAAGTCTTTGATTATGAACATTCATTAAATGATTAAAGAAAATCGGAATACAATTCATTATAGTATGTGTCCTTCTCTGACTGGCTAATGAATCAAAGACTTGTCCACTCTGACCAGAATCTCCTGTTTATTACCCCAAGCAACTCCCTGTAACCCTATACCTCCCCCTTCCCCTCCCCACTCCCCTCCTCCAGTTCCCTGGCCGCCTGTGTTGTCATAGCAATATATTTCGCCTATTCCTGACTATGGCTGACCAGGGGGAGTCAATCTAGCACACTGGGGGTATCAATCTCCAAGCAGATATTCTGATCAGTAGCTCAGGACCTCTGCTTGGGTAGTGTGGCGCAAAATTGTGCCAGTCTACGCGGCCGATTACGGATGAGACCAGTCCCTGTGTCACTCAGAAGGTGTGGAGGGGTAGGATACAGGGACTGAGGCCAGTCTAGGGGGGCAACTGCCTCTCCACTTTTATGCTGGGCCAAAAAAGTCTGCAGCTTCAAATTTTCTCAATCAAGAGTAAACAATCTTGACTTTTCACCGTGAAAAAATGTCAGTCTGACTTTTAGCAGGTAACAATGGCTAAGCCTTGATTTCTCACCTTGGAATAATGTTAGGCCTGGCGTCCACCTACAACGATAGGAATTTAGACCTACCGATATGGCACCGATACAGAAAGCAAATATCGGAGACATATCGGGAATGTGCTCGTGGGCCTTGAATTCACAGTAAATCCAGTGGAACAGGCCTACGTCATACCATGTTAGAAAAAGGTCAGCAATTTTTCATTTAGCTCCGCCACTTTCAAAATGTTCTGATGCCCTTGTGATGTATGCTCCATTGATATGCGAATTGGGCAATCCAAATCTAAACAAATGTCCAACAAGACATGAAATACTACCTGCTGCTAGGGGTGCTGCATGATAAATGTTCGGGCTGACTGTGATCTACTGAATCGGCTTTGAATCGGTTACCCGGTGAATGAATGAAATGGCGTTTTCTCATCGGTATATAATGAGAGGAAAAACGTAGTGACAGAGCCCATAGGGATGCCATTCTGCGCCTTTTGAACCATAAATGTGACCCTCCGCCTCCAGCGTCGGGACGTATTTATATCAATATGGTATGAAAAGACATCGAAGGACCATCTCCACAGTCTAAGCAACGACGTTTTCTCTTATTGCAATCGGAAGGCAGGTCTGTCTTTCCCTGGTGTGCTTTTGTTAAACTGGTATCGTACAGTCATCCTACAGGCCCAGTAACTGCATGGAGTTGTCCCATTTCACTCATTCCATATAAGGAATAGAGTAGACCGAGAAGCCAATGACTGCATTCGCAGCAAACCCCGACCTTGACCCTGACCTCCTTACATGATATTTATAGCGCCTTGGGCCGCTACTACAGTCGAGAGTTGACCTACAATATAAGGGGCCACAACCACCCTCGTAACGACGTTTTCTCTTATTGCAATCCGGAGGCATTGCATGTCGTCCTTTGTTAGTTAAGTGATATCACTGATCGCATGGCCCTCACAGATAAAGCCTATAAGACATCAACATCACACTGCACCGCTAGAGCAACCTACAGAAACTCGCTTTGCGGTACAATAAACCGGAGCGGCGCAGTGTGCATCAACATTAGTTCCCGATTCATCCCGACCATCGGTTCGGTGAGAGTGGGGAATAAAGTGTCGATGTCTCATACCTATACTAGCGACTTCATCGAGTCCGAGTTAGAGGGGAAAATGTAGAAAAAAGAAATATCAGACTCCCGATAGGGGGTTCGAACATCCGAAACCCGCATTCCCAGCCAAACACCCTGTTGACTGCTCCACAAAGCCAGATGCTCTGTGGGGGCCAAATCACAGAGTGGCCAAATACTTAGGCTGGTAGTGGGTGGGGGGAATCAGCGGAGTTTTGAAAGGGCTACCAGCGAAAGTTGAAATCTCACGAGAAAAGTAGATAAGAAAGCTACAATACTAAACTTTGATTTCGGCATGACGTGAAATGAATCATAAGAGAAGAAGTTTGTCTGAGTAAAGTCCTACAAAACAGAAGAACAGGTTCAAGTTTTTCACTGCACGAGAATCTCACTCTTGTGGGCCCTCATTCTCCACGCCTAGGTCTGGTTCACTGTGTCTCTATGTACGGGAGCAACTTCAAGCGGATTCGACGAAATTCTAACGTTTTATATGTGGTAGGTAAAGACATCAACATACAGACTCTTCCCAACGACACCTCCTACCTTTATAGCCTCGTGAAACAACCTGACTGAGATCAAAGAGACCTACCGAGAGCCTTTCCCGACTGGGCCCTGGCGAGGTGATAGGTCTATACAGGTAATGATTTTTTTTTTGATTTTTTTTATTCAGGTAAACAAATAATGGACAATTTACAATCGCCTGGGTCGGCGTTCGTCCATGTAAAGTCCAGACATACTGGGGAAAATAGACGAACATTTCCACATAAGACAAGTGCTCCAATTCTCCATGTCAGTCTTTTTCGAGTCTTTCAACTTCTGCGTTTGTGAGTAGCCAGGTCATATATGACTCTGACTGAGTTTATCCTTTCTTCTATATGAACTACATTATTGGTATATTCGCACAACAATACTATGTAAGCTATGTATTCAATTAAATGTACGTTTACATCAGCATCACATTTAGACATATCATATCTGCTCATATATTCTTTCAAATGTTCAAAATCTAATCTTTTTAAGATGTCTACCTTTGATTGTGCTTTTTTCGACACTGGAGGCTTTGTGCTTTCTTATAGGGAAGATAGGGACGTGGTCGGCCATGTACATGTTGATATTTCCTCCCGTACTCACACAACTGGAGTTGATATGGTCTATGCAGCTGGTTCCTTTAGGATGGAGGAATGTATCGAGTGTTTTTATCTGTTCTAATTGATTTAAAGTCAAGAATCCTTTTACTGTAGCATACTTTTTACTTTTCTTCGTTTTACTATTCACATTCATATCTCCCTGTACCCATATCGCACTATTTTGAAACCTAAAATCTCCTATTATTTCATTCAATTTATCATAACAACTATCTATATTATCGTGGGGTGGTCTATAAACTGAAATAATTAATAGCTGCTTATGCCTTGGTTCCTTCACCTGAATAGTTAATATTTCATATTCTAAGCATGAGAAACAATATTCATCTATCACGTCCGTGAAATCAGCTTACTTTTCTTTTATGTATAATGCTACACCTCCTCCAATCTTTTTTTTTTATATAATCGTTTCTTAATAATTGCATTGTAGGTATATACAACATATCCTGGTCATAGCAGTCACGCAACCATATCTCAGTAACAGTTACATTGTCAAACAACTTAAATAAGTCTTCCACATCATGTAATTTTCTAAACATACTTCACACATTTGCTGTTAGAAATCTAACTCCTTTCATCAATTTCATTTCCTCTTGTAGGTAGTAAGTCATATGTAATCTGTATTACAAAGCATTCTAACTGTACCACGATGATACTCTACACATACATTAAAGGTATATCCTACAATTCACGGTGGCGCCACCTGGTGATTTTCAAATATTCCCATCCATCCATTGAAATTGTTAATTAGTGGCATATTCGAGACTAAAATGAGCGAAATTTGAGTTTTGTCTAGTTTGACCTAACCTATTAGGTAAAATAGGCCCTTTTTCATTTGCTTGATTCATATAGGAAATGTACTGAAAAATATGTTTTTCTTCAATTATTTCAAAAACAAAGACGGTGACCTATGATTTTTAAAACTTAAATAGGTAGTACTATACCTATACTATATTCTGTGAAGGTTTGAGTAGAATGACATGGGTTTTACTATGTGAAAAACTACTTTTTAGAATCTATATATATTCTAATATAAGATTATCCTAATATAGATCTCTACATCAAAATATAGCACGGTGAAACCCGATTTTTAAGTCAGATATGAGCTCTACAAATTATAGAGATCATTGCATTCAATTTTCAGAAAAATGACATGGGTTATAAATTTCACGCCAAATTGTCCGATATGCCTTTAAGTACAACAGACAACACAGAAACATAAAACAAATTTGTAGGTGCAGCACATAAATCAACTGTATCACTAAGTTCAGTGGAGTCGCCTCTTTAATACCTGTAGACATCAGAAGCATAGTTACCACTGCTATAGTAAAAAACAAGATAAACGGTATAAATCTTACAACATATAGAAATTATTCCAGGTAAGCTGGGTGTGTGACTAAGCTATTCTTTTATGATGTGTCTCTTATTTTTATACTTATACTGAATTATATCTCCAGTTCATTCTTTAGTTCATTTCATATTGTCTGTCCATGTTCACTTGTGGGATGTAGTTATCTTTTCATATCCTCTGACTCTAATCCATAAGAGTACATCTTTGTTATCCTTGTATGACTAAAATAGAATGTAGCCAATTGCTCTTAAATATCTCATAGTGTGTCTTTATATTGGTTGTGCATGGTCATTTGACTCTAGCCAGTGGACCCGGCCCTGTCCCATACAGGGCCGGGTTCCTCTGCCATAGAGCCCTGCACCGGAGTCGTCATTTCAGACTGCCCACACTCTGACATATATGTAAAAAAAAATCGAATCGATAAATATATACCCATTTGTCTTTGCCAACCTTCAAAACAGCTATATCTTATGTTATAACTGTGTATTTAGAGGTAGTTTTCCAGTGGAGCTTGGCTGGTTCTCAAGTCCAGCCATTTTATTCAGTCTTCCTCGCTGGTTTCCTAACTCCCAAGTGCCTCGCTGATTTATATAGAACAGCTGTTCACCCCTGAATGGAGATCAGGGGTGAATACTTTACCTAATTTGACTCATGCCCACATTCACGTGTAAGTGCGTTGGTCATTTGACTCAAGGCTAAGACGTGCATGAAAAATAGATTTTAATTTTTCAAGTTCAGAATGAGGTCATTTGACACACAATCGAATATGTTCGTAAGTTAGCATGATAACCTGGGGCCTGTTTCTTAATCTGAGATCGTACATGTAGACCATTTTCTGTAAGCCATTAGCCAGCATACCCAGCCCTGTCTCCAAACAGGGCCGGGTGCCGACTCCATACACCCCAACCCTGCCTTGTCATTCCAGACTGGCCGCAGTCTGACATGTATGAAAAAGAAATTGAATCGATAAATATATATACCCATTTGTCATCGCCAACCTTCAAAATAGTTGTCGCTTACTTTATAACTGTGTATTTAAAAGTAGTTTTCCAGTGGATCTTGGCTGGTTCTCAAAGCCAGCCATTTTGTTCAGTTTACCTCGCTGGTTCCCTAGCTGCTTAGCGCCTCGCCTAATATCATAGAACAGCTGTTCACCCCAGAATGGAGATCAGGGGTGAATTCTTTACCTAGTAAGCCATAGAAACCCATGGACGATGTGGGTCAATTTTAATCAACACGCATGGACGACCTTATGGATGGCTAATACTGTCATATCGAACAGACTTAGTTATTATTAAATGATAAGCCTTGTATACGGTGCAGAAAAGGTACTTCATGTACGATCCTAGAATATGAAACGGGCCCCAGTGGATCAGCAAATATCTCATTGCTGTCGTTTGCTCTACTGAGCGAGACCCCGTATACCGTAGAAATGACTACCTTCGCAGGTAGTGATAGAATGTTACTGACCGTATTCTCGATGGCGCCGCCTCTTAGACCGATGTAGCCCTTGTACTTTGAATGATATTATTACAGCCACACAGTAGATATACCGCTCTGTGTTGGTAACCCGTTTTCCGCTTCTCACTCATGGCTGCTATGGTCTCCCTGGCTATTTTCAGTACCTTTGCTCCTCCAAAAGTATCGAGGTCACAGTCGCGTGCACTCATAGTATCCAGGTGATAGTCAATCTCAGAAATACGCGAATCCCATATTATTAGATAGTTAGCCATGTGTTGTTGGTAGTAGGCCATTTCCTGCTTTTTCTTTTTGCTGTATTTTCACCGCACCGCTGCCAATTTTACTGCGTCACGTTGCGCATGTGAACATGCACATTGCCTAATTCATCTCTAACCAGGTCAAAACAATCAAGCTTATGGCATTGCTTGTTACGTTGTTTGTTCTGCTCCAATACACACACTAGCTGCAGGCCTTTTGATGCCGCAGCTCGTTTCGAATACTCATCAATAGTTCTCCCAAGTGGATCTTTCCATGAAAGACACCTTCCTCGTATATTTGGTCATCAATATTCGAGCCACCTGCACAGTAGGCGTCTCGTGTTGCTTCGATAAAACGATGCGGATGCGTACTTATAAATTTGTTTTTGAGTTCGTCGTGTTTCAGAAACTTTGCTTTGAGAATGTTTGTCATAGTTTCATCCTTCATTTTCCACTATGTAGTTTTTGTTTTACACTGATCACCTAGTTTTTAGAGCGTGCTTGCACCGCTAAATACATCATCTAGAGTTTAGAGGGGTCCATATAGACTTTCAGGGTACTGCATAGAAATTATGCCTTCACTATCTGTGTGTATTCACTGTGATATTGAGAACAGAGCAGGGAGCCAGAGTGACAGTCTCTTAGAGGCGTGCCAAGCTGACCATGACCAATCACCCAGTACCAAAATACCGCAAGACCCACTGACCAGTGCTTTATCTGTTTGGATCCTAGTGATGCCCCAGTCACACTGGCGTAAAAAACGGCGTTTCTTCTACGTATTTGAATTGGTTGGGACCACGTATTAGCTACGGATTTGGAACGTATCTGGAACGTTTCTTTAACGTGTTAGTACGCTTCTCAACATTCATCAACGTTTATTTACGCTTCTGTACGCATTGTGGCGTTTTTCGGCGCATTCCGACTTTCCTTTACGCATCTCCGCGTATTGCGGCGTGTTGCGGCGTATTTTGAGATTCCAAAATGCGTAGAAGAACGTAGACGTGCGTACACGGAAAAACGCCGTTTTTTACGCCAGTGTGACTGGGGCATTAGGCAGTTGCAGAAATAGCAAGTTGACTGGGTGCAATTGGGTTACAGAAAACTATCCATAGGCTAAATCTATCTTATACCTTTTAATTGTTATTAATTTATAATAGCACGCTCATTCATCTAGGATGAACATACTATTTGCTCCTGTTTTTTTTGCATGTGTTGCTGACTTAGTCTTCATGATTTACCCACTTCCGTTGAGTCTGCATTTCCCAGCTTGGAATGATTGTTCAGTTGAGGCATATATTCTCCCGTTATATTGCACTTCTACTGCGAAGAATTGACTCAAATAGGCTTCGTGCCCCCTGAACAATAAAGGGAAGCGTCCACCAACCACGACAAGGCTACGACAACGGCTTTCCGACAAGGTCCATGACAGGTCTACGATTGGAGGCCTTGTCGTAGCCTTGTTGTGGTTGGTGGACCATAGTTCCCGACAAGAGGCTACGACAAGGCCCCGACAGGCTGTGACACGAAGCTTGTCGGGGGGTTGTCGGGGGCCTTCCGCCAAGGTTACGACAAAATCAAACATGTTCGATTTTTGCCACGACAGGAGCCTTGTTGTGGCATGTCGTGTGGCATTGTGGCATGTCACAGAGTGGCCCTTCTCACGACAAGGCTGTGACAAGGCTGCGATTGGAACTTTCTTGTCGGGGCTTGTCGTAACCTTGTCGTGGTTGTTGGACGCCCCCCCCCCCCCCTTAATCCAGTTTTCGTGTGTTTCAGGCCGTTGTTAATTCCTGTAGTTTGTTGTGTATTACTGATCTCTATTTGATTCGGTTGATCGGGTGTTACCAAGGCAGGAGATTCTTCAGCTTTTGGATCTATGTCTTTCGATATTTCGTCGATTGCATCTTTGATTTGTATGAATGCATCTGTTGTTTTATCGATTGATTCTTCTGCATCATCCATCCCCCAACTTTCTTTTCTTTCAGTTTTTGTTCCATTTTTTCGGTATCATCATTTGACGGTTCTAGATTGATTACCCAGGGATCATTCCCTTTTTCATTATCACTTGTTTCATCTTTTTTCCATTCCTTTTTTGAGTATGTTTGCTTGTTTTTGTTAAATTATGCAAAGTTTGATAACTTCTGTTACATTTAAGATATCAGAAAACGGGGTTCAGATCTATAACTGCCCACGTTTTCGATACAAATTGGTATTACATTCTTGTATATAGAACGGGGGAATACATATCATCGCAGACGGGGGAATACAAATTTAAAAGCGGCCTAGACAGAATCGGGAACGACCTGTGAAGTGCGTACATTGGAATTGGGTCGGTGAAGTGCGTACAGCGACCCGATTGATGCAGATTGTCACAGATCCGATGGATCCGTCGGGCAAAGATCGGGCACAGCCGTCTGGTCGATGTCAAATAGGCTTTATTACATCGTCCTGAGACGAAACGTCACGTCCACAGTGAAGTCGCGTTCACGTCCACAGTGACGTCACGTATACGTCACAGTGACGCCATGTACACGTCACAGTGACGCCACGTACGCGTCAACAGTGACGTCACGTATACGTCACGGCGACGTCGCGTACACGCCACAGAGACGCCAGGTACACGCCACAGAGACGCCACGTACACGTCACAGTGGCGTCACGTCCACGTCCATAATGACGTCACGTACACGTCACAGTGCCGCCACGTACACGTCACAGTGACGTCACAGTGACGTCACAGTGACGTCACGTTCACGTCCACAGCGCCGTAAATGGCCAAGGCCTGCGGACGTCACTCCGTGTTGTCTGGGTGTCAGGCGGTGGCCAGGTCAACACGTGCGTCTTTGACAGCCGGCAGGTGCCTCATTCCGGCTTACATTGCCAATTCCCGGAAGTCGTTTCACCATACACAGAGGGAACTGATGTCTCGGGGGGAGTTCGCAATAAATGTGATTCTGGGCAGAGACGGTCGGTTAGACCTGGGGCTGAGGTTAGATACGTTATCTTTCTCCTGGAGGTGAAGGTTATGGTTCAATGTCGGCGAATCATACTCCGATGTTGACCTCGGGTCTCTCCGGCTTGGTTCGTAACCGCGCTGTATTTACATACGGCCATTGCCGGGTGTGGACCACATTGCTGCTCCATTGGCGTTAACCGGACCGGCGATTTTATAGGCGATTAGGCTTGAAGTGTTTGATTGTTATTTCATTATACAGGCGAACATCGGCTAGGTACCGTATTTAAGACCCGGATAGAGGATGGGACTAAATTCGGCCCTATATGGGACGACCATTGTAAGCTTGATTAGCCGACTATTTGCCACCGATCTGCAGTCGGGAACCGTAGTTTTTAAATACGGTGTATCCATTATTTCATCATTATATTATAATATCATATCGGAGACTGACATACATCTGTTTATCTATAAAAGACAAAGTGCTAAAGTATTCAAGTTTTATGATTTACCTTCTGTGATACTTCAGGACCCTTTAAGCGCAAAACTGTCGTTTTTACTGAGACCATCATTAGAATACTACTAGCTCCCGGGCCCAGAACAGAAGGCTCAATTAGAAATATTCGCTTTGATATGGATTTCATTTATGTATTCCAACACGGATCTATTTACGAGTATCAAACCATGTTGAAGATGATAGTTCAAAAGCCAACACTGATCCACAGTCAAGGTATTCCTATACATTTTGTGAACTGTAGGATACAGGCCCAACTTGTGAGTTTACGTATAGGTATAATTTCCGCGCAGATGCGTCACTCCAGGCGTAGATAAGGTGAAGCTTAGACTGGCCTCAGTCCCTGTATCCTACCCCTCCACCCCTTCTGAGTAACACAGGGACTGGTCTCATCCGTAATCTGCCGTGTAGACTGGCGCGATTTTGCACCACACTCCCCAAGCAGAGGTCTGGCTACTGGTCAGGATATCTGCTTGGAGATTGATACCCTCTCACTTTGATCTCAATCGAGGCATAGTCGGGAGTAGGCGAAATATATTGCTATGACAACACAGGCAGGCAGGGAACTGGAGGAGGGGGGAGGGGTAGAGGGAAGTATAGGGTTACAGGGAGTGGCTTGGGGTCATAAACAGGAGATTCTAGTCAGAGTGGACAAGTCTTTGATTCATGGGCCAGTCAGAGAAGGATACATGCTATAACGAATTGTAGTTGACGCTGCGCAATACTCCTTGCTATCGCTCGGAGTATTACTACGCGTCAACTACGCGGAGAATACGGCCACTCAGATCGAAATCATGGTAATATTGCGTATGTATCGAGTTCTCCCATATTTGCACACAGTTTGTCAAAACGTCTTACGACAACAGCATATGTCTGAAGCAACTGTTCCAGAGTGGAAAACATACCGATTGTGTCTGGAATTCTAAGACACTAGCAAAGCATCTTACTCGCAAACATACGATGATAAGTGACAACAACAAAGACACAAGTAAGCACTCTTGTGCTATGTGCTCTAAGATTTTAAAGGTATATCGGACAATTTGGCTTGAAAATTAAAACCCATGTCAATATCTTGATAATTAAATATGATGATCTCCTAGTGTTGTAGGACACATATCTAACTTAAAAATCAGGGGTCATCGTGCTAGTTTTTGATAAAGGGATAAATATCATGGTAATATTACAATAGAATATATACAGGAATTCTAAAAAGTTGATTTTCACATAGTAAAACCCATGTCAGTTTCTTAAAACTTTCACAGATTATAGGAAATGTATAGAACAACACATTGAAGTTTTAAAAACCATAGGTCACCGTCCTTTTTAAAAAAAAATTAATTGAAGAAAACTATATTTCACAGTACATCTCCTATGTAAATCAGTCAATGTAAATTAACCTAATTTACCTATTGGGTTTGTTGAAACTCGATGATATATCATACTTTACTCATTTGGTATTAGAGTACGTCAAAGAAACAAGTTTTGATTGATAATTGCCAGAAATTGAAAATCACCAGGTGGCTCCACCGAGTATTGTAGGATATGCCTTTAAACGACCCTGGAATCTAAACGCCATATCGATTTCGATACCTGTACCGACACTTATACCTGTATCACTTGATTTAAATGGATTAACCCTGCTTGAGCAGATATGTACCTCATATGTAATATATATATATATATATATATATATATATATATATATATATATATATATATATATATATATATATATATATATTTGTATATATTATACTCACCATTTACTTAAGATGAATTAGCTAGCTAGAGCCAATTGCTTATGTATTCTTTCCCCGGTTCTACATGCTGGATCAGAATGTAAACAGGCATATATTTGCCTTTTCTTTTCCTAGGATAAATAAACAGACTTAGAACAAGAAATATATCAAGCAAACTAAGATCCTTGCTATCATTTCCATTCCGACCCCAGTACTTTACTAGGCTAAATGCCATAACCGAAGACTGTCACTATAAGGCCTGGCGTCCACCGACTACGATAGAAAGTTAGACCTACCGATATGGCACCGATACAAAAAGCAAATATCGGAGACCTATAGGGAAGGTGCAAAATCGTAGACAGATGTCTAGACATGCCAATCCACCATGCATCTGAATGGTTTTTTTTCGGTGCCTAATCGTAGAAACATGGTCAACTGCTCTGATATCAGGTGACCTTCCGACACGATTTTGATTTTCTATCGGGAGGTGCATCGTAGGCCAAATCAGAGCCATATCGTAGTAGGTGGACGCCGAGCCTAAATTGGCATACGACTTTACTGGACACATGTAAGGTCAAATTCAGGATTGTTTACCTACCGTGTCCTTATTCGCAGAACCGCTTCATGTGGGGCCCGTCAAGGCATTTGTTTACATGAGTTTACAAGGAGACTGGCGGAAAATTCTTCAATGCATAGTCGGCGAGACGTCAGAAAGAAACAATATAGATATCCACAGAAACATTACAGAACAACAGGACAATAACAATTGTCATGTACCTATGTTACTCCTTCATTGTTATTCTCTCCTTCATAACAGCCAACTTATAACTTTCATATTTTACAATCCTCTGTATATTCCTATTCTCTTTGTTCCATAACACTGTGCTATAATATAACTGTGAATTCTTGAATTTTTCAAGAATTGAATTGTTTGGTTTGTCCACCTTAATCTCAATTTTATTCCTTTATATAATAATAATATAAAAAGAGATCAAGCATATATAAATGAATGAAAAGAATGCATCAGATATAACCATTGAAGCCAGGTGATGCAAATCGAAAGGGCACTAGTTGGTAATCTGTTCTTGGCTTTATGGAATGACCTTAAAAATGGGCCAACTGCTTACGAGAATATGAGCTCAAAGCAATATGGGATCAGTGCAGGCCAACACAAATATGAACAGCGCAGGTCTCAGAGTGCGAGTACTTAACTAATCAGTGGAAATTAGCCCCAGCACGAAATAATTATCAACGGCAATCATCCTAGAAATTATTTTGGTAAAGGACCCGTAATTACTGTATAATGATTTATGGGTTAATGGGAAATACTGTACTGATCTCGTAAACACTCTGGAAATACAATTTGCCATTTCGATGTGCAACATACCAGTATATCGTTTCTGGGTATGATGACTAATACCAGCAATAGGAGGGTCTCATTTGTTCTCTCCCCAAACAAGACACCGTGTTCTGCAGTGGCTACTAAAGAACAAACCAACAAGTTTTGGTCAAAGTTTTCGTTCTCCACGAGTTTTGATGTAGAGTGATATGAACGAGGCGACAGCCGAGTGAATATCACATAGCATTCAAACGAGTTGCAGAATGACTTCTTTGGCCAAAACGAGTTGCTTTCTGTATTTATCTCACCCCTGTACACACTAAAAGATTGGACCATGGAGAACGGACTACAATACTTGTAGGGGCATGGAGAACGAGTTCCCAATGTAAAGCCTATGTATATTTATTCCAGGGGTGAGATAAATTCTGGTACTTCTTCAAAAAGGTAATACTGATGATTGCTCTGATGAGTACATGTATGCACAAAAAAGCGGTCGTATGCTCTAAGGAGTTAGCGTGTAGTAACATCAGAGCACATGCGACGATATTGCGCAGAGGCAACTCTGAAAAGCATACAACCGCTTGTATCTTAAACCAGTCAGTATTGCATTTGTTATCCACCTTTAGGCCCGTTTCCAATGGCCGATGAAGATTGCTTAGACTTTTTGAGTTACACAGAAAGTCTGCGGTGGTGCCACTGACTGTGCGTCGGTATAGAAAGATCGCTGAGGGTAGTAGATTTCACTCAGTGACCAAGCTTTCACTCAGTGGTGGGCGGTGCCACATTGCATAATCTAAGCAGAAAAAGTCGTGGGGCATTTCACGACCTTGGTTGTTTCCATTGACCGATATTGAGTCCACAGTGCCAAAAGTCTGTCGGTGGTTCCTGACTGTAGATCGGTGATGGGAAATCGGCCAATGGAAACAAGCCTTTTTCCTGACAAATGGGGCACTGATATTAGTTCGTTTAGTTACGCACTATTTTTTCACATGCACTATTTCTCCGTATGCGCCAGCTTTTACAACCCGCAGCCTACAATATAAATCCGTATGCTCTGGGTATGTAGATACACATTGGCCATGTGTTTCCTATGGAGATTTTGCTTTAGGTACATATATCTGTATGCTCAAGGAATGTAGATACACACTGCCCATGTGCTTTCTATGGAAACTTTGCATGAGGTGCATAATAAAATACCGATAATTGAACGAAAATCTCAAATAAACACTAGGAGAGGGTATGCAAGAAGCCGACCTTTCTGGTAATCGCCATCACAGCAACAATTACCTTCATGTCAGCGGGAAGCGTGACCTTTCAAGGAGGGGATCTGAGTACCTCACGGTACATCTTACCGTGGCATACCGCGGTAGAGCTGTCAGCAGGAGGCGGATAATGAAATCAGACTGGCACACTGCCGACGAGACATTGCCGGGCCACCGGAAGGCTTATCTCCGCCACCGTCACCTTAATACCACCTTGTCAGGTGACTGTCACCCCTATGAGCACAGCTCTTCAGGTTCTACCAAAAACCCTAACTTCACTATCTTCTCATGTCTCTATCTACAGTCTCTGAATTTACATCTATAGTGTAGTGTCTACAGTCTCTGAATTTACATTTATAGTGTATGACTATATACCCATGCCGTATATATACTGTAAATATGCACCGTTTCGGCATATGACGTAAAAATACTGTACGGACCGCTGGTCCGTACACTAAAATAAGGACCACCTTGCCATACACGTTTATTAAGAAACTGGTTGTTAAGCTAAATGAATTTGATTTTTTTTTAAATTTCGGTTATATAATGTCCAACCATGCTTGTACAAGTCACAGAACTCGATGATAATTTACGGTTTGTACGGAACTCAGCATAAATGCCTCGGCCCGTACAAACGGTAAATTACCATCTCGTTCTGTGAATTGTACAGCATGGTCAGGACGTTCTATATAAGTATCTACAGCCTCTGACTGAATCTACATCTGTGGTGTAGTATCTACAGCCTCTTAATGAATCTACACCTGAAACGTAGTCTACAGTCTCGGACCGAATCTATACACAATATTACCATGATTTCGATCAGTGTGGCCGTATTCTCCGCGTATTTGACGTGTCGTAAAACTCCGAGCGATAGCGAGAAGTATTACGGACGGTCAACTACAAGGAGAATACGGCCACACAGATCAAAATCATGGTACTGTTATATTCATAACTCAGCTTTCGACTAATTATCCTGAAAGAATCTTGTGAATTATTAAAAATTCAACGCAAGCGCCATTGTTTCCTAGGAGAATACGGCTTTCCGTATTCTACTCATTAGCGACCTGTGGGCTCCATAGGTTTAGTATGGAGATTCCGTATTAGCTGGGTAATAATAGCGATCTGTAGGCTCCATAGGTTTAGTATGGAGACTCCATATTAGGTGGGTTATAAACACCTGTAGCGAAGTCTCCACAGTCTCTGGCTGAATCTACACCTGTAGTATAGTATCTATAGTCTCTGAATCTACACCTGTATGTATAATATCTATAGTCTCTTACTGAATCTACACATGTAGTATAGTATCTATAGTCTCTTACTGAATCTACACATGTAGTATAGTATCTATAGTCTCTGAATCTACATCTGTAGTGTAGTATCTATAGTCTCTGAATCTACACCTGTAGTGTAGTATCTATAGTCTCCGAATCTATATCTGTAGTGTAGTATCTATAGTCTCTGAATCTACACCTGTAGTGTAGTATCTATAGTCTCCGAATCTATATCTGTAGTGTAGTATCTAAAGTCTCTGAATCTACACCTGTAGTGTAGTATCTATAGTATCTGAATCTATATCTGTAGTGTAGTATCTAAAGTCTCTGAATCTACACCTGTAGTGTAGTATCTATAGTCTCTGAATCTATATCTGTAGTGTAGTATCTAAAGTCTCTGAATCTACACCTGTAGTGTAGTATCTATAGTCTCTGAATCTACATCTGTAGTGTAGTATCTATAGTCTCTGAATCTACACCTGTAGTGTAGTATCTAAAGTCTCTGAATCTACACCTGTAGGATAGTCTCTACAGTAATAAAACGATGTTCCTGTAAACGTACAAATTTCGATCCGAACTCGGGATCTGGGACGTTTACAACGAGGTGTTTACATCGAGTTGTAAACGTCCCGAGGGCCAGAGTGAGGTCGAAATTTATACGTTTACAGGAACATCGTAGGTCATTCTATATTTACTATATACCCGAAAAAAACCCAACAATTTCATTTGGTTAAACAACCAATATTTTGATAAACGTGTATGGGAAGGTAGTCTGTATCTTCCTGTATGGACCACTGGTCCGTAAAGTACTTTTACGTTATACGTCTCACCAAGGATCGGACACACCACCCAGGACAAAATCTAAGAAACATTTCCTATGATAGATCATACATATTCTCCTTTCTCCTTTCTTGTTACTTGTGTCTAAGGCCCGGCGTCCACCTACTCCGATAGAATCGTAAACCTCCCGATATGGCACCGATACAAAATGTTAAAATCGGTGCCATATCGGGAAGGTGCAAAATCGTAGATATATTTCTAGACAAGCCAATCCACCACGCATTGTATGGGATTTATATTGGTGTCTAATCGCAGAAATGTGGTCAACTGCCCCGATATTAGGTGACCTTCCGACGCGATTTTGATTTTTTATTGAGAGGTGCATCGTAGACCATATCAGAGCCATATCGTAGCAGGTGGACACCGGGCCTTATCGTACAGCCAGGATATTTCTTCCTGATCATTACACAGCACTCGGATGTGGATTCAGAGCGATTACAATCAGATGAGGTCTGCACCATCGTATAGAAATACAAAGAAGGGGGATTATTATGCACATGTGGAGTATTGAGTGATGATAGGATGATATGATTGGGAGCATGTACAACACTTGTAGTGTGCACTTACACCTCCCAAAACTAATTCCATCTGAAGATAAGTGAATATAGAAAGTTTTCCTCTCAAAAAGAATGAAGTCTGCTTGCTAAGACACTTCATTTTAAGTGTGGTGCATTTAAGATGAGCGAATGAATTTACCAAGCCCCACTGATCAACATATATCTGTGGTGTCAGTGAATGAATTTACTAAGCTCCACTGATCGGCATATATCTGCGGCGTCAATAAATGAGGTTACCAAGCTCTGCTGATTGGTATGTATCTGCGATGTCAGCGAATGAGGTTACCAAGCTCCACTGATCGGCATATATCTGTGGTGTCAGAGAAAGAGTTTACTAAGCTCTGCTGATCGGCATATATCTGCGATATCAGTGAATGAGGTTATCCAGCTCCACTGATCGGCATATATCTGTGGTGTCAGAGAAAGAGTTTACCAAGCTCTGCTGATCGGCATATATCTGCGGTGTCAGTGATTGAGTTTACCAAGCTCCGCTGATCGGCATGTATCTGCAGTGTCAATGAATGAAGATACCAAGCTCTGCTGATTAGCATAAACCTGTGGTGTCAGTGATTGAGTTTACCAAGCTCTGCTGATCGGCATATATCTGTGATGTCAGAGAATGAGTTTACCAAGCTCCGCTGATCGGCATATATTTGTGGTGTTAGTGATTGAGTTTACTGAGCTCCGCTGATCGGCATATATCTGTGGTGTCAGTGATTGAGTTTACCAAGCTCAAATGATTGGTATATATCTGTGGTGTCAGTGTATGAATTCACCAAGCTCCACTGATCAACATATATCTGTGGTGTCAGCGAATGAGGTTATCAAGCTCTACTGATCAGCATATATTTGTGGTGTCAGTGATTGAGTTTACCAAGATCCACTGATCGGCATGTATCTGTAGTGTCAGTGATTGAGTTTACAAAAACTCTACTGATCGGTATTTAACTGTGTTGTCAGTGAATGAATTTACCAAGCTCCACTGATCAGAATGTATCTGTGGTGTCAGCGAATGAGGTTATCAAGCTCCACTGATCAGCATATATCTGCGGCGTCAATGAATGAGGTTACCAAGCTCCGCTGATCAGCATATATCTGCAGTGTCGGTGATTGAGTTTACAAAAACTCTACTGATCGGCATATATCTGTGTTGTCAGAGAATGAGGTTACCAAGCTCCGCTGATTGGATTGTATCTCCGATATCAGCGATTGAGGCTACCAAGCTCCGCTGATCGGAATATATCTGTGGTGTCAGTGATTGAGTTTACTGAGCTCAAATGATTGGTATATATCTGTGGTGCCAGTGTATGAATTCACCAAGCTCCACTGATCAACATATATCTGTGGTGTGAGCGAATGAGGTTACCAAGCTCCGCTGATTGGATTGTATCTCCGATGTCAGCGAATGAGGCTACCAAGCTCCGCTGATCGGAATATATCTGTGGTGTCAGTGATTGAGTTTACCGAGCTCAAATGATTGGTATATATCCGTGGTGTCAGTGTATGAATTCACCAAGCTCCACTGGTGGGCATATATATCTGCATGTCAGCGAATTGCCAATCTTTTGTCTGCGAGCTGCAGAGATCAGCCTTAGTTCCACTAATGACCAAACACATCTGAGGAGCTTCCGGCATCGCTTCTTCCACGCCACCAGCCTCTCTAGCCCGCACCTGCAGACAACAGTCAGCGTTATGACAGACCACTTTATTCTACCATAATGGCCTAGCGGACCTGGTTGTTGCAGGAAACCCGTGTACAATACCCAGGGATAATTAGTCGACGTAAGTGTATAGAAGCACTAGGGCACAGTAAATACCGGAAATACTAGTGAACGACAGCAGCCTAGAGATGATTAAAGTCCATCTAGCGCAAATATGTGCAAGGCAAAATTTCTAAAACAGACATTTTAGAGTACACATACTTAATTTTATATTGAGGTGGGTTAAGTGGACTAAAGTGTATTTTTCTAACATGTAAGCTTGATTGGCTTTATTTATTTTTTGCTTTCAGTTTAGCTGTGAATAATAAAGAAGAAACCAACAAGTTTGGGTAAATGTCACCATTCTCCAACAACATTGACACAAACGAGTTGCTTTCTGTATTCATCTCACCTCTGTACACACTAAAAGAATGGACAACACACAGGATATAGACCATGGAAAACGCACCGCAATACTCATAGGGACTTGGAGAGCGAGTTTCCAATGTTAAGCTGATGGGACAAAAATACCGAGGGTGAGAAAACTGTTGATATCTAATCACACACTCCACGGTTTCAGTCTGTACAAGTAGCGTTTCAAAGATAGCAAGCCATCATATATGCGGCCTTTTGAGGCCACATAAAAGGCTTCACTTAGTAACCACAGAAGACCTGCTTTAGTTCATGGAATATTGTGAAGTATTTCCCCCGTTGAAAGTGTCCCTCGGAATACTGTAAAATCAGAAGAGAATGTCATTGGGGATGCTCCCATCACGCTCCCTTTGATGGTCCATGGACTGCTCCTACGCGAATTCTAATCAGGCCAGCCGCGTTTTCTTCTTAGAAAGGAATAGGGTCCATCGTGATTTACTGGATGTTGCCTCTGGCGCTCTCCGCAGAGTGACTATTTATCAAGGCATGCTGAATAGGTGAGGCCAGTCAAGTCACCAGACTTCCATTCACTCTGCTACTGATTCATTTCTACAGTTAATGCCTGCACTGCTGGTGTAGCAGTGGCCATAAACAGGAATGACACATATAATAGAGGGAAACTATGTTCTGGTGAGCAAAAGTTCAAAGTTACGAGGTAAGGCTTGGAAAAATTACTGCCCAAGGCGTTAGCCGCGGGTAGTAAAAGAAGAAGGAGAAGGAGAAGAAGAAGGAGAAGGAGAAGGAGAAGGAGAAGAAGAAGAAGAAGAAGAAGAAGAAGAAGAAGAAGAAGAAGAAGAAGAAGAAGAAGAAGAAGAAGAAGAAGAAGAAGAAGAAGAAGAAGAAGAAGAAGAATAGGATAGGAATGAGAGAGAGAAGAAGTGCTAAGAAGAAGACGAAGAAGAAGAAGCAGAAGAAGGTAAAATGTGACAATGGTAACTGAATGAGGCCGTATTCTATAGACCGCGGCTCTGTCTGTGCGAGCTGCCTTTTCTCTAGCGCGTTAAGTGTGCGGAAACGCCGAGTTTGAGAACGCAGGTGTGTGAGGCAGATAATGGCCGCCATACAGAATCAGTCCGTGTAATACCCTCTTTGTCTCCCATCAATGCGCTATACAAATCCATAGCCAGGAAATCCAATTATAGGATGCAACATGAGTTTTATTATCCATCGTATACAAAGGCCCCATTGAATATGTATGTGGTCTCATGTGGACTCATTTAATGAAATCTGACAGATACCATAACTGTCGTATATGGATTAAAATATGTGGCATATTAAAGAAGAAACCAACAAGTTTTGGTCAAAGTCGTCGTTCTCCACGAGTTTGATGCGGTGTGGTATGAACGAGGCGACAGCCGAGTGAATATCATGTAACATTCAAACGAGTTGCAAGATGACTTCTTTGACCAAAACGAGTTGCTTTCTATATTTACCTCACCCCTATACACATTAAAAGAATGGATGGCACACAAGATATAGACCATGGAGAACGGACCGCAATACTCGTAGGGGCATGGAGAACGAGTTCCCAATGTTAAGCCTATGGGCATTTATTCCAGGGGTGAGATAAACAGTCTCAAAGCTATGGTTTACGGCCTCAAACTTTATATTATCACCAAACGAATGATTAATTACTGCATTCTTTGTTCACATGTGATTCCACATAGGGTGACACATTGCCGGGAAGTCTGATATGACCTCTCTGAGGGTGGGCTATTCTCAATAAGGCTAAAGGCGGTAATCCACTGGGTAACATATATCCCTGCGATATTGGGAGTCACTAAAATCGCAGGGAGGGGCAGTTTATTGGACGCGTCGTCGACCTCCACAGTGGGGTGTACCCAGTGGGAGCGGTACAAGAATCGCATGCATCTTCTGGTCCACTGTACGGTTTTTCCCTGAGATAAATCCCTATCCCCTAGTCGCTGCGAAATACCGGTAATTCTATCATAGAGACATATTTATCCAAGTTTTTCTCTGATTATAAGGTTCTAACGGAGGAAAAATACAAGGTTTTTCACTTATATAGCTATAAAAATATAGCACGTGGCTGTGTTGTTGTTGACACCGGGTGACCAATTCCGGTAACCTGATTGGTCCATCGCTCCACCGGTACCCAAAAAATCGCAGCAAAACCTATTTTCCCGTTGGTCAGGGGTACCCTGCGATTCCGATACGGGTGGCGGTCGACCCTCGCCACGAGTGGTATCTGGGTCGCAGGCTGAAAATAGCAATGCTGAACCCACTGTCTGATACGATTTGGGGGACCATATATCGCAGGAAAAGGTACAAGAATCGCCCAGTGGATTATCGGCTTAAAGCCGCTGACCGCTTCAGTCCCATATGTACTCTGTGTGTGGGTGCTGATAAAAGAAAAAGAGTTATTAGGCGAGTATGGGGTGCTACATTAAGGCCTGGCGTCCACCTACTACGATAGAAATTTAGAACAACCGATATGGCACAGATACAAAAAGTCAATATTGGACACATATCGGGATGGTGCAAAACTGTAGACATATGTCTAGACATGCCAATCCACCACGCTTTGTGTGGGGTTTTCATCGGTGTCTAATCGTAGAACCGTGGTCAACTGCCCCGATATTAGGGGACCTTCCGACGCGATTTTGATTTTTGCATTGTAGACCATATCGGAGCCATATCGTAGAATTTGGACGCCGGGCTTTAACCATGATCTGATGACCAGTTTTACATCATGAAGGCTACACTGTAAAAAATTTCCTGTGAATTTTACGGTATTTCCCAGGCAACTGGGGTGCCAGGGAAATACCGTAAATTGTTAGGGTGACCATATTATATTTTTGACCGTAAATTTTAACTGTCCTAGGCTGTATTTTCCTAACGGTTTAAACCTGTAATATATTTCAGACCATGAATTTTCACTGTAATAAACTGTATTTTGAAAACGGTTTAGACCTGTAAATACAGAGGAGCAAAGCTGTATGAAATATACTATATGCACAGCCCTTTGTTATACATATACCAGAAATCTTGTTATTGAGGTTCTTGAGAATTGTTATATGTAGAGGGCCACCTATGGAGTATGTATACAGAATTTCTGGAATTTCAAACCTCCAACCCCTCCTCCCAAACTTTTATGCAATTTATCAAAGAAAGAGCATATGCAGAATTTCCCAAATCCTTGACCCTCCAATCCCCCCCCCCCCCCTTCAGTGCACATGGCATTTTATGAATGGCCCCTAGGAGATTATGAATATAAAAGTGAATATTTTGTTTTGGCTACCATCATATCTTCTCTATCGGCCTATTGGCTTATCAGTATCATTAATAATTATTATCAATGATATTTCAACATTCAACTCTAATGTTATTAGTGCAAACTATTTTACAGGAATACTCATCAGAATCTGACAGTACAAGGCTGCATTTGATATAGTAGGATGAAGTCAATCCTACATATCTTTAAGAAATGTCCTATGAAAGTGGTGTCTAATCCCCTTTATGATATTGATGTCATGACAACTTGAGAATAAATGTGCTCTAAATGGCAGGAACTTCACAGGAGATAGATGAATATCTATTACACATTTTGATGAAGTTAACTCTTGCATTTTATTCTCCACTTTGATTTGTTGCTGATATTGGAGTTAATCTAAGTGTATCTAATATGTCCATATTTACAGATTTATACTGTAAACTGACTGTAGATTGGGTGGATTACAGTCCTGAATATTTCTGCAGTTGAATACCGTTTTTTGGTATCAAATAAACGGTATAGAACTGTGGATAAGTTTACAGTGATATACCGTCCATGTTTACGGTAGTATCCTGTATATTTTACGGAAAATTTTACAGTGTATCACTAAGTGCCCCAGCAAGAGACTGGGGGTATCTGGGTGATTGCCACTCCTTAGTGCTGGCAACGAGTACAGAGAAAGAGAGGGTTAGTCAGGGTGGTGGGACATCTGAGAGTGTCCCTCTGCCTTATCAGCAATTAGTGACCCGACCACCTCACCACTACAGAGAAAAGTGTACCAGGGCCGCCTGCTTATAGAAGCACTACCTATTTGGCGGCACCCCCTTTGGTCACCATGCTGCTACCATGGAGGATATTCCTAAAAGTCACATTTTCAGAAACCCAGCAAGAGACATCTAGCGGACGCTTTAAGAACTCATACTGTCGTGACGTGTCACATCACGTGTTAGTCTCTTCAAATATTTCAAAGACTCAACACGCTTTCTTTACCTCCCACCGACCCCACAATTTGGGTGTTTTTCCATTTATGAACTTTTACTGTTGACAAATATCGTATACCTTTGTGTACTGTATACCTCGTATACTCTCTATTTGCCTTTTTCACGTGAAAAATTAAACATTTTTTGCTCACAGCTTGGCCTCGTATTAGTCATTATAGAACCGAAAACAAGCTGGGCCTCAAGAGCTGTCCCTCCCTGTCTCTGAGGGTGGTTGTGGCCCATTAGATTGTAGGTCAACTCTCGACTGTAGAGCCGTCCCAAGGCGCTAGAAAATATCATGTAAGGAGGTCAGGGTGAAGGTCGGGGTTTGCTGCGAATGCAGTCATTGGCTGCTCGGTGTACTATATTCCTTATATGGACTTAGTGTAATGGGACAACTCCATGCAGCTCTATACTCGTTGATGAGACCGACTCCCGTTTCGTGCTCTATACTCATTAGTGCTGGTCATTGCTACATGGCCCTTCTCTGTATAACGAGATTATAACTACATGTAGGTGATATGCTCCATAGAGTGGTTCCCTGGTAGTGGATGTAAAACACCACTGGATGCAATTCCAATTCGCTAATTACACTGTTCACAAACTGGCTTCGTTCTTACGTAGCGTCGCCGGAGCCAAGGTGAATTTAATTATACTACTCACAGGCCTAGGTTTGTGAGAGCGTGCTCGCACGCGCTACATACATTACCCATGAAATTTTAGAGTGGTCACATACACTGTCAGCATGCTGAGAAAAATCTATCCCTTTACTATGGGTGTGATATTCGCTGTTCTATCGGATAAGGAGCAGGGTGCCAGTGTTTGAGGGTCTTAGAGGCATGCTCAGCTGACCATGACCAATCAATCAAGACCAAAATATCTCATTGACCTACTGGTGTTTGAAATGTTTAGATCTTATAGAGAGACTCAGGCAAGTTTATTGGGTGCGAGTGATTACAGAAAATGACCCATAGACTGCATGTAACCCAAACCTTTTATTTGTTATTCATTTAAAATTACACGCACATTCATCCATGATGGACATTCTATTTGCTCCTAGTTTGATAATCTGCGAACGGTTATAAGGCTGGACGATACGAATACGAGATACAGCGGCACTGCGAACCCGGCATCTGGGAGAACACGGTACCACAGGGAACTTGGCATAAGGCAGGGGAGAAAAATCGTTGACCATTTCTGTTTCCAGATGCCCATATTGGTGGTCCTTATCGGCAGGTGAAAACGCCGCCTTAGCCCTAATGTACCTGGGACTGACTTTCCCCGCATCTACATTAGACGACTAAAAGTGATGACAGTAGATCGTCTAGCCACTATTCTTCAGGTGGTTCTCTAACCTGGTGTTTACACTAGACGACTAAAACATGGCGACCGTAGATCGTCTAGCCACTAGTCGTCAGGTGGTGCTCTAACCAGGTGTTTACATTAGATCATGGCGACTATAGATTGTCTAGCCACTAGTCGTCAGGTGGTGCTCTAGCCAGGTGTTTATACTAGAGCGTGGCGGCTGTAGATTGTCTAGCCACTAGTCGTCAGGTGGTGATCTAATCAGGCGTTTACACTAGACGACTAAAACGTGGCGACTGTAGATCGTCTAGCCACTAGTTGTCAGATGTTACTCTAACCAGGCTTTTACATTAGACGACTAAAACGTGGCGACTGTAGATCGTCTAGCCAATAGTCGTCAGATGGTGCTCTAACCAGGCTTTTACATTAGACGTCTAAAACGTTGCGACTGTAGATCGTCTAGCCACTAGTCGTCAGGTGGTGCTCTAACTAGGCGTTTACACTAGACGACTAAAATGTGGCGACCGTAGATCGTCTAGCCACTAGTCGTCAGATGGTGCTCTAACCAGGCGTTTACACTAGACCACTAAAAACATGACGACTGTAGATCATCTAGCCACTAGTCGTCAGGTGGTGCCCTAACCCGGCCTTTACACTAGACGACTAAAAACGTGACTACTGGAAATCGTCTAGGCAATAGTCGACAGGTGGTGTTCGATGAAACAATATCGGCTGCAATATAGAAATGTACGCTGGGTAGTGCCTCATTGAATAATCTGACGTAATCTGACGTAATCTGACAGAGTCTGACTGAGTCTGATCTGATCGGAAGTCAGTCAGCAGCGTGCGCTGTGTCGGGCCAGAATAATGAGGGAGATATTGCAGCTGGGGTTCGGCGTTGATCGTTTACCTGACAGCCGTCTCTCCATTAGGTCAGAAATGTGAAGACATGTTATCATTTCCCCATCATAACTGAATACCGGGTCCATCGGTGATTTCCCTCGGGCTGGCTGTGAGCTGCCTCCATCATTGCTATCACTTGATGCTATATATGTATACGTGCGGGGTGTGTGTCGGGGGGTGTATGTAACCGTAGATGGAGTCGGTGACAACTATGTGTCTGAATCAGCAGTATCATTGTACAATCTATATTAGTAGAGGAGCAAATGGCCTAGAAATGGGTAATATTGCCCCCCGAAAGTCTACTGGCTGAAACTTGCCACACCAGTCAATTATGAATCTGATGCTTGTTTGTTCCAAAAAGTGTAGCATCATACTCGTTTCTATGGTAACAGAAGGGAAACACAATTTGATACTTGCTGACATATAACACATACTTTAATAAGAAAGGTGAATGAATTAATCTTTTCTATGAGTAAAATCTATAAGTGTATACTATGAAAATATAACCGTTTCTTCTTTCTTTCAAAAGTTGTTGCCATGTTAACGTTCCAATTCAAGCAACAATGGGGAACACCATTCCCCCCCCCCCCCTTAAATTGTTTCCATGGCAACCATGACAACGTTTTCTCTATGACTATAGTGTTCCCCATTGTTGCTGTGTACTCTTGCTATATTTGTCAATTAGTATGTATCATTCATAAAATAAATCTTTCTATTGTACATTAATGACCCTAAAAACTGCAAAAGTGAGGTTTCCCTAATCAATAAACCAGCATCAGATTCAGATCCCCGAGGTCATAATTGACTAGTGTGGCAAGGTTCAGCCAGTAGACTTTCAGGGGTCAATATTACCCATTTTTAGGTCATTTGCTCCTCTGCTATATACGCTGCCTAAAGGTTATTAGACGTCAGAGTGGTCACATATAGGCTTCCAGCATACTGCTAAAACGCTATCCCTTCTCTATATGTGTGCTACCTCTGGTGCTACGCACTGTGATACTGGCAAAGGAGCAGGGTGCCAGTGTCTCAGTGTATTAGAAACGTGCCCAACTGACTATGACCAATCACTCAAGACCAAAATACCTCAGGACCCACTGGTGCTTGATATATTTGGATCCTCGACTCAGGCAGTTGAAGAAATGGCAAGTTGATTGGGTGCAAGTGGGTTACAGAGAAAGTACCATATACTGAATGTAACCCAAACCTTTCAATTGTTATTCATTTATAGCGACACGCTCATTCATCAATGATAAAGATACTATTTGGTCCTAGTTATATATATACCTGTGGCCGTATGTCCTACGTATACCACCCGCTCTTACCTTTGTCGTCTTTATAGTGGCATACGGGGTTATGTACGTGGCGTACGGGGTATATACGGCGGCGAAACCCAACAAATCTTCCAGAAGCAAAGGTAAGACAATGGATATTTCATGGTATATGATAATACGAAAACAGGCAAACTGTGTCTGTACATTATAAATAGTTGGTAAAATATGTCATCGGTTCATCTGATCGTCAATTCTACCTCGTATTTATCACGTACAGACACAGTAACCCTGTGTCTGCATAGTATCTTATATATTCTCACAACAGTCTCTAGAGCAATATTCATACCACATGGGTAATATTTGTTCAATGATTTTCATTTAGTATTAGTACGATCAATATTCATACCATCCATATGCAAACTATGGACGGGATTGGCTGGCAAAAGTCTCAAGACATACAAGGCAGTAAACGGTTAAGAACATGACTTATCTTTACATGGCAAGAGAGACGCATATAAAGTGGTCTTCCATCAATAACGTGATAAGCATGTAAAGACAGTGGTTTAATTACCATTAAAGTACCATTATACCGCTCTTTGAATATTGCTTGTTTCTATTGGAAAGTTATCGCAAGCAAAAATAATTGCTCCTCTCACGACTACATCACAGAAGACTACCAATAACTCTATAGGAAATCACACGAATTGACTCTATATCATATCTTCACGAATAATTCATATCTTGCATTATGGAGCCGTGAAAAAAAGCTACTATTAACACAGATCTATAGAAACTAGTATACAGTAGAACCCCGCGTAAGCGGACACCCTCCGTTGCGGACCAAAGTGCCCGCTTACGCGGGGTGCCCGCTTACGCGAGGTTAAAACAAACATCTAATAGAGGGAACCGTTCCGAGCAAAGGTGTCCGTTAACGCGGGGTGATCGCTTATCTCACATACATGCCATTATTTTGTTGGCGATTCGGGAAATCGCTGCGTTTCTCGCTTGGTGTGTCTCCGGCTTGATGACCTTGTGCATCAGAAGAGACTCTAAAACAACGATCAAGCGATAGCACAGATGACTGCATACTGGAAGTAGTAGCACGCATTTGTACATTATTTTAGAGTAAGTATAGACTTAGCCAATCAGCAGACTGGGTCACTACTAAGGAGGTAATTAACCCAAATCACACTTGTCAGTTTCCTTCGAGCACCTCCATTTGCTGAAGCTCATTTTGCCGGCTGGGCTTAACCCAGTTCGGCTACTTGATAGCAACCAGTGAGTGGGTTCCCGCGAACAGGAAAATGTCATACCAGTGGAAGCATCTACCACTGTCGAAAATTCTCCTCCATGTTGTATTTTGTGGTTCAAAAGGCTTGTTCTTCATCAATCCTGCCAGGTTTTCTGATAGATTCATAAAAGTGAGTTCCTGTCAAGGCAGAAGAAGAGAATAATGGGCGTTAAATATTTAGCACTTTGGTTAGAGCGTTCGTACGGCATTAGTGGAAGTGGGGAATAATGTGCGGGATCATTAAGACATATCGGACAAAATCCCTTGAAAATTAAAGCCCATATCACTTTCCTGATAGTTGGATATAATGATGTCAAGGTGTTGTAAAACTTAAAAAACTCAAAAATAAAAACGGGTCTCATCGTGCTATAAAGATGATAACATTATAAATGAATATAGAAAAAATCTTAAAAGTTGTTTTTCACATGGTAAAACCATATCTTCTTTTTTTTTCTTCAAATTTTGACAGAATTGAGCAAATATGGAGTTCCACACACTTAAGTTTTAAAGATCGTACGTCACCGTCAAAGGAAATACTAAACCTGAATGGACACAGAAAGCTCAGCTTCGAAATTGAGATACACAGAGATATGACCCAGCGCATTGCAGGGACGGGTTAGCAAACACCAGGATTAATGATATGGTAACTATAAATATTGACTTCCCCCGAACTGAAAAATTTAGGAACTCACCTCTTTACATAGGAATAATAATCTGGAATTTGCCCAAAGAAAACTACAGAAAACTACAGACAAATCATACTTTAAGTTATATATGAAGGGATGTTTTTCTTGGATCAGCAAGCCACACTGAGTATTTCATTAGATAGCCGAGATAATCTAATAATTGTCTTTGTATAAGTCCTGTCTTGTCCTGTTTGTCCTGTGTATATCTCTCTCATTAATTAACCATTGATTTGTTTATTGCATATATATACTGTTTTCAACTGCCCAAGAGGGTGAATGTAAGTGCTTTATCAAATTAAAAGAAATATATATATATATATATATATACAGACGTGTATATTCATATAGTCTTCTGGCACACAAGTACAGGCACAGACTCACAGTCTAAAGGCCCGTTTCAATTGGCCAAAGAAATAAAAATTCTAGAGTTCTCCTAACACCCCATTTCCATTGGCTTTCACCGATCTACATACTTCATACAGGGCTCAGAGAAGTGGACCATTAGCACTGCTGACGCAAAAAGGAAATGGGTTTTTAGGAGTACTAAAAAAATATACACCGATTTCTGCAACCAATGGAAAGGGCCAATACACTGACAGACATAGTCACATACGCACAGATACATACGCAGACAAGTACACAGGTACAGACACAGACACACAGTCATACATTGTGTTAATGTTGATGACTAAATAGATTCTTTTGCATTTACACTAACCATCAGCATACAGTTTTTAAAAGGAAACCCGCAAAGTGAAAATAGCTTGGTCCGCACTCCACCGAGTTTGACTGCAGAGCAATTCACGAAGCAAAGCTTAATGAATTCATCTGAGGTCAAACGAGGTGGAGTGCAGACCAAGTTATTTTCATCGAGTGGGTTTCTGATTTTTTCTCACCCCGTATAACATTATTTATTGATAAAATGAATCACCCAATTAGCCATTGAGTATTGGGTACACGGACTTCACGGCCGTTGAGTACGAGATGCTAATGTTAAGCCTATGGAGAAAAATACCGGGATGAGATAATGAGTCGATCTGCATGAGTGTAGCCTTCAACATTGACACAAAGATGTCATAAGGCCCATTTCCATTGGCCCATTTCCCGTCACCGATCTACAGTCAGGGACCACCGACAGACTTTTGGCACTGTGGACTCAATATCGGTCAATGGAAACAACCAAGGTCTTGAAATGCCCCACAACTTTTTCTGCTTAGATTATGCAATGTGGCACCACCCACCACTGAGTGAAAGCTTGGTCACTGAGTGAAATCTACTACCCTCAGCAATTTTTCTATACCGACGCACAGTCAGTGGCACCACCGCAGACTTTCTGTGTAACTCAAAAAGTCTAACCAATCTTCGTCGGCAAATGGAAACGGGCCTTATAGGCGACTACGTCTCAATGCACTAGACAGTGGTGGGAGGTAGTTCACAGGGCAGTCAGCAGCCCCGCTCTGCTGCCAGTTGACAAATGCGCCTGCCAGCCCTGCTCTACGCATGCTCACAGGCGTGATGGGTGTGGCTTCTTGTCTCACCCCTGGTATTCATGTTCCAGAGACTGAACATTAGGAACTCATTTTCCATGCCCCTACGAGTATTGCAGCCTATTCTCCATAGTCTATATTCTCTGCAATGGCTATTCATTTACTGTGTAAAGGGGCGAGAAGAATACTGAGAGCAACTCGTTTTGGTCAGAGAAGTCGTTTTCCAACTCATTTGAATGCTACGTGATATTCACTTGGCTGTCACCTCTTCAATATCACTCCGCAACAAACCCTTGGAGAATTGCAACTTCGACCAAAGATTGTTGGTTTCTTCTTCAGTCTTAATAAACAGAGCATGATAACTGTAGTTCATCTTGAACAGCGAAACCTTTCGAGCTTCAAGGCTTCACACCTCTAAAAGAACAGAGACAACCAGGAGGATCATTATATCAATTATTGTACGAGAATTTCTTGAAATAATCGACAAAGTGTGATATAAGGGATATGTGTTAGTCATGGTCGTGGAGAGTCATAATCGACTGGAGTCTGTGATTCGGACTGTAAGCTGCCTCCATCATTGTCATCTATCACTTGATGCTATGTATGTATGCGTGTGGGGTGTGTGTGCTGGGGGGTGTATGTAACTATACGACATATAGCCTATGAACCATGGGGGCGGCCATGACGCCCCCCAAGTAGGTGTTCTTCACTAATGGAAGTGAAAATGTAAGTGTTCTTCACTAAAGGAGGTGTGAAAAAAGTGAGTGATAATTGGGACATGTCACAACTCTAGCCTTGCTGACAAATGTTTATAAAGTGTTCCATGTGAAAAACATCACGTCCTTGGTTTAATCATTAGGTTATCTTGCTCTGGGATAGGTATAGACAGTCAAGTGAACCACGGTAAAATATTGAAATGCAGTTGAATTTTGTAAGAACAAAGAGCAGAATGCAGCTTCTGTCCCCCCAAGGGTCCCACCATACTGCTGGCCACCTTGTGACTGCTTTATGAACTAACAATGGCTCTGTCCCCTATAGATGGAGTTGGTGACAACTATGTGTCTGAATCAGCAGTATTATTGTACGGCCATATACGCTGCCTAAAGGTTATTAGAGGTTAGAGTGGCCACGTATAGGCTTCCAGCATACTGCTAAAATGCTATCCTTTTTCTATCTGTGTGCTACCTCAGCAGCAGAGAGAACCATTATATAAATTATCGTATGAGAATTTCTTGAAATAATCAACAAAGTGTGATATAAGGAATACGTGTTAGTCATGGTTGTGGAGAGTGGTAATCAACTGGAGTCTGTGATTCGGGTAGGCTGTGAGAATTAGGCCTGGCGTCCACCTACTATGATAGAAATTTAGACCTACCGATATGGTACCGATACAAAAAGCATATATCGGAGACATATCGGGAAGGTGCAAAATCGTAGACATATGTCTAGACATGCCAATCCACCACGCATTGTATAGAGATTTTATTGGTGTCTAATCGCAGAAACGTGGTCAACTGCCCCGATATTAGCGACCCTTCCGACGCGATTTTGATTTTCTATCGGGAGGTGCATCATAGACCATATCGGAGTCATATCGTAGTAGGTGGACGCCGGGCCTAAAAGGCCATAGGGAGAATCATTGAGAGTTGTGTGGAACGAGATTGAAATTGACGATGACAGGAAATGAAGTATTCATCAGAAGCCATTCATTACATCATCAAAACCATACTCAAACCATGGCATGTCTACCACATCAACATCTCAAGCCAGTACTAAGAGCATACCTAACGGTTATGAGCAGGGATGTGGCAAATAACAGGGATGGTGACCTGAAAGAAATGGTCTTGAAATCATAAGGGTTGTAAATGGAAATAGGGGATTGAGTAGACATTTGCTCAAGTCTTTGATTATTAACATTCATTAAATGATTAAAGATAATCGGAATACAATTCATTTTAGCATGTGTCATTCTCTGAATGGCCCATGAATCAAATACTTGTCCACTCTGACCATTATCTCCTGTTTATGACCCCAAGCCACTCCCTGTAACCCTTTACCTCCATCTACCCCTCCCCCTCATCTCCTTCGGTTCCCTGGCCGCCTGTGTTGTCATAGCAATATATTTCGCCTACTCCTGACTATGTCTCGATTGAGATCAAAGTGAGAGGGTATCAATCTCCCACCAGATATCCTGACCAGTAGCCAGACCTCTGCTTGGGGAGTGTGGTGCAAAATCGCGCCAGTCTACACGGCCGATTACGGATGAGACCAGTCCCTGTGTCACTCAGAAGAGGTCGAGGGGTAGGACACAGGGACTGAGGCGAGTCTAGGGATTGAGGTACAACCGCTGGCTGGATGTGGGGGGTGATAGGGTTGTGGGAGATGAAGCCCTCACCAGAAATAGATATCAATAACGGGAAATAGCATAAGTCATGTGCCTCTATTTGAAATTAAATCAAAAGCTTAGCAAAGGCCCTGCACAACAGATAATAAATTTGCGTTACATGAACTAGTGTAGAAAAAACTCCACATTGTTGTAATTTCACATCATTGTAATCACAGACACATTCCCTTGATATCCGCTTGTCTTTTTTCTGTTTTATGCCTATTATCTGCAAGGCGAACAAAGAGGAATGTGGTCGATCTCACCCCTGGAACAAGTTTGGCCATAGGAATAATATCGTAAAACTGGATGAGTTTTAATCTTGGCCACTGTTTACCACGACTGGAGTTTGGCATAGTGATTTCATGAGGCGAAGCTGAGTGAAGTCCGGAGCCCAAACTCCAGGAGTGGAATGCGGTGGCCACAATTAAAACGAATCAGGTTTTGATTTTATCCTAACCTCGATTTGGGTCATATTACATGATAAAATTCTGTATGCCACTAGTGGCATATAAACCTCTGTATGCCAGTCCGCGTGGCATACAGAAATGCAATGTTAACCCTATGGGATTTTATATTAGGGGTAGGATAACATTGAAAAATGATATGCAACGATTATCCACGTAAAGTTATTATTCTACGCATGTGTCATGTTGGAGTGACATAATCAAATGTTAATCATTAAGATTTGAGAAAGTAGGCTAGGCATCAGCATGGAGATTTAAATGTCTCTAACTGGATCTGCTTAAGCAATTTTAATTATTCTGATAAATATCGTGATGATATTTGATATCAGTGAACGAGGTGAGATAAATCCAGAACCGCACTCGTATCGTAAAATAAACAATATTCTACTCATTTGGATGTAATCGTCACTCAGCGTCGCCTCGTTGACGATGACTGTGCATCCAAACTGGAGAATTGTTTATTCACATGATTGTTGATCCAGTTCTACTGATCTATAAACCCTTCCTGTTTCACATTCATCACTGAACGGCCCCTCTCTGGTACTCTCACTAGTGTGGAGATACCACGCAACTTATGAAGTCAGATGCAGAAGGGTTAATTGTCTGAAGACAACTAGGAGCAAATAGTATGTCCATCATAGATGAATGAGCGTGCAATTATAAATGAATAACAATTAAAAGGTTTGAGTTATACTGAGCCTATGTATCGTTTTCTGTGACCCACTTGCACCCAGTCAACTTGCCATTTCTGCAACTGCCTATCTAGGATCCAAATACATCAAGCACCAGTGTGTCAATGAGGTATTTCGGTCTCTAGTGATTGGTCAGCTGAGCATGCCTCTAAGAGACTGTGACACTGGCTCCCTGCTCTGTTATCAATATCACAGTGAATAGTACACATATATTGAAGGGATAGTTTGTATGCAGTACCCTGAAAGTCTATATGTCCCCATCTAACCTCTAGATGATGTATATGTCGCGTGCAAGCACGCTCTAATAATGCTACCTAAAGTTCGGTCTGAGGCCCTAGTTGCATTCAGAATTCTCCACCTCTGAATATTCCTTATATAGAACAACGAATGAATGCTCACATCCACGGAACAACTTCTTACGCTACTAATTCTGCTGTTCGGCTGTCATTGGTACTTGTTTCTTGCTACACAACAATGCCCATTATTTGTGAGCATTAGTGTTACAGGTGTGAGGGAAACCTGGTAGATCTACCTGCCGAATCCGAATATTTATATTTCAGGGAATTCAGGCACCCTCTTTGCAGTAAACTCCGATGGCCAAGGTCAAATAAAGAGCTGAGTGACAATGACATGTTGTTTATTACTACTTCCTGGAATGATCCCTGTATTAACTGGTTTCTGGTGCTAGTGGCTGTATTCTCCAAAAAGAGAAGAAAAATCAAATGGTATGATCTCTAGTTTGGCAAAGAATGAAAGTGAAAGTGAAAGAATAATGAAATATTGTGAATCGGCCAAAACGATAAATGTAAAAGTACCCGATTGTATACTGTGAAAGAAATAAAGTCCTTAAAGAAAAAATAATACCAATAACTTTGTACACAGGCCGGTACGTCGTTTTCCTAGTGGAAGGCCGGTGGTAAATAATTGGTGACATGCATCGCAAAAATGCTGTTGAAGTTCACTAACGTTTGGTGCAGAGCAGCACTGATCAATTCACTGTGCTTTGTTGGTGGATTCAGAAGTCGGTCGGGGATGCCATAAGGCGGGAGGGGAGAAAATAGTTGGCGATTTCTGTTTCCACCTGACAATTATTGCACTAAATATGTCACATGATTAGTCGGCGGAGCGAAATGCCATAATCGGTGGTCTTTATCGGAAGGTGGAAACGCCGCAACACCTTGTTCAAGGCTATTTTTGGGTCTGTAAGGCCTGGCGTCCACCTACTACGATAGAAATTTAGACCTACTGATATGGCTCTGATACAAAAAGTCAATATCAGAGACATATCGGGAAGGTGCAAAATCGTAGACATATGTCTAGACATGCCAATTCACCATGCATTGTGTGGGATTTTTATCGGTTTTACCGCAGAAACGTGGTCAACTGCCCCGATATTAAGTTACCTGCCGACGCGATTTTGACTTTTTATCGGGAGGTGCATCGTAGACCATATCGAAGCTATATCGTAGTAGGTGGACGCTGGGCCTAAATCAGGAGCTTCGACATTCACAACAGGCTTAATCTTTACACGATCACTGAGAAGGGATGGGTCCGAGAACGAAAAGCTTAATACTAGTTTTACGTAGAAAAGTTTCTATCAAGAAGTAAGACATCAATACAACACCTCCGACTAACAGCATGCCAACATCCAACCCCCCCCCCCCTCCCCATGGTCCCTGATACCGTTAGGACCCCTGAAACTCAATTGCCTTTTAAACAAAATCAAGCAGGAAAACGAATTCACACATTAAAGCAATCGTGAAATTGAATCTTGTCAATCCGAAGAGCTATAATTTAATCGTCTGTCTGGGAAAAAACGGGAGACCAGTAGAAAAACTAGATTAAAATGGAAGATGGCGGATGACGTCACAACTCCTAGGTGACGGCAGGTGTCGGTGGCGACATCTGATGTCAGTGGCAACATCTGATGACCATAGTAGTGTGTTATTTTAAAAAGGTATTTGAAAAAAAAAATCAATCACCTCTCCAGCTTTTCATCAATCAAATGTATATATGTGCGTTGAAGTAAGCAAAGCAACAGATTTTAATGCGTTCATTTCGAGCATGCTCGAGCATGTTCGAGCATGCTGACTTGAGTTGAAAGGTTCCCTGAACCCTCGATGATATGCTGCCTTCTGATACCTAGACTATCGGGTAAATTGATAAATCGACAGACATTCAGGCTAGGGCAACTAAAGAAATCTCTGCCACTTTCGTTGGCCAATGGAAATGACCTCACCCTACCCCCTCCACCTCCTCCCCCCGCCATGGCCTCCCCCTACTCCCTCCACCTCCTCCCCACCATGACCTCACCCTACTCCCTCCACCTCCTCCCCCCCATGACCTCACCCTACTTCACCCACCTCCCCCCCCCCACCATGACTTCACCCTACCCCCTCCATGTCCTCCCCCACCATGACCGTACCCTACTCCCTCCTCCTCCTCCCCCACCATGACCTCCCCCTACTTCCCCCACCCCCCCCCCCCACCATGACTTCACCCTACCCCCTCCACCTCCTCCCCCCATGACCTCACCCTACCCCCTCCACCTCCTCCCCCCCATGACCTTACCCTACTCCCTCCCCCTCCTCCCCCACCATGACCTCACCCTACCCCCTCCACCTCCTCCCCCCCCCCATGACCTCACCCTACTATCTCCCCCTCCTCCCCCCCACCATGACCTCACCCTACTCCCTCCCCCTCCTCCCCCACCATGACCTCACCCTACTCCCTCCCCCTCCTCCCCCACCATGACCTCACCCTACCCCCCTCCACCTCCTCCCCCCCCCCCATGACCTCACCCTACTATCTCCCCCTCCTCCCCCCACCATGACCTCACCCTACTCCCTCCCCCTCCTCCCCCACCATGACCGTACCCTACTCCCTCCCCCTCCTCCCCCACCAAGACCTCACCCTACTCCCTCCGCCTCCTCCCCTCCCCACCATGACCTCACCCTACCCCCTCCACCTCCTCCCCCACCATGACCTCACCCTACTCCCTCCCCCTCCTCCCCCACCATGACCTCACCCTACTCCCTCCACCTTCTCCCCCACGATGACCTTACCCTACTCCCTCCTCCTCCTCCCCCACCATGACCTCACCCTACTCCCTCCCCCCCCCCCCACCATGACCTCACCCTACCCCCTCCACCTCCTCCCCCACCATGACCTCACCCTACTCCCTCCGCCTCCCCCCCCCCCCCCCACCATGACCTCACCCTACTCCCTCCACCTCCTCCCCCACTGTGACCTCAATCTACTCCCTCCCCCTCCTCCCCCCCCCACCATGACCTCACCCTACTCCCTCCCCCTCCTCCCCCACCATGACCTCACCCTACTCCCTCCACCTCCTCCACCCATGACCTCACCCTACCCCCTCCACCTCCTCCCCCCATGACCTCACCCTACTCCCTCCACTTCCTCCCCCACCATGACCTTACCCTACTCCCTCCCCCTCTTCCCCCAACATGACCTCACCCTACCCCCTCCACCTCCTCCCCCCCCACCATGACCTCACCCTACCCCCTCCACCTCCTCCCCCCATGACCTCACCCTACCCCCTCCACCTCCTCCCCCCATGACCTCACCCTACTCCCTCCACCTCCTCCCCCCCCCCCACCATGACCTCACCCTACTCCCTCCACCTCCTCCCCCACCATGACCTCACCTTACTCCCTCCACCTCCTCCCCCCATGACCTCACCCTACCCCCTCCACCTCCTCCCCCCATGACCTCACCCTACTCCCTCCACTTCCTCCCCCACCATGACCTTACCCTTCCCCCTCCCCCTCTTCCCCCAACATGACCTCACCCTACCCCCTCTGCCTCCTCCCCCCCCCCCATGACCTCACCCTACTCCCTCCACCTCCCCCACCATGACCTCACCCTACCCCCTCCACCTCCTCCCCCACCATGACCTCACCCTACTCCCTCCGCCTCCTCCCCCCCCCCCCACCATGACCTCACCCCCCCCCCCCCCCACCTCCTCCCCCACCATGACCTCACCCTACTCCCTCCACCTCCTCCCCCACCATGACCTCACCTTACTCCCTCCACCACCTCCCCCACCATGACCCGTCATGTACTGGCACCCTGACACACCTTTCAACGTTTGTCATGCGCACCCTCTCCATTAACCTGCCGCCAGTCCTGACGGTCGATCCTAGACTTGCTCGAGTCTTTGATTATGAACATTCATTAAATGATTAAACACAATAAAAATAAAGTTCATTAAAGTATGTATCCTTCTCTGACTGGCCCATGAATCAAAGACTTGTCCACTATGAAAAGAATCTCCTGTTTATGGCCCGAAGCTACTCCCTGTAACCCCTCCCCTAGCCCCTCCTCCAGTTCCCTGGCTGCCTGTGGTGTCATAGCAATAGATTTTGCCCGCTCCTGACTGTCACCTGATTGAGATCAAAGTGAGAGGGTATCAATTTCCAAGCAGATATTCTGACCAGTAGCAAGGATATCTGTATGGAGAGTGTTGGGAACACTGGAGCTAAGAAATCCAACACCATTACCGTTTATACCAGTCCCTGTATCCCAACGAGGAGGGTAGACATAGGATGCAGGGACTGGAGCCAGTCTAGGTCGATCCCCGAGCTATGTAGCATTTTATCAACCTCACCCCACAGTACCTTCTTCACCATCCGCACCTTCCATCGCTCCTAATGCCCCAGTCATGCCCCAGTCACACTGGCGTATAATTTGGCGTTTCTTCTACGCATTAAAAAGGATGCGAGTTCCGCGTATTTGGTACGCAACTACAACGCTTTTATATTTTATTACGCAATCCAGTCACACTGGCGTAAATTCTGGCGTATTCACTACGTATTTCAGGCGTTGGGTACCAGGTATTTGCGATTAGGAACGTTTCTATTTCCATAGCTTGTACCTTCTTTTACGTTCCTCAATGTTTCTCAACGCATCTGTATGCATTGTGACGTTTAACCGTGTTCATTTACAAATTTAAAATGCGTAGATATAAGTTTAAAAATTGTAAAACTCATTCTGACACCACGTTTTTTCCGCGTTTTGTTTACGTTCGTTTACGCATTCCGACTTTAACACACCTCCGCGTTTTCCCGCGCATCGCCGCGCATTTATATATTTCAAAATGCGTAGAAGAACGTCGACATACGTACACGGGAAAACGCCGTTTTTTACGCCAGTGTGACTGGGGCATTAACATGGAAGGCAAGAGCTTTACCAGAGCGCAGCACTTCCCAACACCTGCTCTGCCCTGCCGTTCAGAACCATTCTATGAAATTCTCCACGTTCCGCCGCCTTATTCCTCACACGCTCCCTCCTCGACTTACCCTGCGTTTACGCTCGACCACTAAAACGTGACGACTGTAGATCATCTTGTCCAATGTAGTGCTCTAGCCCGGCGTTTACACTAGACGACTAAAAACGTGACGACTGTAGAGTATCTTGTCCAATGTAGTGCTCTAGCCCGGCGTTTACACTAGACGACTAAAAACGTGACGATTGTAGATTATCTTGTCCAATGTAGTGCTCTAGCCCGGCGTTTACACTAGACGACTAAAAACGTGACGACTGTAGAGTATCTTGTCCAATGTAGTGCTCTAGCCCGGCGTTTACACTAGACGACTAAAAACGTGACGACTGTAGAGTATCTTGTCCAATGTAGTGCTCTAGCCCGGCGTTTACACTAGACGACTAAAAACGTGACGATTGTAGATTATCTTGTCCAATGTAGTGCTCTAGCCCGGCGTTTACACTAGACGACTAAAAACGTGACGATTGTAGATTATCTTGTCCAATGTAGTGCTCTAGCCCGGCGTTTACACTAGACGACTAAAAACGTGACGATTGTAGATAATCTTGTCCAATGTAGTGCTCTAGCCCGGCGTTTACACTAGACGACTAAAAACGTGACAACTGTAGATTGTTCAGCCAATAGTCGTCAGGTGGTGCTCCGACCCGGCGATTACAATACAGATGACTAAAATCGCGACAACTGTAGATCCTCTAGCCAAAGGTCGGCAGGTGGTGCTCGATTATGCAATCTCGGCCATAATGGTCATCTACTCGAAAGTGTACTCAACCGATTACAGTAGACGACCCTTTAGATAGAAATGCAGAACAAAACAGAGCTTTTACAGAATCGCCATTGGTCTAGGCGATTAATTCAAGCAGAAATAGTCGAAATAGTCGTCGGCCATCAAGTTGTCTATATAATTACCGGGTGGTGCCGAAATGCATAATCTGATGTAATCAGACGATCTGTAGTCGACACGTATTTGGCATCTACACTAGACGATTTCTAGCATTTTACGGCTGAAAGTCGTCAGGTGGTGCTGACTTCACGAATCGCCACCTATAATCATGCAGCGCAAACGCAGGGTAACCTGTGGACTACTTTTTATTTGACTAAATAGCTCGACCAATCCCTGCGCGGTATGCCATACTCCTCCTCCGTACCCTGACCCCTCCCCTGCGTCCCCCCTGACCCTGGCGTCGCTCTCTGCATGCGGTTCCTGTCTCTCCAGACATCGTTAGGGATTATGCTCTTAGGCGTCCATCTGCCTGCCTGCTTGACGTACGAGCCGATATTGGCGCCGGGTATGTTCATATAGGCTACTTTATATCTCAGCCTGTGCCGACAGTAATGACAGCCTGCTACCATATCCGTTCAGCAGCAATTCCCTGTAGGATCAGACTCACCTCAGCAGTTGCACAAGAAAATGGCGGAAGAAAACAAAAATGTAAATATCAATGAAAAACAAAAATACCATTACACCCAGGAAAATAGGGAGGGCTCCTTACGATAACATAGTAGCTTTCGGTCGATATCCGGGTAAATGTTTGTGGTTTTTGTTGTGATAGCGTCATTACGAAACATCGGACCCAAGATCGCTCGTAATGCAGTTAATGTGTCTGCAGTAGGAGAGTTATGGAACAGATACGACAGATTCCTTGCTTCGGACACAGTTATAAGATCTGGGGACAATAGAGATACCTTATCAGTAATATGTCCAGGTACAATGAACAGATAGTCACTACACGGTGCATGATTTCTGAATTAAGATACGCAGGTGATAAATGGAAACGCCTTGTTATCGGGGATTTCCCGATGTGCGATCTAAAGTGGAATTCACACGGTAGGACTCATGATTAAAAAGAAAAATTCTTTATTTATACTGAATCCGATCAGTACAGATGTACTGGTTTGCGTACCGACTCAGTGTACAATATGATTACAATATAAGTTCATCGGAATAAAACAAGAGATCTTCCAATTAAATTACCTTTGATTTCTGAAATATTATATATATATAAGATGCTAGTCACGTCCAGCATTTCGTTCCCTTTCGTCAAGGTACCAATCCAAACCATAGATGAAGACAACACCTTGTACACAACGATCACCAGAGCTCTGCTTTGAGCAGTCTCAAAACTAACAAAATTTGAAACCTAAGAAACCTCATGCAGGGTTCAAATTTCACGAGATTCTGTTCCATTTTAGGGTAGATGCCCCCAACAATTGCAGGGGGAAAATATGTCTCTATGAAATGGAACTTTAGAATTTAGACGAGGAGATTGTGTTTGAGTACAGAATCTCAGCAGGATCTGTCTCAGACAAACACCCTGCGAGGTACATGAATCCCATCGTTTGAATCCCAATTTAGGGAAATGGAACCTGACAATTTAGACGAGGAGATGGTGTTTGAGTATAGAATCTCAGCAGGTTTTGTGTCGGAAAAACACCCTGTGAGGTATAAAGAATCACATGATGTGAATCCAACTTTACTGATTACTCTTTTATAAGTACAAGTTGTTGCTACGGAAACGTGATTGATGAACTAGGTTAAGTGGTTAAGGAGGAGTGGTAGAGGATGTCATTCGGAGGCTTCAGTGAACTAGTGATGTAATAGGAGTTCTCTTGTATGTACGCATGTATTTATAAGAATAAACCATTAGGGCCAACATGTCCTTGAACGTGATACCCTATTATTGTCAAGAGATAATACCAGATGATGGGATACGAGTGGCGCCCCCGAGCGGCTATCAGTGCCAATACAATGAACCTACAGGCAAAGGTTATGTTATTACCACACGCTGCTTAGACTTGCTCAAGTCTTTGATTATGAACGTTCATTAAATGATTAAACACAATAAGAATAAAGTTCATTAAAGTATGTGTCCTTCTTTGACTGTCCCATGAATCAAAGACTTGTCCACTATGAACCAAATCCCCTGTTATGGACCCAAGCCACTCCCTGCTACCCTATACTCCCTCCTACCCCTCCCCCTCCCCTCCTCCAGTTCCCTGGCCGCCTGTGTTGTCATAGCAATAAATTTCACCTGCTCCTGACTCCGTCTCGATTGAGATCAAAGTGAGAGGGTATCACTCTCCGAGCAGATATCCTGACCAGTAGCCAGGATATCCGTATAGAGAGTGTTGGGAATGCTGGCGCTAGACAGTACCAGAAATCCAACACCATTACCGATTCTACAAGTCCCTGTAACCCAACGAGGAGGGTAGCCATAGGATGCAGGGACTGGAGGCAGTCTACACTTTACTCTAAATGCAGTGAGAAGAACTGACTGCGCAGATATGCAGTAATCTACGTTTCGTTCACAGTGTCAACGAACGGATAATGGCGGACAGAAAAGACAGGCACATCGATTCAGACAGTGGCTTTGCTATAATTGTCATGCTACAATCATCTCGTTTCTTTCATACATTTTCCGGGAATTAGCTTTCAGCTGGGGTTTAATTGTAAGGCAGAAGCCATGTTGTAAACGTTTTGTGTCCAAATCGGATTACAAATGGCTTTTACGGCTAAAGTAACGTGATTATCTCAATGTCTGTGAGGTATGTAGGAATATAGAAACAGTATACCTGTGTTCGTGATCTTCCGGTACCTCGCCCGTTTTGCCGGATGTCTAAACTCGGTGTAATCACCTCGTTTTAAAGATTAGCCAAAAACGGGTTTTGAAGCTTAAGGCCCGGCGTCCACCTACTACGATATAGTCCGTTCACGCACCGTGCCACCTTCGGGTTACGGTACGTGAAGGTCTAACAGAGTATGACTGTGACTGGCCTGCCACCTTGAATGAGAGGAATATCGTGGTTGGCTGTCCTATTTATAGTATCAGTTTGACAAGGGGGAATACCAACAGGCGCTTAGTCTGCTTAAAGTATGTAAGGGTCTAACAGAGCACAGCTCTGATTTGCCAGTTCCTTAGGCACTGATTGGAGAAAAGGATTTCTTGGTTGGTTGTTCTAATTTTAGTGCTAACCCAAGCCTGAGAATACCACTATTCTGGCATTATTCTGGGAATCATTATAACTCTCCAAGCTGATTTATTTCGTACATGCCCAGTAAAAGCTACTCTAGGACCTCTGCTTGAAGAGTAGCATACTGGTTACTGGCAAATCAATCAGGGCAGCTTCGTACCAGCGGAGGTAGGAATTTCCACCTTAAAATGGCAGCGCAAAACAGTCCCAGTATGAGAGCCTGTGCGCCCTGGCCCTGGCGACAACGGGCTATACTAGAGTCTAACTACGATATGGCTCCGATATGGTCTACAATGCACCTCCTGACAAAAAAAAATCAAAATCGTGTCAGAAGGACACTTAATATTGGGGCAGTTGACCACGTTTCTGCGATTAGACACCGATAAAAACCTCATACAATGCGTGGTGAATTGCCATGTCTAGACATATGTCTACGATTTTGCACCTACCCGATATGTCTCCGATTTTGACTTTTTGTATCGGAGCCATATTGGAAGGTCTTAATTTCTATCATAGTAGGTGGACGTCAGGCCCAACTACTCGGCAGGAATACAGTTTCTTTGAATCATCTGTAACCGATGAAAATATGGACGAAGGCAATAATGAGCACGTATCAAATAGTATTCAAACTCATTAGTTGATACAATATGAATCTGACCTACTTCAGGTGACTACTGCGATATCATATCAGTTATAGACCTAAAGTAGGCTAACATGCTTATTAATTCAATTTTGAGTTTGTCCACATGCCCTTTTGATAGGTTATAAAGCCTGCAGATTCGCATGACAGATTCTAGAGCGAGAACAACGATTCCTTCACGCTTCCCCCTTCACCACCTGCCAGACACAATGCGTCTATAAGCCGGTCTCCTGCCGTCCAAGTCTGTTCCCCCTCCCCTTCGCCTCGCCTCGCCTCGCCTCCAAGCTGAGATTCAATTAAATGGTAGTTTAATTAATTTCGCAAACTGGGTTACCGTTTTGAGCAGTGTCTGATTTCTACCAGCAAAGACTGTGTTGTTACTAAAGAAGAGGGGATGTGAGAGACACAAATCAAACAGAACAGTTTCCTCGTAAACAAGTTGGGTTTTGAAGGGAGGAGAATGCCTAATTCCTCAGGTGAACTGCCATATACACCAGTCACTAGATGATATATAGGGGACAGAGCCATTGTTAGTTCATGAAGCAGTCACTAGGTGGTCGGGGGACAAAAGATTTTTTTTTTTATTTATTTATCCTGCAAGGACATAAGCATTACTGCCGGTATGACTTGTCCTTACAGCACAAGAGTAAGGAAATACAAAATCTTCTAAACCAGTCATTCTCTGATATCCGATATGATAACCTGCATCCTGGCTCTTTGTTCTTACAAAATTCTGCTGCCTCTCAGTGTTTTACCAAGTTTCCTTTGACTCTCTACACCGATCCCAGAGCAGGAAGATATAATGCTAAAACCCAGGACATGGTGTTTTTCACATGGAACACTTTATTTACATATGTGAGCAAGGCAAGAAAAGTGACATTTCCCAATTATCACTCACTTCTTTTGCACCTCCATTAGTGAAGAACAACTACTTTTTCACCTCCTTTAGTGAAGAACACCTGGGGGGGCGTCATGGCTGCGCCCATGGATCATAGGCTATATGCCGTATACACCATGGGTGATATATTCACTACTAACAACCACACGTGTACGGCTCAGCTTACACCCACCGATTACCACCACCGATTCTAGAATCTGGCACTGCTGACTGATTATTACGTGTTCCCTATTAAACATCGGTTAGTGTATTAAAACGAAAGAAATACAGACCAGGTCAACGATTTCACAGCCCTAAATTGCATAACATTGCACCACCGACCGATTTTTGAGCCCTCTGACAATTTCAAAGTGCTTTGAAATCTTTGCCGAAGGACCTGCGTATTTGGTAAAACATTCGGTCGGCAAGCATCTCTACTATACGTCAGTGAAAACAAAGTGTGGACATCACTGAGGACAATTTGTATGTTATTATATACCTGTGGCTGTATGAACTACATATACTATACCCGCTCCTACCCACGACGTATTTATACCCGTACGCCACACTGTGACGTACAGGGTATGTGATCCAATGACTAGCTACAATTTCGCCAATTTTTAGGTATATAATAATACGAAAACAGGCTTACTCTTCGTACGTCAGAATACTTGGTAAAATAATTGATCACATACATCCCTCTGCCGTAAGACAGTAAGACAGTTTCCGCATGATATTCCTTTGAGCGCACAGAAGATCCATAATCCATCGGCACATCTTCCGTCGGCAAGTGAAACTTGGCCATAAAGCTATTTTCCTCTAGCCGACGAAAGCGGCACAGATTAATTGAGTTCCTATTCAAGTCTGTCGGTGGTGCCACCGAATGTATGCCTGTATCAAATAAACAGTGAGGGTGCGTTGTATACCTTGTTTCTCCTGCATTTCACATGCCCATACCCATTTAACGTTCATACTGAAACCTTGAGCCCCACCAATGAAATCCAAGTGATTCTGTCGGTTCTTGACCAAGTCGGTCGATGCCTTATTGCATTATCTATGCACATTTAATGAGTTACCATTCAAATTTAAATTAGTTTCTATTCAACGATCCAGCATTGGTGTCCACAAAAAAAATCAATCAGTCGTTCCAGACTGTAGATCTTTGCCGAATAATCGGGGAATAGAAAAACCCAGTATTAATGAGATATGATTTATATTCAACATACATTTAAAGTGAGAGTGGGTTTTGCCTTGTCTTATCAGCCAAGATCGGCATCCACTTTAATACTCTCTGATTGTAATGACTGTTCAACCAAAAAGTATCATTATATTATAAGATATATCTCCTTAATGTTCTTGTTTTCTCTATCTAAAAAGAGATTTAGGTGTTAAACAGCAACATGTTGACCATCTTAACCACCATGGTACATGCCAGGGGTAAATACAGGTGGGATCAGGTCATTTCCTGTTGATCTAACCAACCACAAGCCTAGATGATGGTGTGTAGATGTAACCTGTAACCGGAGACTACCACAGATAAGCACCAATAGGATTCCCATCTGGGAACGGAAGTACGTTTTCCAGCACTAAATGAGCATACCTGGTAAGTTGGGCAGTCATACCTGGAATCTACGCCTCGTCCCTGTCACACCAAGTATCATTTATATCCCTCTCTAAGCCGTTTTATATACCAAGCGATTTCTGTCTACGGTTCTAGAATCGTGATGACGAGAAATAAACGATAATTTATTTTCAGTGTAGCATAAAACTGCTCGTCCATGTGAGCACTATCGTCCATGCCTAATATCATTCAATTATCGTAGAATGATCGTATAATTGATCTATATCCACGGGGACCACAAAACATGTATAATTCTGTGGGCAAAGGTTGAGAGTTCTAACCCCATCCAAGGCAACCTTTTTTCCCCAGTAATTTTCAAAAATTTCACAAAAAAATGATTCAATCGTTAATAAATGTTGAAATTTGGTATACATATATCAAATATGAATAGAAATGTTGAAAATATCTTTTAATTTTGAATGGATTTAGTACATGAGTAACAAGTTTGACTGCGGCTACGGAGCCGAAAACGTGGTCGTCCGCGAGTAGACTTGAACGATAAATAAACAATATTTTCAAAATTCACGATCATTCATTTTATCCTCTCATCCAATGCTCGTCCACCTCCACGATAGTTTTTTATACTACAGTTTGCCACCGACGAGACTTGTAAGATACTTTTTTTATCGTTCATTTTTTTATTCAACGGGGCCCAGGCTTCCAGGCTAGCGAAAGGTCAGCGATATATTCAGTTCATCCTCTCATCCGGTAAATCTGTAGCCGACACATTAAAGAGTTTATATTACACTAAAGGTGTGCCACAGGAGATCTGAGGACCAGTGAATCCCCTCCTACGGCGACCATTAACCATCAAACGATGGGGCCCAGGTCCTTGGACTTTGATTTCTCCTTGACGGGATGATTTCAATCTCTAATTAGACGAGAGGCAAGAAGGACGGGCGGCCACAAACCACGAGCGATTGACGCGTAGTGATATACGAGCGATAGCGAATGTATTACGGCGTCAACCTTGAGTATTTATAGAGCGGACCCTCCAGAAACAACCTATTGTTGTATTTCTTACCCATGGTTATTGATCATAGTTTCTATTTCGAGAAATTCGATAAAAGCGAAACCTTGATAGGCCAAATAGCCTCTCTCGACTGTCATGTATGCCATTTTGTTTTAGTCAGTACTTATTCAAGTGTGCGTGGCAGGGACTTTCTTTCGCTCTCCATACACAACTTCAGTGTTCCTAATACAAACAAAGCGTCCAAGTATCTGTTTAACGAGTGTATTTTCCGTAAACCATGGGTTTGGAAGCCGTAAACCATGGATGTGGTTTATGGTTTAGTGGTGTACTGTCGCCCCATACATTTCACTGCACGAAACTTACCGCTTTACATATGTATGCGAAACGCGTCTAACAGTAGGATTTTGCGTCTAGAAGTTAGACCTGTTATCCGTCTCGTAGACGCCTTATCTAGTGGCGTATATACATGTCCATGGTGCGGTCTTAAATACGTCATATATACACCTGATTCCGTTGTATATACACCAGCATCCAATAGTTCCGATCTTTGCAACTTGGGGACACTACTGGTAGCATATTTCATTTGCCATTAACCATCCAAGTCTGTATTATATGAAAATTGCAATTTTATATTACCAATTCATTTTATAAAAACCTAATTAAGTATAAATTGATGAATTACACATAGTAAACCTTGGATTATATTGTTTTTTTAATTGTTTTTCTAATAGATCTTACTTTCAAACACCATTTCAATGTGTGGACAGTGAGGCTTACTATATAATCGCCTCCCCCCAGTGTCTATGTGCGCCTGAAGTCCGACTCCAGGGTGAATGCGGCCGCCACCCTCACAGCCACCCGCTCAGCCGCCCGCCCTGTGCGCCTCCGACTAGGTGTGAAAACATCTTACACATACACGCCGAGCCGCCGCTAATCCGTCTACATAGACTGCAGGGAGGTGGGGGACTGTACCAGGGCTTCACTTTGGGTAGAGTGAGTGTAGGATGGTGGGGTGGTAGGGTGGTGGGGTGGTGGGGTGTCGGGGGGGGGGGGGGGGCGGTAGGGGGTGGGGTTGGGAGGTCGCGGGTGGCGGGTCAGTGTTGGTGCATCCTCTACCAACACCCACAGGACGGGGCGGGCCACAGGTCGCAATTTTTTTTTTTTTTGGTATCATATATACGCCTGGCGTATATATATTGCACAGAGTATGTTTTATCTTAAATACGCCAGGAGTGAAAGACAGCCAAGTCGCGCGCGTCTACATATGGAAACTGTCTCGTAGACGCCCGAAAAGCAGAGGCGTATAATAGGTGTATACAAGTATAAACAAGCCACGATACAGCCGATACGTGCGTTATCGCGATGGCGTATATATATGTAAAATAGTGGTTTTCGTGCAGTGTTTTCAATGGGGGCTTTGTGACCAATGGGGAAAAGATATATGGAGCAGGGTTAAGCGAGAGCCTGAATGGAGTGCCTGAAGCGATAGCCTGAAAGGAGCCTAAATACTAGGTAATGGTTTCCTGTAGCCCCATAAATTTTCAATGGGGGCTTTTTAACCCATGGGGAAGAGATATGGGGAAGGGTTAAGCGAGAGCCTGAATGACGAAACGTCCATTTCAGAAAGCATTACTGTCGAAGCGTCGTCGTGAAAGACACACATAGCAATCTCAAGACTTATTACAAGAGAAAGATGTCACACCTAGACGACAGACTTTTAACAACCTTCCTAGCTTTCACTCACAGCTGGTTTCGTTTTTCTTGCACATTATCCAGCTCCCAGCTGTCGACAATCTCACAACTATCGTGAATTAATAAATGTCATTCCTATTCCCACGTCTCCTACATTATATGCTCCATTTCCCATCTTCTAGACAAAGAAACGGAAATATTTTCATTGAATATCAACCGTAGGGAAAGGGTAATATATGGGAAAATGCGGTGTTTTTTTTAGTCTAGATGATGATAAACCGAAGTATCTCCATTCTTTCCGAACTGTCATTACTTTTATCTCATACCAGGTATTTTGTCCCGATAGACTTGACATTGGGAAGTTGTACTCAATGCCCATGAAGTATTTAGAAAGAATACTGAATGGGGGATTAAGTTACAAAGGTTAGCCAATTATTTAACGTGGGGAGCGAGACAAATTGAGAAACCTTTTCAGGTATACGATCAGCCTTCAATAATACTGCAGCTCATGATGCTCGTGTATAGCCGGTAGAAAGAACAACAGGTCTTAGACTTTTGAAAATTGTATGATATATTAGCAGGGATATCTTCTCTTGAATTCAGTACTCATTGTGTTTTGAAATCATTTCTTTTACTTTCATCTTTGACATTTTTCAAAGTATACCCTTTCCAATTTGAGGACCTTTCTCAAAACACTCATCTGGTTGCTATAACAACACAAATATTCCTATTTTGGAATGTTAAATCAATTATAATCTGTAAAGTTCATAGATACCTTTACACATATCAAATATGGAAAGAAAATATGCAAAATTAAAAGAGCTATTACAAAAAGTGTGTCTGATGTGAATTTTTTGAAAAAATATTATGTTGCCATATAGACCGAAATTACAGAAATATTTTTAAAAATCTGTCCCCTCATGAAGTTAATTCAAACAGGGGACGTTTTTGGCTTCATTTTGGTATATAGTTTGTCTGGTTGAATTGACGCGCGAGGTTCATTAAAATGTTTTGCTCATTGCTGCTCTACTATAATCCCATGCATCTTGTTTGAATCGTTATGTAATTCGCGGCTTCATCTTGTGAATTACTACGCGATTCAAACTCGATGATATAAGCTCTGAACGTAAACTTCATTTGGCTTCCTCTATATACTCCAGTTATAAATGTCCTTTCATTATGGCGATCGAGATTTGTAAGTATACATCCCACACACCATAGTATAGTAGGAAAGATGTATTTTTCACAATCTTTTGGGCAGACATCTATGATGTAGGAAAAATGTTGGAATATTCTTCACAATCTTTTGAGCTGACATCTATGATGCGTAATGTATGAACTTCCATCAATGCGGTCTGGTGCTAGTAAGTTGAAATAAAGCCATGACTGATACTGGTAGGGTTTCGTGCTCTCACGTATAATGAATAGATGAGGCATAAATTAAATCAAATATTGGTAATTGATCGTAATAGGCAATTAGCTGCAGACTGTGATGATACGTTTATAATACCAGCATCCCGGTATACAAAGAGGTGTAGTCATAGTTTGTCTTATTATACTCTCTTCATGAGCAATGTTCAGATTTCCCTCAGTATATATATATATTTTTTTTTTATAACGAGCAATGCTCTTTTTTTATTGACCATACAAGTACAAATTACATGAAGTTTCATAGTTTCTTTAAGCAGATAATATTAATAGAATCGATAAACATGTGTATTCTCCACCCTCACCAGTTGTACTTCCATAATACTCCATGTGTTAATGCCACATTGAACTGAGAAATGTTTTCCCTCAGTACATTGATTTATTTCCTATACGTTCCTTCAACCGGTGTTGAAGCTTCAAAGCTTTGTTTTACCCCTCCTATATAATCAACTGCCTGAAGTCTGCCTCAATTGACACGAAACGTCGCAACATAACTTAGAACAGCCCCTCCCCCCTTATTTCGATGTTCTACTGAATCCCCAACAAAATTTTCAATCACAATCAGCTTTTGTGTGTGTGTGTGAGGGGGGGGGGGGGGGGGGGGGTTCACAGAAACAACCCTCATATAAATCTCCATAGACTTTACATGATATGACTCTATGATACGGTTATGCCATAAAATACCTATATGCCACGCACGCATGACATATGAAGTTAAAACATGTTACGGGGTAGGATGAAATCTAAATGTCACTCAATTTGATATAATTGTTTAAATGGCGTTCATTGTCTTCCGCTACATATATCACTCAGCTCCGCTTCTTGAAATCATTCTGCGAGTCAACTCACGCCATATCAGCAATCATTATATATAAAATTTCGTAACGTCTCTTGATGGTATTCATTAAAAGGAAACAATGACAGTTCTGGAAATATACAGACGTCTTAATGATGTTATTGTCATCATTATATCACTTGTGTTCATGCATCATATTAGATTGATTACTGAAACCTCAGTCTCTTCATTTGATAATATCCGCCATCGGCCTCTGTGCTGCCATAGGCAGGGAGATATTAGATTGATTAGTGAAAACTCAGTATCCCAGTCTCCATGCTATCATTTGTGGTCAGCCGTGGGGTATACTTTTCTCCTATTATCAAGGTATATAGGACAGAATAAGATTAACTTTATAGAGCATTGTATGAATATTGACTGAAAGAGTAACATGACCTAAGTACTATTATTACATACCTATGGCCGAACGTCTCTCAAATACGAACCTCTCACGGGGGTGTAGTATATCGCGACTACGGCCCACTATGGTGCACTTCGTCGTACTGCAAGATTCTAACGTGTGTCTAGCCTAGTCTGTGCTATTCAATTAGCGTGCGTAATCGACGTCATCACTACCAAAAACAACATGGCGAACGTCGTCGAATCGTGACTTTAAACTTGTGATACACACCCCCGGTAACAACTACAAGTGCGTATTGACCAAATATTGAGGTAGCTAACGATTTGGATTCACCAGACACCGTTTAAACTGCTCATATATGTAAAATTGATCGATAACAACAACACGATCCGCAACGGCGCACAGACATGCTAACGCTGACCCGGGCGTATCTGCCTCCACACTCTCCACGCAGAGATTCTGTGCTCTACTTCCTGCGGCCGCTTGTAGCAAGCGATAGTGCCGCGAAAGATCTGTTGGGAGAGTGCTGCCTCCACACAAGTCCGATCGCACTCTCCCAGCAGATCTTTCGCTGGTGCTCCGCATTGTCAACGTCATAATTACGATGGCTACCAGAGTTCCAGTATCACTGGCGCCACACATTTCATAGTTGGCGCCACGTCGACCGTTGCTGAGTTTTCCCGCTAGCGGGCCGCACTGCATGTGTGTATAAGGATGGGAAGACACTGGCAGTATCACGGCAAGGAGGGGTTGCGGGAAGAGAGTCGATGACTTGGAAACTTAACAAAATGGCGTTTTATTATCAAATTAAGGTATGCAATAATAAGAAAACGTCCTGACTGTGGCCAGAACTACGTCTTAGTTCGAGGTCACCTATCGCCGACGTTTGCCCCGACGCCGCAGGCGGAGGGGCGAACGTCGGCGATAGGTGACCGATAACTAAGACGTAGTTCGGCCACAGTAAGGGCGTTTTCTCATATTACTATATACCTGTGTGTGAATGTCTGTGAAATACTGCCCGCTGCTAGGGATGTAGTATAAATAATGTTCGCGCCCACTGTAACATTGGAGCAGAAAATTTAATAAAACGGGGTTTTAAATGAGTACGGGCTCAGTAACCACGTTTTCTCATACTACTAGTGGGGCATTTAGAGCTCAAATATTACCGGATACATAGTTTGGGGAGACCAGTGTGAAATTTCTTTAGAAAGGTATTGCGAATAGGCCCAGGAGTAGCATGGAAAATAGTTGCCACAGACCACTATGCCACTTTTCAGAATGACTATTATCAAGTGAAAGCCAATATCACTCACTTCAAATGTGTGCAATATGAACAGAATCCGATAAAGTGACCCACTCATAACCCATGTAGAACAGCCATCTTGGATTTCCAGCCAAAAGTGACATAAATCTGGGATTTCTTTGCCTAGAATTATAATGACAACCACACTAATGACACAAGACTTATTACCTACCACATATAAAACGTGTAATTTTCCGTACTATCCGCTTGGAGATCTTCCCGCACATAGAGACAGAGTGAACACGACCTATGTTTGGAGACTGAGAGCCCACGAGAGTGAGATTCTCGTGCAGTGAATAACTCGAACCTGTTCTTCTTTTTTGTATTTCTATACTCAGACAAACTTCTTCTCTTATGATTCATTTCAAGCCATTCCAAAATCAAAGTTTAGTATTGTAGTTTTCTGATCTGTTTTTCTCGTGAGAAACCAATGGGATCTTTTGGCTGGTACCCGCCTGTGTCTTACGACTTAGCCTATAGGATCTTAACTTTCGCTGGTAGCCCTTTCAAACCTCCGCCGATTCCCCCCCCCCCCCCCCACCCACCAGCAGCTTTAGTATTTGGCCCAATTATTGCATCTGACATTGTGGAGTAGTAAACAGAGCCTCCGGCTTGTAATGCCGACGTCGGGCGTTCGTACCCCGCTATCGGTAGTTCATTTTTTCATTTTTCTATATTTCTCGGACTCGACGAAGTCGCTAGTAAAACATTATTTCTTGTGTTTCGGAAGGTTAAATCTCTTTATTAAACAATGTTGGTTTCTTCTATGAATAAAGAATAAGGCCTGGCGTCCACCTACTACGATATGGCTCTGATATGGGCTACGATGCACCTCCCGATAAAAAATAAAAATCGCGTCGGAAGGTCACCTAATATCGGAGCGGTTGACCACATTTCTGGGGTTAGGCACCGAAAAACCCATTAAGATGCTTGGTGAATTGGCATGTCTAGACAAATATCTATGATTTTGCACATTCCCGATATTGATCCGATATTTGCTTTTGTATCGGTGCCATTCCGGGAGGTCTAAGTTTCTATCGTAGTAGGTGGACGCCATGCCCTACTTAAAAGTCATTCAAAATGGCCGTCAATTCAATATTGCACTTTAAGCATACAGAATTTCAGTAACCTGAATGTTCTGAAAGACCATTGCACTAGTAAAAATGACTTTATTAATGATAACAGGTATGAGGGAACAGGACACCCTAGCAGGCTAATTCTTAAAAGCTGGCCGATAATGAGGAGTCAGATTGAGCCTAATTAGCTCGGGGAAAACTGACAGGTAAAGGCAATGTGCCAGTGACCAGCCTCTCTTAGGCCTGGCGTCCACCATTCCTCGTGCCCCGAGTGGGAGTGTCTCCAGGCATTCCTCGTTCCCCGAGTGCGAATGTCTCCAGGCATTCCTCGTCCCCCGAGAGGGTGTGTCTCCAGGCATCCCCCATTCCCCGAGTGGGTGTGTCTCCAGGCATCCCCCATTCCCCCGAGTGAGTGTCTCTCCAGGCATTCCTCGTTCCTCCGAGTGGGAGGGCCTCCTGGCATTCCTCTTACCCCGAATTTGAGTGCCTCCAGTCCTCATTGATAGCGTTAAGGAATCCATTACTATGAATGTGTTTCCATAATGACGAGTAACTAAGGGAACAAATCTAACTTCCGGTCTTGTAGTGAACCGTCCATAGCGAGGCTGAACCTATTGTCTGGTCACCCATTACCTGATACTTGTCTAGACCGGTTCTGACTGCTGTTACGACATTAACCATATTACCGATGCATAACGATGATTTGTAACAGCTTAGCGTGGAGGAATATATATTATGTAACAGAAGCCACAACAGAGAGTGTACACATATAGATCGCACAAGCCTACATATTTTAGTACCTATTCCATTGGCCGACGGAAACGGCATCGATTAATTGAGTTTCTTAGAAAGTGTGTCGCGGATGCCACCGACTGCACGTCGGTGTAAAGTAATAGGTAATGGTGCTGTGAATGCCTCGTTTATATCAATACTGCATCTTATATCTCCATACCGATTTATATTTCTTCCTAAATCCTTCAACCTCACCGATGAAATCAAAGCGACTTGATTCTTTCCCTGTTGCACAATATATGCACAACTAAAGCCCAATGCCCATCTACCGATTTCGGAACATTCATGTACCTTTGTCGGCGACAAACGGATGGTAATTTGTCTCTCCAAAGGCGTCCTAACTGAGTCGGCCGTAGTCGGTAGATGTAGGACAGCTAGGCAAGGGTGAGCCACTGATTAGTAGACCGATTTGCTTAGGACTATATCCACTATCCCATCTCCTCAATGTCCACCGGTAGAGCGAAGAGTTACGTAATTTGCCTGCGACAAGTTCACCGACTCCTATACGATTTGGGAACTAATCGCTAAACCCTGAATCGGTAGATGGGCATCAGGCTTAATCGGTGAATACTTCGCTGCATGTCTGTTTCCATTCACCGGCCCAGCGCCGGTGGTTCCCATCTGAAGATCAGTGGCTAAAACCCAATGCCCATCTACCAATTTGTCGGCGACGAACGGACGGTAATTTGTCTGTGCTCAGCCAAGGCATCCTAACGGAGTCGGCCGTAGTCGGTAGATGTAGGACAGCTATGCATGGGTGAGCCACCGATTAGTGAACTACCTTCTTCAGATGTCCTTTTGTCGCCAACAAGTTGTGGGTTTTATGTTCCAAAATTGGTGGTGAAAAGTTTATCAACATGTTGATAAATCTAGTCGCCGACAACGGAACATTGGTAAATGGGGCTTAATTGGGTTACGTAATTTGCCTGCGACAAGTTTGCCAACTCTTATACGATTTGCGAATTAATTGTTCAACCTTTAATCGGTAAATGGGCATTAGGCTTAATAGTCGGCCAGTGGAAAATGGTACTTTCTGTAGATGTCATGTTTCCATCTATTAATCTGGCATTATTATACCAAAATTATATATAGATCGATCGGTGGTTCCCAACTGGTGCGTCCTGAATAGTCGGGCAGTGTAAAATAGCTTCAAGCCTGTGCGTCTAATATTTTGCGCAGCTTGGAAAAGCAAAGCGTGCAATTCCATAGTTTCCAAGCCCTGATTCAGAGGCGTGCACTTAGTTTGATGAAATAGACCGCAGAAAAAAGAGGCAGAATCTACACATCTAGACCTTTGGAATAGGAACCAGGTAGATCTGACATAGATACTGTTTATATCTGTAAATTAAGTGGTATCCTTGTTTGTAGAGACATTGGGCTAAATGAAATAGAATTTTGATTTAAATTTGCATCATTACAAACAGAATGTTATGTTCAGTTGCCAAACTTCGAGTGACATTCGAATAGACAACGCTAAGTGGACTAATTCACAGATAACTTTTATGTTAACTAATTTCCCGTTATCAGTTGATGACCCAGTTTTCACGGCATATCTAGCTCCGAACTGATGTACCGACACATTTTATTTTTTTGGTGGGGGGGGGGGGGGGGGGGGCGTCCACCAACCATGACAAGGCTACGACAATGGCTTCCTGACAAGGTCCACGATTTGCCTGCTATTGGAGGCCTTGTCGTTGTTGGTGGACCCCAGTTCCCGACAAGAGTCTACAACAACAAGGCCACATCAAGGCCACGATTGGAACCTTGTCGGGAGCCTTCCGACAAGGCTACAACAACATCGAGCATGTTCGATTTTTCCCATGACTGGACCCTTGCCGTGGAGTGTCATGGTGTGTCGGGAGCGTGTCGCAGAGGTCCAAAATAGGAAATGCTGGTAAAGCATGCATTTCCCCCCCCCCCCCCCCCCCCCAACAACGCTGTCGTGAAGCTTCTTTTTTTATTCAATGAGATTAACGACATTAGCATTAACATAGTTTACATGTGACTATCCCTCGTAGTTTACATGTGACTATCCTTCGTAGTTTACATGTGTCATCCCATATAGTTCAAAGATGAGATCATCCATTAAAGATTTCTATATTTCTTAATATTTCAATTCAAATAGAAAGCCTAGCTGCGTTTTCATTATGATGATACCCTAAGATTATATTTTATCCTTGTATTGGTTATTAATCCTTTGACTGGTATTCAATATGGATTACATGGTTACCTTGCTCTTATTGTATGAGCTTGCTTTATTTTTTTTCACTTTTTGGTTTTGATAGCAACATCACAAGCGCACCTATATAGCATGATGATTGACAAGACAGGGGACATATAGGTTGGTGAACAAAAACAGTACAATACAGATCACTACGACAAGGCTACGACAAGCGCCGATTGGAACTTTCTTGCCGGCGCTTGTCGTAGCCTTTTCGTGGTCGGTGGAGGCCACCCTTTATATTCCCGATCATGACAGGCATTTACCTCTTATTGCGCCACCCACGTTTACGTAATGTGGCAATCGATCCGCATTCTTATGTCCCCTCCGCAAGTATCTCACCCACGTAGAAAATCGATATCCGGAAATAGTTTGACACCATTATTCCACCCTCTATATCATTTTGAACACCACCAGGGGCCCTTTTTTAGAGCGTGCTTGCACACGCTATATACATCTAGAGACCTAGAGGTTAGAGTGGTCACATATCTATACACTTTCAGCATACTGCCAGAAAACTATCCCTTTACTATCTGCATGCTGCTTTTTTTTTTTTTTTTTTGAAAAAGCTTTATTGCGTTCGACACATACAGGTCGCTCTTCCAGCAACAGCAGGTACAAATTAACAAAACAGAGATGAATATGTACAGATGAGTTTTCATACACTTTGTCTCATAAATGTTACTGCTCACTGTGATAGTGTGAACAGAGCAGAGAGCCAGTGTCTCAAGGTCTTAGAGGTGTGCCCAGCTGACCATGACCAATAACTCAAGACCAAAATACCTCAAGACCCACTGGTGCTTGATGTGTTTTGATCCTAGACTCAGGCAGTTGCAGAAATGGCAAGTTGACTGGGTGCAAGTGGGTTACAGAAAACTATCCACAGACTGAATGTAACCCAAACCTTTTAGTTGTTATTCATTTATAATTAATTGCACGCTCATTCATCCATGATGAACATCCTATCTGCTCCTAGTTGAAACTAGCAACGATACTGACTGAACGATTACGATTAGGACTAACCTCAGGCGATAGTGACCATGATCGGAGTGTGAGACCAGTTTTTTAAATGTGGTCCTCAGAATACAGAACAATCTTTGCAATTTCTATTATTTACTTTTCTCCTACCTTAGCGGTAAACCTTTTATTATAAAGGATTGAACCCAATGTTTCTAAACGGATCCCAGGGGCCTGTTGAATCATCCAGGCACGGACATGGAGACCCTTTTCTGTACCTTGTACAAGGTTCATCGTATAGTATTTAAGTGGTTCGCTAAGCGGGTATTAGCCGTCCATAAGGTCGTGCATAAAGTGTTGAATAAAGTTGACCCACTTTGTCTGTGGGTCGCTAAGGCATACAGAAAAGCGTCTACATGATCGCTTCTAGATTATTAAACGGGTCCCAGAAACTCTTTTTTTTTAACTACTTTCTATTATTATTTTTTTTTATGTATTTTTTTTCTATTATTTTGTTCCACTGGTGTTCACGACAGCAGCATGAAGGCAGTGGAACACTCTCAGTGATAACGCTGTAGGAAACCCAATATAAAACGGTAACGGGCCCGCAAATCCTATTTTGGGTTTGCAGGGTACACTAATAAGTACCTAAACCTCGAGCCAATGATGGCAGCCGACCTTGAAAGCTCGACCCCTCCCCCTTCTTATACGCGGCACCCACCAACGCGCGGCATACTTAGACACGTGACCAGAAGGAGACCCTCCTGACGTCAGCAGCCAACCGGAAGTAGTGCTGCCGTTCATTAGCCTTTGTGCGAACACGTCTATTAGGCTTCTGTTCTTCGTGCCGATAAATACTACCCTGGGGTAATATTTGATGAGTTCAGGAAGATAGGGTTCAGTAGGGTCAAGCTTAGATTGGCCTCGGGCCTTGAGACCTATCCATCGGCCATCTGCAATACCCCAACCCTAGACTTGCTCAAGTCTTTGATTATGAACATCCATTAAATGATTAAAGAAAATCGGAATACAATTCATTATAGTATGTGTCTTTCTCAGAGGAGGTGTGAAGCGCAGCGCCCCCTATCGTTATGGACTCAAATGACAGCTGATACAGATTCCTATGCAAAAATATAGCAGAAATAGGCTAACTAGTAACAGCTACCACATACAAACTGTTAGAGCTCTATCAAAGATCTTTTCAGATATTCATAGAGTGATATCTAATCTATCCCAAACCACAATAGAGCTCAATAGAACTCCATGTTTTATGCCTGTTTTTGTGTTGTGGAATACTGCCTTATTTCTCACAAGTATTGCTAGGCTTGGGCTAGACTAGTCCTAGAGGCTCTGACTGTGAAGCGCTGTCCCTAGGCAGTAAAGGTTTCTCGGACTAGGGCTAGACTGGCCTCAGTCCCTGTGTCCTACCTACCACTCCTACTGCTGCCTACCGCCATGCTGTGCTTACCCCTCCACCTACTGCCCCTTGGCCTGACCGGCTGAAAGTGGCACCCTGAGGCTGTCGTGATAGGCCTTTTTCCCCAGGCCGGCGATGCGCCTTATCTACATGGTTACACAATGCCTTCGGCCAAACAAACCCCTGGCAACGTATTCTGTAGCATTGGATCATTGAATGAATGAAAGTAATACATTCATAATACCTGTGTACATTATTCCCATATAAATAAAAGTATTTGCAGTGTATTCTATGGTATTCCAGCTCCAATTTGGTATGTCATACATGCATATCAACTCAATGATACTTTAGATATAGCTTAGATAACACAGGTATACCCAAACTGTATACACAATAATACATTGGCAAGTATAGCTATAATATGCTTATCTTTCTCCATGTTTATACCAAGATAATTATCAACTACGAAGTTGAGACAGTCCAGACTCGTTGGTACAATACCCTTGTTTGTTCCAACAATTTAATCTGTCAAAAAACAACACTCCTCCAATCACACTCACAGTTCACACTTTAGGTGTGATTGCTGTGTGTCTCTATATACATGCTGCCGGACTCAGCCGTGTTTGTCTGAGCGGCCGCGTAACTAGACAGTGGGCCGTTAGGCGGCGCTGAACGGCAACACCTGTATTAGATTGAGGGAGTTCGTGGGCGCGTCCTTGGAGGCTGGGAGATACATAACCCCATGTGTCTATCACACAGAGAGATAATTCTAATCCGCCTCACCGTTTCTGACAGCAGTTCCGATAGTGTCATTATAGTGTCATTAGGACTGCTGGCAGGGACGGTGCTAAAGGATTCATCTCATATACTGCCTCTGGGCCACTATAGAGTTTTTGACAGGTCTCACTTTACGTGACAATTAAGCGGAGGATAGTTTACTGAGGAGACCAAGTAGAAGAGGCTCTCTCCCGTGAGATGCAAGCGGACGTCGTACTCATGGAACAATGAATTCTTACCAAAGTGTTACTATTTTGCTTTCCGAAAAATGCGGTAAATACAGTGCCTGACCCCCCCCCCCCCCCCCACCAGGGTTCAAAATGGTTGTCTGTATCGTCCGCAACAGAAAAAGTTACACTCACATGATCACAAACACCCCATCCACCCTAGCGAACATGGTATGACAATAGCCTGATGGATGGCCAAAACATAAGTAAGCCGGGAAATCACTCTAAGAAAATAAGCTTATGATGCCCTTTCCCCACACACAGCTGCAAAAAGCCTGACGAGATCTCATCATCGAAACTGCTGATGTAGGGATTTCCAAAAGAAAGGAAATCCCAAGATAAAAACATCCATACTGGTAGCAGACAACTTTTTAAAGTGAGTGCAAAACCCAAACTTCTGAAGGGAACAGTACCACCCCAGAGCAGACAGGGGACCAGTTGAAAAAATCCCCACATGGTGGCAGCACTGTCACCAACACAGCAAGAGAAAGAGGGGATCCGATTGGGGCTGCAAAAGCAAAAACCAATTAAAATGTATAAACTTGTACACATGATCACAAGAACCAATGGGTGAAGGACTTACAAACGGCCTGCCACGAATCCCGCCCCGCGAACGGAGCAGCGGGACCAGGCTTTGTCATACATCAGCAGTCGCTCGCAGAAAAGTAAATTTTCAAGGATATGATATATCAAGTTATGTCTACAAAGTACAGAAGGAGGTTTGGCATGGTTGGATTATTGAGATAAAAACATGAAGGAATATAGAGGAAAAGCAGGCCCGGAAACGTTTAAAAAAAGGCCCTTTTAAGTTTGACAAAGAGTCGGAATTCAAATAAGCGAAAGTTCAAAACAGGAAACAAGCAAAAAACTTCAAGTACAAAGTAAAGAAATTGAACATAAAACAAGATGAAATACTAGATAAACAGATCTAAACAAGGTGAGTATACACATTAGAAGTAAATAAATGGTTTGTCCTTTTGCTTAGATCAACAGATCTCAATTATGTACAATATCAATAAATACACAGTATTGACTGGCTTCAGATTCGAGCGGTCACAAAATCTGATAAGTTGACACGTAGTAATATCCGAGCGTATGCGAGGATATTGCGCAGAGGAAAATGATCTGCAGATTATCAATGGATGTTCACCATATTTCAGTCATTTTCAGTTACATTTAATAAATTCAGAAGTTGTAAATCACAAAAAAAACAGACACAGTATATTATTTGAACCAGGTGGTGCAATTGGTGGTAGATCAGGTGTATCAAATTCTGTTCACAACGTTTCGCTAATATTTGATTAGATTTGATTAAATCTCATGAATATCATCAAGATATGGCTGACTATAACTGAGCCTCAAGCCATACAGGAAGCCTATCTATCATAAAGGGTGGGACATATTCAGGTCATGAGAGAATGATGAGTAGAGCTCCGCATGGCAGATCACAAGGTAAGTTATACTCTGCCTCAATGCCTCACTATAAACCCAGCTCATACGTGGGGTATATGACCCTGAATGCTGCGATGGTCAGATCGGTGAACTGTTAACTACATACAAACTATGTGGGATGTGAGGATACATCACCACAGACAACCCCTTATCGCCACACAGCGCCTGACTAGATTCTTGGGTATTTATATAGAACTGGATCGAGAATTGTATAAATAGTAATTATCTCACCCCTGGTACAAGTTTAGCCATTTAGGAATAACATTAGAAAAATATACTCAACGATCACCCTGGTAAAGTTACAATACTACGCCACGGCCGTGGCATAGTGGATTTGCTAAGTATATTCTGATTATTCTGAAGTTGTGATGATATTTAATGTCATAGAAAGGGGTAAGATAAATCCAGAACCGCACTCGAATCGTAAATAAACAATACTCCACTCGTTTGGCTGTGCCATAATTGTCACTCGGCTTCGCCTCTATGATGATTGCGGCCCAGCCAAACTCGTTGAGTATTGTCTATTTATACAATTCTCGATGCAGTTCTATATAAATACTCCACGAGTTTCGATGCGCTGCTATCGTCATCAAGGCAAAGCTGACTGGTGATCATGGCGCATCCAAACAAGTGGAGTATTTATATGATTCTCGATTTATGTCACCCCTTTCAAGACATAAAATAGCATAAAAATATCAGAATTATTAGAATTACTCAGCAAATCCATATGACGTCATCTCACTTTCACTCCGCCACGGCCGTGGCGTAGTATTGTCACTTTATGGGGGCGATCGTTGAGTATTTTTTATTGTAATGTTATCCCTATGGCTGAAATTGTACAAGGGTGAGATAAAGCCAGGGTTTAATTAATTGTGAAGGCTATAGAGCTGCCAGGGGGGCATTTAATTATCCAGGGTGCTGATTAATAATCCAAGATAGATTGCAGAAATGGTCCTCCGATCGGCCTTGCCCCAATATCGCTGTATGTTCAGTTAGGCTAATGGTTGTACTCCACTCAGCCTAAACAGCCTTGTGAAGTACGGCCATTAGCCTAACCTCATGTATGGCTCTCATACTTGAGTGATCACATAGTAACTCTATAGTACTACATACAGACAGCAGTATGTAACTCCAGAGTGTTCGCTTATAGGTATATATATAGTACCAGATACAGATGTATAATGTTATCACTGCCATCCTGTGTTCATCTATAGGTATATAGTAGTGCATACAGTCAGCAGTATGTAACAATAGTGTGTTCATCTATAGGTATACAGTGGTACATACAGACAGTGGTGTGTAACTATACAGCGTTGTCTATAAGTATATATTATTATATACCTGTGCACAAACTAAGTGTAAATACACACTGCTGCTAGGGATACAGTTATTTTACGCTGTTTTACGCTGTGAAACGTTGTACTGGTGCCTTTGGATACTGACAGACTGCACGCTTTGACTGACAGAATGCATGCTTTGAAGAAATAACACATTTTGATTGGCCGAGAGGCCGACAACAGAATTCTAGGCGCAAGATTAAAAAATGGCGTATACCTTCACTTGGTGAGTTCTAAGGCGTCGTACAGAACCAACAGAACGAGTTAGTGTGTACATTTATCAAACATCAAGGTGGAATAGGAGTATGAATCACGTGAAACACGTAATATAGCTTAGATATGCGAGATCGATCTATACCAACACAGACACTTGCTGAGCGGGTGACTCGTAGATGTCAACAAATGGCTATCGACACTGCACCGCTCGAGCACAGCTGTCAGCAAGAAAGGTGACCCTCGCTAATTTATGCGGCAGTTATGATGATCACTTCCGACTTCCGGCATGTCTGCTAACGTACACATCGTCTTTGCGAGTTGCAAAATGTGACTCCGATGTCAAATTACGGTCAGTTTTAGCTAATTAAGACCGAATAAAGGTATATAATAATATGACACCATAGTGATGGTGCCAATACGGGGTAGATTTATGAGTTGTTTCGGAGAAATTCGTTCTGAACTCGCCGTAAAATTGTCACCATAACTATGGTTTCACATAATAATACACACAGACAACGGTATGTAACTATGGAAAGTTAGCCTATAGGTATATAGTACTTCATACAGACAGTGGTATGTAACTATAGAATGTTCGTCTGTAGTATAGTACTTCATTCAGCAGCGGTATATAACTATATGATATACAACAGCAGGTACTACTGCCATCCTGTGTATATATCATCTTGTAAAAGACAACTGCAAACAATTTGTCAAAGTGTGGAACGATGTTGTGTTGAGTCGATCCTTCCTTATCTTATTACTACCTTCAGCCCTGACAATTGTGATAAATAGGATTTATGGCTATGATAAAGCTGCGCCAAATGAGATCATGCTGTATCAAAACACCTTACGTCTATTGTATGGCTTATGCTGGATATTTTATCTTATGTCGCAATGTGGAACCGTCCTTCCATTATAAGCCTATTTCCATTGGCGGACTATTCATCCCCGTTTTCTTAGAAAATCTGTGTATACTTAGAAAATACAGTAGAAACAGTGCATACACTGCACCCTCACCGACAAATTGATACCGATATACAGTTGGTAGCACCACCAACAGACTTTTATGTGCTCTAAAATTATCTCCACCGTTTTCGTCGGCCAATGGAAACGGGCTTTATGATTTATTTGTGCAGTAATGTCGTGCAGGACAGGCAGTTTATCGACCATTTCTCACCATAATTCTCACCCTGTGAGGTCCCGCCGTGTGAATTCAACTTAATATTATACAGATAAAGGCTTTATTCAGAACATTCACTATGTGACTGTTTATAGTTCTATGACTGCCCATATTGAGTGTGTAATGTGCCTATTTCTTGATGCCTTTAACATTTCTTAATATCTCAATTATCACTGGCCCTTTCTGGGAATTAGTCTTGTGAATGTTTCCTAAGCAGTGTCAGACTAGACTTAATTTGGACATTAAAATTCTGGACACATAATGTTGTCGTTCGACATCATTGTTCTCTATTTCACTGAACGTAAAACTGAAGATATTCCAGATTTGAGGTTCACATGTATAGCGGTCGCTGGCTCTGGCATCTTTTGATTTCCCACTTTGGGATTAGATTTTATCTTATCTGGTGATGTTATGTTGCTACCCTATGAGAACTCACATAGGTTTGGTTCGGATATTATCTGTATATCAGCCGCATGACTATATATGGGTTAAAATAACACGGTTGTTTTGTGTATTAATCACAGAGGGCGCGACGGTTCTACCAACCCCTCACTAACCCTCTAGGGGGAGCTGCTAATCGGTTGAGGGTGCTGCCGGCGTCTCACACGTCAGTCACCCCCAGCAGCTCAGTGTAGCATGTCAAGCCCTGCTACCTTTTGTCTCTCTTTTTTTTATGCACTTTGTCTACCAACAACATGGCAGATAAAGGCATAGAGGCGACTGTTGAGGAAGAAGGCGAGGAAGGCTGGAAGAATTGTAAAGCATGCAATTCCCGACACGCACCTCCCTTCGGAAAGTATTGTAAGACGCAATACAGTGACTCAGAAGGCAACACGGGGACCCGGGACGACCCGGGAGAGCGTCATAAAGACCCGACATCCACCATAGGTAGAAAAGCATTCCTACTTGACCAGATCGTAGCCGCAAAGAAACTCAAACAAGAATTAGAGGAAGAGGAATCGATTAGTCTATTGGAAAAGGAATTAGAGGCCCTTCAATTATCCAATACGCGACTTCAACAACGGGCGGCCATGGCGGCGGCCGCAGACCACCGGCGGTCACCTGTGCGCGACATTCCTCAAGCACACTCAGGTGAGAGGGATCAACAGGGACGCGACACACTACAGGCAGGTCTACACACAGCGGGCCTGGCGACTGCAACCCTGGGAGCCGGAGCGGACGCCCTAGAAGGAATTGTGTTTCAAGGCACCCCCCCAACAGGTATACACCGAGACCAGGATTGGCTTTCTAACCTCCATTCGCTTTCTGAAACCTCAAAACGAAAACGGTCAAGGCATTGGCTGAGACCCGATTTTCATCTTTTAGTGGATAAAAGGTTTGAGGACATGTCATTCAGGGAACTGTTATACGGGATGCATTGCGTCCTCGAATGCCTGTACAGAGCAAATCTACTAACGGTCTCGCCGGAAAGTTACCTGAAACACCTTAAATTCGTATCACTCAAGGGACTAGGAAATGTGTTCACCAGCGAGGCCCTATGTAGGTACGAGCATTCAGTCACTGGAATGATTTTAAATGGTCGTCTACCAGATTACATAGCTGCAGAACAGGAGTCAATGTATACCTTTCTCACTATCGAGAACACGATCAATGCCAGGGCAACATCAAAGAAACCAGGGGGAAAAAGTCGCGGTTTCTCAGGAAAATCTCAGGAAGTACAATTATAGTTATTGTGATTACCCCTCCTGTTCTCGTCAACATATCTGTGCCAATTGCAAAGGACTCCATAAAGCTAAAACCTGCAGAGGGGACAAGTCTAAAGGAGAAAAGGTAGACGCGGATCAGAGGAATACATCAAATTGAAGGTGGCGGGAAAGACCAGCAAACGACAGGCCGCTGGTGCCCGTCGTCTCATTCACCAAGGGCGAGCAACCAGATATAGACGTTCAAACCGGATCTGATTCGCGGGTACAGGGAATGTTTAACAAACAGACACACCGGCAACCAGCGCTAGACCCGGAGCTGGTTCCTGATAGGAATGAGTATTCTGATCCACCCGCAAGCAGTTTGTTTACAACCAGCAAAACCTCTCCGTACCTGGACTCTATGACTTTGAACTTTTTCTTTGATTCAAACGAATTGTGTGCTTCTAATGATTTATGTGAAGTTTACAAATGTTTCAGAAAATATTTACCCTTGTTTGATGCAAAATCCCCACATTTCATTGCAAACATTAGGTCACAAATGAATCTTTATTGTTGGGCCCGGACACTGACCCAGACACACATTTTCTTTTGGATGGGATCATGTTCGGTTTTAAGGTGATTGATCCAAATGTATTTGTCCCAAGTTACCATTGCGATAATTATGGTTTTTCTACTGGTGAATCTTTACAATTTGTTGATAACATTATATGTAATGAACTGGAATGTGGAAAATTGTCGAAAGTTTTTTACAAACCACATTGTGTTCACGCTCTGTGACACCATACAGACATTGGGGTTATCTAGTTTCGTGACAACACAAGTAGCTGCCCTCAGGTAAAGACAGACCCCAAACATAAGAATTAGATAAATCCACACGTCATGGACCTGTTTCACTAGTTTTGTGACAAAAGTGTTAGACAGACATGAAAAGCAGCACCAACAGTGCAAGCAAGAACGGACAAAACGATGTCTAATGTCTAGTTCTTATGAAACAGGACACACCATCTAGACGCCATCTATGATAGGTCCCAGGAGGGTATCGGAAAACCTACTACCATATCTGTGAGGCTCCAAGGGGTCTGCTCTCTTCAGAGGAACACACAGAGTAACCTGTCGACCTGCTGCAGACTCTGCCTTTTATAAAGACAAAGTTACATAATCTGGGAAGACCTGTGGCACTCTCATGCACAGGCTCACCAGAATCACAACACAACAGGGATCGGCACCTGCGTCCTCTAGTGTAAACCAAACTTACCACTCTCAAGCATATCCTCTATCAGATGTTCACTTACTGAATAGCAGAGACTACGATAAGGAGAGTGACATTCATTAACATTTTTCCACGCATGTGCAATGGGCACATCCTGCGTGTTGGACTTCCTGTTTACCTTTAGTTCACTTTACACATTGTGAGGCTTGTTACAAACTGACCGAAACGGTTACAAGTTCACAATGGCCAAATATTGAGGTATCTAACGAGGGGCATTCATGTTATACCGTTTAAATACTTAAATATGCGAAAAGCGGGATGTTACCATAGCGTAAGAGAATCACCTGAATCACGACACAGCATTTTCTAATGAAGAGTGTACACACCACCACTCGAACGACCCGACCCCTACACAAGTAAAATTTGACAAAAGATATTATTGGACAGAAAATAACATTTTACTTCGTTGGTTGACATATATATATAGACAATAATCGATGGTTTTGTGGACAGGCGGCCGTAAACCACGAGAGGTTGATGCGTAGTAATACACGAGCGCTAGCTGCATTTATTATCCATCTTTTCGAATAAATTAAACCCAGTAATTGTGATTTCAAAGGGTATAACAATAGGGACTATTTCTTTGCTCTATAGCAAAAGGGACTATTTTTCCCGTATACCATGGTTTTGAGGCCGTATACCACAGGTTAGAATCCGTATACCACAGTTGTGGTATCTGACAGGTTTTATATAATGGGTCGTGGTTTACTACCCTAACCCTAACCCTATACATTTTACAATCAGCAAACATTCATGTTTTAACTTTCGATAATCAAAATATAAACTCACAGGTTTTCTTCTGCAGGACATTCTCTATTTGGTTGTCTTTATCTCAAGTCTGTTCTTAGTGGGGATACTTTTGTCTGCTATACACGCCTGTGTCAAATCTGTGGAAAGAGCTCATACACTAACCCTCACAAAAGAGGTTCTAAAGTACTGCAAGTTATAGGAAAGGACGAGATCATATCTCTACATGTATAGAGATTGTATTTAGAGTTGGATCAATATAAATCGTGTATGTTTTAAGTTTAAACTAGCCTTTGAACTTACAAATACCCCAATTATCGCTCATGTTTTTTATGTATTGATTTGTAACTTTTTCTAACCCCATATGTACTAAGTGGCTTGGGCACAACAAAAAATATGCGTTGTTGCGGAGCGAGTCTGGTGGTATCTTAAGAATGATTTCAGTGGTAAACTTAAAACTAGTTCAAGTTGTTCTTCAATTATTTGAAAGTTTAACATCGCGGGTGGGTTCAGAGCGTGACCGGCCGTTTTCGCACTCGCGGACAACTGCGTATCAGGAGATGGCAAATATCAATATGTTCCCTTTCAGACATCAAAATATAAACTTAGTTTCTGTCTTCTACATATCCCTAGTTATCTACTGCTTTTTATCCCAAGCTTCTACGATCATTTCCCGCGACGTTATGACGCGAAGTGTACAGAGTATTTTGCTGCCAAGTGGCACTGGTCACGGTACACAGATGACCCGTCAATTCGCGCTCCCGACAAAGACGTGCCGACAACCGTGAGCGACGGCCCGACAAGGACGGGGGAGGGGCGATGTCAGGGAGTGGTGAGGGACTGGTGAGGGACAGTGAGGGATTGGTGAGGGACTGGTGAGGGACAGGTGAGGGACAGGTGAGGGACAGGTGAGGGAAATTGAGGGACTGGTGAGGGACTGGTTAGGGATTGGTGAGGGACTGGTCAGGGACAGTGAGGGATTGGTGAGGGACAGGTGAGGGAAATTGAGGGACTGGTTAGGGACAGTGAGGGATTGGTGAGGGACAGTGAGGGATTGGTGAGGGACTGGGAGTGGTCAGGGACAGTGAGGGATTGGTGAGGGACTGGTCAGGGAGTGGTGACGGACAGTGAGGGATTGGTGAGGGACAGGTGAGGGAAATTGAGGGACTGGTGAGGGACTGGTTAGGGACAGTGAGGGACTGGTGAGGGAAATTGAGGGACTGGTTAGGGACAGTGAGGGACAGGTGAGGGACTGGTGAGGGACAGGTAAACTTCAAAGGAACTGTTCACAACTCACTTCAAAAGGCATGTCAAATAAGGTGGATGGGATGGTCGCAGTCGCGGCAGAATTCGCACCCGCCGCGGAGTTTCACGCGCGAAAATAGCGCGAAATTACTGCGGCGTTGCAGAGTTTCATGCGCGAAAATAATGTGGAGTTGACGGCTCGACCTCGACGATGATTATTTACTGAACATCGATTTACGTTACGGCTGTGGAGGGATAACACCAGCAAGCTATGACCAATCTGAGACACATTGCCCCTCTCCCATACTGCCCCTCTACTATACTGCCTCTTTACCATACTGCCCCTCCACTATACTACCCTACATGCTACATCCCCACATCCATACATCACCAGTCCCTCACCAGTTCCTCAATTTCCCTCACCAGTCCTTCACCAGTCCCTCATCAGTCCCTTACCAATCCCTCACTGTCCCTCACCACTCCCTCACTGTCGCTAACCAGTCGCTAACCAGTCCTTCACTGTCCCTTACCAGTCCCTCACCACTCCCTCAATTTCCCTCACCAGTCCCTTAATATCCCTCACCAGTCCCTCAATTTCCCTCATCAGTGCCTCACCACTCCCTCACTGTCCCTCACCAGTCCCTCATCAGTGCCTCACTGTCCCTCACTACTCCCTCACCAGTCCCTTAATTTCCCTCACTGTCCCTCACCAGTCCCTCACCAGTCCCTCACTGTCCCTCACCAATCCCTCACTGTCCCTCACCACTCCCTCACCACTCCCTCACCACTCCCTCACATCGCCCCTCCCCCCGGCGATCAGAGTTGACGGTCGACCCCCGCAATTGTCGGCAGGTAGCGATCACCGTTCGCCGAGTCGCAGTAAGAAACGGCCACCAGCCGCCAGCTCAAACGTAGAAAACATGACGTGTTCTGTTGATCTAACTACATTTCCAAGGAATATTTCCCAGTGAGACGCTTGTGAATAATTCACACGAATGTACGATGATTATTTACTGAACATCGATTTACGTTACGGCTGTGGAGGGATAACACCAGCAAGCTATGACCAATCTGAGACAACTGACATTGACAAGGTGAGACTACCATCTCCTGTACAGTAGAACATTCTTAGAAAGAGGAAAACTCACCCCCAACGAAATGATCACCACAAAGGCAATCATATCGGCCTGGTACCCATGCTGCTCTTGGAATAGCTTTCATCCACATTTTCCTGCGTTGTGCATCTTTTGGGAAATGGTGATAGCTTCTCTTGGTCCCACTGTTTTTATCCAGACCACTTCTGTTCGAACAGCCAACAACACAACATCTTGCACCAGTCTCTTTTGGTTTTTGCCTCCGTATGCAAAACTCCTTTACTATTGACGTCATAGTTGCTAAGCCAAAATAATCCAATAGACCCTATTGAGGTATCCCGTAATCCAGTCTGTTTTGCAAGTTCCGGTTTTCGCTGATTACCGACGTTATATGGTGATAGACCCGTGACCCGTAACCCAGAATTAATGCAGTTTAACGGCTTTCAGAAATCCATGAATTGAAATTCTGATGCCAGAAATGGAAATATCAGCTATTTCTACATAGAAATCCGAAATTATATTCAGTTTCTCCAGTTATAAACCAGAAAACTGTGGTTCATGTTGTCGTAGTGTGCCAAGTCTATCGGGAGCGGAACTTTGCTTTACCCGGGCGATAATCGGGAGTTTAGTAACCTCTGGAGACTCTATGTACTAATATGTGACACAGTACACAATCAACCGAAAATTCGGCTAATGATCGTACTCGCGTTCATGTTGTGCTTGTCAAACAGCTCCTACCGGAAGTTCTATATTACTCGCGCTCGCGCCGCGAAAGATCTGTTAGGAGAGTACCTAAACGTAGCCTTGCCTACATACACTACTAACCTAACACAAAGAATGTGGTAGGAGATTGAGAGGTTGATGACGTGAGCAGCCTCGCTATCATATCTATAGCGACGTTGTCGTGAAAACCACGATTCGAGTACACGATGCTGTGCCCACCAACTTTGACAATGGCATTCAGGTAAATATTTAACAAATTCTATTGATTTGAGGGTATATAATAAAAAGAATACAGTCAAGGCTACGATTGACGTCGTTTTGTACTTGGTCCTAGGTCCAGTTTTACGTCCTGAGCTCGTAGAGCTCAGGACGACAACAAAACGACGTCGCCGTAGCCTTAGTCCGAGAGGCTCTGATTGTGAAGCGGTGTCCGCTAGGCAGTCAGTCTCTCGGACTACGTAGCCTAAGCCTGTATTCTCTAAGTATTCACCTGCCGTTAAATTCAGCTGATACATGTGAGGAACAATAATGTTTTATATTTCACAATTATTGTAATTTTCGCTGGAAAAATAATGGAATTAATGAATAACCATGATGATATAATCATATTTTCGAGTATGTAGACTTTGGGAAATCATGAAAGATACAAACAGAAATAAGGTTGGCGCTTTGTACCTGTGCAACTCAATCTATAGAATGACGTCAACTGCCAACAATAAAACTCCAATTTGAAAAGCTTTGGCAGACAGTTACGACAATCCTGAAATTGAAACTAGATCTGCTGCAGCCTCCAGCCCTTCTAATGAGATTCACGATCAAAGCACGCCGGAGATATCATTATGTGGAGAAGAATCCTGAACCCACCCTGCACGACAAGCTTATTCAGATGATGTATCTAAACGGTATTTAACCCTTTAAGGGCGGATGATGCCTTAAAGCATCACCCGGCTGGGGGCGGATGATGCCATAAGGCATCACCCGGCCGGGGGCGGATGATGCCTTAAGGCATCATTTGCTGGGTATCTATGAAATTATGTATTTTTGATTTAGAAAAGGAAATATTTTATCAATTAACTTGAAATTTGCACTGAATGTAGGTATAACTTCATATTTTAGAATTCTAAATAATGGAAACAGAAATATTAAGGATAACAAATTTTATGATGTGATAAACCTTTGAATTTTGAGTTCAGAGAAAAATTCCCCCGTCCCCTAGAACTGTACATAGTCACTAGTTGCCGTCCCCATGTGTGTAGTTCTGCCATAGGCGGCCATCCTTAAAGGGTTAATGTAAAGCCTGATGCCCATCTACCGATTCAGGGTTGAGCGATTAGTTACCAAATCGTATAGGAGTCGGTCAACTGGTCGTAGGCAAATTACGTAACCCTTCGCTCGACCGGTGGACATTGAGGAGATGGGGTGGTGGATATTAGTCCTAAGCAAATCTGTCTACTAATTGTTGGCTCACCCTTGCCTAGCTGTCCTACATCTACCGACTACGGCCGACTCCGTTAGGATGCCTTTGGTGAGACAAATTACCATCCGTTTGTCGTCGACAAAGGTACATGAATGTTCCGAAATTGGTAGATGGGCATTGGGCTTAAGGCGTGTTTCCATTGGCTATCAATGGATTTTTCGAAAGGGACAGAATGGGGGCCATTGACCACTTATGAAGAACTGGACCGAGAAAATCTATGTATACCTGGGACCTGTTTCACTAGTTTTGTGACAAAAGTGTTAGACAGACATGAAAAGTGACACCAACAGTGCAAGCAAGAATGGATAAAACGAAGTCATGTTTCATAAAGCATGTCACATATATTGTCGCATGTTGTGTCACAATGGTGGTGTTGCGAACAGTAACATTAGAGCGCCACTTGTGCCAGCGCTACTTGTGTTGTCACGAAACTAGTCAACCCCAATCTGTCTGTATGGTGTCAGAGACGCCATCTCGACATGTGACAAAACTAGCGAAACAGGTATCTGGATAGTACAGGTGAGACAGTGTATTCACCTGCCCTTTTTTTTGGGCTGGCCTCTCCCCTCGACCAAACCCTACTTAAAATCCCACACAACACAACTCAAACCCATCCAACCCGAAAATTCGTACTTAAACTGTTTCCCAGATATGACTCTACAACGAGAAAGTACATAGCCTAGCTGGGAAAGACCCACCCAGGCTATTTCCTCTATTTACTTCCTGGTTCCCCAAGGAATGACTAAAACTAAAGGATTATCAATATGTCATAATAATATCCGAAGCTTACCGGCCAACCTAGAACAAGTCAGGGCATGTTATTCAAAATTTGATATACTAAGCCTTACTGAAACCTGGCTCACTGATCTGTACTCTAATGGGATGATTGGGCTTAATAATCACACAGTCTTCAGACAAGACCGAGGAGAACGAGTGGGAGGGGGGGTAGCGTGCTATGTGACAGACTCATTGGCATCCTATAGTCATAAATTAGAGGAGCTCTCAGGAACCTTCGACGACTAAGAATACTTAACTATTAATATTAACAAGCCATGCCTGAGGAAGTTAACTATCATTACAATGTATCGACCTCCCAAAGTCCCGATAACCCGTTTATTAGAGACTCTGTCAGTTATACTCTGCTCGGATAAAGTTGTCAATACTGAAATATGGCTAGTCGGCGATTTCAACTACAATTTACTGGAACGCAATAATGTAAATGCCCAGTCTCTATTGAACACGACCAAAGACCATATGTTGGTACAGTTAATAAACGGCGTTACTCACCCACTCAGTTCAGGCGGAACCCTAATCGATCTCATATTCACCAATTGCAAATATGTGGCGAAATCTGGCATAGGTGACGATATAATTAGCGATCACTTGCCCACTTATGCAATCCGTAAAAAAGGAAAAGCCTTTAACGAAACTTCTAGCTACGGGACGTCTGTACAAACATTATAACAGAGAATCTCTTGCGGACCATCTATCAAACAGTGACTGGTCAGAGTATTGGGAAAGTGATGACCCTGATAAACTATGGAGGATAATTAGAGATCGCCTGGAAGGCTACTTGAACTTAATGTGTCCAATAAAACAATTTAGTTTTAAAAAAGAAAAAGATGTGTGGATTTCTGAGGAAATATATAGTTTTCTAGATGAGCGGAGATCTGAAATTAAGCAGTTCAAAGATACTCATGATACAAGACATTTTATAGAGGCCAAAAGGCTAAACAACAAAATCAGGTATGTAATGAAGGAGGCTAAGGATAATTTCTGTAGAGAGCAAATTGAGCTAAGAAAGGGAAAACCCCAAGAGTTTTGGCGACAGATCGATATCATGTTAAATGGTCGTAAGAAAAATAGTGATTGTAACTCGGTCGATATTGACACTGGCGAAATTATACCAGCGGACTCTACTGCAAACTATGTAAACAAATACTTCTCTGGAATAGGAAGAGTTCTCTTTGATGATCTAAATAATCCGACCTATAAAACGAAACTAGCCGAACTACAAGCAGCGGGTAATGTGGTAGAGGCTGAGATAGTAAAGTTAGACAAGAGAAAAGTACTTGACTTAATCAATGAGATTAGTGTGTCCAAAAGCTCTGGTTTAGAGAATATTTCTGGTCGAGCAATGAAAGTAGTATTTGTAGGGTATCTCCTGGAGTGTTCACTAAACAAAGGTGTGGTACCAACCTGTTGGAAAGTAGGTACTGTGATACCCATCCCTAAAGGTGGAGACTGCCATAACATCAACAACTGGCGACCCATCACACTGCTACCATCACCCTCGAAGATACTTGAGAAAATTGTCCACAATTGTCTTTATAACGAACTAGAGGCCAACAACCTGTTAAGTAATTCTCAATATGGTTTCAGAGGTGGTCTAGGAACGTCTGATGCAGTTTTTAGCCTGATAAAGGATCTATACGACCGTAGAAATGAAGGGAAAGTGGTGGCCATGTGTTTCGTCGACCTGTGAAAAGCTTTTGACGCAGTGCCGCACGACATGCTCTTGGCTACCATAAGGAGCACCGTAAGTCTACCCGAGAACCTATATGATTGGATCAGAAGTTATCTGGGTGGGAGAACTCAAAAAACCATTGCAAATGGGGCTGCATCAGATGGTGCGAGTGTATCATTCGGGGTGCCACAGGGTAGTGTCCTAGGCCCACTCTTCTTTATAATCTACGTGAACAGTATGTGTGCTAATGTGGGCAATTCCAATGGGCTGCAGTATGCCGATGACCTTGTACTTTATACCTCAGGTATAGACGGAGATGAAGCCAAACTAAACCTACAGCACTCATTGGACCTAGTGCTGGATTGGTGCGACTCATATGGAATGACTATAAATGCCAAAAAGACTCAAACCTGTTGGTGCTGTTCCACATCTGCCGGGTCTGGACCTAGATTGTAAAGGTACTAAACTAATAGAGGTAAAAAATTACAAGTATCTGGGAGTGTCGATTGATGGGGCACTGAACTTTAGTAGCCACATTCGTAGCCAGGTGAAGAGTTGTAATGCCCGTATATTCAAGTTGTTGAAAATCAGAAAAAGCATATCGAGGGACGTAGCTCTCCGGATATACACCGTAATTATACGACCCGTATTGGAATACTGTTGCTATCTTGTGGACAGTGCTACCAAGAAGGATATAGAGATGCTACAACGGGTTCAAAACCAGGCCCTACGTGTAATCAAATTCAAGAAATGGGAAAGAACTAGTACCAAGGAATTACACAAAGAGCTTGCAGTGGACATGTTACAAACACGCCGCGATATACAACTCCTAGTACAAATGTACAAATTATCACGACATACTGAGCTACTGGAAGAGAGACGTCGGGCCATGAGAAGTGCTGAAAAACTGAAATTTTCGTTGCCTCACGCACAAACTAGCTTGTATCAAAAATCACCGATGTATAGAGGGCATCAACTGTGGTAGAGTTTAAGTGTATCTTATCAAAGAACTGCCAGTGTCAAAGAGTTTAAAACTTGTATTAAGTGAATGTACTCCAAATTCGACTGGAGGACCTAGTGTTTTGAAGACTCCGACCGGGTCCTTTGTATGTGAATAATCAGCACTGAATATCGTCATCACTCATTCTTTTACCTGTAATTTGATTACTATGCATGTAACTATTGTATGTACATATAACACAGTGGAAGAACTGCCTGTGCAGAACTGTTGTTTGTTGAATAAAAAAATTTTTTTTAAAAAGCTAGAGACACACCAAGCGAGAAATGCAGCGATTTCAGGAATCGCCAACACAAAATGGCGTGTATGTGAGCTATTATTCAATATTTCACCTGATTATTGCTTCCAGGACGTTAAATTATCGGTGGGAGATATTAACATGAAAAAATATCTCACAAATATGCTATTTTGTATTGGCGATTCCAGCGATCGCCGCCTTGACTGGCTTGGTGGGTCCCCGGCATCACCATGTATTTAATACCAACATATATACAGTCTTTGGCACCACCGACAGACTTTTAGGGTAATTAAAAAAATCTCCCCCATTTCGTCGGCCAACGGAAACGAGGTTTATGGGTGACGGTTCTTGAATTTAGCACTACATGACGACTTTACGTCAGTGATCACTAGAAATCTTCTAGTGTAAATGAGTGACGACCAAAGATCGTCAGATTACCTAATTTGACACCACATGACGAATATGATGACAATTTTCCGCTGACGCCTATTTCTAAACAGCTTGAATTAATCGTTGGGACACCTGGCGACTCTGTGAAAACTCACGTCGCATTTTGAACGATCACAACGCGAATAACTAGAGCCTACAAAATGTTTACAAAAGTGTCTGCTTCCCAAAATGGATGTCGAGATGGTCTGGTTGGTGGCTGCTTTTACGAGTGCATGCTCGCGCAACTATACGGTGCCTAAAGGTTACAGTGGTCACATATAGACTTCCAGCGCGGTGCAAAGATAATCCCTTCACTGTCTGCGTGGTATTCACTGTGATAGTGGGAAGGGAGCAGTGTGCCAGTGTCTCAGGGTCTTAGAGGCATGCCTAGCCGACCATGCCCAATAACTAGAGACCGAAATACCTCAAGACCCACTGATCTCATACTCTCTAAGTCGTATTCTGTACTCTCACTACGCTCTGTCGAGACAAATTGTTAACGAACTAGGAGCCTTGAGAATCCACTGGCCTGCCTCCCGTGCTAAGCACATATATCAATGCAACCCAAAGATTTCTATAATCCCAACGATGCCACCTAGTGGTAACACTGTCTGCCAGTGGATTCTCAAGGCTCTAAGCCTAGTTCGTTAAGAATTCTTCTCTCAGAGAGCGCAGTGAGAACCTTGTACAGAATACGACTTAGAGAGTGTGAGAACTTATGAGAGGGGTGCTGATGCTTGATATATTTGGATCCTAGACTGTTGCAGTAAGTTGACTGGATTCAGGTGGGTTACTATCGTAAAACTGGATGAGGTTTAATCTTGTCCACCGTATTCCACGACTGGAGTTTGGCAAAGTGACTTCATGAGGCGAAGCCGAGTGAAGTCCGCAGCCAAAACTTCAGGAGTGGAATGCGGTGACCAAGATTAAAACGAATTAGGTTTTGATTTTATCCTACCCTATCTCCTCAACTTTGGAATATTATGTGATAACACTGCTGTATGCCACTAGTGACATATAAAACTCTGTATGCCAGTCAGCGTGGCATACGGAAACCCAATGTTAAGCCTATGGGGTTTTATATTAGGGGTAGGATAAAGAAAATGACCCATAGATTGCATATAACCCAAACCTTTTGATGGTTATTTATTTATGATGGTACGCTTATTCACCAATGATGACCATACCATTTGCTCCTAGTATTAGTGTGGGCAGCTACTATTACTCTGTAGCTCAGCGAGACTTTGGAGGAAGAAGAAGGAAGTCAGGAGGAAGCGAATTCACAAGTGAAGGCAAAGAAATGGGTACATATACACTGCATCGTTCCTCAGATATATGGTGATTGCGGAATGCCTATTTATTAATGGAAGATTTTTATGCAACTCTGACAACTTTAGGTCCTAATTACGGCCGTGCTAGCTACTCAGGATATTGGTTTTTTGCAACAGAAACACTTGTATGGATTCGCGATGTTTTCCCACTGTGCCGAGTGGCCGGAGCCAACCAGAACAGCCCTGGTATGTCTGAGCCTCTGTGTGGGAATTCTCCATATAAATAATCCGATTCACATATCGCAATTGTTTTGCCAAATCCTAACGTTAGCATTCCGTTCAATTTGTGAGCCGCCACGTCCTGATTGGTTTTCAGGCTACGAGTTCATTCCGGGTATTGAGAAGATCCAGTTGGACCGGGCTATAGCCTTCAATAATGTACACACAATATTACCGCCCAAATATTACAAATGAGAAATTGGCGTTTCGGGATCGAGTGACCTGAAATCAGTTGATGAAATACTAGTCCGACGAAAGAGGTCCCCCTGAACAATACTATGTGATATATATATCAATTACCTATGAAGATGAAGAAACAGAGCCCGTTGAATAACTAGGCTCAAACATGAATATGAGAAAACGTGGTTACTGAGCCCGTACGGGTGGCGGTTTGAGGTCATTTGATGAAAAAAATAGTATTTTTTCATCAAATGACCAAGAACGGACACCGTACGGGCTCAGTCACTACGTTTTCTTATTACTCTATGCTTCCTACTCATTTAAAATGCCGTTTTATTAACTGTACAAAGCCTATGCCATTCACTACGGCCCGCTGTCACAGAGGGCGTGAACAATATTTATACTACCCCCCTAGCAGCGAATAGTATTTCATAGACGTTCGCTCATAGGTATATAGTAATACCCTTTTCCGTATCTCGTACAAGGGTTGTCGTTTTATAATATTTAAGTTCGTTCGACAGTGAGACAGTATCAACCATCCATAAGGTCGTCCATAAGTGTTGAATAAAGTTGACCCACATCGTTCCTGAGTTTCCTTAGCATATAGAAAAACGGTCAGCCTGTATGAGCCTAGATTATTCAACCCTTGGATGTTATTCAACTCAATCCTATGCAGCGGAATTGTAATTTTCAGGAGAGCCAAGGTTACTTTCCTTAAATATTTTAAGAGGGATTTTAATAGCTAGACCATGGTGGTGGGGAGAGAGAGGAGAAAAGGTATTAGTGATGTTGTTACCAAGAACCTATGCATGTAATTGTTTTAAGAGGCTCAAAAAGAGAAGAAGCGGTAGTGAACAATTTTTCGATGTAACCCCTTGATATACCTTTTCTAAAAAAAAAAGGAATTGGAATAATCAGAATTGTTAGAGTCAACACTACAGGGGTGGCAACCATGTAATTAGTACAGGACACTCATGAGATGAAAGGTTTAGTTCCAGAATAGCCTAAATGATGTTCAGGTAGTTTGGGTTTTATATAGTTAACTAGTATAAACAAAAAGGGGAGCAATGGAAATGACCACAAGGTAACCAAGGAAGATTAGTGGGCAAGGATGAAAGTAGCTTTCGAGTATAAGGTGTCCCTCTAACTCTCCAATTGTGTACCTCTTCGTCCAACCACTATTTCCTTATTTCTGTTTAATTTATCATATTTTAGACGTCACCCGCAACAGAAGCTCACTTTTCAGAGTGGCAACAAGACGTTTCCATTGATAATCTCTCTGTTTTCTTAACAGATATAGTTACCGGTTTGAAAATGGTAGAAGCATTAAACATTTAGTACAATTATATAATATACAATATATTATTATACATCGTATAAAAAGTTCCCATTGGAAATGTTTGTGGATTCAGTAAACCACTACCCATTACTTAAAATCTGTCAGATACCATAATCCTATACCAATTCACATCTATTTTACTCAGCCTCAAAGCCATTATATACAGTAGAATAGCCCCTTCGTGCTGTAGAGCAAAGAACTTGCTTGGGGTCGGGCTAAAAAATATTCAATGACAAGAGATAACTCACTTAACTTTCTAGAGCGGTTAGAGCCTCCTTTATTCATGTTATCGCCCATACTTTGAAGAAGTGCATTTATCCATACTAGATCCTATTACTCAACTGCTATTGCCGGCGTCATTAACTTTTAAGGGCCTTCAGTGGAGTCCCTCCTCACGAAGTAGTGGAGAGGAAGACGATGCACAACTCGATGGGAAACTAATAAGAATGTATAATTAGCCGACAATTCCATCATATAACTAGCAAAGCTGCACGCCTAAACGCTGCTGTTCCCCACAAGGCCTGTTTTCATTGGCCGATTTCCCGTCACCGATCCAGAGTCAGCAACCACTGGCGGACTTTTGGCACTGCTGACCCAAAATCGGTCAATGGAAACGACCCAGCTCGTGAAATGACCCACGACTTTTTCTGCTTAGATTATGCAATGTGGCACCACCCACCCCTGAATGAAAGCTTGGTCACTGAGTGAAATCTACTACCCTCACCGATTTTTCGATACTGACACACCGTCAGTGGCACCACCGACAGACCTTCTGGGTAACTAAAAAAACCTACACCCTTTGCAGGATGGACTGAAATATTGTAGTTTGGGTTTATTCTGGTTTGTGATCCAACATGCTGCTGGTGGCAGCAGATCATAATCATACCTAAATACGCTTTTGTACCAAAGGAGAATTACTGAGAGTAGGGAAAAGGTGTGAAGGACACCCGTCTCAGATAAGTCTCATAAGTCCCATGGCAAGGTGCTTTTACCAATCTCAAGGAAATATTTAGAGGTGGATTCACATTTTTTTTTAAATTATTAAAAACAATTTCCATTGCCTACAATACCCATCACTCTGCATGCCCACCATTATGGTTCTGCAGGGCTATCTGGGACCGGAACCTTGGGGAAAGAATTTTCATCCACTGATTCACATAAAAGAATTCACCTGGCACAGTCTAGATCATTGCAAGTCTAGACACACATTTCCTGGGCTTCATCTTTAAGTAATCTTAAATTTGAATGGGTATTTACACGCACGAAAAACCACCAGTTTATTTATGTATATACATCCGGCATATATAGGTATGATTTTGCGTATACAAGGTAGTCCTATTTTCCATCGTGTATACACCTCGTCTATAGACGTGTAAAATGTAAACGACCCACGTATACATATCCCGCACACAATATTTCTCTTCATATACGCTTGCCGGCAAATACATCCATTACACTGACGTATAGAAGAGGAAACGTGTCAATATACAACCAATGAATGCACTTATGGGATGGCGTATATATGAATAAATTGGTGGTTTTCACGCAGTGTTAGACATAAAGGAATCATGGGAAAATTCTGAAAGTCTACTCAATTGTGAATGAATGAATTAGACTGGCCACCGACTTGGGACTCAATCTTGCTGATATTATTGTCGGCCAACCAGTGACCAACAATAGTTCTGTGCCCTATAGAATTATCTAGATAGTGCGATATATGATAGGTTCATTTCTGACTGCTGAGATTATGAGAATAACAATTATCTGACCAAAGGGTTACTTGAGATCTAACCATTCACGGTTTTATACATACAGCTCGTCGACTGTGCCAAAACCTACCTGGATATACTCAATTCCAGGCTTACTTCAGTTAGACCTGTATCATATCAGATATGTTTACGTAGATGTTAGAAATAGGTATTCCTATATACCTATGGCTGTACACTCTATGCTTACACCACGCTCTGGGGGGTGGAGTAACTATCTGATACTACCCAAGGTTGGTATACTACCCAAGGTTGCCGTATACTACCCAAGGTTGATATTTAGACCAATCAGATTGTCTCTTATTAAACCACATTTGAAGGTATATAGGAATAGGGAAACCAAGTACCAGTGAAAGGAAGTCAAAATTACTCGGTAAGGCTTGGAAAAATTACTGCCCGCGGCCAGGGCCTTGGGCAGTAATTTTTCCAAGCCTTACCTCGTAACTTTGACTTCCTTTCACCGGAACATAGTTTCCCTCTAATGTTTGGTTTTTGTACCTTTCAGAAGGAGCTTATTTTGTCTTTTCACCACCACATCTAGAATTCTTTGATTACATATAAAAACTTCTCTATTTTGTTAAAACAGTCAATATATATGCATAATATAGCATGTCAAATACGGTAGTGGTTTAGAGTCACCTGCTTAAGTTGTTTCTTTCCTCACGATACATTTTATGATGTCAAAAATATAGACAATACTGGTACAGGACTGGTACAAGACTGACATAGGACATATAGACAGGTCTCAGTGGGAAAATTAACCGTTAACATTTATGTAGTACCATAAAGTACCAAAAGAAAGTAGGGTAATCCCTTGATATGTGGATCCAGTGTTGTAAGATATTTAGTAACTCAACTTAGTTTGTACTAACAGCACTTTATCATAATCAGTGACGTTCATATAGCTCTAATTTTACATTGATGTTGGTATTAAACTGTTGGTAGATATCATTGATGGTAACAATGACTATACCAGGTGTCTATATAACAGTTCTTACCTATTAAGACCACCACATAATGGTTTCTTATTAATAATAGTTGTGATTTTATATTTATGATGGTATTTCTCAACTAGTAATTCAGTATTAACAATGGCTACGTTGACGCAGGAATTCCTATGGACATTTTTCGCCAGTTTCATGGCTGACTGATGGCTTTTATATCAGATTTCTCATGTCATCCTCATCTCTCGGAATTCATTTCGCCATGATATGAATTTGAGTTTTTGCGTCATAAAACACAAATACATCAAATCAGTTCTACAGAACGACACTTCCTGCCGGCAGTCTGCACGCTGCTGGGCTTTTTCATTTCCAATCATTAATGTCCATTATTAAGTCATTTTTCCCTAAATGCTGTCACATCCTATTCTTTTTAGTTGTTGAATCCTTCAATCGCAAAGCAACTTGGTTACAGCTAACACCTCAATGCCATCACGTTTAGAGTCGAAGGTTTTATTCAAATTAGGAGTATGTGTACAATGTTTTTTCGTTCCGTGGAATTTGTCATTCCAGGTTGGAATTTTCTTGATTTAAACTTGGATGTTGCACTATCGCCCTGTTCGAGGGATTATTTCTTGCAACGCATATAAATGTGTATCTACATAGCATATAACATGGACAGAAACAGGTAAATCCCAGTATCTAGAGGGTAATGACTCATTCATTCCGCTTACCTTGTCAAGATGTCTCGCAGAATTATGACCCTTTGCTATTCTTGATTCCTTGTTATTTTCACGGGTTTATTTTTATATAAACTTACAAGTTTCAGATTTTAGGTAGTAATGTGGAAACCTCAGTATGATCATGACCAAAGAAATGCGTGACTAGAGGAAAAATGCATCTAACACACATCCAAGTTATCATTTTGAATAAAGGTAATAAAGGGTTTAAAATGACAAAAATTTGAGCACGACCTCAAGATGATTTCAAGTACATTTAGGGCGGGTTGACGGAAAGTTCAAAACATCTGATAGCAGGAGAAGACGGTTGTGACATCACAGGCATGAGCCGATCTGCAAAATGTCGTGGTCATCTCCTAAGTGCGTCTAGTTCATGAAGCTATAGACACTGTCAAAGTGAGTCCTGCAACTAGCCCATCATTATATACCCATGACGCATACATGTATGTACAGTAAAACCCCGCTTCTGGGACACCTCGCTTAAGGGGACACTTTGCTCGGAACGGAAATTTTCCCCTCTATTAAGAGTTTATTTTAACCCCAATTAAGGGGGCACCTCGCTCAAGGGGACCTCCGCTTCAGGGGACAGTTTTTCGGTACAGAATACTTCATAACCCTGCTACAGGGGACACTTTGGAGGGACACCATATCAAATCTAACGGGACAGTGTGGGACAAAACGTCAGATTATCATGATTGGTTAGACGATCAGACACCTGGCAACGGCCTGCGTAGGCTCCTGTAGGCATCAGGTAGGTGTCTGGGGGGTGTTTGTGAGGTTAGAACAGTGTCTCTCAGCCATGGTATCGCCTGTATAAAGATATTGTACGATCCATCGGCAGACTGAAAACCCCTGTTCCGTACAGCTTGTACATCCTACAAGATTCGATGAGAATTTACAGTAAACACCTCATTCCATACAAACCAAATAACCATCGTTGTGTAGCTTGTACAGCATGGTAGGGTCACTCTGTATAATCATCCAACATAAGTTCGGCCACAATCATATACTTACTGTGGTACATATCAATATATAAATATATAATGATTTGAAATCCCAAAGGATACGATAATGTTAAGGGGGCATATAGGGCTTCGGTTGACAATAACTAAATACCATCGTTACCATCGCGATATGGTGAAATCACGTGCCGATGCTATATTTCTGGTTTAAAGGAGCCTACGGTATAGGGGCGTTGCTGCAGGCTTTACCTTTGACGTGATGCATTGTCAGGATAATTGGATGCCGCGCGGATAAGGTTAAACAGTTCGAATAATGACTGCCCCTCTGATGTCATGGTTGAACATATCTAACTTCAAGTCCTGCTTCACGAGTACGTTTCACGACCTCACACTAATTAGAGAATACTGGCTTAGGCTTCGTGGACGTTGTTTAGTCCGTGGTCCTTGGCCTGATTTTACGGCCTGAGCTCAAAGAGCGAAGGCCGTAAAATCAGGCCAAGGACCAAGGACAAAACAACGTCAATCGAAGCCTTGACTGTATTCTTTTTATTATATACCCTCAAATCGTTAGAATTAGTTATATATTTACCTAAATGCCATTGTCGAAGTTGCCGGACAGAGAATCATGTACTCGAATCTTGGTTTTCGCGACAACGTCGCTATCGATATGAGAGCGAGGCTGCAGCCTGTGACATCATCAACTTGTCGATCTCCATACACATTCTTTGTCTTACTTCATTAAGGGTACAGACAAAGCATATGCTGGGCGAGTGACCCATCGCTATCACTCTCCCTGACGACGCACACTGCACCGCTAGAGCAACTTACAGAAACTCGTTTTGCGGAGCGATAAACCGGAGCGGCGCAGTGTGCTCACGACGTTATGACGTCATCGGTTGTTTACATTTTGCAAGTGTCAGCCGTGTATGGTGCTGTGGCCAAGTTCTTTGCTATGGCAAGCCAATTTCATTTATATTTCTAACCTTGCATCTCAATGTTTTATATTTCCTAAAGCATTTGTGTACCAATTTTAGGGGTTTTAATTGTGTATATTTACGGTCGATACTAATGCATGGCATTCAGTTTTTTTCCTGCTGGTTCTTATGTGAAATATAGGATCAGGAACAAGCTAACTGCTTCCTGTTTCGTGCACCCGGTGCCCGTACACTGAATTTCGTGCACATACATATGATATCAGAACATTACTTCCATACAGTATAGGCGTCAGTTTCGTGCACGGGTATATAATAAAACCCTTAACGTTGAATATCACATGCCGGGATCTATCTTTGAGAAGATACAGCACCGCGGACACCACTGGGGACAGATTGTAGTGAAGGCCGAGGTGTAGAAGAGTGGGTCTGTGATCTTTAATGCGTATGCATCGTGTAGACATGCCCTAAGACGGGAAACCGGGGGCACTGTGTAGACGGTCGTTTGGCAACCAACCCTTGTCTTTATCCTACCCCGCATATAAATCTCCATAGATTTAACATGGTGTGACTGTATGTCATAGTTATGCCATAAAATATTTATATGCCACTGGTAACATATGAAGTCAAAAACATGTAACAGGGTAGGATAAAATCTAAACATCACTCAATTTCATATATTTATTTATATGCCATTCGTTGTCTTCCGTTTCAGATATCACTCAGCTCCGCTTCGTGATATCATGCCACGAAGACAACTCATGCCATATAAACAATCACATGAAATTTCGTGATGTTTCATGATAGTGCTAAGCTACGATATAGGGGTAGGTCGGGTTAAATCCCACCCGGTATCCGAGGGGGTGCGCCTCAAACCAGGTACTTTTGTTATATATATGCTAAAAAAAGGAGCAAACATACAATATTCATAGATAACAAATTGATAAAGACACCAGGATTTATGTGCATTATATTTTGAAAAAATACACAGGAAAGGAAATAACAAAATGGCAAATTGGCTTCGAGGTTATGACTATTTCAGGCGGCCGGTGTATGTAGACATGGCCTGAGACTGGAGACAGGTGGCGCTGTGTGGACATGGCCTAAAAGGGGGCGCTGTGTGGACATGACGAGAGACGGGGGCGCTTAGACTTGCTCAAGTCTTTGATTATGAACGTAAATTGAATGAATAAAATAAATTTCAATGTGTCAGGTTCCTCTGACTGCCAGTCCAAGGGGAGAGTAGGTGGACGGGTAAGGAGGGCGTGCGGTGGCGGTAGGCAGCAGTAGGAGAGGTGGGTAGGACACAGGGACTGAGGCCAGTCTAGGGGGCGCTTTATGGACATGGCCTGAGACGGGGCACTGTGTAGACATGGCCTGAGACAGGGGACAGGGGGAGGTGTTTAAAAATGGCCTGAGCCGGGGGACAGGAGGCGCTGTGTAGACATGGCCTGAGACGGGGGACAGGGGGCACTGTGAAGACATGGCCTGAAACAGGGGGCGCTGTGTAGACATAGCCTTAGACAGGGGGCGCTGTGTAGACATGGCCTGAGACGGGGGACAGGGGGCTCTGTGTGGACATGGCCTGAGACAGGGGGACAGGGGGCACTGTGTAGACATGGCCTGAGACAGGGGGCGCTGTGTAGACATGGCCTGAGACAGGGGAGAAGGGGCTCTGTGTGGACATGGCCTGAGACGGGGGAGAAGGGATGCTGTGTAGACATGGCGGGAGATGGGGGACAGGGGGCGCTGTTTAGACATGGCCTGAGATTGGCAACAGGGGGCGCTGTGTAGATATGCCTGAGACGGGAGAGAAGGGGCCCTGTGTAGACATGGCCTGAGACAGGGGGCGCTGTGTAGACATGGCCTGAGACAGGGGAGAAGGGGCTCTGTGTGGACATGGCCTGAGATGGGGGAGAAGGGACGCTGTGTAGACATGGCAGGAGACGGGGGACAGGGGTCGCTGTTTAGACATGGCCTGAGACAGGCGCAGGGGCACTGTGTAGATATGCCTGAGACGGGAGAGAAGGGGCGCTGTGTAGACATGGCCTGACACAGGGGACAGGGGACGGTGTGTAGACATGGCAGGAGACGGGAGTCAGGTGGCGCTGTGTAGACATGGCAGGAGACAGGAGACGGGGGGCGCTGTGTAGACATGCCTGAGATGGGGGACAGGGGGCCCTGTGTAGACATGGCCTGAGACAGGGGGCGCTGTGTAGACATGCCTGAGACGGGGGGCAGGGGGCACTGTGTAGACATGGCCTGAGACTGGAGAAGGGGGGCGCTGTGTAGACATGCCTGAGACGGGGGACAGAGGGCCCTGTGTAGACAGGGCCTGAGACGGGGGACAGGGGGCACTGTGTAGACATGGCCTGAAACGGGGGACAGAGGGCACTGTGTAGACATGGCCTGAGACGGGGGACAGGGGGTGCTGTGTGGACATGGCCTGAGACGGGGGACAGGGGGCCCTGTGTAGACATGGCCTGAGAAAGGGGACAGGGGGCCCTGTGTAGACATGGCCTGAGACTGGAGAGGGGGGGTGCTGTGTAGACATGGCCTGAGACGGGGGACAGAGGGCCCTGTGTATACATGGCCTGAGAAGGGGGACAGGGGGCACTGTGCAGACATGGCCTGAGATGGGGAACAGGGGGAACTGTGTAGACATGGCCTGAGACGGGGGACAGGGGGCACTGTGTAGACATGGCCTGAGACGGGGGACAGGGGGCGCTGTGTGGACATGGCCTGAGACGGGGGACAGGGGGCCCTGTGTAGACATGGCCTGAGACTGGAGAAGGGGGGCGCTGTGTAGACATGCCTGAGACGGGGGACAGAGGGCCCTGTGTAGACATGGCCTGAGACAGGGGACAGGGGGCACTGTGTAGACATGGCCTGAGATGGGGAACAGGGAGCACTGTGTAGACATGGCCTGAGACGGGGGACAGGGGGCACTGTGTAGACATGGCCTGAGACGGGGGACAGGGGGCGCTGTGTGGACATGGCCTGAGACGGGGGACAGGGGGCCCTGTGTAGACATGGCCTGAAACGGGGGACAGGGGGCCCTGTGTAGACATGGCCTGAGACGGGGGACAGGGGGCCCTGTGTAGACATGGCCTGAGACGGGGGACAGGGGGCCCTGGGTAGACATGGCCTGAGACAGGGGACGCTGTGTAGACATGGCCTGAGATGGGGGACAGGGGGCCCTGTGTAGACATGGCCTGAGACGGGGGACAGGGGGCGCTGTGTAGACATGGCCTGAGACGGGGAACAGGGGGCGCTGTGTAGACATGGCCTGAGACGGAAGGTGGGGGAGTGTTCAGAGAGTATATATGTATATATATATATATACCAGTATATGGTACACTACCTTCACGGCCGTGGAATGTGAGTTCCTAACGTTAAGCCTATGGACAAAATACCGGGCTGAGATAAATGGGACGGCGACGACCGGAAGTGTAAAGCTCCATCCGCGTCTCTATGACACAGATATTCCCTTTGATGTCCGGACATGCGCATTAGGCAGATACCTTGATTACAGAAAAACCTTCCTTTAAACCCACCAACACCCCGAAGGTCTTTTACCATGTGAGAAGATATAGCTCTGTCAAGGTAATAAATATATATTACTTGGATAAATGTGGGATACACATGTATGTGTGTAATTTTCTCTTCACTTCTGAGGAATAATGTTCAGCGAATTGTAAAGCATAGAGGCTTAGACTAGCTAGGTGTAAGAGAGCAAGAACACCGACTGCCTTTTGTACAGGGTGCATTTAATCCGTGGCCTTTTCGCCGGTAGATGAATATTGAACAATAACCTTCGCACGAGGTCTCAAGGTTTTTCCAGGCATTATTAACAGATTGGCCCTACATAAAGAAAGACAATAATATTAATTCTACATCTCAAGGAAACGTTTTTTTATAGAGAAAATGAGAATGTGATGTTCATTATGATATGACATCTACTCATGCACTCTGCGGGATTATGAGCCTTTCTGAATGTCAATGACAGCCTCAAGCCCAATGCTCATCTACCAATGCCGGAACATTCATGTACCTTTGTCGGCGACAAACGGACGGTAATTTGTCTCACCAAAGGCATCCTAACGGAGTCGGCCGTAGTCGGTAGATGTAGGACAGCTAGGCAAGGGCGAGCCACCGATTAGTAGACCGATTTGCTTAGGACTAATATCCACCACCCCATCTCCTCAATGTCCGGCGGTCAAGCGAAGAGTTACGTAATTTGCCTGCGACAAGTCGACCGACTCCTATACAATTTGGTAACTAATCGCTCAACCCTGAATCGATAGATGGGCATCAGGCTTAACCTGTCAAACTAATAATCGTACCTGGTCTTACAAATATACGAGCCTGGTTAAAGGCATATCCAGCAATTTACGGAGGCGCCACCTTGTGATTTGAAAATATTGTCAAGTACTGGTCAAAACTATACATCGTCTGGCCAATAGTCAGCATGTGGTGCTCTGACCCCACGTTTACACGAGACGACTAAAACGTGACGACTGTAGATCGTCTAGCCAAAAGGCGTCAGGTAGTGCTCTAACTCAGAATTTACACTGGACGACTAAAACCTGACGACTGTAGATCGTTCCAGCCAATAGTCGTCAGGTGGTGCCCTTAAGCACGTGATCCACCAATTCGACGCTCAGAGACGGCCAGAGACGGCCATCCGGCTGGTATTTATAGGGCCGGCCGGCGACGACCGCACAGTTGTGGGCGACAGGGTTTTCAACGGGCTCATCCAGCCGATTCCGGCCGATTCCGGCCGATTTGCTGATCCACCAAGCAGATTGTTCCAGCCGATCTGAGCCGATGAGCAATTTGGGCGGCCGACGTCCACAATTCCTCCACATGGTCATCGTCCAGTCCTAACTCACTCTTGGTGGTTCACATGCTTTAGCCGGTGTTTACAATAGATGACTAAAACGTGATGACTGAAGATCATCTGGCCTATAGTCGTCAAGTGGTGCCCTAACTCGACGTTTACACTAGACGACTAAAACGTAACGACTGTAGATCGTCTGACCAATAGTCTTCGGGTGGTGCTCCAACCTGGCGTTTACACTGGATGATTAAAAACGTGACGACTGTAGATCATCTAGCCAATAGTCGTCAGGTGATGCTCGATTACGCAATGTCGGTCGCAATAGTCATTAATCCAATCCGCAAGTCGTCAGGTTGTGCAAAATTCAAGAACGGCCGCCTATAATCGTCCAGTGTTAACGCTGGGTCAGAGTGATCCAAGTGATCGTAATTGAATTCCCTCATTGCCCACTGCTCAGTGCCTATTGCGGCCTCTGAATTGGGTATCAAACCATTTTCTCATGAAAGCCGTTGATGATTGTGTCGGTGGCCTGTAGACAATTACAATAGTTGTGTGTTTTTTAAATAGCTACGGTTATAACCACAAATTCATCTAATGACTAATACGAGGCCAAACTGTGGACGAAAAATGTTTAATTTTTCACGTAAAAAAGAAAAATATAGAGTAATATTGCAGGGTGGGTGGGAGGTAAAGAAAACGTGTTTAGTCTTTGAAAGTATTGAAGAGACTGACATGTGATGTGACGTCCTTTGGATGTCTCTTGCTGAGTTGCCGCGCTTAATACGACAGCTGCCTCAAGCCATTAGACTTCACATGTTCGTATTAATGTTAGAACAATCATGTGCTTTGATTGTTATAATACGGTGCGTATATCTGTTAATGATATAAAAGAAGACCCCAACACCCAACCCACCAATTTCGATTAAAATTATCCAGTCTATATACTTGATAACCAACAAAAGATATCATCACATTTTCGAAACGCCTATCCAGCCAGATTTCTGTTAATCCAATGACGGTGTCCATTGAAGGCTAACTTAAACGAATCAAAGTTCGCAAACAAGCTCTCTGTATTATAATGTGAAATTCTTAACCCTTTATCTCACCCCTGGAATAAATGGCCATAGGCTTAACATTGGGAACTCGTTCTCCATGCCGCTACAAGTATTGCAGCCCGTTCTCCATGGTCTATAGCCTATGTGTTGTCCCTTCTTTAAGTGTGTACCGGGGTGAGATAAATACAGAAAGCAACTCATTTTGGTCAAAGAAGTCATTCTCTAACTGGTTTAAATGCTATGTGATATTCACTCGGCTGTCGCCTCGTTCATATCACACCGCATCAAACTCGTGGACAACGACGACTTTGACCAAAACTTGTTGGTTTCTTTTTAATCTTCCATAAATGAGTGATTGAAGATGAATTAATAATAAGGTTGGTGTGGGAGGGGGGGGGGGGGGGACTTCCCAGCCAATAACAGATTGATTGTGTGGCGGCAAGTCAGAACCACACAATTAAACAAATCATAGGGATTTACCCCTCCTCCAGGAATTCAGCGAACCTCTGGTTTCCCAGGGTGGCCAGACCTTGTTGGAGCCCCCTAACCTGGCCACGGGGAATTGATATCTCCTTGATAGCTTGTTTGGTCATGATCAAGAGGACATCATAATCAGAATAGTCATCTTGGGCCAGCACTTCTGTCGGTGCACCCCTCTCATAAGATCTCACAATCTCTAAGTGTTATTCTGTACTCTCACTTCGCTCTATGGGAGAGGAATTCTTAAAAAACTAGAATCCACTGGCCTGACCTCCCGTGCTAAAGACGTACATCAATGCAACCCAAAGATTCCTATAATATAGTGGTCATTTTCCACTCTACCCAGGAAGACTTGGCCAAGGTTGTGAAGCCGAAGCCAGAGGCAGATTCCATATCATCTGCCATAGTGTAGATTATGTAAGGGGACATGTGTTGACTGGTTGTGTAGGCGAGAAACTGGTGCTCAGGAGGTGGATGTCCAAACCTGCAGTTTGAACCACTGCACGAACACCACGACTTTACATATGAATGCGCCCGGCGTATATAAGTAGTATTTTGCGTATACAAGTTCGTCCTATTTCCCGTGTGTATACGCCTCATCTGTAGGCGTATATATAAGGGTCCAGTGAACAGGGCTTCACTGGGAGCGGGGGGCGGGGGGCGGCGGAGGTCAGAGGATATTTCCTCTGATATACGCCTGGTGTGAAATACAGCCAAGACGTGTCCGTATATGCTCTGGGCGTATATATATATGAAAACAAGTCAATATTCAGCCAATACATGCACTTCCGCGATGGCGTATATAGGAATAAACTGGTGGTTTTCGTGCAGTGAACGCTATGTGATATTCTCTCAGCTTTGCCCGGTTCATATCGCTATGTATCAAACTCGTCAAGAACGATGACTTTGACCAAAAATTGTTGGTTTCTTCTTTGACATCACACCGCATCTACCTGTTATGGTTTACAGCCATCTACGAAATCATCGATTAAGTACTGTCTATATAAACCGCTGTCTTCTAGCGCCAACACACAGGAAGAGAGGTAAATATAGGACGGGTAATGGTGCCCTAACCCCGTGTCAACAACATCCCCACCTCTCAGCTCGCCACACTTTACCAGACAAACATTGGTTCGAGTCGTCCTCAGGCGAGCTGCTCAGAGGTAAACTCCGGTCACATACTTCTGAGGCTCCGTTAGGAGACAGCTGCTCGTAGCGCTAAAAGCCAACCATTGTCCGTACACACAGCAGTGACGGGGTCCACGCTGGGAGAGTGGGGCACGACGGTCGTCAAGTGGGTGATCGCGGGGCATTGAGGCGGCGACTCGTGTAGAAGCGGAGAGCTGCTCGACAGGTAGTCATCACGGGCGTGTGATGCTCGCACCTGTTACGAGCTGCTCGCAGGCCTTTTAAGTGGGCGGATTGCTGAAGTAGAACCGGGACGTGTTGTGTATCTCTGAGAAATGTGACATGATATCCCATCTCATCAGAGGTCTATATTACAGGGACTTAACTCGAAGTGATCACATAGCCATCACACCTTTATCATCCACTGCACGAACATCATTATTTTACATATTGATGCGCCCGGCGTATATAAGTATGTATTTTGTGTATACAAGGTCGTCCGATTCCCTGTGTGTATACACCTCATCTGTAGGCGTATATAAGCATCCAGTGAAGAGGGCTTCACTGAGAGCGGGCGGGGGGAGGTGGGGGCGGGGGGAGGGCTTCCTACTGAGGACACCTGTACTTCTACCAACACGAACGGGCAGGAGGCGGTGGGGGGGGGGGGGGGGGAGGATATTTCCTCTCATATACGCCGGGCGTGAAATACAGCCAAGACGCATCCGTATATAAGGCCTGGGCGTATATATATATATATACAAATATATGAAAAAAGGTCAATATTCAGCCAATACTATCGTAAAACTGGATGAGGTTTAATCTTGGCCACCGTATTCCACGACTGCAGTTTGGCAAAGTGACTTCATGAGGCGAAGCCGAGTGAAGTCCGTAGCCAAAACTTCAGGAGTGGAATGCGGTGGCCAAGATTAAAACGAATCAGGTTTTGATTTTATCCTACCCGAACTCCTCGATTTTGGAATATTACGTGATAATAATGCTGTATGCCACTAGTGGCATATAAAACTCCGTATGCCAGTCAGCGTGGCATACGGAAACCCAATGTTAAGCCTATGGGATTTTATATTAGGGGTAGGATAAATGCTCTTACGCGATGGCGTATATATGTGGTTTTCGTGCAGTGATCATTACTGGTGTACTCTCATGGCGGTTATATATATACATGAGGAAATATACCAGGGGTGAGAAATCTATACTCAAAACTGAATTTAAAACAGGTGCTGCCATCTGATTTCATGAAAATATTGCAGTTTCCCATAGACACCAAAACTTAAGCACATAGCTTCTTCAGATGGTCTTCCCATAGACGTTAGCATAGTGACATAGTATTTTTTTAGCATTTCTCATTTGTATATGTTCCCAACTATCAGAATCCAGAATTATTTGAAGATAGCGACAGAACGTCAGTGTCATCTAGCAGTGTCATATTGCAGTTTCCCATAGACACAAATAGTTTTCTTATCTTTTCAGATGGCCTTCCCATAGAAGTTAGCATGGTGACATGCCTTTTTTATTTCATTTTCTATTTGCTTATATCATACAGAGTTATTTGCAAAAATCAATAGAATTTAGAAATCACCCAAGAACCAGCATTTGTCTTTAACCCTTTCACTACGCTGTATAGTACCAAATACACATCCTGAAATACGCTGCTGCAGTACCACTTTCACCCCTGTAGTACACTTGCCCTTTCCACAATATCTACAGTTTCGTCATTATATCACACTTTTATGGAAATCCAAAATTATTAGGATGTTATATAACAGTAATGATATTAACTATGATACAGTTTTATATAGGTTTGAGAAACATCGAAATATTCGCATTATTTCATTAAAAAATAGCAATTACTTAAATTTCGGAAATGATGCCTCATGGCATTATAGCATACTACGCCCGGGAATGCCTCCATACATCATAGCGTACTACACCCGGGAATGCCTCCAGGCATCATTGCGTACTACACCTGGTAATGCCTCCAGTCATCATAGCATACTACACCCGTGAATACCTCCAGGTGTAATAGCGTACTACGCCCGGGAATGACTCCAAGCATCATAGCGTACTACACCCGGGAATGCCCCAAGGCATCATAGCGTGCTACGCCTAGGAATGCCTTCAGGCATCATAGCGTACTACGCCCGGGAATGACTCCAGGCATCATAGCGTACTACACCCGGGAATACCTCCAGGCATCATAGCATACTAAGAAAGAAACTGATGAGTGTTTGGTCTGTGTCCTCGTTCGCCATCGAGTTTGGAGTGTGCAGTAATATGAACGAGGCGATAGCCGAGTGAATATTCTGAAGCACTCCAAACGAGATGATGAACAGGGACTCAGTCCACACACGAATATGTTTCTGATTTTGTAATGCTAAGCCTATGGACGTTTATATCAGGCTAAGATATTGCACCCGGGAATGACTGTAGGCATCATAGCGTATTACACCCGGGAATGCCTCCAGGCATCGTAGCGTACCTAAAGGATTAAAACCACCTCCGAGGCTGGCGACAAGTCGCACGGTGTGTACGTGTCACAAGCTGCTGACTGTGATGAAGCACGTCCCACTCCCGTGTTTCCGGTCGAGCAGCACGCCAGCAGTTCTCGTTGTCAATTAGAGGACGGTGATTTACGTCCGCCGAGTGACATTCTCCCCGTGACACTCTACACGCCTGGAGACTGACTGCGCTCTGCCTGTTACTGTCACAGGCTCACTGTGACACTCCAGCAGCATGGAGTTGTCCCACTACCTTAAGTCCATATAAGGAATAGAGTAGACCGAGTAGCCAATGACTGCATTCGGAGCAAACCCAAACCTTCACCCTGACCTCCTTACATGATATTTTCTAGCGCCTTGGGAGGGCTATACAGTCGAGAGTTGACCTCGAATCTTAGGGGCCAAAACCACCCTCCCAGTGGGGACAGCTCTGTCTGTTACCGTCACAGGGCAATTAGACATCTAATGTTTGCTGCTTATTCATCACCGACAATTTTAACAACGTAAATTCACTATGGAAAGATGTGACTATGATCGAAAGTCGTCTTGGATTCTGTCACAATTTGCTCTAGCTGCTATGGGTTATATCATTAGTTCCCTTAGTCAGGAGGCCCCTCAACTCACTCATAAATATTCTTGAGCCCACCCGACCAACGGACCTGAGCTTTTGTGGTGGAGCCACAGCTAGCAGCAGCTCACACCTGTTGGGTACTATCAAGAGACGAGTGACATTACGGAGCCAACAAAATGCGTGGCATAAATAAGCTCAAACTCAAACGAGTGGCGTCTAGATTTTATCCTACCCCCCTTTCCATATTTTTTCAGTATCAGAAAGTAGTGGCATAAACAACACTTTATGTCATAAACAAATCCCATGTTAAACCTATGGCGTTTTTTATTAGGGGTAGGATAATTATATAGAACTGCATCAAGAATCGTATAAATACACAATACTCCACGAGTTTGGATGTGCTGCAATCGTCATCGAGGCGAAGCCTAGTGACGATTAGCAGCAGCTCACACCTGTTGGGTACTATCAAGAGACGAGTGACATTACGGAGCCAACAAAATGCGTGGCATAAATAAGCTCAAACTCAAACGAGTGGCGTCTAGATTTTATCCTACCCCCCTTTCCATATTTTTTCAGTATCAGAAAGTAGTGGCATAAACAACACTTTATGTCATAAACAAATCCCATGTTAAACCTATGGCGTTTTTTATTAGGGGTAGGATAATTATATAGAACTGCATCAAGAATCGTATAAATACACAATACTCCACGAGTTTGGATGTGCTGCAATCGTCATCGAGGCGAAGCCTAGTGACGATTATGGGACATCCAAACAAGTGGAGTATTGTGTATTTTATGATTCAAGTGCGGTTCTGGATTTATCTCACGCCTTTCTATGACATTAAATAGCATCACAATATCAGAATAATCAGATTATACTTAGCAAATCCATATGACGTCATCTCACATTCACTTCGCCACCTTATAGGACCTTTAAGCTACTCTTTTGATCAATACATCTGATGCTTACAGCACATTATTTTATACAACACTTTGCCCAAAAGATAACTCTAAAATACTTTTTTTTGTCGTTCGTAGTTTTTTCAACGGCCCCAGCAGTGCAGGAATAATAAAAATGAACTGCATCAAGGTCCATAGGCACTGACAATATGCCATCAGTTGTGGCTGGGATTAAACTCACGGGGTAAAGCCAGGTTAAATTACGTAGCAAAATAAAATAAATGGCATATTTTCAGTGGCTATGGATCAAGCGCGGTTCAGATTCTATCCTACCTCTTTCACTGACAGATCGCTTAGTATACGTGACGACATTGACCATTGAGTATTTCTTTTCCACAATACTCCATGAGTACAAGCTTCTAATGCTAAGTCTATGGGGACAGAATACCATGGGTGAGATAAATAACAATGTATTACTCCTCACTCCAAATCTGCTTCCTCTGTATACAATCAGTATACTATCAACCAGATGGTATGGTTTTAGAATAATTATAATTTGATAATTCATTAACATGAATAAATTCTTATGATCCAAAATTCCACAGTGAGTAATTATGCCGAGGCATGGCATTATTAGTTCAAGGCCCTAGAAGGAGTTGATTGCTCATGGGTGTGGGTGGGTGTGTTAAAATATCATCTGAGCGTCTGTTCCCGAGAGATGGCCCCACTCGGGGCTGGAATACTTCCCATCGCTTCCAATAGAGGGGGCATCACTCCCCTCATAATAATCGCCTCAATTATAACTGGATACTAGCTGGATTGTAAGCATTTATTAATTTTTATGATACAACTTCCACAATTAGGAATCAGGCCAAGGCATCATCACACACGCACGAAATCCACTCCATTCTATCTTTTCTTGTGCTTTGTCCCAGTGCTGTCCCAGAGGAGTTAAAGCAGCATCCTGCAAGCGTGGCAGCAGGAGTGGAGAGGTGATCCTGGACGTAGATGTGTGTTTGTCACCATGGAGGTGTCCCATTACACTAATTCCATATAAGGAATACAGTAGACCGAGTAGCCAATGACTGCATTCGCAGCAAACCCCGACCTTCACCCTGACCTCCTTACATGATATTTTCTAGCGCCTTGGGACGGCTCTGCAGTCGAGAGTTGACCTACAATCTAATCGGCCACAACCACCCTCTCGAGGGGGAGCGGAATTGCATCAGGCATAGGGTGAGTGTGGAATCTCAACATGGCCCGAGGTGGAGGGCAAGGGGAGATTCAAGCCTTATGCCGGAGACACACCAAGCGAGAAACGCAGCGATTTCCGGAATCACCAACACAAAATGGCCTATATGTGAGCTATTATTTCATATTTCACCTGATCACATACATGCCAATTTGTGTTGGCGATTGCGGAGATCGCTGCCTTCACTCGCTTGGTGTGTCCCCAGTATTATGCCGGGGATACACCAAGCGAGTAACGGAAGTGATCTCCAGAATCGCCAACAAAAATTTGCGTATATATGTGCGATATTATTTCATAGTAATATCTCCCACCGATAATTTAGCGTATCAGAATCAATAATCAAGGGAGATATGAAATAATAACTCACATACACGCTATTTGTTATGGCGATTCCAGAAATCGCTGTGTTTCTCGCTTGGTGTGGTTCTGGCTTAGAGGCCTATTCCACCAAAAAGGCCCTCAGCAGGCGGGTTTTTGCCCTCCAGCAGGCGTTTGCCGCCGGGGCCGGCCGTCCGGCCGCCCCTAATCCCCTAAATTCTAGGAGCTGTTCCACCAAAGCCCCACAAGGCGACCAACAGGCGTACACAAGGCGCCTGGCGAGCGCCCATAGAGCCGGCCGGACCCGGCGCGGCGTTACACCCGGGTGGGTTTGCTATTGCCGTCTGGTGGACGTTGGTGGCACTAACGCGCAATCCTGCGGTTCTCTATCGATCCGATAGGCGGCGCGGCGTGCGGCAATACACTACGATGCTCTGAACCCCGCGAAAGTCGCATATCGAGCGGAGCAGTGTGTCAGCGTGTCGGGAATTGTACGGGAACGGTCAGAAAACGTCAAATAACCGCGGAATTACAGGTTAAATCGAACAATGAAGGTAAATAAAGATAAGTATTGATGTTATGAATGTGTATATTTGACACTGGTGCTTATATTTTGCCCAAACAGCCGCATATTGATGGTGTTTGTCAACGCGCGCCCGGGGAACAGCTCTCGGCGTGCTCTCGGCGTCACTCTTGGTGTAGCTTTTGACACGCCGGCCGGCCTGCCGGGCGCTTAAAATCAAATGAATCAGCTTTCCCCTGCCAGGGCTTTGCGGAGGAGGTTGCGCTTATAAAGCCCGGCCACATGGCCGGCCGCCTCTGTCGTTATCACTATATTTTGGTGGAACACCTCCAAAATTGGCTATTGTACCGAGTATTGTCCCCGGCCGGCGGCCGGCGGCCACCAACAGGTCAGCCGATACTGGCCGGCTACGGAGTTTTGGAGGCACGGTGGCCGGCAGGGTCCGGCCGTGAGAGGCCTGTGAGCTCTCATGAGCTGTTCCACCAAGCAGATTATCACCGCCGGCGGGAGGTTTGGGCCGGCTATTGCCGCCGGTCGCCAATAGGCGACCACAAGGGGCCCGGCCTGGGCTTGTGCCTCCTTGGTGGAATAGGCCTCTAAAGGGAGACCGTGGCCGGCCTATGGTGAAACTACCGTAGAAAATAAAAATTGGTGTAGAAGAGTTGGGTACTTGTACCACCCAGGCAGTTGGTTAGTGGCTCATCTCTTACCTGGCGTTTACATTAGACGACTAAATATGTGGCGACAGGAGATCATCGAGCCAATAGTCTTCAGGCGGTGGCAATGTCTACTGCAAATGTTGTCAACCCCAGAATGGACTCTCGAGCGTTTACACTGACAACTAGGTTTTCACAGAATCCCCGCCTGTGTAGACGACTAATTCAAGCAGGCTTGAAATAGTCGCTGGCATTAAAGTGTGTCCAATGATTATCAGGTGGTGCCGAACTGCATAATCAGATGTAATAAGATGATCTGCAGTCACCACGCACTTGCCGTTTACACTAGACGACTTCTAGCCTTTTACGGATAACATTCTCCAGGTGGTGCCAGATTCAAGAATCGCTGCATATAGTTGTCTAGTGTTAAGGCCGGGTGAGGTGTACCTGGACAACTGTCACTGAGTGCCTGACGGTGAATCCAGTCGTATGTTGTGTAAAGGGCTGATTCCGCCAACATGATTTGTTGTGATATATCTTGGTTTATCTTGTAATATCTTACAGTGTCGCGGTATGTTGTACCGGTACCTCCGTTGTCGCAAACGTAGCTGTGCGGTGTCGGGTGTATGTTTTGGTGCTCCACCACCGCGACCGTCTATTCAAAACTCGCCCGATTTAACAGGACAACCAAATCGTGACCAATCTCGCTATATCTTGTGTGTCATGGAATCAGCACTTACTCGTGCTCGCTGTGATACCGCGTTGCGCGACCCTGGTCGTGGGGCACAGGGTCCAGCGTTGTTGGATATCGCAGTCGGAGCAGATGCTGACTTCCTGAGCGATTCCTGCGCCATTAACTTTAACCGTCACTCAACAGCTGTAGCTGATGGGTCCAGAGCCTCTACCCTCCTGTTTTGTCATTTCCTGCGTCTTTTTGCGTTGCATTGCCCATCGCTGTTTATATGTGCATAAGCACAAGACTAGTTGCTACGCTAAATCGCCAATGTATAGGGGAATTAGGATTTGGGATAGCTTAAGTCATGAGACCCAACACATAGAGACACTTGCTGCGTTCAAGCGCGTTCTGAAGCAGAGTATGTCATTGTCGTATGAATAAGTGACCTAGTTAAGAAGCCGACTGGCTACACCGTCCCCTTTTATTTTTTTTATTCTTTTATATTTTTTTATATTCTTTTTTTTGTTTTTTTCTCCTTCTCTCTCTTTCTTTCTTCTTTGCCGGTAGGGGGCGTTAATGTGTTTACAAATGTACAGGGAGTCGATCACATTGTCAAATTAAAGATCTGGTGTACAGAATTTGATAATAAAAAACTTTAAAAAAAGAAAAGAAAAGCTACTTCAAATATCTTCTGAGCGTCTGTTGTGGCTGCGTATTCCTGAGAGATAGCGCCGGTATGCTTCCCGCCGCTTCCGATAGAGGGGGCATCACTCCTCGGATGATACTAATGATTTTGTAATTCGCCTCAATTGCCATAATGAATTTATCCTGTGACATGAATTGTATAGCAAGGAGCCATGCCTTCCATAGCCTCTATTCACAGGTAAAAAGCATTGTGTTGTTCACTTCGTCCAGAGACCTTTTACATTTGAGAACGACATTCATCAAGTCTAAATAACCTCGTTTTACAACATATATGTTATATGAATAGTCTCGGGAAGTAGAAGGGGAAAATGGGATGAGCCATTTCCATGCAAAAAACATCATTTTCTATGCGTCTACTTCAGTAAATCTATTGTTCCTTGCTTTACATCTCTTGTATATATATATATATATATATGTAAATAAATATATACATATATATTCTTTTCGTATATACAAGTAGATATACATTTATTTATTACCGTTAGATCAGTACAATCTAGGACGATACGGCGAATATATTCACAATTGTAGTCCTCCTTTATATACAACGCTTCCTGTTTTCCTGATGTATAGTCAAACTCTATAAGAAAGGATTTGATGAAGTACAAATGTGTAGTTTACAAAAAGCAAAGCCGTATCGTGGGAGATCAGGATCTAAAAGACCTACGGGCGCAATGCTTGTAGTTTGACGTCAGCGGCCCACAGAGGAAGCGAACAAAAGGACGGCGACTGTGGGAGAGGATTGTCAGGGCGGAAGGCTCAGGGCTCTACATCATCGGGCGCCCATTATCTGAGTCTTAATGCCGTGCCAGCTTTAAAGGCTTTATGCTCTATGAGTCCTTGTAGTCACCTTTAACGCCCATAGGGCGGTGCACGGACGTCTCGGCCCCTTCGGCATCTCGGACCCTTTTCGCGGAGTCATCTCGGCCCCCTCGCCACCCCGTTTCGCGCTCCCTTTAATAGCAGTGGGGGGAAGTTGCCCTTCATCCAGGAAATGGTTAGGGATAGGGTTAGGGTTAGAGTTAGGTAAGGGATAGGGTTAGGGTTAAGGTTTAGGTTTGGGATAGGCTTAGGGCTTGGTTAGGGATAGGGAAAGGGTTAGGGTTAGGGATAGGGTTAGGGGAATGTTTTTCTGTTTGTTTTCTTCACATTGGAAGACATTTCCCTTTTCGCGCATGAAGGCGTGAAAGCTCTGAAAGCGGGGGGCCGAGGTGCCGATAGGGCCGAGGTGCCGTAGGGGGACCGAGGTGCCAAAGGGGCCGAGACATCCGGAAATCGATCGGGCACAGAGAGATTGCTTGTTCTGTAATCATCCGCCAGGAAATTGCAAGATAGCACTATTGTAGTCGGGTGGCAACTGCTGTTATCAGTTATCATTATCAGATGATAATGAGATGAGGCTAAAATTCGTCCATGGCAAGCCCCTAAAAATACTTAGATAATTGGTCTCGCCATCTGGTGTTTTCGATGGCGTTGGGGGAAAAGATGGCTGCTCCCATAGCATAATAGCTATGTGCCCTATAAGCCATTTTCCACTGGCCGACGAAAACGGCACCAATTGTATATAAGGCCATTTTCCACTGGCCGACGAAAACGGCACCAATTGTGTATAAGGCCACTTTCCACTGGCCGACGAAAATGGCACCAATTGTACATAAGGCCATTTCCCACTGGCCGATGATTAATTGAGATCTCTGTATGGGCAGTTAGTGGTGGCTAAAGAATGCATATCGGAATCAAAAGATCGGGGAGGATACTGTGTATGCCTTGTTTCTGCCGCATTTGACAGGTCCATATCAACAGAACTGTCATCCAAACACAGTGACCACCACCGACGATCTCAAACCTCTTTGATTCTGTCAGAGCGTGAAGAAGTCCGCAGTGGCAGTCTTATTGCATAATCCATGCACAATTATCCAGTGAGCACTTTTTTGCATGTCATTGTTTACCATAAATTTGATCATAGGTTCCCGACTGCAGATCAGTGGTGAAAAGTTGTCCACTGGCTGAAGAAAATGGCACCAATTTATGGAGTTCTTCTAAAAATCGTGTTGGTATCTAAAATCCAGGGAGGGTATTCGGTGTGCCTTGCTATTGCCGCATTTATCAAGTCCATACCGATGAACTGTCCTCCAAACACAATGACCATCACGTCTTTGGCCTTGCTGCCTGAACACAATTGGTCATTGACCACTTCTCTGCATGACAGTCTCCATTCACTGATCTCACGTCGGTGGTTCCCGAATGCTGATCGGTGGCGAATAGTCGCCGGTGGAAAATGGCTAATAGGCTCTATTTTTACACCCCTCTCTCTGCAATTAGATTCATTGTATTGCGCTGTCGTCAGAAATGGAGCTATTTTATAACATGGCTCGTGTATGTACATCGATTCAGATCTATTTTTCCCTGATTGGAGAGAAACCTTCCCCTTGTCTCTTTACTTCCGGAATGTATGGACGACTGTCACGTGACTGTCACGTGACTGTCACATGAGCGATAATGGAGTTAGTGAACACTTTAAAGCTATCAGCTACATGGACGGCCGAAATCAGTGTATTGAAAACTCCCACGGGAATAGTGCCCAGAATTAAATCTGGCCAATGGTAACTTCTGGTAAAGCTACAAAAACCATTCGCGCATAGCAGACTGACTATTTCCATCGCATTCAATTGATTTATGTTCAATTCAAGCCTGCTGGAATTCGACTATCAAACTAATTATCCAGAGCGGTTACCGAGAGTCCCTAACGTCACGTGAGATTGTGATGGCAAACGACAGATCGACGAGCTGGGATACAAGGATTATAAGTTTCTTCTGAGTCTAAATATAGAGTTATTAAGAGCATATCATTAACAGAATGTCTTCAGAATGGACGACTCATGATATTTCTAATACTAGGAGCAAACGGTATGTCCATCATTGATGAATGAGCGTGCAATTATAAACTAGGGGCAAATGGTATGTTCATCATTGATGAATGAGCGTGCAGTTATAAACTAGGGGCAAATGATATGTTCATCATTGATGAATGAGCGTGCAATTATAAACTAGGGGCAAATGGTATGTTCATCATTGATGAATGAGCGTGCAGTTATAAACTAGGGGCAAATGATATGTTCAATCGTAAAACTGGATGAGTTTTAATTTTGGCCACTGTATGCCACGACTTGAATTTGGCATAGTGATTTCACAAGGCGACGCCGAGTGAAGTCCGGAACCAAAACTCCAGGAGTGGAATGCGGTGGCAAAGATTAAAACGAATCAGGTTTTGTTTTTATCCTAGCCCATCTCCTCGATTTCGGAATATTATGTGATAACAATTCTGTATATCACTAGTGGCATATAAAAGTCTGTATGCCAGTCAGCGTGGTATACGGAAACTCCATGTTAAGCCTATGGGATTTTATATACGGGGAAGGATGAATGTATGGAAGACACCCGATGATGTGGGATTCACAGGAAGTCCAGTGGAAGAGGCTGATGTCAAAGTCTGACTCTTTACGGAATAACAAAAATGTCAGCAATCTTTCAATTCGCCCCCTCCATCCCCTTTGAAAACACTTTGATCACCTTGCAATTTGACTAGGTGCAAGTGGGTTACAGAAACTGATCCATAGACTGAATATAAGCCAAACCTATTAATAGTTATTTATCTATAATTACACGCCCATTTATCAATGATAAATATACCATGTGCTCCTAATTAACAGAAAACATGGCATTTTCTATGATTTACTGCGCCCATGCCTCGCAGCCATTGGTTCGCTACAAATATTCAGCAAACAATGCGAAACGTGGTCGACCTTGCGGGCCATACATTCCAGGCAGAGACCGTGTTGTTTGTTTCTGGGTGATAACTTGGATCCGGCTTAATGTCAGATCTGTCTGTAATAGTTTTTTGTCCGAAAGACCAATTGATATCTAGACGTGAAAACTATTATACAAGTTAAAACTGTAGCTGTGTTAGGACATCATTACAACTTAACAATGTTTAATGATTTGGAAAACTTCCTTTTGTCCCCTGAATGGACTTTTCTTACTGGTCAATGGATTACGGAGTCCCCATTGAAAATGTATGGGTCCACAGTAAAACACTATCCATTGTTGAGCGCGGGAAATCGCGTTAATATACGTCATCTAGAGGTTAGGAAGCTCACACAGGGTTTTAGCTTACTGTAAAGAATCTAACACTTCACTATCCATGCACCAGCTATAAAGACCTGGTCAGATGAGCAGTGGTCCAGTATCAAGCCTTACCATACCCCCTGCCCCACTACTGACTTGGTTCCTTTTAATAGAACTTTCTTGGCTGAGTGACCTTGTGATTGTCTGTGCGCTGCAGTCTAGGAAATCAACAGAAATCACATATTTTCAATGTATAAAATACTCAAGATGAAAACCAGGATTCTATAAATGGTTCAAGATCACAGAGAAAGGACAATTATGGTATTTTGAGTGCGATAAGTGTACAAACTAGGAGCAAATAGTATGTTCATCATTGATGAATGGGTGTGCAATTATAAATGAATAACAATTGAAAGGTCTACATTCAGCATCTGCCTGTGTCTACGATTCAAATATATATCAAGCACCAGTAGGTCAATCAGGTATTTTGGTCTTGAGTGATTGGGCAGTTGACCAAGACCTTCAATGAAAAATTCAGTCACAACCATGACGAGTTGAATGGGATGTGTGGTATGCTAGACCAGGCACAAGTTGAAATAAAAAGTTAGCCAACATACGACAAACACCTCAAAAGAAATATGCCAATGTATTTATTATGAAACATTTTCACTGTATTAGGATACTTCTATTTTGATTAAGTAATCAGTTGTCATCTGTTGTCACATGTGATGGTTATACTTTGGAAAAAACTATTAAATCCATTCTCTGGGTTTATTGAAACATTCTTACTTTTATTTGATGAAATGTTTTAGGTATATCGCGCTCTTCCATTATAAATGGAAATAACATTTGCTCCTAGTTTATTAGTAGCCGTAAACCCAACCATGGTGTTCGGCTTTTCCAACCCTATTATCGAATTTCTAGGAATAGAAATTAAAATTGACAACCATGGGTAGGAAATACAACGAGGTTAATTAAGTAATACACGAGCGATGGCGACTGTATAATTAGTGTCAACCCTCTCGTGGTTTACAGCCGCCTGTAAAAAATCATTGATAATTTTCTATGTAAATGCAGACAAAAGTCTAGATTTCTCCAGTTGATTTACCACCTAGTTATATTTGTATGCTATAATAATAATGAAATTACCTCAGCGATTCACATAACGATCGTATCCTTACGATATGTGAAGGAGATGCATTCATTGGGGATCCATGTTGCCTGCACCTTTATGGCAGTGATAAAGCTCGTTTCCGTTATTATGCACCGATATACTATAGAGGAAACCCATGAAAGTTTAGAGTCTGAGCTCGTATCCCATCGAGTTTGAATCACGTAGTAATTCACAAGGCGAAGCCGCGTGAATTGCTATGTGATTCAAATGAGATGGGATCGAGCTCTGACTCTAAACTTGAATGGGTTTCTTAGAAGGAAACCCACGAGATGAGAATAACTTGGTCCGTACTCCACCGAGTTTGACTGCAGAGTAATCCACGGGGCGAAGCTGAGTGAATTACGTAGCGGTCAAACGAGGTGGAGTGCAGACCAAGTTATTCTTATCGAGTGGGTTTCTGAATTTATCTCACCCCGTATAACATCATTTATTGTTGGAATAACTCGCCAAATTAGCCATTGAGTATAGGGTACAATACTTTCACGGCCGTGGAGTACGAGTTCCTAACGTTAAGCCTATGGAGAAAAATACTGGGGTGAGATAATGAATTTATCTCACCCTTAATATTGACTAATGGGCTAACATTTGTGACAATATCCCCCATTGGATATTTTTCCTAAATATCTAATGGGTGTTAGATACGAGTTTCCAATGTTAAGTCTATGGAGAAAAAATATCTGGGGTGAGATAAAGTCAGGAACCACCGATTCAACTCATATACTCTGCCTATTTTGCAGATTTTGAGCTTGCTGTTAAAAAGTAACCCTTCACCAACACTATGACAACGAGCAGAGGGTCAGTGTCTAAGTGTCTTAGAGGTGTGCCCAGCGAACAATGACCACTTACTAGAACCCGAAATACCTCAATGCCTGACTGCTGCTTGGTATAGTTGGATGGTAGACAGAAGGGTTACAGAAAGTGACCCATCGACTGAATATAACCCACAACTCTTGGTTTTAATTTAGTTACAATTGCATGCATATTCATTAAGGATGAGCATACTATTTGCTCCTAGTTGAATATATCCTCCCATCTGTGCAAGGACCGAAGTGTGAACGGACCAAGGTGTGCACGGACCGAGCCCACCCTGATTCAATCAGCCACCTAGCGGTAATAGCTTTATCCTAACTTAAATAAAGGAGGCTATGGGAAGGTTAGTGAGTAGGTCAATGGTGAGGTTACTGGTCAGGTCACTAAACAGGTTATTAGGCAGGTAGGAGTAAGGTCCCCAGCCAGTTTACTGTCACTGGAGTAGGTCAATAGGAAGGACGACTGGGAAGTCCCCAGTAAAGGCAATGGGCAGTTTACAGGGCAGGTCAAAAGTAGTGTCACAGGGCAGGTCACCACTAAGGTCACTGATAAGGTCAAAAGTAGCGTCACAGGGCAGGTCACAAATCAGGTCACAGTATGGTCACTATTAGGGTCACTGGGCAGGTTAGTGCTAAGGTCACTGTGCAGGTTAGTGATAAGGTCAATGGGTAGGTTAGTGGTAAGGCCACTGTGTAGGTTAGTCGTAAGGTCACTTGACAGGCTAGTGGAAAGATCACTCTGCAGGTTATTGGGTAAAGTCACTAGATTACAGGGTAAGTTCACTGGGCTAATGGGTGAGGTCACTTAGCAGGTAAGTGGTAAGGTTACTGGGTTACTGGGTAAGGTGACTGGGTTACTGGGTAAGGTGACTGGGTTACTGGGTAAGGTGACTGGGTTACTTGGTAAGGTGACTGGGTTACTGGGTAAGGTGACTGGGTTACTGGGTAAGGTCACAGGATTACTGGGTAAGGGCAGTTGGTTACTGGGTAAGGATATTCGGTAGCAGCATACCGCTTTAAAAACCACAGATGTTAGTAGTATATGGAAATTAAGGCTAGTGGGAGGCAAACAGCTGACCCCTCCGGTCTCTCAATGCCAAGCGCTGCCTATTCAATCTTCATCCCTCCAGGAGGTCGAGTCAGGCACAAGACAGCGGCTGTATCAATATGCTGCACTGAGAAAGGTTCATTCGTGCAGCGACTGTCAACGACGTAGAAACGTTTATGGATAGAGCCTCCTCAGTGTGGACGGGTCTTTGTGATGTGAATGATGTAGATATGTTTAAAGATACCGCCTTCTCTGTGTAGATGGGTCTCAGCGACCTCATTCTTAGATATGTTTATAGACACTTCCCTCTCAGTTTAGACGTTTATCCTACCCCTAATAAAAACGGTCCATAGGCATAACATAGGCAAATTTTATGCGGCATGCCATGACATAAACTGCGATTTATGCCTCTAGGGGCATAAAAAAAATTGACCAATCAGCGACCAGATTGTCAGCTGCTCCAAAAAAAAGTTCCGGTTGGCCTCAAAAGTTCCGGTTGTACTTCAGTTGGTCATTCAATCGATATTTGTCTTTTAGTAATCCAAAAGCATAGAGACGGGGTAGGATAATTACGAAACCAAACTCGAGTTAGACTTGTCAGTGTCTATGCCACTCTGGTCAGGTCTGTTCCTCACTACGCTCAGCTAACGCTTCGCGTAGTAATACACGACCTTCCCGTCGTGGCATAAACACTGACAAGTCTAACTCTCGTTCAGTTTCTACTAAGTCTGCATAACGGGATGAAGTCTTTGAGCCACTCATTCAGAATACTATCCATACACACGAGACAAACATTATCTTACAATAAATAAAAGGTCAGCGGAGTGAGCCAAGGGATCGTTTTAATTTGACATTTCTCCTTTCCTTGCATCTTCTGTCGTCCCGCATTCTACTCGGTAGTTTACCTAAATATCAGACGGTTATGGATTGCAGTATTCAAGGGCAGCTGCGGAAGTTCCGATGATGCATCACTGTTGTTCTAACTGACCATGACCCATGGGAGCCATCTTGAATTCTATGGTATTTCTTTTTTTCTGCCATTCTTCCATATTTATTTCACCCCGGTATTTTTCGCCATAGTCTTAACGTTAGGAACTCATATGGGCTAAACGTTAGGAACTCATACTCCACGGCTGTGAAGGTAGCGTACCCAATACTGCTAATCGGGTGCGTTATTTTATTGATTGATAATGTTTTACGAGGTGAGATTTCGTTGGTTATTCTATATTTTCGGCCATATGTTTTGGTCATGCATAAATTGAAAACAGACTTAGCTAATGCTAACAAAACAGATAGGTATAGCATCTGCCTGCATTCCGGTTCATGTAAAGTATTAAATGCCCTCAGTTCAGATATGAAGTATTATCGTAAAACCGGATGAGTTTTAATCTGGGCTCCCGTATGCGACAACTGGAGTTTGGTGTAGTGATATCACGAGGCAGAGCCGAGTGATATCCGGAGCCAAAACTCCAGTCGTCGCATACGGGAGCCCAGATTAAAATGAATAAGGTTTTGATGTTATCCTACCCCCTGTGAACGATATTTTTATATGAGAATAATAACAAAAAAACACGATAAAAACTCTCTGAAGTCCTCCATATAGCTCTCCTTGCTGCTCTGAAGGTGCTTGGAACTACTTTCAGTTGCTGATCTCTGATTGGTCCATTTTTTGTACGCTCCTAGGAGCGATTTTTTATCCGTGTGCGACATACGGGCGCATACGGAAAGTCAATGTTAAGCCTATGGGATTTTATATTAGGGGTAGGATAAATCTCACGACAGGTCTTACATCTAAGAAATATAAGGCATATAGTACTCAATAAAGTGCAATCAAATCAATCTCTAAATCAAAATCTAGCATGGTAACCCCAGATTTTTTAATCTAGGTATATATATACTACAATACTTTAAGCTCATCATATTCAATTTACAGGAAATGACATGGATTTTGATCTTCAAGGCATATTTGCCAGTATGCATTTCTAAATAAAAAAAGATGATAACAAATATTGCAGATTCGAAGAAACTGTAGCTGTACTATGCTTAGGAAATAACAACACGCTTCAAACGTGAACCTAGGCAGAAATATGATCTCCCTACTTGCAAGATGATCCCTTCAACACGATTAATTTCTCTAGAGATGCTAGTGGGTGTCATCAGCGATCTAAATGGGATCTGTTAGTGTAGAATGTGAAGCTCTGGCATGTAATGCCATTACCCTGATGAAACTTTCCCCAGTCGTTCAGTGTTAAACACCGGCTCATACCATTAAGTGGAGAACAGGCAATTGCCTCCTTAAATCAAATCAGGTTCGTTTACCCACTCCTGTTTCAATCCGATTTCACGTAAATTATCCACAGAAAACGCGCCAAGCATGGGGCTTTTTTTTTTATCAGGATCCATTTCACAGAACAGATGGGAGCGATCTCCAGTGGAGGGGTATTGAGACAGAGGAGTGTCGTCTTACACAAATCAATAAACCTCCTCCTGTAAGACGTGTCAATGTTTGTGATAACAAGATGACATTAATCAAATGAGTGGATGTGAGGTAATGTATTAATAAAAATAAGTAGACAACATTCGCTCTGAGCCATAAGATTCGAAAACACATGTATGTAGGCGTGTTGTGGCAGCTGAAAGTGAAATTATACTACTTATTGGACGCACACGTAGATTTTAGACTGACCTTGGAATAATTTATAGCATCTAACTGAGGGGAGAAGTATGGGATCATTTATTTCACCTCTGGTACAAGTTCAACCATAGGAATAACATTAACAATTTATCTGCAATGATCACCTACATAAAGTGCCAATATGATAGCATACCATGGTCGTGGCATAGTAATGGGAGCGGGCGTCCACCAACCACGACAAGGCTATGACAATGGCTTTCCGACAAGGTCCACGACAGCCCTACGATTTGAAGGCTTGTCATAGCCTTGTCATGGTTGGTGGACCCCAGTTAACGACAAGAGTCTACGACAGGGCCACGACAGGCTGCGACTGGAAGCTTGTCGGGGGCCTCCCAACAAGGTTACGACAAAATTGAACATGTTCGATTTTTTCCCACGACTGGACCCTTGTCGTGGAGTGTCATGGTGTGTCGGGAGCGTGTTGCAGAGGTCTACGATAGGATATTTTGGTGGAGCGTGCACTTCCCGACACCCTCCGACAACGCTGTCGTAATGCCTCCCTTCTTACGACAAGGCCACGACAAGCAGCGATTGGAACTTTCGTGTCGTATCCTTGTCGTGGTTGGTGGACGCCACCCTTTAGTCTACTGGCCGAGCAGCAGCCAGGATTTGAGAGAGTTGGCAAGATATCAACATGGAGATTAATCCATTCCTAGCTCGATATGCTCAAGTAATTCGAGTTATTCTGATATTGTGATGCTGTTTAATGTCCATGAAAGGGGTGGGATCAATCCAGGAATCACTCGAATCATAAAATATATAACACTTCACTCTTTTGGATGCGCTGTCATCTTCACTCAGCTTCTCCTCGATGGCGATGCCTACGCATCCAAAATCATGGAGTATTGTTTATTCATGCGGTTTTGGAACCAGTTCTTTTTAAAACCTAATTTTCCCACAGAATTGCTAACATAATTCCATTTCCCATTGGCTGACGAAAACGACACTGATTTGCTGAGTCCTAAAAGTCGGTCGTGGGTGGTCAACGACTGCAAGTTAGTATCTGAAAATTGTTGAGGGTGTATTATATACGTTGGTTCTGCCTCAATTTAAAGGTCCATACTGACTGAACTATTCTCTGAACACAATGACTTTCGAGGTGGTGGCCTTATTGCATAATCTAAGCATGATAAATCGGTGAACACTTCTTGGCATGTTTCCATTCACCGATCTGGCGTCGGTGGTTCCTGACTGCAGATCGATGGCGAATAGTCGGCCAGTGGAAATGGCTTCAGTGGGATTCACACGATGGGACAAATGAACCTGAGACTGGTGTACTTCACACCTTTGCATCAGTCGGCTACTAATTCCAGCTGGGTACAAATTTTCACAGATTGGAGTGTTCTATAGTCTCAGGGTAACATGGCGGATTCAATTCATGTGGGAAGACTTACCAGGTACATAGTCTCACCCCTACATCCCTACACAGGGTACACAGGGTACACAGGGTACACAGTCGCTGACTCAGGGTAGTTCCCCATGTGAATAGATAAAAACGCCCTTACAGGGTGAACTGTATCTTCTTACCTGAATAAAAAAAGAAAGAATTTGTGACCACTGAGGCTCACAGATTGGGGGATAATGTGTGAAATACAGTTGTTTCACTAAAATGCCCCTCTAAATTTTGAACCTGTTAAAAGTCAAAATCTCATGAGATTCTGTTCCTTCTTAGGGGTAATTGTCTCAGCAAAATGGAACCCTGTCATTCACACGAGGAGAGTGTGTTCCAGCACCAAATCTCAACGTTGGGAAGAAAACATAGCAGTTGTTCTCTCATTGCACTCCTGTTTTTAAGGTCGTAACCATATTTATTCAGGTTTTTATTACTGTACTTCGAAGTTTTTCTGTAATTCATTCATGTAATTTTGATTTCATAGTATTTCAATAAGTTTTCTTTATTTACTCTTATGTTAACGTTACCGATGTCGAAGCGATAAACGTCAACCATTTTCAAATATCGACGTCGTAATCATATCCGTTACGACCGTGAAATGAACCCTAACTTACTGCATGGCTGTGCCGTACATGGTTGACAGAAGCGTGTAGTATTTACGTCACTTACGGCAGTAGGTATATAGTAAATCCCACCGTGTGAATCCCACTTTATAATTGATTCTCTTGTCTAATTGCAGAGTGTGATATTTCACGTGGAGTACCACCCCCTCTTCCCGTGGTTCGCGCAGTGTGTCACCTTTAACTTCTTCCCGACACCGGCGCACGAACTGGCCTACAACCTGTTCAACATCATCACCGTGTACGGCCTGCCGCTGGTCGTCATCATCATCGCCTACAGCATCATCCTGTGTGAGATGACCAGAAAAACGCGCGAAAGTAAAGGTAGGTGGTCAAAAGTCGTCTGCGCAATCAGATCGGACGTAAAGGCCAGTTCACACTGTGCGACTTGGGGGGGGGGGGGAGGGGGGGGGGGGGTGCGAGCACGTACCTCTAGTCTCAGACTGGAGGGATCACACTTTAGACTGGAGGTATGCCCAGTCGCAAGATATACGCAAGTATGTGTGTGAACTCCCCCCCCCCCCCCCCCCCCCCCACCGCCTTGCGACTGGAAAGCTTGCGATTTGAGGGACATCGTTACACCCAGTCTCAGACTAGCGGTACCAAATATCAGACATATTCAAAAATGCTTGCGGCTGGGCGTACCTGAGGTACCTCAAGTCTGAGACTGGGCGTCCTCAAGTCCTAGACTAGCAGGAAACTTGCAGTTCACACTATGCGTCGGGTATGTTCATACACCCTCCCTACGTGTTGTCTATGGACACATTATATCAGGTGGATAATAGATACACAATATTACCATGATTTCGATCTGGGTGGCCGTATTCTCCGCGTAGTTGACGCGTAGTAATACTCCGAGCGATAGCAAGGAGTATTGCGTAGTGTCAACGTATCCTGTCAGGTGGCCACCAGGAGGAGACCAGGAAAGGTCATGATTACAGAGCAGATTAGGCTTAGAGCCTTGAGAATCCACTGGCACACAGTGTTCCCGCTAGGTGGCATCATTGAGATTATAGGAATCCTTGGGTTGCATGGATGTACGTCTTTAACACGGGAGGCAGGCCAGTGGATTCTCAATGCTCTAAGCCTAGTTCGTTAAGAATTCTTCTCCATAGAGCGTAGTGAGAGTACAGAATACGACTTAGAGAGTGTGAGATCTTATGAGAGGCACCTCAGCGGTATGAAACCAGATCTTATTAATTTGCCGGGAAGTAGGGAAAGGCATACAACTCTGTCCTAATGGGAGCTTGTTTTATCAAAATACAGTGTTCTTTGAGGTCAGATTTAAAGTATTGTTACCGTTGTTTCTTACGAGTGTTTATGAAGGAAGTCGAATTACTCTCATGCAAACATCTAGTGATTTCAATTAAATTAAAAATGAAGCTATGAGATATGAGCAGCAAAACGCCATGCCGAGAGGCGAATACATCTGTATGCTATCCATTAGACTTGCTCAAGTCTTTGATTATGAACATTCATTAAATAATTAAACACAATCAGAATAAAGTTCATTATAGTATGTATCCTTCTCTGACTAGCCCATGAATCAAAGATTTGTCCACTATGAACAGAATCTCCTGTTTATGGCCCCAAGCCTCTCCCTGTAATCCTATAACTCCTCCTACCCCTCCCAACTCCTCCAGCAGTTCCCTGGCTGTCTGTGTTGTCATAGCAATAAATTTTGCCTGCTGCTGACGGTGACCTGATCAAGATCAAAGTGAGAGGGTATCAATCTCCCAGCACATATCCTTAACAGTAGCCAGGATATCTGTATGGAGAGTGTTAGGAATACTGGTGCTAAACGGCGCCAGGAATCTAACACCATTATCGATTGTACCAGTCCCTGTATCCTAGCCAGGAGGATAGCCATAGGATGCAGGGACTGGGGCAAGTCTAGCTATCCATGTGATACATGCATTGAATGAAATATGACCTTCTGTACAAACACTACAATAATACATTTCTAGGTCTGTTTGATGAATAGTTCCTGATGTGTATTTCTAAATATCTAGAGTATATCTATTATCTGATCAATTTTTCAATTTCCTTTCATCAGTAGTCGTGTATACCTTTCATCAATCGTACCTCTAGTTCAAAACATTTTCAAAGACATCTTTCTCTCGTGCATCACCACACTTATAATCAATATCCTTGTCATTCATCCATCAACCCCAGGAATAAATATCACCATTTTACTAAGCTCCTGGGAGCTGATGAACAACATCATTAGGAAACATCCTCACTGCGGACGAGATGGCTCTCGTTTAAGGTCAGATGTCAAATGTATAAATGTGAACACCCTTCAACAACATTTCTTCATTCTTTTTTCTTTGTTGGATAATTTGGTCGGTCTGATATGACATATTATTTATGTAAAATATCGTAATATCCATTTACTTGTACACAGAGGAATCCTCACACCAAAATTGACATATAAAATACCACATTGGCTAAAGATTCTTGAATTGATCATTTTTGATGAACGGTGGGCCTTGAACAATATTACCGATCATGTGACTGGTGACGTCACAGAACCGGTTGCACCTTGAAGGGGGGAAATAAAATGGACCTCCAATCGCCCCACAAGTTAATGATCCTCTGTCTTACTTATAATCGGGAATTTATCAACTAACGTATACGTGATCTGTACAAGATACTCCTATATTGATATCGCACTTGTAACGCATTTATTGAAGCGTTTCCACCTTCCAATTATGACCACCCATTAAGGCATTTAGCAATGCCGATCGATTAAAAGCCCGTTTCCATTGCCTGACGCAAACGGTGTAGACTTTATGAGTTCCTAATAAAAGCCTGTTTCCATTGGCCGTCACCGATCTACAGTCAGAAACCATCGACGGATGTTTAGCACTACCGGTTCAATGGAAACATTTAGGGGAACTAAATAACGTGTCCGCCGTTTTTGTTGGCCAATGGAAACGGGCTTTATGCGATACCAACCAATATTTTAGGCCACCGATCAAACCATTAGCCTGGAATAAATGTCCATAGGTTTAACGTTAGGAACTCGTTCTCAACAGGCTTGTGAGTATGGTAACTCATTCTCAACGGGTGATAAACAGATAAATATTTCCAGGCTAAGATAAAATCAGAAACATTTTCGTGCTTGGTCTGAGTACCCATTCGCCATCGAGTTTGGAGTGCCTCAGAATATTCACTCGGCTATTGCCTCGTTCATATTACTGCACACTCCAAACTCGATGGCAAACAAGGATACAGACCACAAACACTCATCAGTTTCTTTCTTAATATTTATCGATGGCAGTGACGAAAAATCTGTAGGTGACCATCTCTACTTTGGTCTAAAAACAGGTCTTCTTCACACCACCATTATTTTCCATGTTAACCCTACTGCGCATGTAGGAAGAGTGTTATTCTAGTCATAGAAAAGTCTACATTCGGCACTTATTTAGGGAGGGTAAGGGTGGACTCCTAAGCGACACAGTCGGTACAGTGGGTAGTGGGATGAGGGAAACGCAATGGAGATGCAATCAGTGTGATTACGTGAACGGAATGGCGAGGTGTGGTCCACCTTCCTACAACAAACAACGCTGAGAAGGTCTGAGTGATTACATGATTCACCAGCCAATCGGCATCAATGTGTACGGTAAGACTGTGTTCTATTGGTGCTATTTTAAAAACACGACTTCACTTCCATTTTAAGACGTTGGACTAGATCCTAAACATTTATTGATAAAACCAATTTAAAAAAAAAACAGAAATAGACCCTGAAAAAACATTTATGAATGCCTATCATTTATCGGTTCATATGTACAATCTGTTAGGGATTATAGCCACATATAATAAGACGATAGAGTTTTTCGTTTCAATGGTGAGGTGAGTCGGTCACGTGACATTTGTCAACACAGAGGGACTTCCACCAGATAAAATAAGACTTATTTGAAATAAAAATTTAGTCTAAACGAAATCCCACCTATTCAAAAAAATAACTAAACTAAACGACATGCCATCTATTCCAAAAATAAATATACTAAACGACACCCCATCTATTCCAAAAGGGAACCTAATGGCGATTGCTAAAGCGTTCATGGTGTTCATGACAAACCATCTTCCTCATCATTAGAATAATTCCCCATAAACCACACTATTAGATGGGCCTTTTTCAATGTTTCGCTTTACTCTAGACTTATGAGGCACCAATAAACAGCTTTGATTCTAGGCTGCCCGTTCCTAGCCGGCTAAATGATTCTTTATATACCCAGACGATGGAAGGCAATCAGGTACTTACGTTCATTGAATTATCATGACAGCAGCCAATGGTGACGCTAACTGAAGTTGTTTGATGCTGTGTATGATATACTGCTTTCTGTTGTTAAGGGGGTAATCTCTACCATGTTTGCATTTTGTCAATTACTTAGTCTGTGTATATATATATATTTGTATATATATAAATACATATATATTTATATATATATATTTATATATATATATTTATATATATATAAATATATTATAGTAAGGATTTTGTTGGCTTCGTAATGTCACTCGTCTTCGACTCGTGAAATTACAGAGCCAACAAAATGCGTGACATAAATAAACTCAGACTCAAACTCGTGACGTCTCTTCATATTATTAGTAAAAACTGGTTTCCTGGGATTCATTCCAATTCTGCATGAGTAATTTTAACGTTTTGTCAAGTTTATCCAATCTTAATGGGTAAAATAGGCCAATTTACATTTGCTCGATTTACATAAGAAATGTACTGAAAAACGTGGTCATCTCTCAGTTCCTAGTAGTACTATAGTAAGGATTATAATGTATTCACGACACACGGCCTGGAAACCTGCCGGGTACGACTTGTAAAATTCTCACTTGGGCTGAGCGGACAGAGGATGAATGAGGCGACTTGACCTTTGCGCCTCTAGTCTTGGAAGCATTCATGAAAACGAGGCTTTATGGCCGGGGAGAGGAGTATGCAAACGGATGCAGTTCGCGGGAAAAGCATTCTGGGCCATTCTTAGTCTTGAATTTTCGGATGCATAGTGGAAAAGAACATGGTGATTTAATACAGGTGAAGGAGTGACATAAAGAGTCAGAAAAGTAAAGTGGTTATGTTATTATTTTACTCTTTGGATACCTTGAAGACTTTTTTGGGGGTAAAGTAATGTTTATTGACACAAGAATTCATCAATTACAATGACGATCCTCCATTCATATGTCATTCCTTAATCTAGTACAGGTACAGATGTTCTGATGTTCCCGTGTCAGTAACCTGCAAAAATAGTACAGCAGACAGAGCCATTGATAGTTCATGAAGGAATCCCAAGGCGGCCGACAGTAGTTATTAAGCGATAACTCTTGTTTGAGGTACAGATAAGCTATCCGTGTGCATTTATTTTGTATTATTTGTAGTTTTTCTGTTAAGTAGTTCGGCGCACCATGATAGACGATGTCGCCAAAATCACAGTAAGGTAGAAAACATGTGTTTATACATCCTAATTACTGTATCTTCAGTTATGTTGTACCTTACTTTATCTAACAGATAAGCTTTATGATTTAAAGTGTTTATGGTTTTGGATAGATGTTTTTTTAAATCCAGTTGTTGGTCTAATATTAGACCTAAAAAAGTATAGTGGGCGACTTGAGAGATAACTTCCCGATTCAAAGTCGGTGGTTCTGATTGGATTTTTTTATCTTATTTTTGGTGGAGAAAATCATATATTTTGTTTTTGATACGTTAATAGTTAATTTATTTTTTTCACACCAAATGCTGAAATTGTTTAGGTCGTTGAGGAGCAGTGTTCTGTTTTCTTGAGAGTGGTTTGCATTATTCCTGTAGAGAACGGTATCATCTGCATACATTTGTATGTCGGAATGTGTGAGTATATGTGCACAGTCATTAATGTATATTAAAAAGAGCAGGGGCCCCCGGGTTGATCCCTGGGGCACACCATGGGTAATATTTAAAGGTGGAGAAATTTTATTATTACATTTGGTTTGTTGGGTCCTGCCTATTAAGTAAGGCCTGGCGTCCACCTACTACGATAGAAATTTAAACCTACCGATATGGCACAGATACAAAAGGCAAGTATCGGAGAGAAATCGGGAAGGTACAAAATCGTAGACATATGTCTAGACATGCCAATCCACCACGCATCTTAATGGGTGCTTTTCGGTGCCTAATTGCAGAAACGTGGTCAACTGCCCCAATATTCGGTGACCTTCCGACGCGATTTTGATTTTGTATCGGGAGGTGCATTGTAGACCATATCGGAGCCATATCGTAGTAGGTGGACGCCGGGCCTAACTGTTAAACCATTTTATTCAAGTTGAGGCAGAGTATAGTAACCGCAAGCGCCGCGAAAGATCTGCTGGGAGAGGGATCTGCCATGCTTAGATAGCTGCTTAAAGTGGGATTCACATGATAGGACAAATGGACCTGAGACTGGTGTACTTCACACCTTTGCACCAGTCGGCTACTATTTCAAGCTGGGTACAAAGTTTTACAGATTGGGGTGTCCTACAGTCTTAGAGTAACATGGCGGATTCAATTCACATGGGAAGACCTAACAGGTACATAGTCTCACCCCTACACTCCTACACAGGGTACACAGGGTACACAGTTGCCGACTCAGGGCACTTCCCTGTGTGAATAGGTGTTATTTGAGACCAATGAGACTAGCAGATTGGGGAGAACGTGTGAAATACATTTGTCTCACCAAAATGCCCCTCTAAATTCTAAACCTGTTTAAAGTCAAAATCTCATGAGATTCTGTTCCTTGTTAGGGGTGATCGTCGCTGACAATTGGAACAGGAAAAGGTAGTCTCAGCAAAATGGACCCCTGTCATTCACACGAGGAAATTGTGTTCCAGCACCGAATCTCAACAGGATTTGTCTCAGACAAACGGCCTGTGAGGTACATGAATCCCACCGTGCAAATCCCACTTTAGCAGAGACATCAAGCAAGAAGGCATGTCTTCCGGGTAGATTGGCCACCCACCCCTGTCTGTGCTAAGCTGCGACTTAGGGTTGGCAGGATCCGATCTGCAGTATCTCTGAAAATCTACCCTTGAAGCCAAAGAGGATTTCAGACTGTGGATCAATAATGCAAAGAAACTATGAAATATTCAATGTGTATCACAATAATGAATAATAATGTTTAGCTCTGATGTAATTTTCTTCAAATTACACATAAAACAAATGAAAATAGGGGCTTTGAGGGTACGAAATAGCACATAGTGGATTGTCGAAAGAGAGCTTGATCTGGAGTGTAAACAAACATCTTCCAGTGTTTAGCTAAAGGGGGTGTTCCACTGGACCGACGGTAGCCGATTCCGTAGCCAGACAATGACCGATTATTATCGGATGCCCTAGAATTTTTCAAATCTTTGAAAATGGTCATTTATTAAACTATTATTATCAGAATTAAATAAATTACAATACGTGCGCTTCCTCTTAAGGGCCCAGGAACAATTGATCGGGTGAAAAATCGGCCTGGTGGATTTTGCCCTATAGGCCTGGCGTCCATCTACTACGATATTGCTCCGATATAGTCTACGATGGACCTCCCGATACAAAATAAAAATCGCTTCGGAAGGTCACTTAATATCGGGCCAGTTGACCACGTCTCTACGACTAGGCACCTCAAGCATACATATTAGCCCTGCTAATATCGTGGGGCATATCGGGACCACGCTCACCTTTTTTATCAGTCAACACCTTACGATACGTGGTGAATTGGCATGCCTAGACATTTATGCCCACGATATTGCACATTCCCGATATGTCTCCGACATATGCCTTTTGTATCGGTGCCATATCGGTAGGTCTAGATTTGTATCGTAGTAGGTGAACGCCAGGCCTTACAATAACCAGATAACTCTTATATGTGCTTTGAATTTATTTGTTTTTCTATGCCTTTGATTTTCAAATTATAATTGCTAGACTGACGTATGGCCCACTGAAACCAACTCAGTTACCCGTTATCACGACGTTCCATAGTCACCGACAATCGGATCAGAGCTAGCATACGAAGCAACCGTCGGCTCTGGTGGCCAGTGTAGGTTCCAGGGTAGACTGGCTCCAATCCCTGCATCCTATAACTACCCTCCTAGCTGGGACAAGGGGCAGTCAGAGAAGGATACATACTTTAATGAGCTTTATTCTTATTGTGTTTAATCATTTAATGAATGTTCATAATCAAAGACTTGCGCAAGTCTAGTTCCAGGGTACAAACATCTCTCCAATGGGACCCGTTTGATAATCTAGGATCGTACATGAAACCCCCTTTTCTGTACCTCATACAAGGTTTATTGCTTATTAACATTTACGTCTTAAGTTCACTAATACAGTCTTAGCCGTCCATAAGGTTGTCTAAGTAGACCCACATCGTCCAATGATCGTTGGAACCTGGTTAGCTCATATGGGCCCCGTTGCTCCAGGATTACGACAGAGCTGCGGATCGCAGAATAGCGATCCGAGAGCCTAAACGTTGCTCCAGAAATTTTGCGGATCGTATCGTAATCGCATAGGCGCATCGCTGCGTAAAATACGGCTTTTAGCGGTCCTTTTTACGTGGACCTTTTCAGCACTGCGGATCGTGGGGAAAATACAGCTTTGTCTGATATTTCAAATAACAATCCATGGTGGCACCACCAACCCCCGCCACTTGTTCTTCTACGTATAGGAAATAGCGATCCACACCACCAGGTGTCAGATCAGTTTTAACTGTGATGCCATCTGTATTTAATAAAGAACTAATTAATTTTCCCCTGTCTCATTCAATATGTGCCCCATAATTGTTGTATCGCTATCGCATCGTAAAAATAGCGATACCGCGGGAATATAGGGATACGATCCGATATTACAGGAGCAATGCTTTTTCAGTTGGATCGTTAAAGTAATCGTAAAAATCAAATTGCGATCCGATTATAGCTAGCGATACCACAAAAATAGGAGCAACGGGGCCCAGGGAAGGTTAGCTCATCAACTTACCTGCCTACAATAAATTGGTTATCATATTGCATTCGACGCCATGTGGGTCTGAGAAAGGATTCTGGTTTTCATGGCCACTGCCTGCAATTAATGATTGTTCTGGCTATTCTGAATAGATTTATAGATCTCCATAAACCGACCTTCATTCGCACTGCACGTGCCATTTCTAAGTTGGAATAGAGGAAATATCCCATAACTGCTAATGCCAAATCTCATAGGATATACTTTCATCGTTAACTAGATATGAGAGTCTATCAGGGGTCTTCTAAAATGTAAAACTCCGAAAGGGTGTTGCTTTGAAAATACACTGGGGTCCTTTTGATAATCTAGGCTTGTACATGAAGACCCTTATCTGTACGCCAAGGAGACCCAGGAAGATGTGGGTCAACTTTATTCAACCCTTATGGGCGACTATATAGGCATCTAAAACCGTCTTAGCAAACAAACGTGAATATCATTAAACAATAACCCTTTTATGAGGTGCAGAAAAGGGTCTTTATGTAGGAGCCTAGATTATTAAACGGACCCCTGACCCGTTCCATAAACCACGTCCGCATCACACCCAAGTTTCAGGAGCTTTCCAATCATTATATACCTCAAAATGGTTGATATGCTGTTACATGTAATATAGATCTGGAATATCCAAACTTTTCTTTTGTTTAAGCAGCTCTTATTTCCATTATTGATACATAAAATCCGATCTTTTTTGTGTTCAATATTCAAATGCATCCAGCTATTAACATATATCTGGTGTATCTTAACATACAGAGTGGTAGTGGCTTTACAGTAATATTTATAGCAAATGCTCGCAAGTCTTGTTGTTATATCATGCTTTATTGATGGAGCTACGTTTTCTTGTGGGTAGATGGGATATTCCCCTGTTTAGAGCGTTTTTCCATGATCAATATACGTTGCCCACAGGTTAGAGTGCTCACATAGCCTTCCAGCTTGCTGCAATACAGCTATTCCTTCACTATCCGCATGCTATCCACTGTGATAGTGTGAAGGGAACAGAGTGCGAGTGTCAGGGTCTTCGAGGAGTGCCCAGCTGAATCACTCAAGACTGAAATGCTCATTGACATACTGGTGCTTGGTATATCCTGGACTCAGGCAGTTGGAGAAAGGGCAAGCTGACTGGGTGCAAGCTAGTTACAGTAAACGATCCATAGACTGAATGTAACCCAAACATTTAAATTGTTATTTGTTTATAATTGCACGCTCATTTATCAGTGATAAACATTCTATTTGCTGCTAGTTCATAATGGTACACTCATTCATCAATGATGTACATACCATTTTCTCTTAGTCCATAAGACCATATCCAAACATATTAAAGCACATCGTGTGGTGTCGTATCTGGGTGTGGTGTGGTGTGGTGTGGTGTGCATATCTAGAGCTACAATTTGGTTAGTGAGTTGCTTCTGGGCTCATTGATTATATGGCGGGTAACATCTGCCAAGGTTATATAATGGCAACCTGAATCTTCAAGTTGGACGACTTGGCATTGTTATGGTTGCAGTGGTGGGTGCCATTGAGTGAGTCCTATGGTTAAATGAGTTTGTGCAGGACGTGAGCGGAATAGAGTTGTGCGCGTAGTGAAGGATACAACGAGGTCACAGATTGCGATTGAGTTATTTGTTTCGCGGATGGTTGCTTGGTTTTGTGGTTGATCAGTCATCATGATGTGAGTATTCGGATGAGGAAAATGTTGTGATAGTGATATACGCAACTACAAGTGATCTTTTACTGTGAGTCCCCTTCCCTGGGCCCCGTTGCTCCAGGATTACGACAGAGCTGCGGATCGCAGAATAGCGATCCGAGGGCCAAAACATTGCTCCTGAAATTTTGCGAATCGCTTCGCTATCGCATAGGCGCATCGCCACGTAAAATACGGCTTTTAGCGATACTTTTAACGCGGATCTTCACAGCACTGCGGATCGTATCGCTGTAGGTTAAATACAGCCTTGTCTGATGTTTCAAATAACGATCCATGGTGGCACCACCAATCCCTGCCCCTTGTTCTTCTACCTATAGGAAATAGCGATCCAAACCACCAGGTGTCAGATCAGTTTTAACTATGGCGCCATCTGTATTTAATTAAAAAAACTAATTAATCTTAACCTGTCTCATTCAATATGTGCCCCTGAATTGTTGTATCGTAACCGCATCGTAAAAAATTAGCGATACCGCGGAAATATAGCGAAACGATCCGATATTACTGGAACAATGCTTCTTTAATCGTACAAATAAAAATGCGATCCGATTATAGCTAGCGATACCGCAAAAACAGGAGCAACGGGGCCCTGGGGGTTGTTGCTCCACGCTTTGCGGATCGCACAATATTGATCCGAGGTGGAAAGCGTTGCTCCAGATTTTTTGCAGATCGCACATAATCATGTGGCCAACTATAAGTTTTCATCTTATTACCTAGTAATGTATTCTACAAGGTTGACCTTACCAACTGTATATGTGTTGCGCATGTGCGCCTGATCATATGAGAAGAAATTCAGCGAAATCCCATTGTGTTGTAAACTGGTGTTCTGTTGAGACCAGTCGCCCTTGACTGAGAACTCGTCAGAATAAATAAAAGTCTTTAAAATTTTTTTTTTTTAAATCCAATTAAAAATCAAATGAATCTTTCAACTTTGACACTGACAATGCAATGTTGTAGTGGTAGCGATACAACATGAAAAAAAACCACGATACTACATGACACGATCCTATATTAATGGAGCAAAGCTTTTCCCACATTTATAGGAGCCACGACCTCCAGGTTAGCTCTGATGAGGACCGAGGCCTGGGAGGTGTTTCATGGACAAGGTCTTGCATAGACCTGTTGGGATGAAACGATCACTGATGGTCAAGGACCTATTTGGATGTAGCTTTGCCATACATGCGTAGGTATGATGATTCTACAAGTCAAGTCATATGTGGTTTGGCATAATAAAACTAATTTTATTTAGTACTAGCGACTTCGTCGTGTCGTAATTAGTGGTGCCCTGGAACTACAGTCACAGAGTAAGATATCTCTCTACTCCGTGCTACAGTCTAACGATTCCTAACTGCTGTCGTGCCGCCTAGCGGGTGAACGGGAAAGTTCTCGTTGGTTTCACACAAGAACAGTACATCAGAAAACTACAATATTAAACTCTGATTTGAGCATGGTTTGAAATATTTTATAAGAGAAGAAGTATGTCTCTGTATAGATCTACAAAAAGAAGAGCCGGTTTGAGTTTTTCACTAAACGAGAATCTCTCTCTCGTGGCCCTTCAGTCTCCAGGCATAGACCTGGTTCACTTTGTCTCTATGTGCGGGAGCAACTTCAAGCGGATTCAACGAAATTCTAACGTTTTATATGTGGTAGGTAACAAACAAACAATACCGCATTGATAAAAGTTTCATTCATATAAAATATATTGGGATGGTGGGAGGGGGATCAATGTTCAGTGTCTGCGAGTTCGTGAGGAATGGTGCCGGTAGTTGGGTGGCACTTCTACTTTTATCTTAGCCCGGTATAAACGTCCATAGGCTTAGCATTACGAACACGTTCTCAACAAGCTTGCGAGAACGGTAAATCGTTCTCAACAGATGATAAAGAGATGAATATTTCCAGGCTAAGATAAAATCAGAAATATATTCGTGCTTGATGTGGGTTTGATCATACCAACCTCTAAGTTGGAACAGAGTGGAGACAGAGGTGGCAGCCAACCTAGCCCTTGACTGGCCTAGGTTTTCGGAGTCCCCTCGCCTGATTGGCCCATTTTCCAGCCTCCCCGAAATCATATTTGCTTATTGACCTATTTCACACGAGCATAGCGCTGCAGTGGCGCGTGTGAACGGGTTGTGCTGGTTCTATGTTACATAACCACAGAGTCTGATGGCTAGCGTACACTAGCCGCCAGAGCTACACTACGTTAGCTCTGGTTGCGTTAAATCCGTGGCCGCCTTGACCCAGTAGCTGCAAGAGTTTGACACTCTCCCTGCAGACCGTGCGGGATAATTAATAGATATTCTAAAATAGTTTCAAACAGGTGTGACAGTTGGCTCGGCTGATAGGTACAGACAGAAATTGGTCATATCCATAACAGGGAGTACGATAGTGACATTCATTACACCCCTTAGCAAACCTTCCACAAAACCTTGCGCCAATAGCAATCACTTTTCCTGAAGTTAATCTAAACTACCAGTGTATCACGTCTCCACTCTGTTCTCAATGACATTATCCGCCACCTCTGTCTCCACTGTGATCTGACTTAGATTGGCCGACACCTCTGTCTGCACTCTGTTCTGACTTAGATTGGCTACCACCTCTATCTGCACTCTGTTCTCACTTAGATTGGCCGACACCTCTGTCTCCACTCTGATCTGACTTAGTTTGGCTGCCACCTGTGTATCCACTCTGTTCTGACTTAGATTGGCCGCCAATCCTCTCTCCACTCTGATCTAACTTAGATTGGCTGCCACCTGTGTATCCACTCTGTTCTGACTTAGATTGGCCAACATCTCTGTCTGCACTCTGTTCTGACTTAGATTGGCCACCACCTCTGTCTGCACTCTGTTCTGACTTAGATTGGCTACCACCTCTATCTGCACTCTGTTCTCACTTAGATTGGCTGCCACCTCTGTTTCCACTCTGTTCTTACGTAGATTGGCCGCCACCTCAGTCTCCACTCTGTTCTGACTTAGATTGGCTGCCACCTCTGTCTCCACTCTGTTCTTACGTAGATTGGCCGCCACCTCTGTCTCCACTCTGTTCTTACGTAGATTGGCCGCCACCTCAGTCTCCACTCTGTTCTGACTTAGATTGTCCGCCACCTCTGTCTCCACTCTGTTCTGACTTAGATTGGCCAACATCTCCGTCTCCACTCTGTTCTGACTTAGATTGGCTGCCACCTCTGTCTCCACTCTGTTTTGACTTAGATTGGCCAACATCTCTGTCTCCACTCTGTTCTGACTTAGATTGGCTGCTACCTCTGTCTCCACTCTGTTCTGACCAAGATTGGCAACCACCTCTGTCTCCACTCTGTTCTGACTTAGATTAGCCACCAAGCAGAGAACTTTAGGCTCCGTATGAGGCACCATATTTGGTGGGTGATATCAAGGCAGGAATAGAGCTGTTAGAAGCATGTCGGATAATTTGTCTTGAAAATCAAAACCCGTGTCATTTCTTCAAGCTAGATTTTGATTTAGAAATTAATTGATTATAATATTATAAAACAACAAATAGAATTTTTTTCTCATATTAAAACCCATTCACCTGTTGAAACTTTCACAGAATATAACAGATGTGCAGTACTAAACATTTAAGTTTGAAAAGTCACCGTCCGTGAAGAAAACTATATTTTTCAGTACATATCCCATATAGTTCAATCAAGTGTAGATCGGCTTAATTTACCTATTAGGTGCAGTCAAAGTCGATGATATTTTATAGTTCACTTATTTGGCATTAGAATGAAACAAAAGAAATCGTTTCAATTGATAGTTGCCGGTTTTGGGAAATCAATAGGTGGCGCTATTGTGTGTTGTAGGGCGTGCCTTTGAAGGCAAATCAGACAATTCGCGCAGCCGCCACCTGGTGAATTTTAAATATTGTCAATTATCAGCCAAAACTGGTTTCATAAGATTCATTCTAATTCTAAATGAGTAAATTTGATTTTTAGTCCAGTTCATCCAATTTTGATAGGTATTATGAGATAATTTACATTTGCTTGAATTACATATGAAATGTACTGAAAAATATGTTTTTTCTTCAATTCTTTCAGAAACAAGGACGGTGACTTTTCTTTTTTTAGAAATAAATGTGTAGTACTATGAATATCCTATATTCTGTGAATGTTTTAGGAAACTGACATGGGTTTTACTATGTGAAAAGAAACTTCTTATAAATTCTATATCTATATTGTATTATAAACTTATCATAATATTGAGCTCTAATTCAAAACTAGCACGGTGACTACCAATTTTTAAGTTAGATATGTGGTCTAGAACACTTGGAGATCATCATATTCAAATTTCAGAAAAATGACATGGGTTTTAATTTTCAAGCCAAATTGTCCGATAGGCCTTTAAAATCTGCAAAACGACTTCCAAATTCAATGGACTTTGCAATGTGGATTTGGTAAAGGAAGGCTTGGGGGATTCTCACTGTTTGACGATGTTAACTCTGATGTGAATCTTGTTGGAGGCTCCGAATTTTCAATAATGTCAAAAAGCAATGTTCTGGGAAATATTTCCACCTAACTGATTGATTCATTATTTATTCAAGACTCCATTTTATTGAATCCCTTTAATATTAATGTCTGGGAAAACCTCTGCAACTTTTTTCACCTGTGTTTTGATTGCTGTCCGGGGAGGAACGAAGGACCTCCCCTGTGAGCAACCTTTGTGCTGCTTTGTGCTCCTTGTGCTGTGTTGTGCTCCTTGTGCTGTGTTGTGCTCTTCCAAGATTTCATTCATTAAAGACAAGGTATAGTTCTGAGGCAATGAAGCATGGAAATATCACAAGGGATGGTAGTGGCATGTGTAAAACACTCTGAAAGGCTCGTTGAATAATCTAGGCTCGTACATGGAGACCCTTTTCAGTACCTCGTACATGGGTTATCGTTTAATAATGCTTAATTCGTTCGCAAAGACAGTGTTTACCATAATATATATGATCGGATGCTGTTCGATTAGTGCCCCCAAGTTGACCAATGACTAGGATCGTAACACAGTCAGTCGGGTAGAAAATTGTAATACTATCACACAGTGTGGACAAAACTAGTAGAAACTGAACGAGAGTTAGGTTTCGTATTTATCCTACCCAGTCTTTACCCTTTTGGATTACTAAAATATAAATATCGATTGAACGACCAACCGAAGTCCAACCTGAACTTTTGAGTCCAACCGGAACTTTTTTTGGAGCAGCTCACAATGTGGTCGCTGATTGGTCGATTTTTTTATGCCCCTAGAGGCAAAAATCGCACTTTATGTCATGGCATGCCGCATAAAATTTGCCTATGTTATGCCTATGGACCGTTTTTATTAGGGGTAGGATAATTGCTTAGGACTAACTCCTACCACCGCCTTTTTGGTATCACGTTGTGATGCTCGACAGCCTGTGAAAATTCGCCTGAGACACATTAAGACTTAGGTTTAATGGTGTTTATCGGTGGGAACGAAATCGTATAGTGTGTTTCCCACTTAAACGTTGCACTAATTAGGGATGCGCTTCTAACCCATTCTCAAAGGGCTGTCCATAAATAGCATCAGCTCCAGGGAGAACTTATACCCGCCTGGTGGTACAACGAACCTGGGCCCCGTTGCTCCACTTTTTGTGGTATTGCTAGCTCTAATCGGATCGCACTTTTATTTTTACGATTTCTTTAACGATCAGACTGAAAAAGCGTTGCTCCCGTAATATCGGATCGTATTTCTATATTCCCGCGGTATCGCTATATTTAACGATGCGATAGCGATACAACAATTCAGGGGCACATATTGAATGAGACAGGGGAAAATTAATTAGTTCTTCAATTAAATACAGATGGCATTACCGTTAAAACTGATCTGACACCTGGTGGTTTGGATCGCTATTTCCTATAGGTAAAAGAACAATTGGCAGGGGTCGGTGGTGCCACCATGGATCGTTATTTGAAATATCAGACAAGGGTGGTTTTAACCTACAGCGATACGATCTGCAGTGCTGTGAAGGTCCGCGTAAAAAGTATCGCTAAAAGCTTATTTTACGCAGCGATGCGCCTATGCGATTACGACACGATCTGCAAAATTTCTGGAGCAACGTTTAGGCCCTCGGATCGCTATTCTGCGATCCGCAACTCTGTCGTAATCCTGGAGCAACGGGGCCCTGGTGGGAAACAGCCAAAAGTGGCTGGTAACCAAGGGAGATGGTAAGACAATTTTCTAAGAAGTTCTCCTTGTCCTTTGGAGATATATAACGGTGCCACCGGAAGTGACGCACGAGCCGGCGGCTGCGCAAAACGCTACCTGGCTATGCAGTCTGTAATGACGACGTCACTGGATGACAGGTGCATTCTGTCAGGAACGCGGCTCGGGTGTGGGCATGCGCACAACATGATGGACCCTATTATCGCCCATATATACTTGGCGTGTTTATGTTGGGCGCTGGAGGTGGTCGTTTAGAACGGTCACTGTCAGCGACCTGGCGTATGGTCCTGAGTCTGCAGCGGGGAAGAATTAATTGTTGATAAGCTATTATTCATGTGGGATGTGTATTTATATAGAACATCCTGACCATGCTGTACAAGTCACAGAACGAGATGGTAATTTACGGTTTGTACGGAACGAGGCATTTATGCTGAGTTCTGTACAAACCCTAAATTATCATCGAGTTCTGTGACTTGTACAAGCATGGTTGGACGTTATATATTTACTATATACCCAAAATTTTTAAAAAATCATTAATTTAATTTTTAACAACCGATATGTTAATAAACGTGTTTGGCAAGGTGGTCTATTAGTGTACGGACCAGTGGTCAGTACAATATTTTTACGTTTCATGTCAAAACGGTGCGTATTTACAGTACATATACGGCATGGGTATATAGTAATATACATCTTGTCAACCCCTTTTTTCGAAGAGTAAGATTTGACTGACAATAGCCTGTCCTATGAAACTGTCACTTTCTGGAAGATGGTTTTTTTTGGGGTTTTTTGAGGTCTCAGGATAAGACTCTTGTTTTCCTTTTTACCTTCCCCTTCCTCCTATGTACCCCAAAAAAAAGTAAGCAAGCTTGATAAGATATAATGAATTGCCTTTGTGGTAGACACACACGCTATAAGATGGCTTAATTAATCACAAAGAGAGACATTATCATTGGAAAAGAAATCAAGCAAATGTAACATGAAAGCGTGATTTGTATTTGTATTGTGATTTATCACATTTGATGGAAATTACCTCCAAAGTGTAAAGATATCTACCCAACGTCTCATGGCTACTATTTCGGTATTGTATTACAAAAAAGGTTTTTACCAATGTACTCTGTGTATGTCCTTCTTCTCTTTTTTGGAAAACCCGCCAAAAAAACCAAGCAGTTATGAAATATTGTATTGATGTTGTACGCGGATGAGTTACTTTTGTTTAAAAATATGAATTTCATGTATTTTCTAAAAAGTGCCAATATACTGCTATTAAAAAATGTTATAAAGATGATGTGTGGTGAGCGAGCAGGTGAAGTGAATGTGGTGAGGTGTGGTGAGGTAAGAGCAGCGCAGTGTGTATGGAAAAGAATCACACTGCGGAGTTCAATGACCCACAAGAGGCTAAGCCCGATGCCCATCTACCGATTCAGGGTTAAGCGATTAGTTCCCAAATCGTATAGGAGTCGGTGAACTTATCGCAGACAAATTATGTAGCCCTTCTCTCGACCAGCGGACATTGAGGAGATGGTGTGGTGGATATTAGTCCTAAGCAAATCGGTCTACTAATCGTTGGCTCACCCTTGCCTAGCTGTCCTACATCTACCGACTACGGCCGACTCCGTTAGGATGTCTTGGGTGAGACAAATTACCGTCCGTTTGTCGCCGACAAAGGTACATTCATGAATGTTCCAAAATCGGTAGATGGGCATTGGGCTTAAAACCTTTGGAGAACAAACTAGATAAACTTTAGAATCTTTTATCTCCGATTTTTGTTTTGTTGTTGTTTTTGTATAGGGTTTATATCCATGCAATCAGTCCATTACCTCTTGATAGATGTCCGTCAATAGATTCGACAAGGTTTTGTCTTACATTCTATTCAGTAGGTAACATAAACTTTCCTAACTTTTAGTATACTAATGCATGATGATAAAGAGCTACCACCGGTCAACGGGGTTGTGGCGGAAAGTGTTACTTTATGCCTTAATGAGAAATTTGAGTTCAAGCTATCCAGGCCACGATGTAAATTCTTTTAAAAAAGTCCCCCAGATATCCAGGGGCGATAAGGACTGGAAATTATTACCTGATACAGACCAAAATCACCTATATAGTGAGCTCAGTTTTAAAAATGCCATAGAAAAATTAAAGACTGGTTGTAGTAAACCCCCATTGGATGGTTGTTAATCGTATTGGGCTGAACTGTAGACCAGTATGTAGTACCGGTCTACAGTGATATGATGGTTGGATTATTGTGTGGTAAATGGGGAGAGCTGTGTAGTGTATGTGGACTGTAGTTGGTAAAGTCCTAGAATATGTCACAAACACTGAAGTAATTTATCACTAGAATACTGTAGTTTAAGTCCATGGGATGTAGTGGGTAGAGAACTTTTTGGCTGCGTCAGCCCTTAACAGATGAGATCTGCTCAGAGGTACTTTGAAATGCTTCTTTTTATTGGTAATTTCCACAGGTACAGGTTCCTCACACGCCAGTCTAAGAACCCAGAATGATGGGTGTAGCTGGCTTATATAGCTAGTATTGAGGTTGCATGCATTAAAGTGTCAAGGTCGTTGTCCCAAATGCTCACTCCCAACTCTCTGTCCTAGTGACCCAAATGACCTGTCCTACTGACCCAGGCTAAGTCGGGCAGTAGGTGTGCAGGCGCTGACCTACTGGCCCAAATGATCCATCCCTGCTAAGTGGGACAGGCGCTGACCCACTGGCCCTAATGCTCCATCCTACTGGCCTTCACCTTGGGTGCTTGTGTGCTGACACACTGGCCTAGATACAGCTCTCAGGGCGTTTCATATGGGATATATGCCTAAACTTCTGCTATAGAAGAGCTCACAGTTTTACTTATACATTTCTTATACCTTTCTTATATATTTCAATATTTGTGCTTGGCTCAGGTCCAGTGCACTATCATCCCATTTCATATCATACACACACATAAATATCACTGCGATTGTAGATGATGAATCAACCCAATAGATGTCTCTATGCTATCTTATCATGAAACATCACGAAATTTCATATGATTGTTTATATGAGATGAGTTGTCTTCGCGGAATGACATCACGAAGCGGAGCTTAGTGATATCTGTAGCAGAATTATAGACGACTGTCTTAGCAAACAGACTAAAATATGCCACTCTGGTCAGGTCTCTTCACGTAGTAATACACGACCTTCTCGTCGTGGCATAAACACTGACAAGTCTAACTCTCGTTCAGTTTCTACTAAATAGCAAATCTGAATGACGAAACAGGGACCCATTTAGTAATCTAGGATCGTACATGTAGGCCCTCTCCTTTATCCTACCCCTAATATAAAATCCCATAAGCTTAACATTGACTTTCCATATGCGCCCGTATGTCGCATACGGATAAAAAATCGCTCCTAGGAGCGTACAAAAAATGGACCAATCAGAGATCAGCAGCTGAAAGTAGTTCCAAGCGCCTTCACAGCAGCAAGGAGAGCTATATGGAGGACTTCAGAAAGTTTTTATCGTGTTTTTTTTGTTATCATCCTCACATAAAAATATCGTTTACAGGGGGTAGGATAAAATCAAAACCTTATTCGTTTTAATCTGGGCTCCCATATGCGACGACTGGAGTTTGGCGTAGTGATAAACTCATCAGGTTTTACGATAGTATCCCATAGAGACTGTGGGATGATGTGAGTCAACTTTATTCAATAATTATAGACGCCTGTCTTAGCAAACAGACTAAAATTTTATCAGACGATGACCCTTGTTAAAGGTTCTTCATGTACAATCCCACATTATTAAACGGGGCCAAGGGACTAACGAGAGAATTTGATCCTGGCATTGATGTAACTTCTAGAGTTGCATCATCCGAATGAAGAACCATAACCCGAAATCTGGATGAAACAGGAACTAATGAGAGAATTTGATCATAATTTTGATGTAACTCCTAGATTTACATCATCTGAATGATGAACTATGAAATCGTATATACAGTAAAACCCCGCATACGCATACGCGGGGTGACCGCTTACACGGGGTTTTCAAGTTTCCTCTGGGCCAATATACAAGTGTAAAATACCGATATGTAGGGAAGAGATAGGGGATGGTAAATCTGAAATCCTTTTTCCAGTACCATAGTTGGATCCGAAGTTATTAAACTTTGAATTGGAAAAATTTATTTTCTATGAATATAGTCACACACTCTCATAAAAACCACGGATTTATCGATTTTTAGTTGGGTGTGCTATAACCCCCCACCCCCCCCCCCCCCCCAAAAAAAAAAAAAAAATAGAAGACTGTGCGCCATTACCGAATAGAGGTTTAATAGTATTTGCACTCTTTTTTTTACATTAAAACGGGAATGCTCTGGTCAGTCGGGCAAAGCCTGTCCCATTGTAAAGCCTTGTAACCCAGACTCGTATATGCCTGAAGAGTAAAAGGCGTATCCCACTATCACGATTTGAGCGATTTTAAATTTTGATCGGAAGGAACGATTCTAGCTTTCACGATGGACCCGTTCCTTCCGATAAAATTTCATTTTTTCATCGGAACGCTTGTCGTAAGGCTATCGTAGTGTGTCGGAGGCTCAAATCGTGATAGTGGGATACCCCTTTTAGACCTGGCATCCACCTACTACGATAGAAATTTCGACCTACCGATATAGCAGCGATACAAAAAGCAATTATCGGAGACATATTGGAAGGGTGCAAAATCGTAGACACATGTCTAGACATGCCAATCCACCACGCATTGTAAGGGATTTTTCTCGGTGCATAATCGCAGAAACGTGGTCAACTGCCCCGATATTAGGTGCAGATTTTGATATTTCATCGGGAGGTGCATCGTAGACCGTATCGGTGCCATATCGTAGTAGGTGGACGCCAGGCCTAAGGAAGTAAACACTTGGACACAGGACCACAGGGTACCAGTATGAGCGAAAATGCAAGCTTTATTTCCTTTTCATAGTTCATCAAGTAATCTTAGGCATCCAGTAGGTACTTACAACTGGATCAAGAATCGCATAAATACTCGATACCCCACTAGTTTGGTTGCGCTGCAATTGTAATCGAAGTGAAGCAGAGTGACAATTAAGGTGTACCCAAATGAATGGTGTATTGTGTATTTTAATATAAGAGTGTGGTTCTGGAATCATCTCACCCCTTTCAGTGACATTAAATAGCATCTCAGAATAATTCAAATTACTTTGCAAATCCAGTTAGGAAGATTTAAATCTCTGGGTTGATGTCTTGTCTTTTCTCTGAAATCCTGGCTGCTGATTGGTCAATCGCATATTAAATCATCTCCACCAATACTATGGCATAGTATTGTCACTTTATGGGGATGATCGTTGAGTATTTTTTTCTAATGTCATTCCTATGGCTAAACTGTTCTAATTCTCTATTTGATTTCTTACTACACATAAACTGTTCCTTTATGCTTCAAATTTCAACTAGGAGCAGATGGTATGTTTATCATTGCTGAATGAGGGTGCAATTACAAGTATCACAATTTAGGTTTCGGTTACAGTCTAAAGTTTTCTGTAACCCACTTGCACCCAGTCAGTTTGCCATTTCTGAAACTGCTTGAGTCTAGGATCCAGACATATCAAGCACCAGTAGGTCAATGAGGTATATCGGTCTTGGGTGATTGGTCAAGGTCAGCTGGGAATGCCCCAAGACCCTGAGACACTGGCCCTGTGGTCCTATCCCACTATCATGGTGAATAACACACAGAGTGAATGGGTAGTTTTTTTTACAGCACACTGGAAGTCTATATTGGACAACTCTAGCCTTTAGGCAACGTATAAATGTGTACTTATATTGAATGTCCTGACCATGCTGTACAAGTCGCAGAACGAGATGGTAATTTACGGTTTGTACAGAATAAGGCGGTTATGCCGAGTTCCGTACAAACCATAAATTATCATCGAGTTCTGTGACTCGTACAAGCATGGTGGGACGTTATATATTTACTATATACCCGAAACTTTTAGAAAATCATCAATTTAATTCGGCTTAACAACCACTATTCTAATAAACGTGTATAGGAAGGTAGTCTGTATCCACATGGTCCGTACAGTATTTTTACGTTATATGGCGAAACAGTGCATATTTACAGTATATACGGCATGGGTATATAGTAAAAGCACGCTCTAAACAGAAGAGAACACAGCACCCAATCCTACAGGAAACACATATGGATCTCCCCAGTGAGAACTGACGAGCGACGGGTACACAACCCATCAGCTATAGGTGCAGTGTCATCAGTAGTACGCCCACCACGGGAAAAACGCGAATGTTACTGGGTCGAGGCAACAACAGGGCTAGAGGCATAAACACCATAACAATAACAATAATCATGACAAACTGTGCAATGACTTGAATTGACAAATGCTACCAATGGCGCTAACAGGCGGGAGGCACACAATTAACAGGTACAATATGAGTCAGCCGGCATCGGGTAAACGCCTACAGGTGCCCAGACTGAGACCAGGGAGTTGTTTCAATAGTTGAAAAAACTCTGGTAGTAGCTCTCACTAACCAAATAGCGGCACTTCGTGTTTCAATGGGAGAGGATTGCAACAGCGCGCGGCACTATGAGGGAATCAAAGCGGCACCAACAGTGGTAGTACTTGTTTCAAAAGTTAGTGAGCTCTCGCTGTTGCTGCCAGTGTGGTGCCACTGTTCATGAGAGAGTCTACCCTGATCATAACAACAAATTCAAATCACATTCTATCTGATATCATAATGCATTTAAGTAAAGAAAAACATGCTTCGAACAATTCCCTATGTGTGTATTGACTATATATCGATTTTCATAATTCTATAGTGGTCAACCACTTTGTTAGTACAATTATATTATTTGAACCAAGAATTGCAGTAACTGCACGACTCCTACTTCAGTTTCCTACTGTATTGCTCGACCCTAGGCTATTACTTGCATATCTTGCAAGTAAGACCTACAGTATGGGCTCTGTAACTCAGCCAAAAATGCACGTAGAAACGTCAAAGAAAAAGTGAAATGTGGGGGGAAACAAGAGGATTAATTTGGAATTATTGCATAATTCATTAGATATAGATTTATTAAATGTCTCGTTTATTATGCTTGCATAGTGAATGGCACCAGGGACCTGTTTCAATATTAATGGTAGTAAAAGCGAGAGGAAGGCTTCACGATGGCAGCAATAATGGCTCCAATAGCGAAGATCAGAGAATCTTGTTTCAAAAGTGGTCTCACTGTTGAGGCACCCATTCCGTTCGCTATGCCAGCATAGATAACGGAATATTTAAGAAATCAATATTCTGCACCGTAGTGGGGGGTGTAATTAGTGATCCTTTAGTAGTTGTTTAGGTAGCTAGCTCATATCTTAAATTCTTCTGTCTTCCTGCATCTGTAGACTAATTTAGGGGGTAGAACTACTTGCTTAGCGGAGTCACCAAGACACGGTGACCTCACATCTCGATGACCTGAGAGGAGGAAAGGCGAACACTGCAAGTCAAGTTAATCACTTTAATCTCCTGAGAGCAATCCGTGTTATACAATTACAGGCAGTATTATCCAATGTGATGTTATAGCCTCGTCGACTATGTTGTACCAACCGTATAAAAAACTTTTAGGTTAATGTCCATAAATGTTCTGTTTCCTTCAGTCTTTCCTAAAGCATATCGTTCTTGCAGTTGTTCGCTTCAATTCCTGTTTTGCTGAATAGAGTCGTTTATCCTAGTGCTCCTGGATTAGATGTTAAAGACTCAGTCCACACATTCTGTGTTCTCTCCACTGAGAGCCAGTTATCCTCACATTGGTCTGTACATAACTCACAGCACTGAGAGTCCACACATTGATTGTCTATAGTAGGCGACTTCACCCCTCACAGGATGAAGCCTCCGGCGCCTAACCTTACTCCAGCGGGAGCAAGTCTTTTGCTCAGCTAGCTCTTACTCCTCATACCTCAGTGCTGCCTCTGGCAGCTGCAGCGAAGGTGTACTCCTCTGCTGCTTACATCACCTGGTCACGTGACCAGTCATACCCTTATACAGACGGGCGCTCTAGAAGCTTCCCTCTGTTTTACATTCTGCTACAAACATTCATGTGTTTCCACTGTCTCTATATGATGTTAGTTATTAAAACTACACAGGATGACACAATTTCTGACAAGCGCGTAGTGCAATTCAATGAATAATTCAATAATTCTGAATTATTTCTAGTTTTTCTCCCCACATTTCAGGTTTATTTGACATTTCTATGTGCACTTTTGGCTGAGTTACAGAGCCTGTAGTGTAGGTATCATATATATATATATATATATATATATATATATATATATATATATATATATATATATATATATATATATATATATATATATAAGATGTATGGATATCCCGTCTTTTTGCACTCCCCGTTCTACGCTAAGATATGTCTGTAATATGAGCCTTGCCAATAAAATGGTGCCCCACAGAAGTCATTGGATAAAACTAATGCTCATCTTCGAATCGTGGTTTTTCTTTTTACCATAAAAAGGCGGTCCATACATTACAGGGGATATTGGAAATTATGCAGACCTGAAGTGGTAGTGTTTTTATGGTTCGTTTTTTTTACTCAAGTTATTGTAACTTTCCTCGTCATGCAAGCAGACCAATATACGACGCACTTAGCTGATTAGTCTGTCAGTGGTTGGAAGCAAATAGGAATGGTTGTGAGATGGCATATGAAACGTATCGAGAGACGAATTATGCAAGGAGTAGCCCACTCGATCGTTTCTAGCATAGATATAGATCGTTTTGTCATGATGTTTGAAATTGTAGGATGAATACACAATATTGACTGGTTTCAGTTACAAGCGGCCGTATGCTCCGAGGAGTCGACGCGTAGTAATATCCGAGCGTATGCCAGGATATTGCACAGACTCAACTCCGAGGAGCATACAACCGCTTATATCTGGAACCAGTCTATATTGTATTCATTATCCACCTTTTCTGGACAAGTGGCATTTCGATATCAGTTCGTTTTAGTTATACAATATTTTTCCATATGCACTATTTTTCCGTATGCGCCACCCGGAGCATACAACATATCCGTATGCACCGGGTATGTCCACACAAACTCCCTATGTGATTTATATGGACACTTTGTATTAGGTGGATAATAAGAGTATGTCTTCTAAACATACTATAGGGTAGCCATAACGCTTTAGACCATTACCTACTGAACCAATCTGTATATATATATATATATATATGTGTCAAAGCATTCCCATGTAATCTATGAAAAAGGAAAGATATTCCTTATTGCATGTATGATCTATTGAACATGCGCACAATGGATATCCATTTGCCTTATGAAGCTGAATAGGCGCATGCCATACCTTATTAAAGTCTGATTGAGAAGCAAATCATCTCGAGCAGTCAAAGGGCTCAGATGGGATGGGATTCGATATGGTGATAGTCATTTTCAAATAATCGCTGTAGCAATAAAACGGAGCTGAATTTAGTGAAATGGTCATCATTATATCCATCAGTTTTATTGTGAACAGCAGTATTGAAATCAATGGCGACAGCAGCATAAAACAAACAATAATCGATGGGTTTTCAGAATCGGCCAGAGTTATAAGCAGCATATACTCAGATAAGCACTATCTTTTTAAACCTGGACATTTTACAGGTTTACAGTTCCTCTGTATGTCCAGCATTTATTATATTGTACTGTTTGTTGGAATAATTTTTTTTCTCACTTTGTGTCAAAACATACATTATAATATGAAACATGTCCAAACGCGTTGGAGATAAGAGAAACAGGTGTTTGAAACTTTGAGTATCACAGAAAATCCGGCTATATAAAATACATGCTGGTTTAAATTGTTTCAAGAAAACAAAAATATGAGCATATTTTCCTAGAGAAATCAGACCAATGCAAATAGATGGAGATGGAGGTCACATGTACTCGTCAGTGGGAAGTAAAGCTCTTTAGAAAACAAGAAAAATCGATGGTTTTGTGACCGGTGGTCGTAAACAGAACCTGTCTACAAAACCACCGATTATTGTATCTATTATCCATCTTCTCCTATGAATTAAATCCAGGAATCACAAAGTTAAAGGGCATATCAATAGGGACTACTTCTTTGTTCTATGGCACAAATGGACTTTTTTCTGGTATATAATGTATTTGAGGCCGTATTTATATAGAACGTCCTGACCATGCTGTACAAGTCACAGAAGGAGATGGTAATTTACAGTTTGTACGGGACGAGGCATAAATGCCTCGTTCCGTACAAACCGTAAATTATCATCGAGTTCTGTGACTTGTATAAGCATGGTTGGACGTTATATATTTACTATATACCCAAAATAAAAAAAATAAATAAAAAATCAATTTCTAACAACCGATATGTTAGTAAACATGTTTGGCAAGGTGGTCCGTATTTTAGTGTACGGACCAGTGGTCCGTACAGTATTTTTACGTTATATGTCAAAACGGTACGTATTTACAGTAAATACGGCATGGGTGTGTAGTAAACCACTGACTTAAACCCGTATACCATGGTTATGATATCTGTGGGTAGTGGTTGTGTGGGTAGTTGTTTACCGAATCCCAATATATCTCAATGGGTACTTTGTATACCATCGTTATGGTATCTGTGGGTAGTGGTTGTGTGGTCGTGGTTTACTGAGTCCCCACACATTCTCAATTGGGGACTTTGTATTCGGTGGATAATTAAGCACAAGGGAGGCATGCGTGGTAGCACCAGCCACTCGCCATGCTGCTGCATTCTGCATGTAGCAGCCATGCACTATGACGTCCGTCTTCCTAGAAGTTATACCCCCCTCCCCCCACACAAACACCCTCGTTAGCTCGTGGGTCAACAGGCAGAGTCTCTACGCCAGCTCCAGGGCCCACCATCTACAGCTTAACCCTGTTGCATTTTGCATCCTCGGTCCACGCATCGTACGTGAGAAGCCTAGCTTCGAGCCTCACTTCAAGCCTCGAGGCGTTTCCCAACCGCATGCGACGCGCGCCAGGCCAGCCTCAGATGTGTCGCGTCCTGCGATTGGCTGAAATCAAGCCGACAACTTCCTGGCGCCTTACTCGGCGTGTGCATTGTCGATAGAGGGCGCCACCGGCAGTGAGCAGGACGCTCGCTGATTGGCTGCGTAAACGAGGCACGCGAGAGGGCGTTGGAGGTGAGTGGGCGATATTCGGGGGACACCGAGCTGCTGGTAACGGGCAGCTGAATGTGTTTATCTGCTAACGCCGAGTATCAGCGTCGCCGATCATGAGCAGATTCCGTAATTCGTCTTTGTGTTCGGCGCACGTTAGGGGGTTAGCAGTCATCGGTGACTAGTCGCAGTGTGAACAGGCCACCATCCCCTCGTCCTCGCACAGTGTGAACAGGCCTCAATCCCCATGTCCTCATGCAGTGTGAACAGGCCTCAGTCCCCATGTCCTCATGCAGTGTAAACAGGCCACCACCACAGCGTCCTTCCGCAGTGTGAGCAGGCCACCATTCCTGTGTTTTAACACAGTGTAAACTGGCCATTGTACCCACATCTTCACGCAGTGTAAAAAGGCCACCGTCCCTGTGTCCTCACACAGTATGAACAGGCCACCGTCCCCGTGTTCTCACAGAGTGTGAACAAGCCACCATCCCCGCATCTTCATGTAGTTTGAACAGGCCCAAATCCCAGCATCCTCACACAGTGTAAACAGGCCTCAATCCCTGCGTCCTGACGCAGTTCAAACAGGCCTGAATCCCCGTGTCCTGAAGCAGTGTGAACAGGCCTGAATCCCTGTGTCCTGATGCAGTATGAACACGCCTAAATCCCAGCATCCTCACACAATGTAAACAGGCCTCAATCCCTTTGTCCTCACACAGTGTGAACAGGCCTCAATCCCCGTGTCCTGAAGCACTGTGAACAGGCCTCAATCCCCGTGTCCTGACGCAGTGTGAACAGGCCTCAATCCCTGCGCTCTCAAACAGTCTGAATAAGTCACCAACCGACCTGCTTCTCATTCACTGCGGTCACCATTCCGAGAACTGCCCTCCATTATGTAAAGGATGTGTTTATTTTATCTCGGGGAAAGCTGTTGCTGTTAGATTGAGAATGAGAAATCGCCTACTAGAGAGAAAAACTGATTACTAAACTGTGGAGCGTAGTTGCTGACCAGTTTATATAAGTGGCTGTTGTGCATGAGATTGATAAACACTATTAATGGGAGAAATAACATAAACAACCCATCTTTTATAGTTTCCGAAAATGTACTGGTTCGGCATACACAGGACGGGAGTTTTACAGTTATCTAGTAAGCACGCATACTGGTGGTGTTTTCATATCATTTTGTACCATTCCCTTCATGGTATCTCCAGCGTATACAGCAAAATCTTGCTAGTTTACGTCTGTTTACGCACAATGGGTGTAATGGTCGTCCCCACAGACGTCTTCATACTCACACTCAAACACATACGCACTGCAAAGATAAGTAAACTGTAGTAAACATTGATTTTACACATGCCCACGAATGATCACGTAGCTATATAGATAATAGATTAAAAAATAAAAGATTCAGCCACAGCCACTTGTACCCACACATTATCAGCTGCAGCTTACACCAGCACCGACCTGGGTGGATTAGAGGTGTAGAGGATAATGCCCGACTTACCGTACAATATATTGTGGTCGCCGCCTGTCTAGCAGAATGGAAGACCCCTTTCCGGAATGCTAGTCCCAGGCAGGATCCCACCCTACGAGCTATTATGTAGGTCTGTTCGGTTTTCGGCAGGTTTGCACGAACCTAGTCACACACAACACAACTCACGAGTTTAATAAACAGGAATGTTTATTAACAATTACTTCCCGGAAGGATCTGGAAGATCTTTCCCACAAGTACAGTAACCCAACACGGTGTGCCGGGTAGTGCTGGAGAGGCTAATCTAAAAGACTCGCCTAACCACCAGGAAGGTTACGAGAACCTGCCTGCCAAGTGAGGGCCCAAGGGTCTGTTCCATAGAAGAGACGCACAGGGACAGCCTGTCGACCTACTGTGAACGCTGAATATATATACCCAGCGTTACGTAATCCCAGTCTCTGCCGCGCCACTCTCGTGTGTGGTGTTGCCCGGAACCACTACACAGTAAGGATTGGCTCTCCACGCCACCTTCCGTAGAACGTCTGAACACTACTGGATTCCCACCCCACTACAAGATCAATTATCTCCCATGCTTTAAACAGCTGATGTCAGTAAAAACCTTTCTCCACTGGCCAACGATAACGGCACTGATTTATCGAGTTTAGCTAAAAAGTTCGTCAGTGTCTTAAAGGCATATCCTACAATTCACACATGCGCCATCTGGTGGTTTTAAAATAATGGCATTTATCATTCAGAACTGGTTCTTTCTGATTCATTCTAATCATAGATGAGTAAATTTAATGTTTTATGCAGTTAATCCAATTTTGATGGGTAAAATAAGCCAATTTACATTTACTCGATTTACATATGAAATGTACTGAAAAACATGGTTTTCTTCAATTCTCTGAAAAACAAGGATGGTGACCTATGTTTTTTCAAACTTAAATGTGTAATACTATAAATCTACTATATTCTGTGAAAGTTTGAAGAAAATCACATGGGTTTTACTATATGAAAAACAACTTCTTAGAATTTCCAAAATATCTATTTTAAAATTATTATGATATTGATCTCTAAATCAAAAACTAGCACGGTGACCCTCGAATTTTTGTCCGATATTCCTTTAAAATCGATGAGGGTACTGCACGGTGTTTATGCCTTGTTTCTGACGCATTTGCCAGGTCCATATATACCGACTGAAGTCGTTCAGTGGTGGCCTCATTGTATAATCTATGCACAATTAATCGGTGAGCACTGCTCTGCATGTTTCCATTCACCTATCTGACTTTGGTGGTTCTCTACTACAGATCCGTGGTGAATAGCTGGCCAGTGGAAATGGCTTATACTAGGATTATAGGGCACATAGCTGTTGTGCTATGGAGACGGCCATCGTGCCCCGCGACGCCATTAAAACACCAGGTGGCGTGACCAATTACCAATGAATTTTATCAAAATCATATCTTAGGGCTTGCCATAGAGGAATTCAAGCCTGTCTCAATATCGTCTAAAGATCATAACAGCTGATAGCAGTGGTTACACCCCCCCCCCCCCCCCACCCCGACTACAGTGGCGCCTTCGTTCAATTTCCTGGCTGATGATGGCGGAACTAGCAATCGATCTGTGCCCTATATTCTCTTTTGTCTATTCATTTTGCAAAGGAAAGGCTAATGTTTATCATAGTTTTCATGTCGAAAATGAATTCCACTGCTTCCAATAAAAGAGGGTGGTTTTCCACTAGAAAGGGGAATCAAATACATCAGCTTGATGTCATGCATGTACTCAAGCAGTGAAACAACACAATAATTCCAAATAAGATCTCTCTCAATTACATATCCCCGAGGAAAACTAATTTCCTATAGTTTATAGTAACTGGAGAGTAAGTTAGAAAATAAGAGTTTTGCACATGTTTGTTATTATCCTACCCCTAATATAAAATCCCATAGGCTTAACATTGGGTTTCCGTATGCCACGCTGACTGGCATACAGAGTTTTATATGCCACTAGTGGCATACAGCATTATTATCACGTAATATTCCGAAATCGAGGAGATAGGGTAGGATAAAATCAAAACCTGATTCGTTTTAATCTTGGCCACTGCATTCCACTCCTGAAGTTTTGGCTCCGGACTTAACTCGGCTTCGCCTCATGAAGTCACTTTGCCAAACTCCAGTCGTGGAATACAATGGCCAAGATTAAACCTCATCCAGTTTTACGATATTACTTGAGGCAATTTTTTTTTCTTTTTTTTTGTCCTGCTATGCCCATCGCCGTGTTAGCCCATAATCTAGGCAATGGTGAATTCGTGAATATCGAGACTGGAGACGGTGGAGGATAGGGGTGTTTACACTCCAAACCGAAAACTCCAGGATAAATAAAAATCCTAATAAAAAACAAAAAAAACACCATTGATCATGGTGTAAGGCTATCAGTTTACCAAATAAAACTGAAAATATACCTATATTTTTGAATTGAGGCTTTTCATACGGATATATCTCGAGTAACCTCCTCCCACTAAAGCTACAGAGAACAGACCACCTTCTGTGAACTACCTGAAATAGGATACCTTCCTTGTCCAAACCAATAAATGACCATACAAGCAAACCTGACTTCATTACTTCCTGGGTAACGTGGAATATGACAAGGGAGGTTCGGGTCACATAGCGTATAAGTAGATTGTAGTTCTGTAGTCTGTAGAACAGGGCGGGTTTTGGGGGCTAACCTTGCTGTGGTCACATGGATCACATAGTGTATAAGTAGATAGTAGTTCTGTAGCCTGTGCTCACTAACAAAATAGGCCAGGTAATGCCATCCATTTTTTGGTGCAATATGCGTAGCGCCTCTATTTTCCCGATGGGTGACAGTGTTCAGCTAGTACTACACTGGTATTAAGAGAAACATTCTAAAGGGTTTTTTGAACAAAAATAAAAACAACAAAAAAGCCATACACGTGTTCTACAGCCATACATACGACATGGGTAGGAGCGGTGGTATACGTAGGACATAGAGTCACAGGTATATATATATATATATATATATATATAAAATTAGCATGTTTGTTTTATCATTCCCAAATTCAGACCAGTCCAGCTAGTTTTGGTATCAAACAATAAAATCATATTTCATATTTTCCTATGTCAAAGGGGTCAAATTGGTTCAGGATAGACAAAAATCATAGATGACTGAATTTATATCATTATCACTTGAACTCGTCACAAAGACTGCTTGGTGGACCCTTGGTGAGAAGTAGTGGTACTAGTGTCAAAGCGTCAGTTTTTAATGAAACATTAAAATAGGTTAACTAATACATTTTGACATTGAATTATGTAGTATTGTCATTATTTTCGAACTAATGAGAATAAGTTATTTGGGGATCTCGTGAGGGAGAAAGGCTTGATTTGCAAAGGTCAAGGTCGCTCGGTATAACCCTCCACCTGTCCCATCATCTATTTTAGAGAACTCGAGGTCTCTGGTTCTTGTCTCTTTGGACAGGGAACGAGTGTAAGGCACGTGACGTGATGCTCCAAGCACTGTGGTAATAGGTTTACGTGAGTCTCCATGTCACTGTGGTCTTCCCTCTCATTGCGGGGCATATAAACTGGCTCCAGTCCCTGCATCCTATGCCTACCCTCCTCGGTGGGATACAGGATTCATGGGCCAGTCATGAACTTTATTCTGATTGTGTTTAATCATTTAATGAATGTTCATAATCAAAGACTTGAGCAAGTCTACGCGGCATACTGCAAGTAAGCCTTGACGCATTCTAAAAATGTACCTAAAATTATGGTATAAAAGCTAACCGTTACCTATTGACATGGACAGTGTATCTCTTGAGTTGTATGTCCATGCTATTGATAACTATTTTCATGATAGGATAAATCAATAGGGTACAAAAATATAAGTTTCTGAATGTTTGAGGTACATTGTGTGTTGTGCAATCCCTTCCTTGCAGAAGAATGAACGAGATATACTGTCTGTGGTGTGATCCCTCATTTGCAGCAGACTGAACGAAATACACTGTGCATTGTGAAGTCCCTTCCTTGCAGTGACCTGTTTCAATTCCTGTAAATTCCAATTGTGATTTTATCAATTTTGCGTTGTTCCCAGAACTGATTCTGTACCTAACCTCGAGGCTACGATAGCCTCACTTCTAGTGCGATTAGCGACCACTAACGAGGAGAGACTGTGGAACCCTCAGGGATATTGTGGATGAGAACTGCGGCTCGATGGGCCTGTGCAGCCTGGTAGAGGATGTTTTACCACGCCCCAACCCTCCCTCTGTTCTCAAGTATAGAACATCGCCTATAGACTTGACCGAGTCTTTGATTATGGATTCATGATCAAGATTAAGATAAAGTATGTTGCAGTCTGACTGGCCCAGGAATCCATCCAGTGGCCCGTTGAATAATCCAGGATTTATCATATAATTATACAGAACTGCATCGAGAATCGTATAAATAGACAATACTCCACGAGTTTGGATGCGCCCGAATCGTCATCGAGGCAAAGCCGAATGACGATTATGGCACATCCAAACAAGTGGAATAGTATCTATTTTACGATTCGAGTGCGGTTCTGGATTTATCTCACCCCTTTCTATGACATTAGATAGTATCAGAATATCGGAATAGTTCAAATATACCTAGCAAATACATATGACGTCATCTCACATTCAATACGCCACGGCCGTGGCGTAGTATTGTCACTTTACGGGGGTGATCGTTGAGTATTTTTTCCTAATGTTATGTCTATGGCGAAGCTTGTACCAGGGTAGAGATAAATTGTCCTCCAATCGTCCTAGAGCCAATGTTGTTGCATAAGCATTTTGGTCTTAGAGCTAGGATAGTACACGGATTCAATCTTATGTAGACTTTGAAATGTCGTGTACAAATTTAATTACAACTCTCCTTTGTCCTCCAATCTGTCAAAAGTCGTCTAAAATGCTCCTACATCGGGGCACTTAAAGGGGTGTGGTAGATTTAGCTTGTTCTTAAAACAGAGCATAATAAAATTTACTGATTTTGTTAGAAAATTGCTGGCCATGGTCAAAGGGAAAGGACTGTCCATCATTTAATGGCAGAAAAGTGCCTATGGAGAAGCTGCATGATCGTAGGTTTATTTGAATCCTCCTAGAACATGTGGCCCCTTGAATAATCAAGGATATATCGTAGAAATTGCCCAACGTCTATGGGGCCTCAGGCTTAGGTTCCAGGGACTTATCCTTGTGACACATTTCCAAGAGAGGTTTTACTGTCCACTAGGGATCTAGTTTATCCTTTATCTTGAGTTAGATCTTATCATCCAGCCTTAAGATACATCCTGGATTATTCAACGGGCCAGTCTTTATTACCCACCTAATACTGAGTCTCCATAGGAAATGTATAGGACACCTGGAAACAGCTACCGGGAGATTCCGGAAAAATAGTCCTCTCCATAATAAGGTTGAATCATCATGTACTTCGAATTAAGTTTATTGAATGTTTATTCAATGCTAATTATTTAGAATCAATCAAAATAATCTTATTTATCATAAGAGAATACACTTTGTATGCTGAAATCCCAGGTTAATGGCGAACTATGTTATTGGTGTCAGTCTACACTGAATTACTGCCACACTTAACAGTGCTGTGGTGCCTGGAACTAAATGACTTACACAAACTTTTTAATTGCAATAGATTTCTGATTAATCTTGTAGGTGGGTAATAAATACAAAAACGACTGGTTTGGTATACGAATGGCTGTAATCTCCTCGTAGTTGACGACATAATATCCCCGCTAATCGCTCGGATATTACTACGCGTCAACTTCACGGACATTACGGCCACTCGTACACAAAACTAGTCATTATTGTGTATTTATTCGGGCGAGGGAGGGAGGAAGGAGTGGGTGAATGGTACAGAGACTGCAGTCAGTCTACATCGCCTGTGGCTGAGATCTCGTGCCACTTCAGGAGGGGGGGGGGGGGAGTCATACTAATTGTTAATCTTATGCCTAGGGAGTTACATACGTAGCCTTCCTTAATCTTATTCGAGAACTCATATCAAGAAGAAGAGGCATATCTCCTATTTCATAATATCCCCCAGCTGCAGCTGTATCAAAAACAGGTCTAAATTGATGAGATGGGGATATCGGTATAGGTGTTTTTAAGAGGAACGCAACATAAGATGCTCACGTCAACTAACAATCATCGGATGATGACAAATCCGCAAACTAATATCACGCAGCGCTACAAGACAGGAAGATTAACCTCAATGATACAGTCTCAAGGTCGGTGCTCACGATAATGTGTATACAATTTGGACACAAACTATCCATAATGGGTTCGTGCCTAATGCCCAGTTCACACTGTGCGACTGGAGGTACGCTCAGTCTCAGACTGGAGGTACCTGTGAGCCCATAACGCGAGAAAACACACAGTGCGAACTGAGAGGAGGTGTGAAGCGCAGCGCCCCCTATACCGACTTGGTTCATATATACGATCGCGGCTGCCTCACGGTGCCACTCTCAAACATGCCAGCAAGGGGGAAGGAGCTCTGAGAAGAACCCCCACCAAAACATGAAAAATGCAAATACCTCTTGTGTCATGAATAACAGGCCGATTTTGATAAACAAAACATTGTTAGAAACCTAAGACATGGGCCTATTTAGTGATATACATGTCATATACCTGTGCTATGGCTAAGGTTTCCTGTGGTAGGTTGAACATTGGAATTTGTGAGAAAAAAGACTGTATTCCACAACACAAAACAACCATAAAACGTGGAGCTCTATTGAGCTCTATTGTGGTTTGGAATAAATTAGATGCCACTCTATCAATATCTGAACAGATTTTTGATAGAGCTCTAACAGTTTGTATATAGTAGCTGTTACTATTTAGCCTATTTTTGCTATACTTTCGCATAGGAATCTGCATCAGCTATCATTTGAGTCCATGCCAAAATGATAGGGGGCGCTGCGCTTCATACCTCCTCTGGTGCGAACTACATGATTCCTGCTAGTCTGAGACTTGCCGTAGCGGGTACGCCCAGTCTCTGACTGAAGGCAACACAGTTACGCCCAGTCGCAAGCATTTCTTAAATACCAATCATGTTTGATATTTAGTACCATTAGTCTCAGACTTGGCGTACCTAGTCGCAAGCTTTCTAGATGCAAAAGCAGTGTGTTTACACACATATTTGATTGTAACTTGCGACTGGGAGTACCCGGTACAGTCTCAGACTGGAGGTACCTCGGTACACCCACTAGCAAGCTTTCTAGTCGCAGGGGCAGTGGTTCACACCCATATATGATCGTACCTTGTGACTGGGCGTACCGGAGGTACCAATCGCAAGCAATTTAAATGTCAAGTCTCAAGCTACATATGTTACACCCTAATATCTAATAAACCCCTTAAATATAATAAACCTCCCTTAAATGTAATAAACCTCCCTTAAATGTAATAACTTGTCAACCTTATTTGTAATGATAAGTCACCCTACATTACAAATGTAGGTGAAATTTTATCATATTTAAGGGATGCTACATTTGTGGGAGTTTATTATATCAAAGGGTGTAACATACGTACCACTAGTTGGAAGTCCTCCAGTCGCACTGTGTTAAAGGGGCTTAAGCTCATGTGACCAAACGGCATGTGGAAAACAAGATAGATGCAATTTCATTCAAGAACGCCTGGAAAATTGATACCATACTATTTTCTGATTCAAGATGGTTCACGCAGGTAATACTAGCACAGACAGAAATATCAATTACAAGTATTTCCACAGAGGAAAGTAAATACCAAAGCTAGCTTGATATATGATAGCCGAGTAAATACTGTAAAATTATTTTGTATTAAAGGCATATCGAACAATTTACCTTGAAAAGTAAACACATGTAAATATCCTGGAAATTGAATATGATGATTTATTTTTTAATATCGAGCTTCGCTCTATTTATTGAACTGAAAGAGTTATAGTAAGTGAAAGCGACATTAGCAACCTATCACAGACCAGTAAACAACTGACCAATGATTATTTGGCGACACAGGAAGCGCCACACCTGGTTAAAATATCTACCTAAGAAGGTTACTTGTGGTAGTGTCACAGAAAGGTACACTGCATTGTCTAACCACACAGTTATCAAACAAAGAGTCCCCATATATTTTCAATGGGTACTTTGTGTACCATGCATGATAATGGTCCATAGTACATGTCTAATGGCAGTTACCATGATGTTCCAGAGGATAGTAAAACCTCCTTGCAGCACCATAGTGTGTATCTTAATGGCGGTTATTGTAATGTTTCAGAGAAAAGTGAATCCTCCATCCGGCACCATAGTGTCCTGATGGTGGTTATTGTGGTGTTTCGGAGAACAATGAAACCTTCTTCCAGCACCATAATGTGTGTCGTAATGGCAGTTATCACGATATTTCAGGGGACCGTGAGACCTCCTTACAGCACCATAGCATGTGTCCTACTGGCAGGTATTGTGGCGTTTCAGAGGACAGTGAAATAAATCTTCCTTACATCACTATAGTGAATGTCCTAATGGTGGATATTATATTGTTTCAGAGGATAGTAAGACCTCCTTACAGCACCATAGTGCATGTCCTAATGGTGGTTATGGTGGTGTTTAAGAGGACAGTGGGACCTCCTTACAGCCCCATAGTGCATGTCCTAATGGTGGATATTATACTGTTTCAGAGGACAGTGGGACCTCCCTACAGCACCATAGCGCATGTCCTAATGATGGATATTATATTGTTTCAGAGGACAGTGGGATGACTAACGGGCAGCTAAACACACAAAGGAGGGAGCGGCTGCGGCGGTCAGGTGTTGGCAAGATCGAGCGGGCTCGGGTACGAACCCTGAAGATGACCATCATGATAGGTGAGTCTCTTACAGCATTCATCATAATAGACTATCAGTCCATCAGTCTGACAATTACTAACCCCTATATGTATGTATGGACTGTAAGTAGAATATGCCCGCTTTAAAGCACGCAGAAGCCCTGGGGTGCGTTGCTCCTTGAAATGTGGGAAAAGCCTTGCTCTAGCAATATCAGATCGTTATTTTCATGTTGTATCGCTATTTTTTACAACACCACATTTTCAGTGACATAGTTGAAAGGTTCATTAGATTTTTAATTGAATATAGATTGCAATATAGTTATGAAGTGATCCGCAACGAATCTGGAGCAACGGTCTCGGGTTGGTATTCCACAAAACGTAGAGCAATGCCCCCCTGTTCGTACGGTACACCCTGATTGGTTGAGTACGAACGTTACTTACCAGATTCTGACATGCAGAGTGTGATGATGGTCAAATGCTTTCTAAAATTTCAAAAAACGACACAGAAGTCAGAAAAATATACTGTGAGAAGTCAGAAACATAAACTGAGATCGATAAATAAAAATCACAGTTAGTTTAAATAAGAATAACATAAAAACAATGATTTCTAGATTTAAAAGATAAAAAGAAAAAAAGAAAATGAGGCTCGTCATGTCAATGCTACGTGACAAACACTTATTTCTCAAGGACTGAATCTTATCTTATCGCTCAATATTTTCAGCAAAGAGTTATATATGTATATCGTATGTATCTCCCAGATTTCATAATCTTTTAACAACCATTTCACCCATGTGAAAGATTCTGCTGACATCCAAGTTCAAACTGTCATGGCAGCCATTGTAGCCACTGCCATTCAGGTGCCCCTGTTTGATTCGATCTTTTTGTCATAAAAACGCGCAATGCGATTTCCATATCTCATCAAAGAAAAAATCCGCTACCAGAAATGGAAGATCCAGGTAATGTTAGGGAAACTGAATAAATCTACGTTGTTTTCGTCAGCTAATGGAAACGGGCTTTAGGCTGATGTATCCTCTGGGTGGGTGACAAGTGGGTCAGCAAGACCAGTCAGTGGGGGTATATATAAGACAGGTGGGAGGGTGGCCTACACCTCATTTACATGCAGGGATCACAGCCAGAGCTGGCCCACGGAATGGTAGTGACCATGGATTCCCTGTGAGTCTTTCATTTAGCGTGAGGAATAGTGGGAAATAAACCAGATCTTGAGATAGATAGACATGCAAAGATACAGAGATACATATACAGATATATGGATACATATTACACAGAGTTACATACATACCTCCCCCTCCCCATACACACACTGGTCAGTACAACCCTGACCCCCACCTGTCATGCCTCAGTGCCCTGAACCTTTCTCTCACCTGGCCTTGTAAATTCATTCGAAACCATGTAGATACAGATACAGAGATTACAGATACAGAGACATAGATACATATAGAGATACATAGAAATAGGGTTTATAGTGTATTAGTTACCAAGTTTTCTTGTTGTGGTCAGTGTACTACCTATAGTGCTTGTCATGGTTGGTAATCACGGCTGTGTATGCTCTGCTGAGTGTCAGATCTGACTGACTGCCCTCAGCTCTCTCGGCGTTGGTTTTATAGCTCCAGTCTGACTATCGGCGCAGGTAGCGATGCCCTGACACACTGCCCATACATTACCATTGTAGCAGAGCTGTCATAGACGACTATTGCCTCAAAGTTGTCCAGGGTACATGTACACTAGGTAGTCCCGCCTCGCGCATGCTTAAATGTGTGGAGGGCGGGGCTTATTAGAGCGTGCCTGTACGCGCTATATACATCATGTAGAGGTTAGAGTGGTCACACATAATACACTTCCAGCGTGCTGCCAGAAATCTATCCCTTCACTATCTGCGTTCTGCTCACTGTGCTTCTGGCAAAGGAGCAGGGTGCCAGCGTCTCAGTGTATTAGAAGCGTGCCCAGCTGACCATGACCAATCACTCAAGACCGAAATACCCCATTGACCTACTAGTGCTTGATATATTTGGATCTTAGACTAGGCAGTTAAAGAAATGGCAAGTTGAATGGGTGTAAGTGGGTTGCAGAAAACGATTCATATATACTGAATGGACCCGAAACCTTTCAATTGTAATTCATTTAAAATTGCACGCTTATTCATCAATGATGAATATACTATTTACTCCTAGTTTTTTTTGGATTCAGAGCTTAATTGGTTCATATAAGCTTTAAGAAGGATCATTACATATATATGTGAATCACTTTATTGTAAATGTGTTACAGTTAGTTCCATTTTGATCTCTATTCTGTTTCGTTCGTCTCTACGGCCTCACGTATATATCTAACTCTGGAGCAGATTCTTACCTATATATATTCTTAAAGTAGGCATATGGATGGCTTCCCCAATGAGATATGTACCTGGTAACAGCCCCCACCTTACCCAAAACGTCCCCTTTAAGGTTCGTTGGGACTTAGCGGCTTATTAGTTATCTCATATATGTGTTCACATAAAAAATCACTACGGTCATAATATTGTTATTTTTTCCTATATTGTGAATTGCATTGTGTAATATCAAGAGACGCCACAACATTTCATATGATTGTTTATTTGGTGTGAGTTTGCGGAATTGATTTACAAAGCAGAGCTAAGTGATATCTCTAGCGGAAGACAATGAACACCATGTAAACAATTATATGAATTTGAGTGACGTTTAGATGCGTGATGTCGAAGAAAACCAGCCAATAAGGGCTGACGACATCTCGCTTTTATTGGATTGTTATATGTGCGACAAAGCAAGAAACAACATGTATGTAAAATAACGGACCAATAAAAGAATGTGAACCAAAAAAAAATTCACCCAACCCGTTACATGTTTCTAACGTCATGTGTCACCTGTGGCATAAACATATTTTATGGCATGACCGTGGCATACAGTCACACGATGTTGAGTCTATGGAGATTTATACGAGGGGTAGGAAATTTGCGATACCACTTCACTGAACTCTCACCTGGTTAGAAGAATGGTGATATAAACCAGATAACAAGATAGACAGACAGGCAAAGATACAGAGATGTAAACATGATATATAGATACATATGATAGACAGAGCTTCATACATACAAAAAAAAATTTCCAACGCAAACCGTAAAGGTGCCGCGAACGAAAAAGTTATCACAACGATTCGTACATACCTCCCCCCAACACACACCAGTACAACCTTGATCTGTCATGCCTCACTGCCCCTGCCACCTTTCCCTTACCTGGATTTGTAAATTTGTTAGAAAACATGCACAATGCATAATACTATCCTATGAAACTACAGATACATGAGACACAGATACCAGATAGACATATAGAGATACATAGATACTGTGTATATTGTATTAGTTACCATGTTTTCATGTTGTGGTGAGTGTACTGCTGGTATTCCTTGTCATAGTAGGTAATCACAGAGCCCTTTGTGTGGGCAGTTAGAGGTCTCTACACTCTCCTACGTGTCAGGCTTGAATAGATCACCTGCAGAGGTTCTTATATATGCCCGTATAGAGGTACCAAGAGGGTCGTCCCGTTTTGAGACAGGGCAGACTGCTTCATACTAGGCAGTATAGTACTCATAAGTGACTGTGTCGCAAAGGTCGCCAGTGTTATACAAAGGCCAGCGGCCGGCATATAACGCATGCTCCTCCCAGCTGAGATTTGAACCTGTAAGCCCCGCCCATAGGCGGGGCTTACTCTTTAGGATTAATTAACAGAGCTTAATTGCTTTATATAAGCTTTAATGCGGAGTGTTATGAACGAGGCGACAGCCGAGTGAATATCACATGGCATTCAAAAGAGTTGGAGAACGACTTCTTTGACCAAAACGAGTTGCTTTCTGTATTTATCTCACCCCTATATGCACTAGAAGAATGGATGATACAGAGGATATAGACCATGGAGAATGTACTGCAATACGCGTAGGGGCATGTAGAACGAGTTCGCAATGTTGAGCCTAGGAACATTTATTCCAGGGGTGAGATAAACAAACAAACCACCTTACTGTATAGAGTATGTATAGGTATGTATAAATAGCGAATAACACGAGGAATTTTACTTATTTCCATAATGTTGCCCCACTGTTACTATTCAGCCGTGTTCTCATTGTGTCAGAATGTTATTACATAGACAATAATCGATGGTTTTGTGGACAGGCGGCCGTCAACCACGAGAGGTTGACGCGTAGTAATACACGAGCGCTAGCGAGTTTATTACTACGGCATATGACCTCGAGTGGTTTACAGAGCCGTCTGTCCACAAAACCATCGTTTGTTGTATTTATTATCCATATTCTCCAATAAATTAAACCCAGTTATTGCCATATTAAAAGGTACAACAATAGGGACTATTTCTTTGCTCTCTAGCACAAAGGGACTATTTTTTCCCGTATACCATGGTTTTGAGGCCGTATACCACAGGTTTGAATCCGTATACCACAGTTATGGTATCTGACAGGTTTTATAAAATGGGTCGTGGTTTACTGAGTCCCCATACATTTTCAATGGTGGCTTTTTTTCTTTCTTTTTTTTAAGACGTTTATTTATACTGGCTATTGCTCAGTCCCGAAGGACTGGTCTTAACGCAAAACCAGCTTTGTATACGATGGATAATAATATGCAAAAGGAGCCGAGGCTAATGATGTTATCCTCTCACAAACGCTCGCTTATTCTCGGCTTGAATCTTGAGCTTCGTTCGTTTTGTATGCATCTCACTTTACTGTTCACCTGCGGTTGTTTCAGTCGCTGTCTTCATCATGTGCTGGACGCCTTACTTCGTCATGTCTGCCTGGTGGTGGTTCGACAAGTAGGTCTAATCATTATGTATCTATGACCGAACGCCTATCAAATACTGCCCGCTGCTAGAGGTGCAGTATAGATAATGTTCGGTCTCACTGAGACGTAGTGAATGAGCTATGGAGCGATTACCTAACCCTTTCAGGGCGGACAATGCCTTGAGGCATTCCCCAGCATAGACCGGATAATGCCTTGAGGCATTATTTGTGAAATTTAGCAATATTCACCATTTCATTGTTTTATGAAGAAATAATTTATCAGTATATCTGAAATTTGAAACAAATAATATAAATAAGAATGATGTGTCAAATTACGTGATCAAATAATGGCATATAGGTTTAGACAAAATTCTACCAGTCCCCTGGAGTTATGCCAATTCAAAGTACCCGCCCCAACCAACAGGGCTCTGCCACAGACCCCCGTGTTTAAAGGGTTAATAAGTAAATGCAATAAAGTTCTTTCGTGTTATTTAGGTATATGATAGTAAGAAAATATAGTGACTGAACCGTAGAGATGCTGTTCTCAGCCTTTCGTGATATAAATATGTCTAGATGTCTCCAGGGACGGGACATATTTTATGCTATACAAAATACACCTCGAACTACCCTCCATATGGGTTCAGTAACCAAATTTTTCTCTTATCACAACATCTCTACACGTGTATCTAAACCCCATTACAATACGTCTTCAGTGTCTAATTTCAATATCTCAACATGTATCTAAATCCCATTCCAGTATCTACTTCCTATTATAATATCACAGCAATAATCTAGATCCCATTTCAAGATACATACAGTATCTAATTCCAATTACAATATCTCGTCATGACAAGTATCCAAGTCCCACTACAATATTTCTACAGGCTCTTTAATTGTTCATGTATTATACTTTAAGAAATTCAGCAGAGAAGATAGATCCAAAAGTTCAGAAAGGCCTCTTCATGTTTGCCGTATCTAACTCGTGTATGGACCCTTTAGTTTACGGTAAGTAAATGAATTTACAATTCACCAAGAATTTACCAAGCTCGGTGGCTTGGTGGTAGGGGTGTTCGCCTCGAGCATGGGAGGTCGTGGGTTTAAAACTTGGTCGGGTCATACCAAAGACTTACACAAAAATGGTACCCAATTCTCATTCAGCTTAACACCCGCCATTAGAATTATGAGTAGGGGGCTAGGGCCAGAGTGAAAAAATGGCTGTATCACCGAATCCAATGATTGTACACACAATGATCCCTTCAGAAAAATTGTTAAAAACTAACTTTTCATTTCTCTTCCTCCCACTCCTTTCACATGAGAGGCTTCACAAATTAAACACATATCACCTAATCATAACTATGAGGATGAATTGGAAAGACATGGCCATCAGGGATATATTGAAAATGCTCTGTGAAGCTCAGATGAAGCTCAGACCTGAAAGTTGATAATAATTGCCACCAGGTGGCGATTCGTCCCAGGCTAATTATCAATTGTTAATTATATAAAAAAAAATATAAAAAAAAATTTCATTTGTTTACATCATTTGTTCCAGTTTTTGGTCCTTATACAATCTTAAATCTTTTCAACGTTTTCAAAAAACTCAGTAAACAATTCTGAACAACAATTCGTAATGATATGGTCATACTAATGCTCTTTTTTTTCTTTCTTTTTTTAAATTAAAAGAATTTCCACGACGTGTGGTACACAGGTCTCGCCAGACGGCCGTACACACATAGTAGAAAGAATTTTATCTACATCAATTGTAAAGTAACCAATTATCCTCAACTCATATTCATAAAAAAACTGTCCCTCAGACATTGGGGCCCCGATTTAATTGAACAAATCATCGCTTAAAATCCGTGACACTTTCCTGGAAAGTGTATATTATGATATTGAAGTTTGGTTAAACACATTTCTAACTTAGGAAGTGTGAGTCATTCCGCTAAGTTCCAGATTTTCCTCAAGCTTACACAGAATATAGAAGTAAATACTTAAATGAGTGATACTAGATATCCATGTACGAAAAACTATAAGCTACCAACCTTGTTTTTGACAAAAGTGAAGCAATCAAATTTATATCCTATTATGTTAGGACAACTAGACAAACATTAGATTTTATTCATTTTGGCATTCAACAAGTCAATAGGAACCAGTTAAGACTAGTAATTATCAATATTTAGAAATCACCAGGTGAAAATTTTGTGAATTGTAGAATATGCCTTTGATAAATAAGGATATTCAGCAGTTGTTCGCTGCTAACTGCGAAATCATCGGATTGATTGAAAATACAAACTAAAGGTCGCGCGACCTTTCCAACCTTACAGCCAAGGGCTTTCTCCGTCTCATTTTAACTAATGGAAATCACCCTGAAAGTGCCCTGGTCTTTACAACTTCCAGGAATTGATTATTTTCTTCCAAATATAGTAGTATAGTATAGTAGTCCTGAGAATTTAATTAGATCTATGTCATTACTATAGATGCCACCAATCTGAAGAGTCATAATGTCCGATTATATATGTATATATATATATATATATATATATATGTGTGTGTGTGTGTGTGTGTGTTACATATAACACACTGGGTATATATGTAAATATAAAGGATCACAGGCGCCACCTAGCGTCTCTAAATTACACCAACCTACCACCACTAGCGCCTGCGGGCGTGCATGCAGGTCCATACACTTTACACCTGTCACCTCACCTGGTTGGACGTGTACTCTAAGGTTCTTCAACTTGCTACGGCTACGGCTAGAACACCTATGTTTCGTATACTCGTTTGGTACTTGTATATCATGGTGATTTGTGAGCTATGTGGTATGAGCTATATTCTAGAAATCCCAATGGTTAGCTCATCCTCATTTTCTCGTGTGGCTTCTCTCCTGAAGGTGTCATGGCGAAACAGTCATAACATCATGGTTGGAATAACATATATGCGAAACAAAGGATCATTATCATTAAGAAAAGACCACTTTAAGGAAAAAGTGTACAAAGGATATTGGTATCGTCTTTTCTTTTAAGCAAGAAGTGTTTATTAATAAGATTTCTTATAACTGAAGTACACGTTCCGACAGCACAGAAAGACATACCTGTTTCTGCCTCAGTGAACCAGCCTAGATCCATACAGATCGATACTGCGCCAACCATCTATTATCATCAATAAAACTGAATTTAAAAAAAAAAAAATTATATAACGAGCTTTGCTCTTCTTTATTCAAGATATGAAATCATCCTGTGATGTGCTAATTAATACATGTGAGCAGATCCATCGTAGAATAATGGAATATCCTTAGGGAACACATGGGCAATCCATTGCTGAACAATAGATAGAAATCAGATATGATACATGTGAGCAGATCCATCCTAGAACAATGGAATATCCTTAGGCAACACATGGGCAATCCATTGCTGAACAATAAATAGAAATCAGATATGATACATGTGAGCAGATCCATCGTAGAACAATGGAGTATCCTTAGGCAACACATGGGCAATCCATTGCTGAACAATAAATAGAAATCAGATATGATACATGTGAGCAGATCCATCGTAGAACAATGGAATATCCTTAGGCAACACATGGGCAATCCATTGCTGAACAATAGATAGAAATCAGATATGATACATGTGAGCAGATCCATCGTAGAACAATGGAATATCCTTAGGCAACACATGGGCAATCCATTGCTGAACAATAAATAGAAATCAGATATGAAACATGTGAGCAGATCCATCATTGAACAATGATAACTTGAACTAGATTATAATAATTACAGTATTAATGAAAAAGTGTTGGGGACCTGAGTCAGTGAGTTGGCTCCTTTTTTGGGGTCTTTTTGTTAATTGAAACGGAAGAAGTCTGGTTTTGTGTGGCTCTACAATTACTAGAATATATATTTATCCATCCTCTTCTATCTACAGGACTCTTCAGTCTTGACTTCAAACGTGAGTTCCGACGCTGCTGCTGCTGCTTGCGGGACAAGGCACGTCACGAGGAGATGACGTCACAGGTGCTGCAGCGCGTCAGCGTGCACAGAACACGCACCACGTCCATACAGGGCAACACCCACATTTACTTCCCCATCTCCAGCCGGAAGTTGGGTTACGTCACGGGACGCCAGCCCGCTGCGTCCAGTTTACCCGCAGGGGGCGCCACCAGCCCGGACACGTCATCAAACACCACGTGGACGAGATCTCGTAACGGGAGCGTGGTGAACGGTGGGAAGACGTCGCCGACCGCTCCCAGAGACCAGCCCGCCCAGTGACGTCACGCATCTCATTAAGTGGAGACGTCATCGTCAGCGTGCTCCTCGTCACACGGCCTCAGCTGCCTGAGTGGAGCATACATGTATACGCCGAAGGAACTGCATCGAGATCCATATCCACTGGAAGTAGGCCATCATGGGTTTTGGTTGTGGAGTAATTTCACGAGGATAAGCCGAGTGAGTTAATGTAGCAAACCAAAGTGAATGGTATATTTTCAGTAGTCACAGATCGAGTGAGGTTCAGATTTTTATCTCACCTCTATCCCTGACTGATTGGCTACCATTTGTGACAATATCCCCCACTGAGTATTTTTTTTATAATACTCCATGGACATTGAGTACGGGGTCTCGATATTAAGTCTATGGGGGAAAATACCGGAGGTGAGATAATGAATTATAACCATGTGATCAACCAGGTCCCCATATGAGAAAGTCTGTGGTAGACTGGTGTTTATACACGCAGTGAGGCTTCTTTTCGTTAAAACAATATTTATTGAGTGAATATTGTGTGTATAATCACTGAGTTCGGCGATACAGCCGTTCTTTCACTTGGGCCCTAGCCCCCTACTCCTCTTTATAATGGCGGGTGTTAAGCCAAATGAGCAGTGGGTACCATTTTTGTGGAAGTCTTTGATATGACCTACATTTGAACCCAAGACCACCCATGCTCGAGGCAAACACCCCTACTACTAAGCCACCGAGCATAAAAATATCAGCAAACGTGGAATAATATTGACAGTTGGAAATGATATGAGTGGAAGGAATGTATCTGACAGGGACCGACGCTTGTGTTAAAACAATATGTGATGTGAAGGAGATGAAACTGGGAAATGTTCAGGGACCTGTTTCAGTAGTCTCGTGACATTAGGCCTAGACAGACATCAACAGCGGCACCAACAGTGCAAGCAACAGTGGAAAAAGACTAGCAAATATCTGAAGATCGAAGTGGCCAATCTTCTTCATATTTGGAATGATTATAGATTATATGTATCCCCTACTCATGTTAAAGTGTCATTGCTTAATTCCTACGAGAAGTGAGTGAAACTCTGTGTGTCATCAACTGCAATCTTGTGATCTGTCCGTATGGTGTCACAGACGCCATCTAGACATGTCACGAAACTACTGAAACAGGTCCCTGATTACTGTGAATGGTGTGTGCAAGTCAGTGTTGAGCGCTGACCATGCACATTTCTGCGAAGCCTCTCACGCAATATTCACCGTGTATTTTCCTCCAGCTTTAGGTGGTGCCAGCTTCCTTAAAGGAGCTTGATAAAGGTGTAGCATGAGCACTGCTCCGAGAAACTCAGGATTTCACCTTTAAAGGGGGTGTTCCACTGGACCGACGGTAGCCGATTCCGTAGCCAGACAATCGCCGATTATTATCGGATGCCCTAGAATTTCTCAAATCTTTGAAAATGGTCATTTATTAAACTATTATTATCAGAATTAAATAAATTACAATATGTGAGCTTCCTCTTAAGGGCCAAGGATCAATTGATCGGCTGAGAAATTGGCTTGGTGGATTTTGCCCTTAAATGCTTCAACCTTCAGACACCTATCATAGTAACAGCTTATTTGCCAATGCGCCTGTGAGTGTATTCCCATGATAATGGCTTTAGTACGGCGCTGGAAGGTGTTGGTAAGATCTCCTCAAATATTGTGCAACTGAAATGTCAATTAATGGAAAACACATCTAGGATGTGATTTAACAAAGGCACTTACATGCCGCATTGACTGAAACAGGAATACCTTGAAAGTTTGGAACATTCAATCATTCTGATGATTATATATTCTTTTTATTCTGTTATATGTTGGTGATTTCCCCCATTTCATTGTATTTAAGGGGTATTTGAATTATGTATTGTCTGTATTAAGGAGTTTCGTTTATCACAATGGGGACCCAAAGTGAACCCGTTAAAACAGCAGGTACCAGTGCTTAAAACCCTCATGCTGGAGGCCAGTAAGAACGAGGCTTAGTGATAATGCTATGGGGTTCGAGGCTAGAATTTCATTTTGGTCTCATTTGCTATTATTGAAGTATACTTTACTAGTGTCGTCTCTGAATAAGTTTGTCCACCATGACAGTTGTGTAGTGTATCAAGAATATGCATCTAAAAGTTTGGAGATTGGCACATATAATCTCAAACCACATATACCCAAAGTACTGAATGCCAATATCCGGAAATGATGTTTAAGCACGGGTATCTGCCGTTTCAGTGGGTTCGCGTTGGCTGGCTATTTAATTGACTAAAACATACGGCTCATTTAACTGGTCTAAAGCGTTTTGAGTACTTTATATATTGAATCAAATATAGAGTTCTGTCTTGAGAGGCCTGGTATATTTTGTTTGTGACTTCCAGCTTTTCCTTATCTATTCTGTCCTTTGTTGTTTTCGTAAAATCATTTACTATATACCCATGCCGTATATACTGTAAATACACACCGTAAATACTGTACGGACCGCTGGTCCGTACACTAAAATACGGACCACCTTGCCATACACGTTTATTAACATATCGGTTGTTAAAAATTGAATTAATGTTTTTAAATTTTTTTTGGGGTGTATAGTAAATATATAAGGTCCAACCATGCTTGTACAAGTCACAGAACTCGATGACCATCTCGTTCTGTGAATTGTACAGCATGGTCAGGACGTTCTATATAACTACCGTTGGCTATGAGCAGTGGGTGTTATTGACAAAACTCTGCATATTTTACCTGCCTTCTTTGAGAATGCATTTCTCAATGGTTTATCTAAACATACCCAAGTGTTCATCTACGACCAGAAACCCCCTGCAGCTGTTGGATATTGATGTGATGCTCGCCACTGGCAGCGTGACTATTGTTGTCTACTTGGGACGTATGTTCTTATTATTGACTCTTTGCCTTACAACATGACACTTTCCCATGAAAAGTGATTTTGTCCTCATTATAAGGAGCGAGATGTGCTGAGTGGATTCGGAAATATTAGTAGAGTATGCCACTGCTGACAAAGTAAGCATTCGTGGTGTTTTTGTTCATTATTTTGGTACTCAATCTTCAAGTGCTTATTATTTCAGGTGAGACTTGATACTATAAATTCAAAGGCTGTTATCAGTATAATCCAGCAGAGCTCCCTTTACAATCTTGTTAACAAAGATATTCGAGGATTTCGCCAGACGAAGCAATTTCTGTATTCAGCTCTATAAGATACGATAAATCATGAATGTGACGCCAGACCAAAAGTTGTACATCATCAGAGCAAACTAAATAAAGTTCAATGTTTATAAAAAGGCCGGGTTTCCTGTTCATCTCGTACCACCCCTGTTCAAATAGAATGACCATTTTGATTTATATGATAACTTAGTGATTAAAAATCCCATACTCTTTCTACAACTAGGAGCAAATGGGATGTTCATCATTGATAAATCAGCGTGCAATTATAAATGAATAACAATTAAAAGGTTTGGGCTACATTCAGTGTATGTGGCGTTTCTGTAACCCACTTGCACCGGTCAACTTGCCAATTTCTGCAACTGCCTGATTCTAGGATCCAAACATATCAAGGATCAGTCTATCTTGAGGTATTTCAATCTCAAGTGAGACACTGGCACTCTGCTCCTATAGCACAGTGAATAGCATGCAGATAGTGAAAGGCTAGTTTTTTTGCAACACACTGGAAGTCTATATGTGACCACCTAACATTTTGGCAATTTATATAGGGCATGCGAGAAAGCTCTAAAAGGAGTATATAATCAGTTAGTAGATATGAAAATTTTCATCTGAGTACCTGTATATGTATGTGTAATTAGAATCATAAATGAATTATTTCCGGGAAAATCGGTGAAATCGGCGAAAATCGGGGCCCGATTTTATACATGGGAAAGGTTTTTACACATCAGAATCATAAATGAAGTTAGTGACGAGTTAAGAGTCCAGACAGACCTGTTTACCGTTAACCAGAGTACCACAGAGCATCATGATGCCATCATGATCGCTATCTTACAAATGATGCTGGATATCCCATACGACTAAGAGTATTCATGCACTGTGTAAGTTCATTGTCAGTCTAGGGCACATGAGTCAATCTATTACAATAGATATGATATATCGAAATAGAATGAACACTAGTTACCCAACGACATCTGGCACATTCTAGATCTGAATGAATGAAACTAATATGCTCGGTATCTGCCCACTAGTATGGGAACGGTTTGCCTTATTGCTAATTAGTTCTGAAATGATTGGTGAGAGGACCACAAACCAATTAGTTCTGAGTTCATTGGATCTAATCCAAGGAAGAAAATGGAGAAAAAAAGTTATGCATTGTAGTCATTTCTATGTGCGAGACACAATAGAGATCGAATTACTTTAACCAGACCACAGAAGACAGCCTGCGGCCCATTTAATAATCTAAGCTCGCACATGAAGACCCTGTTCTGTATCCCGTGGAGACCCAGGAACGAAGTGGGTCAACTTTATTTATTAATGCTTATGGACGACCTCGTGCACGGCTGAGACTGTCTACAGGGGTGTCAGAATATTTTAAAAGTGGCGGGGGGGGGGGGGGGCGAACTGAAATATTGCTGACTTTTTTCTTGGTATGAAGTTAGACTTTGACATTGGCCTGTTCTACTGGATTTACGTGAATCTGCGAAAAGTCTTTGAAAAGTCAGGTCTTAGCTTTCATTGCACGCTAAAAAGTTTTCAACATTTTTACATGGTGAAAAGACAGGGCTTAGTCATCATTGCACACTAAAAAGTCAGACATTGACATTTTTCCACTGTGAAAAGTCAGGTCTTACCTATTGTTGCATGCTAAAAAGTTAGACTTAGACATTGTTCAATGCTGAACCTACCTAAATGTTATTAAACGATAATCATTACACGAGGTACCGATAAGGTTCTTCATGTACGAGCCTGGATTATTTAATGGGCCCCAGGTTCATGTCAGGTTCTGATCAATGTATGCTCACGGCCTTGAAGCAGCGAACACGCACCATTAGGCTGATCACATAAAGTCCTATTGATATGCACCGCAGGCAGACAGGCTCAGGCAGTTATGGTAATGTGAGATATCCATGTCTAATAATCATCTACAGTATTATTCAATATGTCTGTGTCGATTTATCTGGCTTTGTCTGGAGCGCTATGAGGCAGGACCATCCTAGAGATGATTAGAAAGACAGAACATCTCTTGACTAATCAGGGGCGCGTTGTATGTATTATTATATACCCATGACGTATATATCGTAAATACGCACCTTTTCGCCGTATAATGTATAAATATAATACTGCATCGGGTTCCGTATAGCAGTATACTGAACACATTGAACGCACGTTGCTATGTATACTGAACACATTGATGCACTTTGCTATGTATACTGAACACGTTGGCGCACGTTGCTATGTGAATTGAACACATTGATGCACGTTGCTATGTGGATTGAACACATTGTTCATAATTGAACAGTACACTCTTATACCCGTATAAGAGTGTACTGACAAAGTTGCGCTATCGGTGGATTTATGAATTTGACGTTAATTTGACGAAGTTCTGGTTAAATTTCAACATTTGCGGGTATATAATAAATATAGAACGCCCTACCATGCTCGTACATGCTACAAAACCCGATGAACATTAACGGTGAATACGGAACTCGGCGTAAACGCCTCGTTCCGTATTCCCCGTTAATGTTCATCGAGTTTTGTAGCATGTACAGCATGGTCAGGACGTAAAAGCCTCGTTCCTTATTCCCCGTTAATGTTCATCAAGTTTTGTAGCATGTACAGCATGGTCAGGACGTAAACGCCTCGTTCCTTATTCCCCATTAATGTTCATCGAGTTTTGTAGCATGTACAGCATTGTCAGGACGTTCTCTATAATTACTCCTCCCTCTATCCATAATGACGTTTTGTTATATAACTCTAGACCATCCTACTAAAATTGACTTCATTTTTAGAGGACCCCCCTCCTCCGCAAGCCCATGTCATGTCAGACCTCGAAACATTTTCCTTTGTGACATGGATGTAAAGGTTTGGTAACTTTTCACCTACAGATATTTGTCGCTACAAATTGCCGCCAGACACCCTTCGGTGCAAAGGTCACATTCAGAAGGCATTTAGGAAACATTGTGTGTTCTGATAGGCAGCATTCTGACATGCAGTCTTCTAACAGGCGGGCCATTGCCAGGCAGGCTACTAACAGGCAGGCCACTGACAGACAGGCCACTGACAAACAGGCCACTGACAGTCAGGCCACTGAAAGGCAGGCCATTGACAGGCAGGCCACTGACAGACAGGCCACTGACAGGCAGGCCATTGACAGGCAGGCCACTGAAAGGCAGGCCATTGACAGGCAGGCCACTGACAGACAGGCCACTGACAGGCAGGCCATTGACAGGCAGGCCACTGACAGACAGGCCACTGAAAGATGGGCGTTCACCAACCACGACAAGGCTATGACAAGTGCAGACAAGAAAGTTCCAATCGGTGCCTTGTCGCAGCCTTGTCGTAAGAAGTGGGGCTCTGTGACAGTGTTGTCGGGGCATGCAATAGACATTACTGGTTCCCGTAAAAAAGACATCCATGGTACCGACACACTAAGACAGTGATATCAAGAAAACCACGTTACTCCACCACAAGGGTCCGGTCGTGGGGAAAATGTTTGGTGATGTCATAACTTTGTCGGAAGGCTCCCGACAAGCTTTCAATCGCAGCCCAATCGTGGCCTTGACATGGCCTTGTCGTAGACTCTTGTTGGGAACTGAGGTCCACAAACCACAACAAGGCCTCCAATTGTAGGCCAATCGGTGACCTTGTCAGGAACCCATTGTCGTAGCCTTGTGGTGGTTGGTGGACGCCCCCCTTAATGTGCATGAACAATATTGATATAGTAGAGAAATCTCAATAAGTTACAATGTCATGGAGTCGGTATGTTTTACAACTTGAATAGGATTAAATCGGGCAAATCCCCTATTATCACTCAAATGAAGGGGAGGGAGAAAGGGAGGGAGATTGTCTGCTGATTAGGAAGTTTGCGCACCAGCTGAGAGCAGACAGGTATGAAGGCGTAGGGGTGAGGCTAGACTTGCTCAAGAACATTCATTAAATGATTAAAGAAAATCGGAATACAATTCATTATAGCATGTGTCCTTCTCTGACTGGCCCATGAATCAAAGACTTGTCCGCTCTGACTAGAATCTCCTGTTTATGAACCCAAGCCCCTCCCTGTAACCCTATACCTCCCTCTACCCCTCCCCCTCTCTTCCTCCAGTTCCCTGCCTGCCTGTGTTCTCATAGCAATATATTTCGCCTACTCCTGACTATGTCTCGATTGAAATCAAAGTGAGAGGGTATCAATCTCCAAGCAGATATCCTGACCAGTAGCCAGACCTCTGCTTGGGGAGTGTGGTGCAAAATCGCACCAGCCTACACGGCCGTTTACGGATGAGACCAGTCCCTGTATCAAGCGGGTGGAGGGGTAGGGGCGGTGTGGTGGCGGTAGGATACAGGGACTGAGGCCAGTCTAGGGTGAGGCTTGTGTGCTGTGAGCACACATTAGAGACATTATTAGAGACATTATTGACCGTGATGAAATTGGAAGCTATTTGTAATTAATAACTGGTCTTGCATTGAAACCAGCGGATATACTTTCAGCTGAGCATAGCCCAGCCTAAATAAAAGTTAGAAAAAAAGGTGTGAAGGCGTTGGGCTGAGGCTTGTGGGCCTCCTCTCAGCTCAGTAACAAATCCTCATCATCAGATCCCAATGGTTCTATTCCGGGATTTGATTGGTTCCTATGTCTCCTATTCGCTGATAGGTCTGCCTGTTTAGGATGTAATTTGGCTGCCAGGGCGCATGTTTATTTTGATAGATAAAGCGTACAATTGCAATCCACAACACTCCTCCACAAAGGGTGTTATGGGTTAAGACCATTTTTACGACAGGGACTGATTGCAAAGGGCACCGATTGGATTGAGCTAGCGGAAATTCGCTGACAGCTTACCTTCATTTATTGAAAAAGAAATACAAATCCAATAAAACGATAATGTAAAACCAATAAATTCATTAAAGAAGGTTGTGAGTAAATAAAGAAAAAGCACAAGAACAATGTAGTTTAGCTGAAAGAATTTTTAAGCATCCTGATGCTAGGACAATGCTAACAGTGGGCAATTTACTTTAATTACTAAATGGGAACACCTCTAGGACTAGCTTAAGTTAGAGCTAAGAGATGACCCTGTTTATTAAACATACCCCTGGTTTCAACTAGACCAGACCAAGGTCTAATTCAATAAATTCAACAACAAATAATTGCCTGATAATACTGAATTTTTCCCTCCCCAATCTCGATGTTGATTAAATCCCATGATAAAATATTTATACCTTAATCAGCTTGTTTGTTTTTTTGTGGATCTAGAACAAACTTGATTCAATAAAATGTCAATGACCGTCTTGTCATCAATTCTTTTACCCACCTATTAAGAAATATATATACAGGTATATATGTGTTACATGTAACACACTGGGTATATGTAAATATAAAGGATCACAGGCGCCACCTAGCGTCTCCAAATTACATCAACCTACCACCACTAGCGCCTGCGAGCGCGCATGCACGTCCATACACTTTGCACCTGTCACCTCACCTGGTTAGATGTGTACTACGGTTCTTCAACTTGCTACGGCTGCGTCTACGGCTACAACACCTATGTTTCGTATACTCGTTTGGTACTTGTATATCATGGTGATTAGAGAGCTATGTGGTATGAGCTACGATGGCCGGAAAAGGACCTGAACACATTGTGAATCTCCAGAGCAGAAATCTACATGTAATAGAACTCACGCCTCAGAGCAGTGAACGGGAGTCTTTCTAAAAGATGCTGGGAAACACAAACTTACTGCGAAGATGTGCTTTGGTCATTTTTCACACACAAGCTACTACAGCTAATATCTTATTGGCTCAGACTTCAGATTAGACTGTCACCTGAGCTTCCAACAAATTCCAGAGAACATCCCCCCAGTGTCCTAACATTAGAGAGTAGATTTAGCTGTCACTGAGTCGATGTCGAGACAAAGAACGGAGACAACTACAGGAACCATCGTTTGGGAGGTAAAACTTCTGCAATCGAGATTTCAGCAATTCAACATCACAACACTGCTGGTCAATTTCAGTGAAACAACTGTTTGTTATTGCACACTCATTTAACAATGATAGTGCTGGAAATGCCTGTGGGAGAAGATGATCTATTATTCAATGGTCTTCAGAAAGATCCCTCTTTACTGTGGATTGCTTGGACGTGCAGTATTAATCCAAGCTGTCGCTTATCCTCGATATTGTGTTCTGCGCTTTCGGAAACAGGTCCCCAAGGCTTGTATCTAATCAGGAGCTGGATATTGTGTTTGTTCTTTCTGCGCTTTCAAGTCCCACCTAATGAGAACAACGATTAATTCAGTGTTACTCCATCGGCATGCCTTGATTGGATATTCCTATAATTGCTTTGGACAGATTTTAAAGTAACTTGGATTAAGTTTTGTTCATAATAATCGGTCATTAGGTGAAAACAGAGTGTGTTTTGGGGTTAAAAATGGTTACATTTTCAAGGAGGACCACCACCGGCTATTGGATAGGGTGCACATAATCAGTGGGGTTTTCGTCGGCAGATGGAAACGCATCATATTTATATAGAACTGCATAGAGAATCGTATAAACAGACAATACTCCACGAGTTTGCCTGTGCCTGAATCGTCATTGAGGCGAAGCCGAGTGACGATTATGGCACATCCAAATGAGTGGAATGCTGTCTATTTACGATTCGAGTGCGCTTCTGGATTGATCTCATCCCTTTTTACGTTATTAGATAGCATCAGAATTTCAGAATAGTTTGAATATACCCAGCAAATTCATATAACGTCATCTCACATTCCCTACGCCACGGCTGTGGCGTAGTATTGTCACTTTTCGGGGGTGATCGTTGAGTATTTTTCCTAATGTTATTTCTACGGCTAAACTTGTACCAGGGGTGAGATGATTAGTAGAAACCAAACGAGAGTTAGCCTTGTCAATGTTTATGCCACGATGGGCAGGTTGTGTATTACTACACGAGGCGTTAGCCAAGTGCAGTGAGTAGCAGACCTGACCAGAGTGACCAGTATAACCATTGAGAAGGCTAACTTGAGTTCGGTTTAGTGTTTATCCTACCCCATCTCACCGATATACAGAGAAAATGTTGTAATTGTCCATGTAAGTACCGTGTTGACACTCATCAGAGGATGACCACATTTATCAATGCTGCCGGATCTACTTTCGTTATCTCGTCCCTGATTGGTCCGTCTTTTTATTCACCTTGGTGCATAAATAACACTTAATTCAGCGCTCCGTCAAATACATTGAGTCAATGTTAAACCTTTTTTATTAGGGGTAGGATAGATAACCGTGAAGTATGGCTGAAAGCCGAACTTCATGTCCAGGCCATTTACACAGGAAACGATGAGCACTTACCCCTGAAGCCCGACGAACTAGTAACACCCGAGCCATTCGGACGGGAAGGAAAAAGCACTTAGTCCTAGAGTCAGATTCCCCATGCCAGACCTTTCAGTGAGCTTTGTGAAATTCTATGTGAAATGGTGAGATCTGACTTGTGAAATTGCCTCTAGTTTTATACTTCACTCAGCGACCAAAGCTGGTTGAAATATTACTTTTCCTGTAGGCTTAGGTGTGTGTATCTCACCCCTAGTATTTTTGTCCCATAGACTTACCACCGGGAACTCGTTCTCCATGCCCCTACGAATATTGCAGTCCGTTCTCCATGGTCTATATCCTGTGCGTAAGGTTGTACAGGGTGAGATAAATATAGAAAATTCATTTGGTCAAAGTCATCATTCTCCAACTCGTTTGAACGCTATCCGATATTTACTCGGCTGTCGCCTTGTTCATAGGATTCCACATCAAACTCATGGAGAACGACGACTTTGACCTAAATTTGTTTATTTCTTCTTTAATACCTATGACTGAACGCCTATGAGATACTACACCCTGCTAGGGGATGCAGTATAAATAATGTCGGGGCTCACTGAGACGTAGTAAATGTTCTATGAATTGATGAGCTGATGAGTGAATAAAATAGCATTGTTTTCACGTTCTTCGGTGTACATAACAATAGGAAACATAATGACTGAGCCTTGGAGATGCTATTCCTAGCCTTTTGTAACATAAATATGTCCCTCCACCTCGGGCGTCGGGTCGTATTTTATGTTTTTTTTAAAAAACCTCAAATGGCCATCACTTCAAGGCCGAGATCGGAAACACGGACGCTTGTATACGTCTATAGATGAGGCGTATACACGACGTAAAATAGGACTACCTTGTATACGCAAAATGATACATACGCCAGGTGTATACATATGTAAAATAGGGGGTTTTGCGCAGTGTTTGGTAAAAGGTAAAGTATGAATTCCTGTGGGTATTCACAGCTGAGGGTGACGAGAGTAATTTTTGTTTCTTGCACACGTAATCAGCGGCGTTCATTAGCTTTTAATCAATCTTATTACAATTAACAGTAGCAGAATCAGGTTAAATATGAAATAATAGTTCCCATACACGTCATTTTGTGATAGTGATTCTGGAAACCGTGACGTTTCTTGCTTGGTGTGTCTCCTGCTTTACCTCCTTTTTGAAAGTCTCACTCTCCACACCAAAACAGGTTACGAGCATTCATTGCGCTTTCTTATCATACTTCCTTTATTAATTATAACTAAGTCTGGACTGGCATTGTTAAAATTAATTCAGAGAAAACTTTTAATGACTTGCAGTCTGAGTGGAATAATGCCGAGGGCATAAAGGCATGATTAAAACAAAACCCTAAAGGAGAGAATTGTTCGTTGGTGTGGGTGGGTGGGCAAAAACCGTCCTGAGGGTCTGTAGACGGGCAGATAATTCATATAACAGCCGCTTGGCGTAGATACCTCAGGCGTAGCCGATAGAGGGCGTAGATGTAGGAGTCCTCCTCTGTAGAATTACTGAGAATTTACAATTCTCCACAATGATTAACCTCAAAGTATCACCATCATTGAATGAGTCACTTATCAGCATAATTTGCATAGATCTATCATCACATCTAAAAAACCATCATTTTTTGCCGCAGGTAGAATCTCACCATCTCTGTATGGCCTGGTCATGCAGAAATCATGGTGGCGAACATGGTAGGGGCAATAGCATACAAGGTTTATACACTGGCAACCAGAGCTATACAAAATTAGCTCTGGTCGGGTTAAATAAGCGGCCTCCTTGACCCAGTAGCAGTATCTGTTTGTTATTCTCCTAGCAGATCATTGGTATTGCTTGGAGAGTGTATTTAGTCATAACCTTGAAGCCAATTTACTTTTTTTTTATTTTCTGTTGTGTGTATTTTTAGAATAGAACCACCATGAAGCTAGATTCCATTCTCAATTTATTAAACTATGAATTCTACCTGTTGACTATTTCTGCTTTTAGAGCCTACATAGAATAAAACTATTTGGTTTGAGGCGCACCCCGAGTGATCCCGTGTGTGATTTAACCCGAACAAACCCGATATCGTAGAAGAGGTTAGCTGCCAAACTAACAAGGTACAGTGACTCCGCCACGCCCTCTACTGGATCTCGGAGGTATAACCAGGTCGTGTGACCGTACACTGGCCGCCAGAGCTAAAAAACTTTGCTCCTGAAATGAGCGGATACGCGTCGCCGCATAAAATGTGGCGTTTTATGACTATTTTTACGCGGACCTTCTTCCCCGGTCTCATTTGATATGTGCCCCATAACTGCTGTATCGCTATCACATCGTAAACTTGGCGATACCGCGTCAATATAGTGATATTATCTGATATTACGGGAGTAATACTTTTTCCAGTCGTATCGTGAAGTAATTGTAAAAATAAATTTGCGATCCAATTAAAGCCAACGATACCACAAAAAGAGAAGCAACGACCCCCAAGGAAGTTAGACTCATTTTCCTTAGGCCCGGCGTCCACCTACTGCGATATGGCTCCGATATGGTCTACGATGCACCTCCCAATACAAAATCAAAATCGCGTTGGAAGGTCACCTAATATCGGGGCAGTTGACCACGTTTCTGCGATTAGACACCGATAAAAACCCCATACAATGCGTGATGGATTGGCATGTCTAGACATATGTCTACGATTTTGCACCTTCCTGATATGGCACCGATTTTGACATTTTGTATCGGTGCCATATCTGGAGGTCTACGATTCTATCGTAGTAGGTGGACGCCGGGCCTTACTCCTTAATTATCATTCATAGTGCTGTATAGACTTTGCAATCATCAGCTGTTCCCAAGTTTGGAGATGGGTCTTCATTTGTTCTGTTTGTTCTCTTGTTCCCAACTACCAAACAGGGCACTGCATACTCCTTATCCATGAGAGCATTTTGTCCCCGAGTTCTCATGGGGAATGACCTTCTTGTCTGCCATCCATACACAGAGGAGGTGAAGTGGTTTCTGAGTCGGCGGTCAATCACAGAAAATACAGACAGACACTGTATAGCATGTAGAATGTGAATGTTCTGAACAGTCGTCTCCTGCAGGGAACTGAAGGCTGCAATCAGGAAATTCAGTAGCAGAATACCAGTCATGAAGACAAAGATGAAGTGTAGGACTTTGAGACTGATCTGATCCACTGGATTGAATGAAGCAGGGTCATTTATGTTGAGCATTAGTAGGAAGACCGTGTACATGGAAGACGTGATGCCTGCAAATTCATTGGGGCACTCCTTCCCTTTCTTGCCCGAATTCACAAGATAACTAAAAGCCATAACATAAGGTAAACTGCAGAAAATGTAAATAAGGATGAAATATAGGAGTTGTGCTACCATGACCTGCAAAGCAATTACAATAACACCAATCAGCGGTATCAGCTGTATGAAGAACATCAAGCACCACGATGCAGTTATTGAGATTCCGATGTACGTCAGGTTAAGAATCACAAGTGGAAGTTCTTTTCTATTGCGCAAAGCGTATATTCTGTTCACTTCATAGAGAAGAATCAGAGAGTAACTGACGAATTGTGCAAGCCTGTAAAATGCATACTGCACAGCAGGTCTCCCTTTGCTTTGTGGTTTGCTTTTACAAGCAAGCTTTTTCAGGATTAGTCTGAAAACGTCAAATATGTCAAACGCTACTACAATCAGAGCATTTACTAGCACGTAGAAAAGTAGCGCAAATAGAATCTCAATCCTCATTACTGATTTCTCGTCCATTCCACATTCTGATTCATGTTCTGTGCCATTGAACATCATGACGGTGTTATTCAATCGAACCAGAATGTCCTTATCGGAAATCGCGTGATTGGTCACCATGAAAAGGGTCATGAATAAGAATCTTGTGAGCGCCCACATGAGAACTACTGGCCTGGTCGCTTTGCTTTTGATCTTTAACCAATTCTGAATGAAGGTGGTTCTAAAGAGTTCATGTGTAGAAGAGTCTTTCAACTTGTTTTCATCCACATTCATTATCAAATACAGTGGCGAGAAATTCAATCTGTTGGTCGGGCCTTGTCTCTCGTAGTCTGTGACTATAAACCACTCTATGTTGAAGAGGCTGTTGACCTCCTCTGTAATCATGTAAATACCTTCTGTGCGAAATATTCTCTCCAGCAGCATGAAGACACCCAGATAGGCGGCGTACTCAACGGGCTTAAAACCTTTGTCATTCACAGCATCAAGAAGACACACCATCTGATCCCGACTCAGAATCTCTTGTAAGTGTGAATACGTCGTCAACATGGATTCCTCCAGGCCCGGTTCCCAGAAGGCAGTGAGGATGAGGATGTGTAGGATATTATTCCCACCTGCCTCCTTCTTGAACACATCTACTCCGTAATCCAGCAGGACGTCCATAACTTTCTGAACACCAGCCGCCCCGGCCACACACCAGGGCAGTGTCAAGGGGGACTGCGCCACTTCCATGGCACCGCACTGAAGTAGTTTCTCCAGACCGTGCTCTGTGAATTGGAAATGACCATTCAGAAGTTGGTGTCTTCTTGCGGCATCAGCTTTCCGTAGAATGTCCTTTGCTGTAGCTGCATCATCCCCAACAAGGGTCTCGTACCATAAACTGTGGACATCAAGCTCAAGGCTCGTCATCGTGTCAGCGCTGATGACTTCACTGAGGTGGATCTTCTTGTCTTTCACAGGAATGTCCCGCTTGTCCATTGCTACGCTTATTCTATCTTCTTCCAAGAGGAATACCATCTGTTATTACTTTGACGAGCATCACCAGACCTGTAAAGAAAGGTAAACATGAGTTGATGAGGATTGGTTGAATAGTCCTATAAACCTCTTATTCGTTATTTGTATATTTATATACAACTACACCCTTCCTATAGGGGACAGAGCCATTGTTAGTTCATGAAGCAGTCACTAGGTGGTGGGGGGACAAAACCTGTATTCTTGCTCTTTGTTCTTACGAAATTCAGCTGCCTTTCAATGTTTTACCAAGGTTCCTTTGACTCTCTACACTGATCCCAGAGCGGGAAGATATAATGCTAAAACCCAGGACATGATGTTTTTCACATGGAACACTTTATTTACATATGTGAGAAAGGCAAGAAAAGCGACATTTCCCAATTATCACTCACTTCTTTTGCACCTCCTTTAGTGAAGAACAGCTACTTTTTCACCTCCTTTGGTGAAGAACACCTACTCGGGGGGCGTCATGGCGGCGCCCATGGATCATAGACTATATGCCGTATAACCTTACATCAGGTTGATTTGGTTTTGACTAAGTCCAACAAGCAGTCCATGCCCCACGTTCCTATGCGTCCATCTTAGTGCCGATTCCATCGAGCACCCGAAACTTGCAGAAATGAAAATCGGCAAATTTCGTATAAGCATAGCTGGCGGTGGAAGCGCACATTTTTTTTCTGGTAACTTCGGGCGCCAATACGATTTATCGTGCGAGAAAATTCACCATATAAGATATTCTTTGATACATTCCAAGGACTTCAGAAACTTTCCGATAACGATTCTAGTCTGTAGGAATTTCAACAAAATAAAATGTTGCTATATTGCCATGATACTAATACACTGCACGAAAACCACCATTTTACATATATATACGCCATCGTGATAACGCACGTATCGGCTGTATCGTGGCTTGTTTATACTTGTATACACCTCTTATACGCGTCTTCATTTTGGGCGTTTCCATATGTAGACGCGCGTGACTTGGCTGTCTTTCATGCCTGGCGTATATAAGATAAAACATACTCTGCGCAATATATATACGCCAGGCATATATATGATACCAAAAAAAAAAAAATTGCGACCCACGGGCCGCCCCGTCCTTTGAGTGTTGGTAGAGGATGCACCAACACTGACATGCCACCCGCTACCTTCCAACCCCACCCCCTACCGCCCCCCCCCACCACCCCATGCCACCCCACCACCCTACACTCACTCTACCCACAGTGAAGCCCTGGTACACGACCCCTGCCTCCCTGCACTGTCTGTAGACGGATTAGCAGCCGCTCAGCGTGTGTAAGATGATTTCAGTCCTGAGGGCGGGCAGATGAGCGGGTGGCTGTGAGGGTGGCGGCCGCATTCACACTACTTCTGACAAGGTGGGGGCGGAGTCGGAGTCGGAGTCGGAGTCGGGAGGAGGACTTCAGGCGCACAGAGACACTGGGGGGAGGCGATTATATAGTAAGCCTGACTGTTCACAGACTGAAATGGTGTTTTAAAGTTTAAAAAAATCAGAAAAACTGTAAAAAAACAGCTTAATGCATGGTTTATTATGTGTAATTAATCAATTTATACTCAATCAGGTTTTATAAAGGTTTTATAAAAAAAATTGGTAATATAAGATTGCATTTTTCATATAAAACAGACTTGGATGGTTAATGGCAAATGAAATATGCTACCACTGATGTCCCCAAGTGGCAGAGGTCGGAATTATTGGACAGTGGCGTAAATAAACAGAATAAGGCGTATATATGACATATATAAGATGGCACCATGGACACGTATATACGCCACTAGATAAGGCGTCTACGAGACACCTAATAGGTCGAACTTCTAGACGCAAAATCCTACTGTAAGACGCGTTTCGCATACATATGTAAAGCGGTAAGTTTTGTGCAGTGATAATAGGTACTTAAACGAGAAGAACATGGTTAACACGGCAACTTTTGGGACTACTTTCTGACAGATTGAACTGATTCTGTCGGGGATTAATTGGGTAAAGAGTTGTTATAAAACACTGGTCGGCAGGTGGAAGTGAACCAAACGCATTCAAAATTGCCGTTCCTTTGTGCAGATATTAAGTGCTTGCTACAGCCTGCGCTATTTTAGAATATGAGAAGCAGTGATTTCTGTCGGCCTGTGAGAAAACACTTATAAACAGGAGAAACTGCATGTTTCATGCGGCTCCGCGAAAATATGTGCCCACCACCAGCGGGTCCGAGATGTGCTTTTATGTGTTATGTGCAATGTGCCAATTCGATCCGTTTTTGTTTTTTTTCGTGTGTAAAGTTTCTTTATTGCTCAAGTCATTTTACAGTTACATTCCAGCATTTCTTTTAATCAAACACATTTGTTTATCCTATTCCAGTTTGTTATAACACTGTAAGTAATATTTCAAAAGAGCAATAAAATGGCATTTTGGCTTCAATCCATTTGGGTTGGTTTTCTAGCCATTGCCGTTGCGGTGCAGATGATGAGATATTACTCATGTGCAGTGCAGTTCGGTTTGGTTGATTTTAGGTCTAGTCAGTGTAGAATTTCTCATCCCAGACATTACAATGTCTTAAGAACTTTACTTCATTTCCCTATTCCTTAGCACCCCTCTCATAAGATCTCACACTCTCTAAATGGTATTCTGTACAAGGTTCTCACTACGCTCTTTGGGTGAAGAATTCTTAATGAACTTGGCTAAGAGCTTTGAGAATCCACTGGTACACAGTATTCCTACTAGGTGGCATCAATGAGATTATAGGAATCTTTGGTTGCATTGATGTACGTCTTTAGCACGGGATGCAGGCCAGTGGATTCTCAAGGCTCTAAGCCTAGTTCGTTAAGAATTCTTCTCCATAGAGCGTAATGAGAGTACAAAATACGACTTATAGAGTGTGAGATCTTATGAGAGGGGTGCACCTAGATCTGTCTGCATGGATGTCCAGGTTTCAGGTTGTTTATAGCTGTTCTTGAATTCTCCTAGGAATTCAATAAGCTCTTTTCTGTTGCTGCTGTAGGAGGCACTGTCTTCTTCAGGATATGTTCCCGGTTCGCCTTTGTTACCTGACGCATTAGTTGTGCAATGCTCAGATGCGTGTTGCATGTTGCGTGTCTGGCACACGGGAGCTAATTCATCTTTTAGAAGGTGTCTATGTGTCAGTTTGGTGTGACCAGTCTACAGGAAGGTCAGTTTCACCTGTTCTGGTCTTGTCAGGCTCAGTGCAGTTCATAGTGAGCAAACTGCAGTACTTTTAGTTGTCAGGAGAACTCGACCCACTTTGGAAAAATCGATTAGAGAACTTGACCTGTTTCGGATATTTATGAATAACATATTTTCTTATAGAAGTAAAGGTCTGACTAGCTAGCTTTTAGAGAAATTTACCAGTAGATATTGAAAATAAGTCCAGTTATGTATAGGTGTAGGGTTAACGTTAGGGATAGGGTTAGGGTTAGGGATAGACTTAAGGGAAGGGTTTTCTGTTTGTTTTCTTCCCCAGAGAGGACCAAATTTGAATCCAAGGTAACATATTAACTACTAAATAAAGTATTTATCCAAAGTTCACTTGAGTAACTTGAGTTGATAAGATTTAGAACAGGTCGAATTCATTATGTGTCGAGTTCTTAAAACGGTTCGAGTTTTTTACAGCTCCAGTTGGTTACGGGTCGAGTTCTCCAGTATTCATATATTCACACCTTGTACCAGATGCTCAAGCCTTTCACTCAGGTGGCAGGTCTCAAAAGTGTGATAGCAAAGCAAGCTGTAAAGGCTTTTGTACCTCAAGCAGATTGAACTGAAATCTTTCTTCTCCAAACACCTCACCACACAGGGGAACATTAGATATGGTCCAGAAACATTGACCATTCATCGATTGCATAAATGCCAGGGAGTGGTACTTGACTTGTGCAGATGTTTGCAAAGCATATAAAACAAGTCATTCACCCTGCTAATGATTGCATATTTAGATTGAAAACATTTCGAAAATCCATTTCTGAAACGGTTATTTACAGGTCCGTCATTGGGCTAACCCTTGAATATACTGGACTATTTGAGCGTGGGCCACACGCGCATATATTCTTCCGAAATGTTAGAGTGGTCACATAGATTTTGAGCATGCTGCAAAAATACCGTGGTGCCACCGGTCTAGTGACACATGCTCAATACATGCAGAAAATCTAGGATTTCATGTAAACTGCAGATTCTAGCATGACTCAGTAGACCAGGATGAATTATGTGAGACTGCATGATGGGATTGAAGCAGTGGAACACCCCCCCCCCCCCCTATGAACGATAATAGGGGCTCCATACATAGGTGTAATTACCTTACAAGATTCAGTAGGATCCAGCAAGATCTAGCAAGGTACGGGGAGACACTGCCCGACCCCGTCAGGTAAAAGAAGGTCATGCTGGTGGAATCAGCACTTTACATCTGTCCTATAGTGAGGTCTAGATCTGAGAAGATGTTCACCAGTTAACTTACCCGAGGTCCTCCGGCTGTGCGCATGCCCTGCTCTAACCACACTGACTGACCCTCACTGAGAATGAACCCCACGTCGCACCCGGGACAATAGCCCTTAATCCCACCACACTGTTTACACCCCACGCTAGACTGGCTCCAGTCCCTGCATCCTATGGCTACCCTCCTCGCTGGGATACAGGCTCCAGTCCCTGCATACTATGGCTACCCTCCCTGCTGGGATACAGGGACTGGTGTTGGATTTCTGGTGTTGTTTAGCACCAGTATTCCCAACACCCTCCATACAGATATCCTGGCTACTGGTCAGGATATCTGCTATCACTTTGATCTCAATCGGGTCACAGTCAGGAGCAGGCGAAATTTATTGCTATGACAACACAGGCGGCCAGAGAACTGGAGGAATGGAGGGGGAGGGGTATGAGGAGGTGTAGGGTTACAGGGAGCAGCTTGGGGTCATAAACAGGAGATTTCGTTCATAGTGGACAAGTCTTTGATTCATGGGCCAGTCAGAGAAGGATACATACTATGATGAACTTTATTCTGATTCTGTTTAATCATATAATGGATAATCAAAGACTTGAGCAAGTCTAACCCCGCCCCAACCCGGCAGTGCCTGACCAGGGAATGCCCGGACACAATGCGCCCACACCTGTGGTGGGGTGATAGTGGGCGGGGGTACACCCCTCCATACAAGATGCAGACCGCCACAGCTTCACTGAATAGACCGTGTGCTTTCTATTATTCGATCAGCTCGGTTTAGCAGTGGATAGTTTAGTTAAACCATAACTGTGTCAAACACAGGTCACCTTCGTGTCTCTGAGATTCCCAGCTTTCACACCTAGAGTGTGGGCGGAAGGTGTTAGAGCGGTAGGTGTCATTTCGGGTAAGAAGTGAAGGCTTGCAATTCGACAGTATTGAATTAATGCCTATGAGCCTCTGAGTAACTTCATATGTGGATAAGACTTCTTCCTACCCGGAAAATTTGGTCCCCGATTTTCGCTGATCTCACCGATTTGCCCTGAAAAACGATTGCCCATACGGGTCACTGCACCTTCCTACACTGATACATTTCATTAACTTGTTAGTTTGTAACTGTCTTGAATGCAGGCATTGTGTAACCAGGCAGATGAGCTGCGACACTGGGCTTGGAAAAAGGGTCCGGTGTTCTGAGTTAAATATAAGTTTGATAGTGATGGTGAGGGTGGGGAGTCGAACGAGCACTATGGAGTTAAAATACACGTAGTTACCCGCAATAGTCAATAAGATTTCTATACAGCATATAGCCTATGATCCATGGGCGCCGCCATGACGCCCCCCGAGTAGGTGTTCGTCACTATAGGAGGTGGAAAAGAAGTGAGTGATAATTGGGAAATGTCACTTTAGCCTTGCTCACATATTTATATAAAGTGTTCCATATGGAAAATATCATGGGTCTTGGGTTTAGTTATTATGTCATCCTACTTTGGGATGGGTGTAGAGAATCAAGGGAACCATGGTCAAATATTGAAAGGCAGTTGAATTTTGTAAGAACAAAGAGCCAGAATACAGGTTTGTCCCCCGACCACCTAGTGACTGTTTCGTGAACCAACAATGGCTCTGTCCCCTATAGATTTATACATTTATATAGGTCTTATTTTGGGGGTACGATGCCTGTATCCTTGTAATTTAGATTAGGATGACCAAACTATTAGAAGGGCTGGGACTCGACTGAAATAGTAATAATACGAGAAATAAACGACAAAGGTGCTAGTGCGAAGGCTAAAAAAAGGTTGATAATCCTTATATAAATGACTACCTGATGCACTTCAGACAGCGTGAAGTATTAGGTGGGGTATGGGCGCGGTCAAATGCGACGGTAAGGACTAATGCGTTTTATCGTGTTCACAAGCGATGTTTTTATTCGAGCGTGTCTGAGGCATCTAATAAACCATTGTCGTCGATTTGTGCCATTTCATTTGGCCACTTTAAACGTATACATCTAGTCAACAAGGGAGGTTGGTTGTGAAGTAATACTTCAGACATATCATACCTTTGATCCATTTAGATGGGGAGACTATGCTTCTGTCAAACTTTTTGTACCTCGCAGAGATAAGTAAAAGTTGATGCTCGATGTATATTTAGAAGGAAACCCACGAGATGAAAATAGCTTGGTCCGTACTCCACCGAGTTTGACTGCAGAGTAATTCACGAGGCGAAGCTGAGTGAATTATTCTGTGGTCAAACGAGGAGGAGCGCAGACCAAGTTATTTTCATCGAGTGGGTTTCTGATTTTATCTCACTCTGTATAACATTGTTTATTGATGAATTGAATCACCAAATTAGCCATTGAGTATTGGGTACACGAACCTCACGGCCGTGGAGTACGAGTTCCTAATGTTCAGCCTATGGAGAAAAATACCGGGGTGAGATAATATCAGGAATCTACCTCATGCTACGATTATGCCACGATTATCCCATAAAAGTGGATCTCCAGGCACAGTCTCCAGGCACACTCTCCAGACACACTCTCCAGGTACAATATCCTGGCACAGTACCACGTTAGACGCCTGGAGTTAGTTTAACAAAGCGCCACAGGTGGCGCTGTGGTAATGACGTGTGCTCGCGGCTAGGCCCAGAAAGGAAACGATTAAAAACGGAAATTGGTCCCGATTAGGAAATAATCATTGCGTTTGGTACGCATCTGTACGTATTGGTCTCAGTGTATTGTTCACCATGTCCAGTAAATGTTCCTGCTCCTTGTTCCAGAGGCCGGGAGTGTACATTATCTACTTGGTTACGCAACCCCTTTGATCAAACAACAGATTCTTAATCATTTAGATTGCTGAGTGCATGAGCGTAATACAGATGAAATACCCGTTTAGATTATTCCAGGGAAAATACAAGGATTGCATCGTATTTTATGGTATTTCAGTTCCGAATTGATGAGTTCAGGATACATATCGTCCAAGTATTACTTCAGATATACATCCAGTTGAAATGACACAAGAATACCGAAAATGGCTGCGTATTAACACCCTCGCGGGCCTGGCCTGCATATATACCGATCGTTAGGCTACTAAAAAAAACAACCTTGTCTCTCATCACCGCGCGCATCTGCAAAAAACGATTTTAGAAGTGGTTTTTTTGGGGGGGGGGGGGTAAAATAAGATAAACCTTGATAGAAATTATGAAAAGTATGTGCATTTAGTATCAAATTAAAGCTTGATGCTTCCAATGTATAAACAGTATAAATCTGAAAACCCCGCGTATGCAGACACCCCGCATAAGCTTCTGAGGGAGAGAGGTTGTGCTGGTTCTCCTTGCAACTGCGAATCGGCGGGGAATCAGCAAAGTTCAAGGTCGGTCACACATTGCTCTAATTGGACATAACCTGTCCCATTGTTAATTGGGGCAAAAAAACAAGTCTAGACTTGGCATTGTTTGCCTGGGCGACAGCGATTCCCTCCTAGGTGCGCTGAGCGGTAACTCACATATTCCCACAGCACTTTCTCATCTTCGCCACAACACAGGGCACCGCATACTCCACCAGGTCCCCGTTGGCTGGTCCTCTCTGCGGAAAGTGTCTCCTGGTCAGCCAAGCGTAAAGTGGTGAGCAGAGCCCTGAGCCGAGGCGTCTGCTGATGAGCAGCGACACGGACAGAGTCTGCACAGTGTGCAGTACGAGTCTGTTGTAAGTGATCCACACTACGGTGGACGTAAAGAGCGCAATGAGGAAGTTAATCAGGAGGATCGTCGACATGAACATGTACATGATGTGCAGCAGGTAGATGGAATCCGGGTGTGGAGGGGAGAGATTTCTGATGTTGATCATGTTGAGCATAATCAGAAACACACTGTAATAAAAGAAGCACTAATTTTCTGGCAAACAAAATACTGCCGACAAGGGTACATTGATGTCCCAAAATCACTTGACGTGTATTAGATTTAACTATATTGATGTTTCAAAATTGTTTGATATGAATTAGATTTGACTCAGGTGGTATTCGCATGGCACTTTCTCTTCTTCACCACAACACAGGGCACCGCATACTCCACCAGGTCCCCGTTGGCTGGTCCTCTCTGCGGAAAGTGTCTCCTGGTCAGCCAAGCGTAAAGTGGTGAGCAGAGCCCTGAGCCGAGGCGTCTGCTGATGAGCAGCGACACGGACAGAGTCTGCACAGTGTGCAGTACGAGTCTGTTGTCAGTGATCCGCACTACGGTGGATGTGAAGAGCGCAATGAGGAAGTTAATCAGGAGGATCGTCGACATGAACACGTACGTGATGTGCAGCAGGTAGACGGACTCCAGGTGTGGAGGGGAGAGATCCCTGATGTTGATCATGTTGAGCATAATCAGAAACACACTGTACAGCGAATTAATGATGCCTGAAAACTCCTCCAAACATTCACCTACGGGCCGGTCCACTTTCATCAGATAATCGAAACAAGCTACGAAAGGACCACTAAACAGTACAAACACCACCGTAAACTTCAGGAGGTCAATGACCATGGATTGGAGAATGGTTACAAAGTGACCGATCCATGGTAGTAGCTGCATGAAGAACAACACTGACCATATTGAAAACAATGGAATGGCAATATAGATCAGATTCAGATACGTGTTGTGAATTCCTTCTCCCCAATTGAAACGTGACACTCGGGAGGTTTCATAGATGAGAACCAGTGAAGCTGAGGTGAAGTGAGCGATTCTGTAAAATCGATAATGTACCGCTGGAACTTTTCTGCCTTTTTCGGCATTTTTCCTCGTAGTTAATCGTTTATGGGCAACTGTCAGTGCATCATAAATATCAACAATAATTACAACGAGTGAATACACTAACAGGTATATAACTAAAATAGTTTGAGTCACCACACCAATAGTATATTTGTTGGAGTTCAGACAGTCAGCTGTAACAAGAGGCTCTCCTGAAGTGCTGTTCATCAGAACATCAGGAAGAAATCTTTCAGACATAAAGAATATAAGGAAATATAAGGCTCTGATGAGAAACCAGAAAACCGTCACTGGCAGAAAAGCATGCATTTTGATGTTCATCCAGTTCTGGATTAAAGGAGTTTCAAAGAATTCACGCGTAGCTGGATCGGACACTTTGTATTCGTTCACCATCATCAGGTGGTAGAGAGGGGAGAGGGCCTGCCTGTTTCCTGGCTTCTCATATTCTGTAACGATGAACCATTCTATATTGTAGAGGGTGTTCACCTCCTCTGTCCTCATGTACACCCCCTCCGTGCGGAATATAGCCCCGAGGATACAGAACACACCCAGGTGGGCCGCGTACTCAATGGGCTTGAACTGATCTTCATTGACATCCCCTAGCAGGCCAGTCAGCTGGTCAACACTCAGGTGTTCCTGCAGGAATCTGTAGGTGTCGGCCATTTCTCTCTCCAGGGTTTGCTCCCAGAAGGCTGTGAGGATGAGGATGTGGATGGCGTTGTTCTTCCCTGGCTCCTTCAGAAACACGTCTATGCCATGCTCAAGCATCACCTTCATCACTCTATGGGCTCCGGCCGCGCAGGCCACGCACCACGGACGAGTCAACTCAAAATCCACCACAGTCAGCGATTTGAACTGACGCAGTTTGCTTAGACTTTCCCTCGGGAACTGTAAGGTGCCGTGAAGAAGTTCTTCCTTGCTGTGGGCATCAGTGGTGGCCAGGAGAATATTCTCCACGTATTCTGAGTCATCGTTAACCAGAGCCTGAAGCCAGGACTTCCCGGCATCATCGTTGAAAACCTCCTGCGTGTCAAGGTCTAAGACCTCACTGGATGCATCCTGCCTTAACTCAACACACTCAATATGTCCTTCCATTGTAACAAGTCTGGTCTGGATTTCAAATCCATGAAGTTTCTTCTCCAATAATGCTCAGTTTGCCGCCATATCTGCATTAAATTTGGAAAAAATGATATTAGAAATGTATGGTATATATCCATGAGCACAGTAATATATGAAAACCCTGATCGAGTAAGGAAAGATGATAGGTAGTAAGGATGGAGTAAGGAAAGAGGATGATCCAATTCTAACATTTTTCATCTTTAAAAAATCGTTGAAGGCATATTGTAATCTGGTCTAGTAACGCAGCAGTCATCTTTATATCTACTGCCTTGCATCATAACTAGGTCAGTCTGTCAGACGTTTGTCCAATCATGTTCCTGCGTTTACAACCAGCCTTGGTTACGATATAACCCCCTCGATTTTATTCTATACGGGAAGCCGCTAAAATTGTACCTCCCAACATGGAGGGTGATACATTATCTCACCCCTGGTATTTTTGTTCTATAGACTTAACATTGTTAGCCTGTTCATCATGCCCATATGAGTATTGCAGTCCGTTCTCCATAGTCTATGACATCTTATATGCATTGTGTTGTCTGTTCTTTTATCCTATCCCTAATAAAAAAATTCCATGGGCTTAACATTGGGTCACTGTATTTTGTCTGGAGTTCAGAAAAATGAAAAATACTGCTCTAGTGGGATACACTTGACAAATGACGTCATTTGTTGATGTAGAAGTAATTTAGATGGGCGGGGTAGGATAAATTCTAAACCAAACTTGAGCTAGTTGTGTTATTGTTCATCGCACTCTGGCAAGATCGCGTATTACTGCTCTCGGCTTCGCCTCGCGCAGTAGTACCCGATAATGCTGTCGTGCAATAAACAA